>OY986045.1:31007477-31704144 GCA_963920215.1 Nineta flava
ACACTTATGTAAGAAGCTATGCTTCTGTTTAAATTATTTTTTTTAAAATAATAATAAATAAGGTCAAAACTTCTATTAAGACACAAATGTTTAATAAAATGATATATTAGTGAAACAATATAAAAATTATATATTGTATCTAAAACCAATCATTCTACCATGATATTTTATCATGGTAGAACAGAACCAGCTTCAATTCTTCCGTTAAAATTATACTTTGAATGGCTGGCATTAAACCCATTATTTACATTAGAATCATAGTTAGAGAAATTTATCACGACCAGGCAAAGTTTATCAATATATGCATTTAATATACAAAGTTTACGAGCCCATACAAATGATATCATTGATAATGTTGCAAGTAATTCTAACATTTTTCTTTTATCAATAATGATGAAGACATTCCTGTTCCTAATTTCAACTGTATATTCAAATATAAATATTTTAATGTAAGCTGGCGGAGTAGCTATCTAGGCAGGAGGCTTTTTTGTTTAAAATGACCGAAAATAAAAAAAATACTTCATTCGGGTCAAAATATTCGGTCATTCGGGTTGGCAAATAAAAAAATTTGTTTAAAAAAATTGTGACCAGATTTTTGTATAGAATTGTTCATATCTACTTATATAAAAATTGTAAATATCTGTTTATTTGTTTGTTTGTCCGAGTATCATGCAAAAACTACTGGACCGATTTTGAGCCGATTTTGATTATCTCGCTACGAGAGATAGAATTCGAAAATAATGACTGAAATATAAATTTGGTGGAAGTTTCGATAAATATTTGAAGTAGTGATAGCGGTGGGTAATTACTTTGAGTTTGAGGTTTTTAGTCTTAAAATGGCAGGAGCCGGAGATATAACAATAAAATGCGAGCGTAGCCGCGGGTATGAGCTAGTTATAAATATAATAACAACTTTTATTCGAAAACTTTCCTAAAAACGACGGAGATAATAACCAATATTTTGAGATATTCTACAATATTTTATTCATCAATAAATTGATAATGCGCTAAAAGTTCTTAAAATAAATAATTATCTTAAATAATCCATACCTTTGGTTTGTAATTCCTAATTAAGTATTTATGTAACATGGAACTTGAACGGTAACTATTCACTACTTAAATTTGAGATAATCCACAATAAGGAATATGCATGAAAATTTTTTTTCACTTGAATTGAAGCATGTTTACTTGACAAATATCAAGGTAAAATTACTTTTTAAATAACTTTAAAATAAGCGAGATATGAATGATTGAAATTCCCGATTAGACAAAGAAGGTTATAGCCCTCTTGATATGTTTTGTGACGTCATATTACACTTTCACCATTTAAAATACACGTAAAACTCCGTTTTTAGTATTTTTGCAAGAAAGAGACAGATAATAATCTTTAAAAGCTTATAGCTTCCTTGATATTTGTCGGATTTTAATTTCGTTTTTAAATATTATTACAGTATTAACAGTATTTTCATATTCTGAAAATAAATGTGAAAAAAAATTTTCATGCATATTCCCTATTTCCATAGTATAAATTTTGGTGACATATGTTTGATTCAAATGTAATCCATCTGGTCACTTGTATTTCTTGTTTATTATACTAAATATATTTTGATACAATTTTAAAGTAAATATAATTAATTAAGTTGATGTCAAAATATTTGAAGATATACTTTTAAAGAAGCCATTGACATTGAATTCCCTAAAATGAATGATAAAGATCTCTCACATGTGTTCTGAGAAATAAATAAAAATAAATGCAATAAAAAAGTTTTTATTTATTTAACAATTTGATTAATTAATTAATAAAAATGTAATAAAAATGATTTATATTATTTAAATTATAATCTTAAATTATTTTTAGTAATGAATATTAAATAATGTGAAAAAAAAATTGAAACAACAACACATTATATGAAAATTAAAGTTATAAAAAAAAATTGAAAATTAAATATATTTATTTATTTATAAATTTGATTTTTTTGGGAGTGTTTTATTAAAATTATTATCGGATATTTATTTATGATAGATTAGATAGATTGTAGCGGCTATCCTGGACAGGACACACTTCGACCATAAGGTCCATTGTGATGCCTAAGGATGTGAGGATATGAGTGGAGTGGAAGGGATTTTGTGTATAGACTAGAAATTGGTAGGTTGTGCGGCTGCAGCTTCGGGATACGGAAATTCTCTATAATGAATCTTGTATAAACGATTAATTGTGGAACTACATTTTTGCAGTCCCTTAAGAAAATTGAAAATAAGACTTTTGTAAGTGATAAATAATACTGTATATAGTATACGCATATACAGACAGTTTTCAAAAGCATTTCTAATAGAGAATCAATGTTTAATAAATAAATAAAATATTATTTATAAAACTATACAGTACACCTATATAATACACATAAATACAAACATCTGGATAGTGTATAGGTATACTGTATGCGTATGGTTGTTTGTTTGTCATTTAACAGTGGGGATTTTGTGATGCACATACTAAAGTTAAGAATTCAATGAACATATTTAACCCACTCTCATTACATGTGTACTGACTGACTTCACACAGTACCCACATGGCCAGCCAGTAATAAATAATATTTAACATTGATTCTCTATTGGAAAAGTTTTCCAATACACACGGTACTATACAATGGGTGTTGGGCAGCTTTTCCTATAGAGAATCAATGTTAAATATTATTTATTACTGCGTGGCCGTGTGGTACTGTATGAAGTCAGACAGTACACATGTAAATAAAGTCAGTCAGTCATCTCATAGCTATACTGTATGTGTATGATTGTTTGTTTGTCATTTAAGAGTGGGAATTTGTGATGCACAATGCACATACTAAAGTGTACTCTCATCACATGTGTACTGACTGACTTCATACAGTACCACACGGTCAGGCAGTAATAAATAATATTTAACATTGATATTCTATAGGAAAAGCTGTCCAACACACACAGTATATTGTTTTGTTAAGTGTGCCGTAATCTCAACAAATAATAGAAAAAGATCTTTTCAATACTTGAAAGAGGTGACCTTGATGCGAGTACCAAGATACTGCGGAATTAAGGGCAACGAAACGGTTGAAGAACTCGCCCGTAAAGAAACCACACTCCCAAATGAGAGACCGGAACTATATCTAGGAATAACTAGAAGACAGACTACCTATACCCATTCGTTAAGACTGCCTCTTAACGTATGGGTGGATAAGTCTATGACCAGGAAATTGAAAGATGCAACAGGCTGCTGATAAGCTAAACAATTGATAGCTGAGTTCAGTGCCGCAAGGCCATTCTGGCTTATTGGAAAGAGATAAATTTTTTGGTAGGGGTGCTTACCGTCCACTGCATGCTTAAAGAGGATCTATTCTTCACGAGGTTGGAGGACAGAGCCATCTGTCTGGACTGTGACGGGGTGGATGATACGCTCTTCCACCTCCTGGCAGAATATCTCTACATACGCAGAATGAGATACTTAATACTCGGCTCGACCGAAATGGGGGAATCTGAGGTAAAATATCTAAAGTGGAGCTCTGTCCTGCCATTCGCAAAGAAGACGGGTAGGTTCGACAACGAACACAGGACTGGAGGAAATGAACCAGGTGTGTGGAGGATATAAAAGATTGAGGGTATGGGTTTCTTAGCGGTCGGTAAAAAAGGCCTAGAAAGACCTACTTTCAGCCTCCAAAGGTTTCAGCCTCCCTTCCACTACTAATACTACTACTACTTTCAAAACTTCGGCATTTTGTTAATAAAGCCGTTGCCTGTTTACAATTCCGGCGGGACGCGCGATAAAATCATTTTCATTGTTTTTTTACCTATATTTATCACGAGTTCAGCAAATTTATTTATTTTGTAACTGTTTTCTAATTTTGAAAACTTCCAATTATCTAAAGTGATGTTTTTTTTTACTTAGGAAAGAGGTGCTCCTCCTCGCGTTTTAATTAAAGCTTTTCTGGAAATATTTTCATAGACCGTGTAAATGTAACCTCTCATACATGACCCGTATCCCTGATGTAAATCATTAATAATAATGACTGGACTCCCATAAATATTATTTGATTAGTCATCACAGTATGCCTCTAATATTGTATTACGCAATGTTTAATAGGTACGGAACCTTTAATATCTGTGTAAATATAAAAAAGTTATAATGCATGTCCTGCAAATTGTTTTAACAATATCATTTTAAAAGTGACGATGTTATTAATTATTATTGCAATTGTACATGATTTGTGTTACATTTTTTGTTGTAATAAATCAAAATATTACAAAATGAGTTATTATTACGGTTTATGATTTAGATTTTTTAAAAAGGTAAATTAGCGAAACAAAATAAAATTGTCACTCTTTTAGTACACCAACTTTTGTGACAAAAATTATTCAATTATTACAAAAAATAAAAAGAAGATTGTTGCAACATATTTTACCATAGAGTGTGTTAAAATAATAATACAAAACATGTAATTATAGTTTATGGCATATTGTTGTGTATAATGATTTTGATATTGTTGTGGCTTGATATTATTGTGTAATGATCCATATTATTATTATTATGTTTAAATAATTTAAAGCTATCTTCTTTTGGAGCTTCTTCTCGATTCATTTTATAAGTAGGTTTGAAAAGAAAAACATGTTTTATATCCTTAATAATGCCGTTTGTGTAATGGAGCAATGTAAAAATTATATAACGATTTTTAGGCATGTTATTTTTCGAAATTAAATATACAAAATAATGAAATTTGAACCAATTATGACGTGTGAGATTAATTAAATGTGAGATTAATTAGTTAAAAACAAATTCCGCCAAGTTGGAGGTGCGTAGATTAGCGAATTTCCGTGTTCTAGTTTTTGTTTCTTGCAATTGGTCAATTTGAAATTTCAATTTCATACATATATATACGACTCATAAACGCTATGGTCGTATAATTTTTCGGTTTATTTTGTGTAATTAATGGTACTTTCCTATATTTCGACATTTAATTTTTGTCTTGTTTTTGTAGATGTTATGTGTAAAATCATTGGTTTTTACAATCAAGAATTTTAACATTTTGATTTTTTTTGAATTTTCCCTATCTTCTATTTTATTTTATTATTTTTGTAAAATTTTAAAATAAAATAAAATTTATTGTTTTATCCCATTTTAATGAGTTTTATATTTTGGTAGTGTTATATTTTCTAAATTTTGGATAACATTTACCAAACTTTACGATTTTTACCAATTCTACGATTTTATATATTTTATGTTTTATTATTACCTTTTACTTTTCAAGAAAATTCTGTTTTAATAAGTAAAAATTTCCTTAACTTAATTCATAAATTTAATTTCCACAAGTTTCTGCTTTTGTTTTATGCTTTTCTTTGCTATACTTTTAGTAATCTGATACTTCTTCTGTCGATTTTTGGTTGCATTGTCTCTGTTTTATAGTCTTTCTAATGGGATGCCCTTCTTTCAGCTAAAGCCAACTTTTTTTGAATTCATAATTTACTTCATTATAAATCTCTGATTTCTCCTTTTGAAACTGATAACTGATTGTTATTTATCTATTTATTGATTTATTTATTTAATGGTTATTTTTAATTAATAAGTAGGCTTTCTGCAAAACTGACTAGGAAGTTTGTAACAGCGTTGACTCATTTAAGGTTGTTGTGAAACTGGAGAGGGAAAGTAGGGGTGGTGAGTTTGACCTATAGTCTATACTAAATGCATTGATATCTCATCCATTGCCAACTCTAAATAAGTAAAAATTTTGCAATTAAATAGTTTCAAATAATTTAATTTTTGTAAAAAAAATATATATTTGTAAAACAAAAAAACATTATTTAAAAATTAAATCCAAAATTTCGTTTTTTCGAAGAGTTTTAATAATTAAATTTTTTTTTTAAAGCATAAAACTAGATAAAACTAAATAAAACTAGATAAAAATAAATATAACTAAAAATAAAACTAGATAAAAATAAATAAAACTAAAAATAAAACTAGATTTAGAACATTTTTCGATCTACAAATTTAATTATCTCAGAAACAAAAGACGGGATTATTTTGAAATTTGGTCCAGGTATTTATAAGACTTTGATAATTATTACGACAGTTTTTCATAACACTGGCATATCTGGTTGTCGATATATAGATTTTTTGTATTAATGTTTTTACCGACGAGCCCATTTAAACTATGAAAAAATCTCTTAAAAATCGTAACTTTAACATTTTTTTACTCAAAAACTAAAAACAGGATCAACTTCCAATTTTGACAGGATGTTCTTTATTATTGAAATAATAAGCTGTAAAATTTTGAAGAACCTGTCATTAAATTGAATTTTCTTCACAACAACCTGAGTTTCTTTAAAACTTTTAAATACTCGGCCATTGAGTATACCAAAACTTTCGCTATCACTATTGGGCTATATTTACAGTACCGATTGTTACGAGTAACTTACCTTCAAAATCGTTTATTAACTCTATTGCGCCGATTACGCTTCGTCTACAACATATTAGATGGTAGAGTATGTCTGATAAACCTAAGGCGGAAGTTATGTACTAAAATACATGCCCGGTGCTGTTGTCTACAATATATAGTCAATTCTTCCGTTGCGTGTGCATATATTCGACACTTCCTAGACAGGCGAATGAATAAGAATTCATGAATGATTTAGTCAAATTAATCTAACGGCACATAAATTTTGACTGAATTTAACTTTGTAATTGAAAATTTTTATTCTCAGACAAAAAATATGGGTGATTGTATTGTACAATATGCGTATCCGTCTAACAGTTCCCTCATTAGCGTTCTTGTAAGCAAGTCTTTACAAACAAGGATATTTATTTAAAAAAATGATAATGATATGTTTACATTTTATTTAAGAAAAAACTGTTTATTTATGAAAGGATTCATTATAAATTTATGAGTAAGAATTATTTAAACTTAATTTAATAATTTGTATAATTGAGAAATAAAAATATTTGTTTTAGTTAACTTTAGTCAACTATAAATAACACAGAGTAGTAGTGACAACGTATGTAAAAATTTTATTTCACAATTTAATTATTGTGAGAAAGCTTATAAATTTTTGAAAATTGTCATTAAAATTGACTAATATACCTTGCTGTTTTAAATGAATATATTGTAATTGAGTATCTATTGAAGTATATGCACAGAAGTATAAGCCACTATCCTGATTAGAAATAAAACTGTATGTTAAAATAATTCTTTACAAAATATAATTAAAAAAATTCACGTAAAACTAATGCCTAGATACTGGTATTTTGATTGCATCGTCAATATGAAACTTCTACTTAACATATTAGCTACAAAGTTATTTGGGTCTTTGGGTCTAAACCTCTACATCGCTTGACCGAAAACGAAGTATCATTTCAACGGAACCAAAACTGTCAGTAGGAATTTGATCCGCTGACAAATTTGCTATGTATTGCCCCAATTTTGGTGTACTCAAGAGCAGTTTTCGACTTTATAGTTGAAACGGATGAGAGCAACTTGAGAATTGGAATCTTGTCGCAGTTAGAAGATGGGGAGGAACGTGTTGTAGCCTATTTCTCTATGACTCTCCAAAGAAGAAAAGAACTACTGTGCCACTAAAAAGGAACTGCTGGCTATTGTGCTTCTACAGGTATGGGCGACCTTTCTTGTTGAGAACCGACCACGTTTCATTGACCTGGCTTTTGCAGTTAAAACACCCGAGGACAGATATCAAAATAGACCGGAAGGCTCCAGGAACATCGTAAGAGACGCTTACATAGCAATGCTAATATCCATTCGTGTAGGCCTTGCAAAATCAATTGCAAACAGTGTCACAGAGCAGAAAAAGCCTGCAAAATGTTAGCGAAATATATTTTAACCAGCCAATGAATGGAGTCTACATTCCTGAGGCAAGCGCAGATGGAAGATGAGAATCTAAGGCTCGTCATTCAGGAAAATAGCAGTCGATCCAACCCATCTCATGGAAAGCCATCTCATCAAAAAGTCAGGCTTTAGAGCGCTACTGGGCTAATGGGGTAGCCTGGCATTCATATAAACTCTCATCCCCACCCCGCGTATGGACTGATTTCTAAAATCGCTGAAACGCGTATTTCATTATTTACGAATAATAGCCTAAAAAGCTAAAAAGCCATTTTAATGTCTCTAACTTTGAAAAATAGGACTCTGATATAACCTTAAAACCTCCGTCTCACCTCATTAGGGTGAATGAGGTAAATTTTCTTAAGGGATGTCTACACCCTTTAAGGAATCTACCATCCAAATTTCCAGTTTGAAGCCATTATAGTTATGATTTCGTGATATATATATATATATATATATATATATATATATATATATATATATATATATATATATATATATATTTTGGTTTTACATAAAATAATATTCATAGCCTCCTAAATTAAAAGAAAAATCTGCCAAATGAACAGAAAATAACTACAGTGTTTTGTTTTAAAATGAAATTCATTAAAGTAACTAGATGTTAAACGAAGTATTACCAACATATATATTTTATCACACTGCTGTGTGTACAAATAGGAAAAAACGTATTTCCTTTTTAGTATATTTATATATATATATTTTTTTTTAAATAAATATATTTAATAAAATATAATATATTTATGTATTTGTCTTCATTCAATAATAGTTTTGACCAAGATTATGTAAATAATAAAGAGAAAAAAAAATGTAATTCTTCACCAAATTAAAAACAAATTGTCATTTAATGGTTTTCAGTTGGTTGGTTCGTTCGTCAGTTCGTTGGTTGACAGCACTGATGTAATCATAAATAACAATAATCACTTAGTAAGTTTTTTGTTTGTGAAATCTATTATAGTTTATTACAATATTGTTACATGACTTTTGTTTTTTTTCCTTCTATTTATGTGCGCGCATTAGTGATTTTTATAATTGTTTATTATACTTGGTCAAATATTTCAAATTTAGGTTAAATATAAGATGACCTCACACAACAATCTACCAATTGTTTTATATAGAAAACGAATTTTACTACAAATGAGTGGTTTTCATGATTTGTCGCTATTGTGAGACATTAGTCTAGAACCGGTTCTATACAATTCCTTCCAATGTTGGACGTTTGATGGTTCGTCACATGGTTGGGACATTGCTTAAACCTAAGAGCGTCCAATGGCGAGCGTTGAAAGTTCGCATTTGGCCATGTTTCGACCGATGTCGGTGCCGAGTGAAAGGGTTGCCTTCAACATTTGAAGGGTATGTGTTTGTTCGTGCGAATTAACAGCTACACGAGTCGTTCATATGAAGGGAGGGACTAGAGCCAAAAAACATATTGAGAACGCATGCATCGATAAATCTGGCATACTTTGCGATCTAGTATCCAGTATGTAGATTGTTAAAACTGAAAATCATCATTGTAAACATTATTTTCCTTCAGTTTCCACTACCGATAGAGAATTCTCAAGCATATACAGTATGGACGAAGTGTCTCGGAGTCGGCACCCTAATGTTGGGACATAGATAGATAGATTGTAGAGGCGGCCCTGGACGGGCTACACTTCGACTTTAAGGTCCATTACGACGTCTAAGGATGTGAGGATGTGAGTGGAGTGCAAGGAATTTTTGTGTATAGACTAGGAATTGGTAGGAATTGATAGGAACTATGCCGATATTCATCTGGAGTTCGTGAAGGAAACCGCAGAAAACCTTCTCAAGCATAACTGGTTACTTCGTTCTTGTCCATACGCTGACAGTTTAGTCAATTACCCGCCCCTTTTTTTCTTAATAATTGACAAACTGCCGATGTCGGGATTCGAACCCATAGCCTCCCAGTTTCCAAGTAGGCATTATTATTATTATTATTTGGAGGTTATTAATCACTGCGACCAATATGATCTATTGTGACCCCCTACTACTGCTCTGTTAAGGCTTGCCTCAGAGCTCCTCAACCAGTCTCAATTCTCGGAGGAATTTGAGGATCTGGGTGGGGTGCAGGGATGGTAAGTCATCTTCCTGGAGTAGGTACTGGTAGAAACAAGCAGCCCGTCTTCGTGCCACGGCTTCACATTCAAGTAGGAGATGAATTGGAGTTTCTTCCTCCAGCTCACAGAACCTGCATGAGCCGTCATTGATGATTCCCATCTTTCGGAGGTGCCCATTCAGCCGGCAATGCCCGGTGAGAAAGCCCGTTAGGATTCGTAACTCATTTTTTGTGAGCTTAATGCAGGTTTCGAATCTCTTTCGGTTATACTGCCCGAGAAGGATCTTGGCCTGCCGCAGCCCTGGGGAATCTTCCCAAAGCTTGTTTCTTTCTTCTTCCTCTGCCTTCCAGAGGGCTGTGTTAAGGTAGGCCTCACTTATTCCACAGGACGGCTCAGGTCCTATGAAAGGCTCTGACGACCCTTTCCTTGCCAGTTCATCAGCAGTCTCATTCCCCGCAATGCCTGCATGGCCTGGCACCCATTTCAGAGAAACGTCATTCTCTTTGCCTAGCCTGTTTAGCAGGTCTAGGCATTCCCACACCATCTTAGAGTTGATGCTCCATGCACTTAGTGCTTTGATGGCAGCTTGGCTGTCAGAGAGGATCACTATGTCCCGCTTCCTGTAGTTCCTGCTCAGGTTGAACTCAGCACACCTGGTTATTGCACGAACTTCCGCCTGGAAAACACTGGGAAAGCTCCCCATGGGTTCAGAGTATCTGGTTCTAGGCCCAAATACACCCGCTCCCGTGCCTTCGTTGGTCTTTGACCCGTCAGTGTACCATTTTATGGTATGTGGCTTGAGGAAGTACATGTCCTCCCCATTCCATTCCTGCTTACTGCTCAGCTCCGTAGTGAAGTTCCTATCGAAGCTGAACTTCCTACTTGCTTTATCCCGGGGTAGGTCTAACAAAGAGGTTAGGGGCTTGTTACCCGTAATAGCCCTCCTATAGGCCTTTTCGCCTCCCGTTATTCTTAGCAACGCTTTCTGTGCTGCACCCTCCACTGCTAGATGCAGGGGAGAGAGTATGACCAGTATGACCTCCATCGCAGCCGTTGGACATGACCTAATGGCACCTGTGATACACAGGCATGCCAGAGGCTGTACTCTAGCGAGTCCTTGCCTTGCTCTAGCGATTTCGGTTTTCTTTGACCAGACCACCGCTCCATAGGTGATGACTGGTCTTACCATCATGGTGTACATCCATCGCAGGATTACTGGTGTACATCCCCAGGACTTGCCAGCGACTCGTCTGCACACCATGAGGGCTCTGGTCGCCTTGGAGGTAACTTCCTCCAAGTGTTGGTTCCACCGTAGCTTAGAATCTAGGGTAATGCCTAGGTACTTAACTTCCTGCTTCCATTCCAACTCCTCGCCTCCAAGGTGTAGTGCTTGGAGTCTCGTGAGTTTCCTTTTCTTGGTGAATATCATCACAGTGGTCTTGGCTGGGTTGACGCTCAGCCCCACTGACTGGCACCACTTTCTTCTTCTTGTAGCGTTTAGCCCTCTTTGAATGAGGTCACGCATCGTGCTCTCAAACTTCCCTGTTGCCAGGATCATGATATCATCGGCATATCCTATGCAGGTAATGCCTTGATCCGTGAGCCCGTGCAACAGGTCATCTACTACAAGACTCCATAGTAAAGGGGATAGGACCCCTCCCTGTGGGCAGCCTCGCGTTGTGCCGACCCGGATGGTTCTCTCCCCCACCCTCACTTCGGCAGTTCTGGAAGCGAGCATCTCGCCTATCCATCTGGATATCGTGACGTCCACCCCCCGTTTCTCCAGGGATGCTTTGACTACCTCATGTGAGGTGTTGTCAAAAGCGCCTTCTATATCAAGAAACGCGCACATGGTCGTTTCTCTCGCTCTATTGCCCCGCTCTATTGCGGTCGTTAGTTCGTAGAGGGCCGTCTCTGTGGACCTGCCTGCCCTATACGCATGCTGGTTGGGGTGCAAAGGCCTCTTCTCCAGCACCTGACTTCGGATGCAACTGTCCACCGCCTTTTCCACCGTTTTCAAGAAAAACGATGTAAGGCTGATGGGTCGAACAGACTTCGGATGGCACTGGTCTTTCTTTCTCGCTTTGGGGATGAAAGTAACTCGGGCCCTTCTCCAGGGGCTAGGTATATGCCCTAGCGCCAGGCTGGCTCTACTGATCCGGAGGAGATGAGGCAAAATCTCCTTTTGCCCATGTTGTAACAGGGCGGGGAAGATGCCATCTACTCCGGCTGCTTTCAAAGGCTGAAATGTGTCAATTGCCCATTTCAAACGCCCAGGGGTGCATACTTCTGCAGCCCTGTTCCAGTTCTCTTTAGTCGCTCTACATGGAGCCCTCAAATCTTCCTGCCCCTGAGTAGGAGAACTACCGGGGAAGTGAGTCTCTAGGAGTAGAAGAGCCCTCTGCTCCTCGTCCTCCGTGAAACTTCCATCCGGCCTTTTGAGTGCTTGTGCCCCGGATTGAGTGTCTCGGGATAAAGCTTTGTGCAGTCTGGCCGCTGCAGGGACAGTGGCGATGCCTGCACAAAACACTCTGAAGCTGTTCCGTTTAGCTTTCCTAATCTCCTTGTTATACTCGGTCAATTTTTCCGCGTAACTGTCCCAATCTCCACACAGTTTTGCTCTATTGAAGAGCCTGCGAGTCTCGCTACGGAGCCTCGAGAGACTGGTATTCCACCAAGGCACCTGCCTTTTGGTTTTGTTAACGATCAGTGGGCAAGTGGATCGATATGCCTCCATAATTGCCCTATCAAGTTCGTCAACAGTCTGTTCCAGTGCCAGGGGTTCCCAGACTTTGGAGTTCACTAACCTTAGATTGTCTTCCAAGTTGCTGACGTAATTATTCCAGTTGGTCTTTCTCGGGTTCCTGATACCACAAGGTCCCGAGGTGACCCCTTCTAGTTCAAATTGAATGATTCTATGGTCAGAGAGGGATGGCTCCGACGAAACTCTCCATCTCCTGACCCATTGCCCCGTCGACAGATTACACAGAGTGATATCTAACACTTCTTCTCTAGCTCTTGTTACGAAAGTTGGCGTTGAGCCTACGTTTAGGATTTCGAGATTGGATGCTAGTAAGAATTCTAAGAGAGACTCACCTCTTTTGTTGCAGTCGGAACTGCCCCATATAACGTGGTGCGCGTTGGCATCACAGCCGATGATCAAAGGCAGGCGATGCTTGCTGCAGTGATCCACTAGCTTCCTGACCTCATTTGACGGTACCTCCTTGTCTCCGGCTAGGTATGCTGATGCGATGACCAGTCTGTGGGGTACACCCCCCATTTGCAGGGTTATCTGCGCAGTAGCCAGGTCTCTCGTCACAAATTCTGAAATGCACACAGCGTTTAACTGATCCCGAACTAGCAAACAAGCTCTCGGTATTTCTGACTTTTTGTCCCAAATGACTGTCGCATCGCGGCAGTTCAGTCCTCTTACCTGACTTCTGTAGATCCAGGGTTCCTGGATCAGCACGACTCCCAGGTGTTGCCTAGCGAAGAGACTCGCTATAACTGAAGATGCCCCCTTGGAGTGGTGGGCGTTCAGTTGGGCAACCCTGGTGGTGTTTTTAATCATTGTTCCTTTTGGAAGGAAGGGCTTGCCCTTCCCTCCTCAAGGAGCCTCCTCTCCTCCCCGTCTGAGAGTAGTTCTTCTCCCTCCGGGGCTGCTAGAAAAGGATCGAGGCTGAGCTAGTCCTCGCGTGCCACCTGCATCTGCTCCACCTCCATCTCTGGAGCTCCGGTGAGTTGAGCCTCCTCCTCCTGCTCTACTCTGCCAGATTTGACCCTCCTCAGTCCATGAACAGGGATCGCTCCAAATCTGTAATGGACTTGGTAGCCCTGCTCCCTTATCTTCTCCGCAGATAGGCTGTCGATAAGAAAACGAGTCAGCTGCCCCGTGGCCTTGACATCCTCCTTTGTGCTAAGCGTCTTCCAAAGGGCTACCCGGATGTCCGGGTTCTGCACCTCAAGGAGACGAAGTTGAGTCGCAGTGTCCATGCCTGCGCTTCTTGGGAAGAAGATACTGATGGTTTCGCCTGCGGGTATATCTTTCCCCACGGCGACCTTCAACTCCGGTCCATCCCAGTTCTGTAGCTTGGGCGCTTGCTCCCGAAGCCACTCTATCGCTTCCTGGGTCTTGCATGTGATGACCACCATGCCACTAAGGAACCGGATATTTTCAAACGTTAGTTTCCCAACGTAGGGCTTTTCAGCTTTTAGTATGGCTTCAACCAGAGCTTGCTCTGCCGAAGTCTGCTGTTCGGTGGTCAGGTATCGCCCTGGGTACCCTTCCGGCAGTAGAGCCACCTTGGTGTTGCTCAGTGCCGACGAATACTTCCCCATGGGTTTCACCTGCGAGCAATAGGGAAGGTCCCCGGCTCGGCCTTTCTTAATACTCTCCCTGAGGGGAGGTGTGACATGCGAGGCACCTCGCTTCTATGCTCTGGGCGGGGCTGAGATTTTGGGAGCCTCCCGCTCAAGGGCCGCCTTCCTAGCCTCTACAGGGGCCATGCCCTGTTTGAGGAATCGGAGGTACCACTTGCACTTTGCTCCACTCAGTCCCCTTCGGAGTGGGTCATCAATTGCCCCAGGCTGTCCGCTCGGGGGTAGAAGAGATCTCTTCTCCCCGTTACCTCTAGGTTGGCTGTGGTCAGTGCCTACCTGCCTTCCTGGTGTCTTTTCTTCCACCGAGGTGGAAGTTTTCGACGCAGAAGTTGTGCTTCTGCCTGTCGATGAGGTACTGGAGCTGGAGTGCCCGCCTCCTCTTGCTCCCTGTTCCCCACGGCTTCTCTGCTTCTTAGGACGGTTGCCCGGTCGTATGCCCGGTTGTACAACCCTGCCCTCGTTCACAGGATGGAGCAAATGCTCCATCTGATCAACGAGGTCTGTAGCGGTATTTTCCCGCGTAAATTTTTTTAAATTAAATTTCTTTTTTGAGTCCATATTAGGTCCCACGATTAGCATAGGAAATGAGGTCCCCCCCGGCAGAGCCTTGCATGCCGGGGTAAGGGGTTCAATACTATGTGGTGCCCCCAGGTTCCCCAAAGGAATCGTTCATGGCACACATATTTTACAACCCCATACCATTCAGCCCTCGGCACGATGTCTCCCACCTTGGCTTGGGTTGGCCTCGTGAGTCTTAGTCTGATTGTTCATTTGGAACCTTTCCAGCAAGGGAGTCCCTACCAGTAGATAGTGTAATACTATCTACCGCTGGCATAGCCCCCAAAATCATCACAATTCACAAGCCTGACCGGTACGACAAACCGCTCACGAGAGGGTGAGGTCCAAGTAGGCATACTGTGCAGACATAACGACTTAGACCGCTCGGCCACTTGGACTGGTAATGTTGGGACATTCTTTCCTATACCAACTGACCATATAGGAGTACCACATATATGGTTAAATGTTGTGTTTTAAAAACAAAATTATTTCAAGTTTCACTCTGTAGGCAGCCTTTTTCTACTATTTTCAATAATATGTTATTGACAAGTATTTATTATAGGTTAATATCCCATTAAAAACAAAAATAAGAATGGGACAAAGTTTTCGCATACAAAAAGTATTGATATCCCTGCAAAAACAAAAATGTGGAAAGAACATAGTTTTCGTTTGTTCACCTATAAAAGTAAAGAAATGTATGTGAGGACCAAGTTCTTAAACCAGAGTTAGAAAATGTTTGGTATAAATTTATTGTGAAAGATTCTCCTTGATATGTATTTAATGAGCGTACAGTTATTTATCAAAAGTCTGCAAATGATTGGTAAAAACGTATTGTGAAAGTTGCTCAGATGTAGGGTATTTCATATTTTATTGGCAAGTTTGTATATTAAGTGCAATAAAACTTGCTGGGTAAAATATGAAATACCATGCACCTGAGAAAGTACGTACTGTCCGAAGGTGAATCTCATGCTACGTTATAATTTTGAGTTTTATAGCTTTTTTTAAACCTGTGATACAGAGGCCTAAAACTCTAATCTTTCGTTCGAAACATAGACGTTTATGCTTAAACTTGATCTGTAATTGGGCCAATCACATAGCACTACCGTGCTATTGATATTTTCCATATAACAAGAAAAAAACTCTAAAGTATTAAAAGTGTAATTTTTTTAATGAAATCGGTTTTAATTTACTCGTTACGGGAAGGATATGTAAAATAATGACGGAAATGTCGTATGAAAACTATTAATACATGCATAATCAAGTTCTTAAAACAATAAATTTCTTTTATAACTGCATACAGAATTATTAAAAATTTATTTTAAAAAAAAGTCATTAATTCAGGTACTAACTTATTAATAACTGTACAATACAATCATAAAAATATGAAATAAAAAACCATACATCAATTATATATATAATTTTATTGCTTGTTCGAAGTACACAATGTACCTACGTAGTCCTTATACCTCAAAAAAAGATGTATCATAGAAGACTATAACTATTTTAGGAAAATCAATCTTTAAACAGACGTCATAAGCAAGACTTTGTATGTTTATAGATGTAAGTACAAATTTCTATAACATATACAAAAAATTCGTCACGTAGGAGACTAAGCAAAAAATGAATCATAATGAATATTAAATTAAGTTACCACGGAGTAAAATTGATTATTATGGGTAAATGTTAATGTGACAGAAAATATGGTCAAGTAATAAATTGTAGGAAAATCGATTTTGTTCAATAACGAACTTTTAAAAATTTTTTATGATTTTACTCAAACCTGAATTAGAAGATTTGATCTGCCAACAGGATTCTATGTTCTATATTCTATCACATATGGCGGCAATAATTAGAAACAGAGTAGTGAGGCTCAACTGTGACAGTTACATAGGCGTTACTAGGGTTACTAGGGCGTAAATATAACTAATTGTTTAAATGTACATAACTAAAGCATCCATTTTGAAATATGATTAACTTCTTCTAGGTCTGTTGGTAACTAGACATAGAAGACTAACTAGGGGAAACAAATAGAAATTTCTAGATAAACTTGTTTTTGGAGTTTACTCCTTAAGAATCGATTTTACATATAAGCGCCCGGTTTTGAACAAATATGAAGACTAAGATATAGTGATAGAATGACCTCGTTACGAAAAATCAGTCAGTCAGGTTCATGTCTCGCTGTATAAGAGTCGTACACAGGTTATGCTGTGTACGTCTGTCACTGCACTCAGTTAGTCAGTATTAGTATGGTATATTATTGTAGTAAGTTCGATTCAATTGTATATTATAGTATATTGTAGTAAATTCGATAAAGATACTTACACATACTATCAAATATTTCCGGTACGGTGATCTGGGAACGTTGCTCTGTGTATATACCTATTTATTATTATTGCATATGTCAACAGCATATATTCCCACTCTTTACTTGATGCAACTTGAGAGAGATTGGCGCACAACGTTGTCAGACCACTATTTACCATAAACGGAATGTGTTAAATTGGACAAAAATGAGCAAAATCTGTCGAAAAGTGATAGTATGCTGGTACATCCTTAATACAAGAAATAAAACAATATATTTGTACGTATGTACTTTATGGTACTTATATATTATAGATAATATGGAGAGATGCATTTACTTGATGACATCATCAATAATAATAATATTAATTCATGGCCAACCTCTTCATTTTAATAGAAATTCAAATAAATTATTAAAATTATTCGAGAGAAAAAAATCGAAAAGAGATAAAATATTTATAATTTTTAATAATTCAATTACTTTTTATCTGATTTATTTATTCATTCATTTATTTTATTAAGACAACTGTCATATTTTATGCATAACTTATCGAACAACATCTATATATTTTTAAGTTGCCAGTATATTAAATTTTCCAGTTGGTCAATCAATGGTCATAGTTCAAAATAGTAAAGTTGAGAATTATCAAGAATATTTAGGCTATTTGATAGTTTTGTTCAGGTTTTAAACTTATCATAATAATCGTTTTTATAATACAGTTTATACTAATCAAGCGATTTTGAATACTTACATCAATAAATAAATGTACAACTTTTACTTAAGGACGTTCCAGCACTGTGTTACATAATCAGGACAAAAAACTGGTTTGATTGTATTATAGCGCAAATACATAAATACACATATACAACACATAGACAAATACACTGTTCACATATACAATACATAATGTTATTTTGAAGAAAAATAATAATTTTAAACTTTTCTATTTCGAAAACAAAACGGTAACACACGATTTAAAAAAAAATTTATATAATAAATATTTAGCTTTACCCTCCTAGTTTTTTTTTTTAAATTCTGTCGAGTATCTTTTCTAATACAACAGATAATAGTTGGGCGGGCATGAAGTTTTACATGCTTCTAATAAGAGAGAGTGTGAGAGAATGGTAACTTTGATATTAATTATTTCGCGTTCTAAAAGGTCAAAAATTCTGAAACTTCGGGATTTATTAGAAAACGTTATTTTTAGCCTGTGAAAAACAATGAGCAAAATATGTCGAAAAGTGGTGGTATGCTGGAACATCCTTAAGTATAAAAACATTTTATATCGTAGTAACACTTTTCAATGAGTATTTACTTTAATTCCATTTTAAACATACTCATTGGCGATAATTTTATATGAACAGGTAGTATATTAATACTTAGAACATTGTTTTTGACTATAGTGGATTTTTTACGTTTAAGTTAAAATTTAAATAAGTATGATTTTAAAACTCAGCTTTTAACAAGTAACTTTATTGGAACATATATATTTCATCGTAGATATAGTGATGACATTTGAAGGTGAAGTTACCCAAGTTTCTTTGAGCTTCGCACAAAATCTGCCATGCTTTTATATTTTATTGTGGTTTTCGGCACTCCAATAAACGGCTCTGGGCCATTTAGTGGAGTACTAGCACCCATTCTGGCTAACCGTTTCTATCAATTCCTGATTGTCCAGGCACCTAGGCAATAATAATAATAATTAGAAAGAGAGGTACCGCAAACGGGTTCCCAGCACCTAGACCAAGAGGGCTTTTGTGCCCTCTTTGAGAACAACCGGTCACCCGAAGGCAAGACGCCTCCGGAAGCTATTGGATTCTGTCGAGGTCAGACGCCACACAGAAGGCCCACAACTTATCCACCGGTATTGCTCCCAGGATTGATGGATCCAAAGTTTCGGGCCCAAACATTCTATATCTGACACCCTGCAGGCTTCTGCAGGTGCATATAACATGTACGGAAGGTTCATCGGCCTCCATACTGGCCCGACAAGTGGCATCATCAGAGATCCCCAAGTTATGAAGGTGGTAGTTTAATCAACAGTGTCCTGTCAAGAGCCCCACCACCCTTCTCACCTAGGCAATAGCGACTTTGTAATGTTTACCCAGACTATTCAGAGAGTCGATACAGCCCAGGATATCTATTAGATGTCCTGTTCATTCTATCTCTAATAGATTGCTCATCTAATAATGGCATACACTTCAAACTGGAATATCGAGATATATTTACCAAGATTGATATGGATATTGATTCTGGTCGCTCACAATATAGTCCTGATCCTACTCCATTATCGGTTTTGGATCAATCCGTATACCAGATTATATCTTGGTTATACCAAATGATCTGTCACACATAAATATACAAAATATTTCCGTCTCTCTTTTGACCAGAGATTCTATTGATGCTCGTCTGCTTTTGTTTATTATTTTCCTACTTATATTTCATTCAAAACTTATAGTGCCAGTATATTGATTTGATTTTTTGAAGTTCGTTTAACTTATAAAATTAGACAAATATATAATTAATTAATTAAATGGAATTTCTATTGATTTTAAGGTGAATATTCTTTAGACATGATGATAAGGTCATGGCAAAATTAATTAGTTAGATATCTTTTCAATAAAAATTAATTATTACCGTCAAATTATTAAACATGAAGTATAAATAATTCATTTGAAAAAAATAAAAATTATGAACATATTGCTTCTTATTTTTTGCGTGATCGATTTCATAATAAAATGAAGAAAAACATTTGTGTGTGTGTAAATTTCATAAGATTGACTAGACATTAATTTTTTCAATCGCTGACTTAATCGTACAATTTTGTATTTTTCTGGACAAAGATCGAGATTTCATTGATATAGATAGGGTTCCGATTTAAAAAAAAACAGAGATCTATTTTGTGTGTGTATATTATTCAGTATCAGTTTTGTTGCTTCACACTCAAATTTTTAATAAACACTACTATTTTTTTTCGTATAAATATAAAATTTTTGGTTTATTTAGTAACAATATACAGGATGAATCGAACCAGGTGCATAACAGTACACGCCTTCGTTTCTTTCTATGATGCTCCCATTCTCCAATAACATCCAATAGAAATCGATAAATTGATCATCTCCCCGAAACAAATAAAGACCACTCGTGATTGGCTCAAAGATATGATAAACACCAAATCAAAAGGGAAGTGGTAAGTGATAGGAATATTATTATTTTTATTATATAGAAGTGGAAATGATACGAATATTATTATAGAAATGGAGGCGTGTGCTATTATGCACCTGGTTCGATTCACCCTATATATTAGAGAAGTTTATCGGAGAAGTTCGTATTTTTATATAAAACTTAATCAAATTAGGTTTAAAAATAATCATTTAAGATACCAAAAGTCGAATGTGGTAATAGTCAAAATTAATTATTACCGTCAAATTATTAAATATGATGTATAAATAAATCATTTAAAAAAAATTACAAATTTAAAATTATGTATATATTGATTCATTTTTTTTGTGTGATCATAATTCATATTAAAATGAAGAAAAAAATTTTTTTGTGTGTAAATTTCATAAGATTGACTAGACATTAGCTTTAAGAAGTTTTTTTTTATTAATTAAGCCAATAATTAAATCATTGAACTGTAGAATATTGTCTATGGGTCAAATGACGATTGTGAACGTAATTGAATGAAAATTAATGAAGGATTACATTTTTTGATGGGTGTATATTGAAAAGCCGCGCGGCCAGTGAACCTATCACATCAATCTTCTTCAATATTTACGGGTTTCTGAGTGGTTCAGTGTGATTCACAATTGGTAAGTTTTCACTGTGAATACAAATCGAAGCTCATTCCCAGTGCGTACGGAAGAATAGCCGGGATACGTGTTGTGGTCCTCTCCGATATTGCATATTATTTTAAGAGAGTTTTTACACTTTAAAGTTTTGATGCAAGTTTTCAATAGATTATTTTACTGAGCAGGTTATAACAAAATAGAGAAGATTTCTATTTGATGCAACTTTACATGTATAACTGTTTATGGAAGTGCAGTGTCTTCGTAGGTTGTGATATCTTCTTTCTTGTGATAGGTATACTTGGATCATATGCCTGACGCGGTTGAATATGATATTAAGGTTAGTGTTCTAAGCGACATATGCGCAAACAAAGTTAAGATCTTTAACATAGCTGGTATTCGTAAACAAATAAAAATCTTTTAACGTTGATATTAAGAGTCTACCTTTGTGCATTGTTGAACTCCGCCCTCCATGTGAAAGCAATAGATATGCCCGTGTGGTAGGCAAAATATGACAAAAATAGCCAATTTACCAAAAATCAATTCGATTGGTGTCAAGCAAAGAAGTAGGTTCCATTTCAACGATGGCGTTTTCGACGATGACCACAGTATAAATGTACCTTAAAAGGAGGGGGGCGGAAATTTTGCAGCTGCGGTGAATAGTCTTACTTAACATCCCTGTCATAGGGTATTGTATCATAAATGTTAAACACTCTATATATTATACTAGATATGTTCAATTATAATGTATTTTATACTTTTTGCTTTGACTGTCTCGAGTCGAAGTACCTTAATATAATTTTTAACAACAATTAATATCTCATTATTTTGATGCAATGTGTATAGGGCTACCATTAATTCCAAAAACAATTTGTGGTACCGCGAATAACAGCTGACTATTAAATATAGATTTTGAACGATGTTGCTGTAAACCAGGGGTGGCCAACCCAAATAATCTTGCGGGCCACTTTGGAAATGCATCATAATTCCGTGGAACGCAAATAACATTATATATCCTCATTTTTATGGAGTGAAAAATTGAAACCTAATGTGTTATTATTATTGGCCGTTATAAAATGAATATATTTTGTAAAAGTGTGATAGAACTCGCGGGCCGGAAAAATGTTCAAGGCGGGCCGCGGGTTGACCACCCCTGCTGTAAACAATCTTCGTTATAGTTTGAAAGAAATTCAATTAACTCAAGTGTGTCTACATCAAGGGTAAAAGTAATTACAATAATTCTTGTTTAGTCTTTTATGTTATTAATGAAAATATTTACAGTTTTTTTTTTATATATCAAATAAACCGTTTAAAAAAACTATAAACAAAATTATAAATAAAAGTATACTTTGTTATGTTGTTTATATAAACAATATACATTTTCATTCAATTAAAATAGAATTTTACAGCGACAATGTTAAAGTGTTTACTATTGAAATCACGTGTTCATTCATATATAGGTACACGTGGAATTTGAATATATCTTTCTTTTTTTTTTTTTAAATATAATTTTCATATTTAATTAATTGAAATTCAATTCTTATGTTACGGTATATTCACGATTGAAGATATATAAGAAAAATTTGAAATGAAACATTTACATAACCTCTATATAGAGTGGTTTTTTTTTAAAATTATTTGTAAATCATTTTGTTGACTGACTTGAATATTGTTTGGTATTTTGTTCTGCGCAGAAGAAAATGGACAATAAACAAGTGTTATTATACAGAATGTACCGTAAGTAGTCGAGTTCCATAAGAGGGTAGGTAGAGGGTACGATTTTGGAATGAAAAGTCCTGAGATATTTTTTTATTAGACGTTAATTAATTATTAATTAATTAAGGAAACTAGGTTGAAACTAGACTTGCAAAAAGTGCAGTTTTTTGATAATTCATTTTTGATTTAATTATCAAATTTTGAAAAAATGTATTGCATAAATTTTTCAAATTATTATTTCCTTCAACAGTGCATTAATTAAATTTTTTTATTTTTTGAAAAATGTAATAAATTGTTCTAATAATAAATTTAAAAATGCGCTAATTAAATTCGTTAAATTATAAAGTTGTCTCAATAGTGCATTAATAAAATTATTTTATTGATTAATTTTTTTAATAATGCAATAATTAAATTTTTGGAAATATCAATTTTTAGAAAATTGCAAGACAAGCACCTCCATAAAACAAAGATTCCATCCCTTAAATTTTACTTTCCTGTTTCGGTGGATACGAGCGACAGATAAAATTCATAGTAGAATTCATGCACTTTTTGCAACCCTGTTTTCAACCTAGTTTCCTTAATTAATAAATAATTAATTAACTAATAAAAAAATGTCTCAGGACTTTTCGTTCCAAAATCGTACCCTCTACCTACCCTCTTTTGGAACACGACTACTTACAGGACACCTTGTATAACTATAATCATAACAGGTATTTAAAAAGAAAAAAAGCAGTACTCTTATTTTTCAGTGGATAAAAGCAGTAGATAGTAGTTTTGAAAACTACAGCTTTTTACTTTGAAAAATGAATTTACTGCTTTTATATATAGGAAATAACCATTTTAAAATATTTGAAAAACTTAAAAAATTATTATCTTGTTGAAATAACATTCTTAACGATTCATTTTATAATTGATATGCACAGAGAATCATCGGAAAAATCTATAAACATCCAAATTAATAAAAGGCAGTAAATGAAGAGAACATCCTTTTACCTAAGCACGACAGTATTGATTCAAGGTTAAAGTGTATTCACATATTTTTCAGTTTCACCCTATGTTCAATAACATGAATTGTATTTTTCATTAACAGATTTAAGACGTGACTAATTTTCATTGCATAATTTCAAGGATAACGTAATATACCTTAAACTCATAACATTTACGTGATAACAAATGTTATATTATGAACAAATTTTCATAAATACATTATTTATTAAACTTCATTGTACCGTGTCATTTATATATCGACCTTGATAACACTTTTTTTTTTTTGGTATTTATTTATAATTTTTCTGTTTTTAAAATAAATAAAAAACTGTAAATAAATAGTTCATTAATCCCAGAATATCTTATAATTATATAAAAAAAAACGTATTAATGTATATATAATGCAATTTGAAATTGAATTCGATAATGTTATTCGAACTGAATATAAAAAAATAAATATAAAAATATTCGCCACGTAATACGTACGTAAACTAAGCGAATTTTCTTAGAGGAAAGAATCACAATGGAATATTAGGGCGAGTTGATAATGGACTTGATTTTCACTCTGATGATACAGTCGTAATATTAACACTGGAATATTGGCCTGAAATGTAGAATCAAATTGGCTTATGGAATTTCTACAACCCGTATCTGTCCACCCTAAATATTATTTCAAAACCGGTACAGAGTGGAACAAAACATAAAAGTTCAGTTCAATTAAGGTAGTACCCTTAACACTGTAGTCAAAACAACATCAGTGTTGTGGACTGTGGAGTAGTAGCTAAAAATATTTCTTTTCGTTTTTTTTGTTATAATTAAATATAAGTATATAAGTTTACTAAGTTGTTTTTTAATATGGCAACACTGCATATAGTTATAAAATACATTATAGATAGTTAACTGTATTACCATCATAGCTTTAGTGTCCCCTCCTGCCACCACGCGGCGCTTCAATTAGTTTTAAAATACTCAATTCGACATGATAATAAATACATTTTATATCCGGTATATGTAAAGATATCAGGGTATGTTATGTTTAGTCCCAACTTTGTAACGCTTGAAAATATTGATCGCAGATATAAATGCTTGACATAGGTGTTCATAAAATGGCCTAATTCGGCCATTTTCGTATATCCGTCTGTCCGCCTGTCCGTGGACACGCTAACTCAAAAACGAAAAGAGACAACGAGCTGAAATTTTGTATGTGTGTTCTAGAGGAAAAAAATAAGGTTACCTTCGTGAATGGGCAAAATCGGACCATGTTTGGGCAAAATGGGCAAAACTGCCCATCTTTGAAACCATAAAAGATAGAACAAATATGTAAAGACAAAAAATGTTCCTGTTTTAAAAATAAATAACTTTCGTTACAAACTTTTTGACACAAATTCAGGATATACCGGGTATTTAAGCAATTAATTCAGTTATTTGTTATTTGCAGTTGTTTTTTTTTTACTTATTTGGTTTAGCTAATAATTATTAAAAAAAAATTATTTTCTACTTTTTAGTGCAATTGTTTTTAAACTTTTTTTTAAAACTAATTTAAAAAAAAAAAAAATTATTTTTTCTTGTAACTGACCTATCCCTTGCAGTTATGTGAAAAATTGATTTTAAAAAAACAAGAGACAAATTGAAAATTCTATTAACCAGATTTTGATTGCTTCCTGGACACTGATTATTGACATATTTTTCCGATTTTTTTGATCTGTTGTATAGTAATTGAATTCAACCTTAAATAATAATTATATATCTGTATTTATGAAAATGTCGCCATAAAGTCTGCTTGATGTAAAATAAATATGAATTGCAAATTTAAAAAAAAAAACAAACATTATTTTTTACACATAGGTCAAAAGTGATTATCACATGCTTGTTGTTGCCATTTTGAATTATGCAGACAACCCTAACCTTTTTAAAAAACACATATATGGCCTTATGATTTTTTTATTTTAAACATAAAAGATAATTAATTATATTATTGTTGTATTATTATTTTGTACAACAAATACCTTGATATTTTTTACCATTATTTTAAAATAATTATGAATTTTTAAAATATAAACAATAAATAAATATATTTATTAGATTTATGTGTAGTCAAGATCAAAGTTATATATATATATATATATATATATATATATAGAAAAATATTATAAATATATATATATATATATATATATATATATATATATATATACAGGATGAGTCAAAAGTCATGGAGTTTGTTAAAAGGGTGGATAGGGGATGAAATTCTATGATGAAAAGTTCGTGGACATTTTTGTTCTTGGCCCACCGTTAATTAGATATTAAGTAAATAATGTAACCAATTAGAGAATCGTGTTGACGGAATAAGAAATGCAGCGGCAACAGAGATACGTGAGGGGAGCGAACTCTCCCCACCACTACCGTAGAGCGAGTCAATTTTATGCATTTCAAATCCGGTACAGTTGTTATAGTAGAGTTTTGAAAAATTTTGGGAAAAAAATTTACCATTTTTTATTCCGAAAAATCTGATTAACTGAATTATTCATTTTTTATTTTTAAAATTTGAAAATAATAATTATTTTAAGTCCAATAATTGTCCAAGTGATAGGGACCCATTTGCGGTAACCCTCTTATTATTATTTTTAAGTCCAATAATTATTGAAAACAAATTTTCAGTAAAAACAACTTAATAAAAATTAAATAATTTGGGTGACTAAGTTTCTGTGTAAACCAAAAATTGATAAACATTTATTTAATGAAATTTCATCGTAAGAAATCCAATAAATATTTCAGTTAAATAGATTTTTCGGAAAAATGTTAAAATTTTTTTCCAATATTTTCCAAAACTCTACTATAAAACATGTACCGGATTTAAAACGCATAAGATTGACTCGCTCTACGTTAGTGCTGGGTTCGTTCCCTAATGTAATTGGTTACTTTATTTTATTAATATCTAATTAACGGTGGAAAAATGTCCAAGGACTATTCATCTTAGAATTTCATCCACCCTTCTATCCACCCTTTTAACAAACTCCATGACTTTTGACTCAGCCTGTATATATTTATAATATTTTTCTAAACATAAATCCTTGATTCATCATTTTTATGAGGTACTATTAATGCTCAAATAATTGTTTTAAATTATTTTTTAATAACAATAGGCTCCTAATTATTTATAATAAAAAACATTTATATGGGCTAACTATCATAGTTCCGCCCACGAATTTATGATAATTATAAATAAACAATAACACGATTAGTCCTTCGTGCCGTTTAAATTTATCTTATTCTATTTTTAAACTTTATTTCAGATAAAATGCGTTTAATTTTGATAGAATCTGCTGTTGCGTTCGTTGTAAGGTTGTTGGGACAATAGAGCCAAGTAAAAGAATTAATTATTAATAAAAATTAAATAAATTTTTGTATAAAAAAAACCGATTTGTGATTGGTTGTGACGTCATTATATCCGTAGAGGCTAAGAGCCAATTGGAATCATGCTATACACTTGTATTTTCTATATTCAGATCAACATGTGTCATAAAAGAATAGTCTAATAGTGTCTTGTCTCTCTCGTAAATATGGATGTTTTATCATTTCTCCATGCGGTGGCGTTACTAAAGCGATATATTGACGTCACTGGTGTTTGAATGTACATTTTCATAAAATAATTTTTTATTGGAAAATTACATGAAAAATCATTTGTTAAATTGATTTGTTAAATATTTTTAAACAATTTGTCTTAATTAGTTTTAGTAAACTATCGAAAAAATAAAGCATGCAAGTTTTCTATTAATCACTAGTAAATAAATTTAAATTAAATTTTTGAGAAAAAAACCGATTTTTGAGAAAATTTAGTTTGAAAAATTTAATTTTTAACACGTAAATGGGGAATGTCATGTTAATACATTCAGTACATTTAACATCACTAGTACATTTATGGAATTATACGGCATTTATTATGGAATTATACGGCATCTACAACAAAAAATCCAGTAAGAGTTGTCGGGCGCTCTGCTCGGAACTGGGAGATTGCTGGTTTGATTGCAGTTTGTCAATTAAATTAATTTAAAAACAAAAAAGAATGGGACATTTAATTGACTAAACTGTCGGCATATGGATAAGAATGAAAGTAACCGACTATGCTTGTGAAGGTTATCTGCAATTTCTTTTCACAACCGCCAAACGAATATCGGCATAGTTCATATCAATGTCATATGCATTCGCACAATCTACCCATTCCTAGTCTAAGACCTAGAAAGGTATACTAGCCAGGCTCTGCCCTCCCCTCCGTTACTACTACTACTACTAATTCTACAAACTGCTAAAGATAATAGTGTAAAAAATCAGTATACCTATGGTCGATTATGTTAAAACTATTCGATAATGTTAACAAAGCATTCTGACGTATAGTTTTGGGAACATCTCTATCTAATGTATACAAATGTATTTGGTGTAAATAATAGCAACATTATTTAAAATGAGCAACCTAACAATTATAAAATAAGAATAATATAAGAGAATTGATGTGATTAATAAAAAAAAAATTAAAAACATGTAATGCTTCAAATTTTAGCCACAAAAAAATAAAAATAAGACTTCCCAGCGCTTCCACTAAAGAAAAATATCATAAATATCATAATATATGTCCTGTGTGTAAACACTATTTGATAGCACTCAATATCTTTGCGCAGTTTGTGAAGTTTTACAGCAAAAACTGTAATCTACAAGGTAAAATTCCATAATATTTTAGGCTATCCTTATTATTGAATTGGTATCATTTCGTAAAACATGTGTGCCATACAGTAGGCTAAATTTATATTTACATACATTAGATGCTTGGCGCAACAGACAAGTAAGTTTTGACATAAATGACTCCACTCTTCAGTGGACAAAAATTTTGTGTGTGCTATGATTTTTGCATATTGAAATACAAGACAATATTATACATTATTGAACGAAAGATGATGGATCGTTTTTATTTTGGTAAATAGCTACACCGCCAGCTCTTACAGTTGAAATTAGGTACAGAAATGTCTTCATCATTATTACTCCATGTTTCTGATAAAAGAAGCATAGTAGAATTATGAGCCACATTATCAGTGATATCCTTTTTATGGATACGTATATACTTTGTATATTAAATGTATATATTGATAAATCTGACCTGATCTTGATAAATTTCACTAACACTTTGATACTAATGTAAATAATGGATTAAAAGCCAGTCTTTCAAACTCTAATTTTAACGGAGGAAGTGACGCTTGTTCTGTTCCCCCATGATAAAATGTCAAGTTATTGGTTTTAGATACAATATATAATTTTTCTATTGATGTTTTTCACTACTATAGCAAGGAGGTGCGTAAAGCCGAGTTTAAGGGGTTTTTGGCCTTCGTGCGTACAATATAATTTTATTAAACTTTTGTGTCTTTATACAAGCGTAGATTTATACATTATTTAATAGTATTTTAATAAATTATTTAAAAAGAAGTATAACTTCTTATGTGCGTACATACGTACATGAACTCTTTTTCTTCTTTATATTTTCCGGTATTAATCGGTAGAACAGATTCTGTAAAATATCATTAAAAAAAACTGTGCTAGATATCCTAAGAGTCCTTTGAAGATATTATATGCATCATAATAACTAGAAAATCAATAAATGTCAAATTCTAAACAAATAAAAATTAAATATGGCCACATAATCATATGAGAAAATTACCTTGGTAATTGAAATAAAAATTAATCAATAATTTTCATTAGTAAACATTTGAGGGTTATTTAAATCAAAAAAATCAAATCTATTACTGTTTGTCTGCTATCAATTATATTAATTGAAGAATGCACTTAAATTAAATAATTAATATCATTTATAAAAAGTATGTTTTTGAGGTTATATTGAGGCTGCTTGCTTGCTTGTTTTTTTTTTTTGCTTATTTCACATCATTAATTTATATAAAATATATTTTATGATGTAATTTTTTCTTTTACAATTATTTTATTAATGCTATTTGATTAGTTTTTGTTGTTTATATTGTGGATTTGTGTTGTTTGTTATTTAATTCATGGTCAGATTTGTTTTTGTTATATTTGAAAATATAATAATCATAATGTCATTTTGAATTCATTTGAATTGTGGTTAACATATGGTTAATACGAAAGTAAATCAATCGAATTAGATGAAATTAAGTCTCAACCCCGGAATCATGGTATGCAAGCTGAATTTTATCATGAAACTATGTTTTGACCATTCTAAAGACTAGCAAAAACGTAGTTTCATTTAGTGTCATGTCATATTAAAAGTCACAGGAGACGAAAAACGGTTTTCGGGAAGTATCTTGTTTCCTATCCGTCATATGAAATGAAAGATGATAAATCTTGTAATGGCTATGTGAATATAAAATAAAATAATGTAAAGGTAATGCAAATATAGCATTTTATCCTATTTACGGATGCGCACCACCTACTCTCCGCGCTGTACGCGAAACTTTTTAAGATGGTAGCGCCGTGTGAATAAACAAACCAAATCTAGAGCCAATGTTTATAAATATACCATGTGCCTTTGTGTTTTTTAAACACATTGTATTGATTTTAGTAAATTTTTGTATTTGATGCTTGTTTACATTAAAACTACAGTTAGTAAATGCTTGAAGTACGTTTAATTGTCTTTAGTTCGGTGCAGTTAAATGATTGTTTACGTATCTTTTTTGAGTGAACTTGCCCGTTCTGCCCAAGGCAAATTCTTTTATTTTCTTACAATATTATTGTATTTTTGTGATTATAATATTATAATGTATTTATAGTGAAATTTGGAGCTTTAAACCATATTTTCAATTTTGAACCCCGTTCTGTCCCGTTTTCCCCTATATATCAGATGAACTGAAACGTGTATGTCTTCTGTATTGTCTTGTCTCGTCTCATACGTCCAGGAAAAAATTGTTCTATTTCTATTTTCTATTTTCGAAGGGAAACAGAAAAATAAAGCCTCCATTTCGCTATAAATGAAACGAAAAAAACATATAGAAGTAGCATTTAGTTCAGAAATTATCCCTTGTCGTGGTGTAGCTAGTTTTCTAGCTTAAAAAACGACAGTATTTCTCTCACACGGAAGTCTTTGAACGAATAAATAATTAAGAACACCGCTCTAGATAGGCTGGAGGATACAAAGGTCTATGGTTCGAATTTTAGTCGTTTCATTTTCTTTCTCGTATTTTTAATAAATTTGTTTATTTTCGTCTTCTACTATAAATAATATTTTCAAATTTAAAAAAAAAAATAAACAAAACTTGTGTATCTCCCCTCGTCGCCATTATTATAACAGAACATAAAATTAGTAAACATGTTTTTTTTATTCAGTGATATTTCTTTTGTTTCCAAGACAAAAAAAAAGAGAAGTCATTCTTAAAGAAGACATAAATAAACATATTTATTTCATATTTTATAGGAAAGATTCCTGAATAAATATATATATATATATATATATATATATATATATATATAATATATATATGTATATATGTATATATGTATATATGTATATATGTATATATGTATATATGTATATATGTATATATGTATATATGTATATATGTATATATGTATATATGTATATATGTATATATGTATATATGTATATATGTATATATGTATATATGTATATATGTATATATGTATATATGTATATATGTATATATGTATATATGTATATATGTATATATGTATATATGTATATATGTATATATGTATATATGTATATATGTATATATGTATATATGTATATATGTATATATGTATATATGTATATATGTATATGACAAAAACACATTGTAATTTAGTGGGAATTGCAAAAAAAAAGAAGAAGAATTATTTTTTTATCTCCTTCACTTGGAATTCATTATTGACTTGTTTTGTGTTGTCATCTAGTAAACATTGTGTAAATATAAAATAAACATTAGTAAGTAAATTACTATACAAAACACCGTTTAAGTATATTCACTAGGTATTCTATAATTATGTTTAATATATATAACTTATATTTTTAAAGAAAATATACAACGTGTTTAAATATTACGTTCACAAGAGTGATGGCGCAAGAGAAGGCGGTAATTAGAAATTGACGAAACGAAAAATACAACCCAGATATTCAAATAAAACTTATTATTTAGAAAAAAACATTCTATAAGATTAAAATTGTAATTTTAATTGTTAAAATTCTCATTTTTCAGTAAAAATATCCGGTTTCAGACTTGTAGCCTGAGAGCTATCTTCCTTCCAAATATCAAATCTCTAGAACAACTGGAAATACCCGAGATTATTGATAATAAGTGAGTCAGTCCCAAAAAATCCGATTTTTAGGGTAAAATATCTTGGAAATTTTTAAAGCTGCGATGTTGAATTTGGTACGTTCCGCAATATATTTAGGACATTGAACAGCTTCTAATAGGGCTGAACAGCAGGGCTGAACAGCGACATTGAACAGCTTCAACTCATGACGTCATATTCCAAAATGGCAGCTTTAGTCAGGCTACATTTAAACAATTAATTTTATTGTGCCCTTTTTCCTAGAACAATTATTTTTATTTTATAAATATGTATTTCGACTATAAGGTAGTCATCATAGGTAGGAATGAGCTAATCTTAATTATCTCTGGGATATGTAGTCAGAGATATGTTGCTCGTTAACAATTTGGTGCGTGTCTCACGCACCAAATGAGATACGATAACTACATTAATACGATGAATGAAATATGATGACTACTTTGTAGTCGAAATACGTATTTATAAAATACAAATAATTGTTCTAGGAAATAATGGGCAAAATTGAATTAACTATTATGTTTCTAATTATTGCCACCAGATGTCATAGCCCTAAGGAATAAACACCAATAATTGAGATAATTATTGACTGTATTAAAAGTTTCATTTTTATTTTTAAGATTTGAAACTGAATGAGTTTTAACCAAGTTGTAATTGAGAAGTAAACATTGATTACATTAAAAATTAAATAGTTAAATGTAAATTCTCCAAGTTATAATTGAGATAATCGTCCAATTATACTATATTAACTGCCGCTAAACACTCAAAATAATTAATTATATTTAAAATTGGATACGTAACAACTTAACTTAAAATAATTGTGATAGGTGCTTAAGTGTATAGTATTTAAACTAAACAAAATATTATAAACTAATGTAATTATTACTAGACAAGCTATAATTGAAACAAATCTCCAAGTATAGTATTAATTGGACATTGACCCTAGCTAAAATTGAGATGAGTGTCTCAGTATAGTTTTGGCTGTAATAAACACTATTTGAGATTGGAATGGATGGAATTGAGGTGTTACATGGGTTTGAAAATTTCAAAAAATTGATTGAAATTAAGTCAATTAGAGGAAAAGTCTAGGAGATAGAGCCTCGAGAAGTATATTGAGGCAGTTGCGTAGCTATTTCGAAAACTTTAATCGCATTTTTCTCAAAACTCTATTGCTGAAGTTGGCTGACATGATTTCTCAAAAAATAATGAACCCATTTTGTTCAAATTTTGCACACTTCTTCAAGATAAGATTGACTAGTGCTTGAAGGAAGAATTTTTTTTAATCACAACTAATTTTACAAGGCAATACGTGGTGTAAATTATAACAAAAATAGTACCTTTTTGTACAAAACTCTGTCAAAAATTCAAATTTTCATTTTTTTTCATCTACTAACAGAAATAATTTATTTTCTTTTTTTAAATTCTGATGAATCTATCATGAGTTATTCTGACTATGTCAAGGGAACTCTATTCTGAGGTGTCACAGGAAATGAGGTCCCAATAGCTGAATTTTCAAAACTTTAAAATGAAAATTTTACAAAATATTTGTCAAATGTTTATCTTTGATATGGTTGAAGGTGGAATAAAATATTTCATTTATTATACTAGAAAAAATTAAAGAAAATCTGCTTTTTTTAGCCATCGAAACATATGTTTCCCTTAACTCATGTCTCGCCTCTCGGCAATATCATCGCGTCTTGTCTTAAATTTATCGTTTCTGACGGCTATAAATACTATTTATTTTCCAATTTCTCTTCGCTATAGCCATAAAAATGAGTCTAAAACTAGAAAGCAATTTTATTATGAGAAATTAGATTGCGTCAAAAACTTTTGGGTGTTGGGTCTAAGTTAGATCACTGTTACTTTGTAAAGTTACCTACAAAGATAATATAAAAAATCTTAGAAATTCGTCTCTATAATTACAACTTCTTATTTAGTATTATAAATAGTAATAATTGCTATCTATATTGTATGGAATATTTCATGATCTACCCAAATTTATTTATTGCAAATATGAGTGCCCCGATTCTTTGGGCTTATGACAAAAGAATAAGAATGAAAGGCTTTATATTTATCAAATATAATACGCAGGTCAAAATATCAGGAAAAAGGATTCATGTAATATGTCATTTACCACTTGTAAATTTTGATCAAACGTTTATATTCCGATTCTCTATTGGGGATAGCCTTTATCATATAATTAATTGCTTACTTTCCGTTTCTTTGGCATATTTGGGTCAAAGGCATACATCCATGCATAAATCTCAATATTCAGAAATAGTATTACTTTCACTGAAATTGTCTGTACACCTACACGGGTATAAATATGAAATGAATTATTCATCATACAAATCCAATCTTTTGTTAGCTGGGCAAATATTATATATATATATATATATATATATATATATATATTAGCGAAGGTTATAAAATGCCTTTAACTTGACCTCCCTTTTGCGGACCCTGATCTTTATGCCAACATATATGACAAATATTATAGCTATATAATATTATAATTATTAATATGCAAAAGAGGTTAAGGAACAATAAACTCACTTTATAATAATGTTGTTTATACCATGTTATGATTCGTCTGACAGGTTTACAAGAAAAATGCCAATTCATAGCCAGTTTTTTTTTCTATGATGCAGCGGTGTCCTTACTGTATGAAAAAAAAAATTCAGTTTCAAGTGTAAATAAAAATTATAATTTTTTGTATCAATTGAAAACAGAAAGTATTGTGTGCAAGTTTTGTATTAATTGCGCCTTTTTATTTATGACACACCTAATGGAGTATGACAAATAAAAGTTTTGAAGTTATATTTCTGTTGGCGTATTTCCAGCACACGATCGATCGATATAACACTGATAATCTGCACTATTGCACAGTTTTTGGGAGACATTCAGCGCAAATCGTGTGTCATACAGTATATAGACAACATCTATACATACATACATTATATGCTTAAGCGAAACAGACAGAAGTTTGTCTGTCACATAAGCAGTGTGACTACACTCTGCAATAATTTTGTGTGTGTGTGATATGATTGTGTAGCGGTTGTCCTGGACGGGACACTCTTCGACCATAAGGTCCATTGTGATGCCTAAGGATATGAGGATGTGAGTGGAGTGGAGTGGAAGGAATTTTGTTTGTATACTAGGAATTCGTAAATTGTGCGGAACTATGCCGATATTCATCTGGAGTTCGTGAAGTAAACTGCAGAAAACCTTCACAAGCATAACCGGTTACTTCGTTCTTGTCCATACGCCGACAGTTTAGTCAATTAACAGCTTCATTTTTTTTATTTTTTTACAATTGACAAACTGCTGACGTCGGGATTCGAACCCATAACCTCCTAGTTCCCAAGTAGACAGTATTACCAACTTACTAAAAAAATAAGTCGTCTAATTTTTGATCATTTTCTATTACCACTTTCACTGTTTAATCATAAAAATCAAACAAATTTAAGGATGTACGAGCACTGAATCTTCAAAAAGATTAAGGCTTGATTTTTTGTTTACAAAGAGTAAAATATCACATAATGCATACTTATGTGATATTTTACTGTTTGAACATGTACTATCGCGAGTGTAAATATATTATTCAAATTTTTACAAGTGATTTGAGTTGAAGCATTCGATTTTCGAAAAAATGATTAAAACAAAAGTTGTTACTCTTAAAAATACCGTAAAACTTTAAATAACCCTACGTAAAAAAAAACCTCACCGATATATCGAATTGTGATTCGTATTAGGTACACCTAGTATAAAAAAGAAAAACAAGGTTTTATTTCTAGATAACTAGTATTTTGTTTTATTTACTATACGCAACACTTGTTTGAGGGTAGTCATAAAAATATTTGTTTTCTGTGTACGTCAAAACATTATATTTCTCTTAAAAGCGTACAAAATTCCGCATGTTTGTGTTAATTCTCCTGACTTGTTGGAGAGGCCTTATCAGGGTAGATGGGTACCACCTATCCTTGTTGACGGTGTCTTTCAAGGGATACTGCAAGGAATGGCTACAAGCGGAAAGACAATCGATCAAAAAATATAAATTATTTAATGAAAAATCAAATTTTAAGTATCTAATTTAGTGTGTTTTTAATAAATCAAACGCTTTTCATTACGAAACCTGATGTGATGTCACTATTCTATTTATAAACCTTAATTGAGCTGGCGGTGAAGTATCATTATTACATATTTTATCAGTGAAAGAGAATTATTTAATTTATTATTAATTATTACTAATTATATAATTAGAAATATTTATTAAAAATTATTTAATTTTTTATTAATTAGTGTAGTGTAAGCTATACAGGTGTATAATATATAGTACTATAAGCCCTTCAAGTGGCGCTCGTTTTTCAAAATTTTTCAATTGTTTTATTTCGTATTCATTCAGTTTTTGGGAAAATATTTCAAATAAAAGTTGTGAGTACATCTATAATAAACAGCTTTTACTCGAAGCATTTTTTCGAAAACTATATAAAAATAACACAAATCAATTGGAAAATTTTGAAAAATGAGCGCTACTTTTGTGTGCATGTGCAAGACTAGGAATCTGTGTTGAAACTTGAAATTCAACCATTATTAAATGTAACCAGAAAGTATTCTATCGCCGATACAAAATTACTATTTTGAATCAGATCAGCTCGTACAGGAATGTTTATAGACATATAACTAGATAGATAGATTGTAGAGGATGCCCTGGACGAACTACACTTCGACCATAAGGTCCATTGTGATGCCTAAGGATGTGAGGATGTGAGTGGTGTGGAAGGAACTTTTGTGTATAGACCAGAAATTGGTAGGATATGCGGCTGCAGCCGACTATGATAGAAACTATGCCGATATTTATCTGGAGAGTTTGTAGCGGTGTCGCTTCATCATTAAATTATTATTATAATTTTGTTCTTCATTTTTTATCTGTTACATTTCAACTATAACTTCCCTCTATTATCACGGTTGCTTTGAATGTTAACAACCTTGGTAATTTACATATAAAAACAATAACATTTCATAAATCAAATTAAAAAGATCAATTTTAATTAATAAAGATCAATTATATCTTTTACATATAATTATTATTTATTTAAATAATAATTATTTAATATAACTGTATATAAATGTATATGTTCATTACGTGAAGGAAACTGCAGAAAACCTTCTTAAGCATAGCCGGCCACTTCATTCTTGTCCATACGCCGACAGTTTAGTCAATTAACCGCCCCCTTTTTTTTTCTTAATAATTGACAAACTTCCGATGTCGGTATTCGAACCCATAACCTCCCAGTTTCCAAGTAGCCATACTGAGCAGATATAACGCCTGACACCGCTCGACCACTTGGACTGCTTTCATATAAATAAGAAAAATGTGAATTTTTTCACTGAATAATAGCTGAATTAATATTATAGACAAAATTGCCCATCTCTAAAATATGTATTCAACTTTTGTTCTAAAAAAAAAATAAAAGTGAATCATGTTTACGTCAGAAACTAGATTCAAAAATTTTATTTATTACCATATTTTAAAAGAATTATGGTTTCAACGACCTTTTTACACACATAATAATATCCTCTATACAATTTATTAGTGGTTAATAAATAATATATCTGAAATGAAGATCATAGTTTTGAAAAATATATAAAAAATTAAAGTTGTCATAAAATATTAATAACAAAAATTGTAATTTTTGTCATCTTCCAGTTAATATTTCCAGTTCAATGTACTATGTTGTATATAAATAATACTGTGCTGAAGTGAAATGTGACACGAGTTATAAAACACTTCAGTTAATATAGTTGCAAATATGCTTTAATTTGTTTATTTATTTTTTTTAATTTTTGTGTTTGTTTTGAAATTAAAAAATAAATAAACATAAAGTTCATTATAATATAGGAAAATAAAATTAAAATACGTACATAGTACAAATGACCAGTAACATAGATAACGTAATCATTTTGAAAATTTTTACAGATGGTTCGAGATTTTTCCCCGGTTTTACGATTTCAAACATTGGGTATTGACTCCCCTTCCCTCCAGCATTTGAGATGATGAATTCGAAAAACTTATGCAACAAATATACTTGGTGGGAATTTTTGTGACTGGGAGAAAAAAAACCTGTAAATAATTTTGCACTTTTTATTATTCATTTACTACAGCTTTACATGCCGAGCTTTCCTTTCCGCGAATGAGTCTATAACTTCATCAAAAGTCATCTCATAGGCTGCTTTCCTGACTCATTATTGAACGTTGGTGGGCTTCAATTATTTTGAGCTTGCTGAGATTTCGCTCGCAGCTAGAAGATTTCGTCGGTAATGTGCAGTACATCCTTAAAGCTATACCAATATTGGGAAGTTTCTTACAAGTCATGTTTTGGAAAGTAATCGACTTAATTTTAGACATTCAAATAATTTTTAGAAACATTTTAAAAGTTTAGTTTAAGTTTGGCGCAAAGTTGCTGCTACCGCCCTACTATGCTGCATTGCATGCAGCTATATTCTGAATGCACCCAGTAAAACGAGTTTCTTCAAACATATAAATTTGTAAATTTGGCACCTCCTGAAACTGACGCCCAGGGCCGTTGTCCCGGTTTGCTCCCCCCAGATTCGAGACTGATTACTTCAAGGAAGCGTTTTTGGAAAATAAAACAAATATAAAAACTTAGTAATTCAGTCTACTTTGGTTAATTTTATTTTGCATTTTTTTAGAAAAATAAGGTCCTTAAATCTCCCTAATATAAACTATACTACTTCCATTTTTGAAATGAGTACAATCAAATCCTTTGAAATGATCATCTAGGAAGTCCTGAAACATGAACACAAACATATATTTAGCACTAGGTATTCCGCGAGACGAGACGAGAGTAGCATGTCTCTTGTATTGTTTTCAATTGTAAATCGTTTCGTTTTTTACGTAGTTGAAGACTTTCTTGAAAAAATAAATCTTTTTTCTATTGATATAAAGTGCATAATTTTCTAATTTATTTAGTTTTTTATATTTTAATTGAAACAGTAAAGTCTAAATTAAATCCTTATCATCCAAAATGATTTGCTATTTTGTGGTTTAGTACATTTTTACAGAATAAAAATCTATAGAGATTGAAAGAGAGTACTATCGTCCGTCTATCGAATATTTATTTAAAATCAGGATTCAAATTTTCGTCTCGCCTCTCGCTGGCTTATTCTCGTTTCTCTCGTCTCTCGCGGCATCACTATTTAGAACAATTCCGGAGAGCCACGCTTTCAGTTTACACTTTAAACTGACGTAATTTTACCTCTTCGACAAAATTTTTACTTCTAATGTTTTCGATTTATTTTGTATCTAATATTGAACAAACGACATGCACGAGTATTATATTCAAATTTTAGAAACAATTCGAGAAATATTTAATCACGTGTAATTAAATCATGGGTGTTAAATTTCAAATACGTTTTTATTGTATTGTTTCAGAAACAATTTATGCTAATTAATAATTCTAACAAACACTGTTTAATTAATGAACTGAAAAAAAAGACCGAATAAAAAAAAAATGTATAAAAAAAACATATAGCAACTAAATTAATTTGTTTATTTGGGTATTTTGAAACTGAAAGTATGTGTTTTAATTTAAAGATTCTGTTTCATAACAAAAATATCTTAAAATAATTTAATTTATCGACAGCTTAATGGTAGTATCCATCGTGAACACGAGACAATTTGAACAATTAAATAATTGTACTCGTTATCTCTGTGTGAATTAGTTAAATTATCTAAAATATTTAATAATTTTAAAATGGCTACATACATCTATTTTAAATGGAAAATTTAAATGGAAAAATTTGCTTATTTAAAATGGAATCATTTAACATATTACTCATCGCTGGTACAACAAACTTATCTTAATAACGTAAATCGCACGTAATCCATCAAATTCCATATTTTTTGTTTGTTTTCCAAGTACTACCGGTGTTTCACAGTGAAAACGTTAAACAATAACTTGACTTTAAAAATATGTTTAATTTTTAAAATAAACTTATGAACTTCGGTTACATATGAAATCTTAAGTCTAAAAGCCGCCATAATTATTATTAAAAGATTAATAAAAAATCAATTAGCTAGAGATTGTTAGAGAGATTGTATACAGAGAAAAAATAGTTTAACACGTTTAATAATAAATAGTTCCAACACTCAGTGGTTTGCGCTATATCTCTGACCAGGAAGTCCTTTTATATATAGGTAGATAAACAATAGTCGCCATTGTTTTCTATTATGCAAGTAATATAATATTTTGAAGGCACGTAAAGTTGCCAAACTAAAGACATATTGTTAATTAAATATTGATAAGAAAAAATTAACTCGTTAACCAGAAATCGAACCTCGGACCTTTAGTGACGCTTAGGTATACACAAATAATAAAAAATAAATAATAATGTTGATATTTGACAACAAAAGTTTATGAAAAAGTTGGCTCTTCCAACATAATCGTCTTCGGTGTAGCGGTAAGCACGCTGGACTAGATATCCAGAGGTCCGAGGTACGATTCCTGGTTGACGAGTTAATTTTTTCTTATCAATATTTAATTAAAAATTTTATGATATTTGTCTATATAGTATACGCCAGTCCTCTCGTACTTGGTCTTACGTAACCTAAATGGAATTTCACAAGTATTGTATTGTGACGCTTAAAAAAAAGGTATTCAGTAAATTTTTAAATAATTCTCCATGATGTTAACGTCCAGTAATCAATTAAATAACAGGATAACAGGAATTTGGACACATAACCAACAGTTAACTATTGTTTGATTGCAACGTTTCGTTCCTCAGGCAACTGAAATTAAAATTTAAGGATTCACATACAGTGAACATGTTTAGGTATGTTACTGGATTGTTATTGTATCTTATTTTTAATACTATGTTGTACTAATCTTTATTTGATTATAATTAATTTCAGTTGCCTGAAGAAGTATAAATAATATACGAAACGTTGCAATCATACAATAGTTAACTTTTGGTTATTTGTCGAAATTCCTGTTATCCTGTTCTTTAATTTGTCAATAATTTTTTCACTGTGTTTGTCTTTTTGTCAATATGACGACGACAGTGCATGACTGAGAACCTTCATAGAATTGAGATATCATCATGCTTTGCACATATATTTTTTTAACTGAAATAAATATTTTATATAGCTGTGAACAAAAAAAAAACTTTTATTACTTTGCATAAAAAATATTTTATTGATCAGGTGTTCAATATGATTTTATTGTTTTGGCGATTAAAAAAAATGCCTAAAAAATTGAAAATCTACAAAATGTTATCTTAAAATTTATTTATTCACAAAAATTAATTAATTGATACCAGGGGTGATTCATATCTAATAATCATAATTTTTATAACCGGTATAATATATTGTAACGGTAGAACATATTGATCATAGAGAAAAATTTTTGATATAGGTGTTTATAAAATGGTCTAATTAGTAGTCCATTTCAGCATGTCCATCCGCCCCAGTCTGTTTTTCCGTTCGCAGGCACGATAACTCAAATACGAAAGGAGATAATGAACTGAAAATTTGTGTGTGTGTTCTAAAGCTAAAAAGTATGATCCATCACATTTAATCTGTTAGTCCGTACATGATACGATCATCTAAGAGACAAAACAAATTTAAAATCAATGTAAGACATGCACCATATTAGTAAAGAGGAACGTATATTTGATTCCATATCCAGGAGATAATTATGATCACTCAAGCTAGAGAGTCCATCTTTGTCAACAAACATATTCACTGAAACGTGAACATATGCCAAAACGTTATTATTCAAATTTCGTTTATTATTCAAATTATTTTCTTATAAATGTGAATATAACGAAGGGAAACAATAAATATAATAAAAAAGAACAAATATAACAATAAAAACTTAAAAAAAATATAAAAAAATCAATCAGTCGAAATGATGATTTGATCACAAAAATGATAGCAGTAAACAACAATTCACATACGAATGAACCGCAACTTGTATTAATTTAGATATAAAGGTCCAAGTTATCAATCGAACCAATCATATTGTACCAAGTGCTATGATCACGCGATTTCTCCTGTTAATATGGATGGACTTTCTAGCTTGGGTGTACTATATTTTGTTTCCAAAATATGTATTTATAAAATGCAAATATTTGATCTAGGAATTGGGGCAAATTATGAAATTTAATTTCAAATACCTAGAGTTCTCTTTGGTAATTGTTCTCGTACAATAAGAGATTGTTAATAAATTAAAAAATTATTTAAGGTGTAATCAATTTTGTTTTCATTAATTTTTTGATATCACCTCCTAGTTATCATAAATTACTATAAATATACGAATGAATACTTATAGACCCGTATTCATAGCCTGATCTTAAGCGTAAATTCATCTTAAAGATGATATTCAGGCAGCGTTTAAATTCATAGACGCAACCTTGAGGCATGCTTGAAAGTTTGAGCTAAGATATGTGTGGTTGGATAAATATTCATAGTCATAGTTTAAAGCGATATTAAAAATTAAAAACTGTTAGCAATAACTCAATTCGTTGATATTTTCACTTGGTATTAAAAAAAAAAGATTTTCTTTAATTGCAGTGAAGATAATGCATTTTTTGGGTTTACATAATATTAATATTGATGATAATATTGATATCGATATTGATTCTACTTTTATGTACGGTCTTATGAGGTATGTTTGTTATACATTTGGAGAATAGCATTCAGTATCGCTGACAATAATATGATTCATTTCTCAGAAAATCAGATCATCGGATACATGAGAATTATTACAGAAATTGTCGAACACAAATTAAGATGATCTCAAGATTCGTCTTACTAAAGCTAACTTTTAACCGAATAAGATCATGCTTCAAACTATCGTGTTATCGAAGATGATCTTAATCTATATCTATGCATTCATCATGTCTTAAAACCAATAAGACGATCTTCGTGAAGGTAAGCTTAAGCACTTGCTCAAGACTGGACTATGAATACTGGCCATAGTGAAGTATAGAGAGACCTTTAAAGTATTGTGTGTGATTCATACATACTCCAGTATATCATCTTTCTATAGCCGCTGTCTGTTATCTTTATTGTCGACATTTAAAGTATATTTTATTTTTTGCATCTTTAAAATACATTTTTTTATGTTTGAATAAATAAAAGTGAAAAATAACAGTTAAAAATAAAATAAAATTTTATATTTATTATTAACTATTTTTTAATGTAAATTTGATATGTCAATGACGACAATTTTATTAAGAACTACATAAATCAAATTCGCTCATTTATACAATCAAAGGTGCCTTCCAATAAGAGTTCTTTTAAAAGATGTTTCACGGCGATACCCTGATAGAAGAAATTTCTTGAACCAAGTAAAAATAATATACTCTGAGAAAGAAATCCTTGTTTTCATTCAAGACATTTGCTTCAATAAGTATCTTCAAGAAATTCCTTTTATCAGTGTATATTTGACTAACTACTTTAATTCAGTCAATGAATGCTCAAAATGGGGGGGGGGGGGGTTGTAGACGGAAAAAATTGGATTCTATGAATTTACTTCAGGGTTTTGTTTGAACTAGATAAGAGTTACCATGGTGATATAGCAAGAATATTTCTTATTGTTCAATTTTGAAAAAGCAAAAGTGATTGCGAAACTATAGTCAAAATAAAAATCTCAAATATTATTATTATTTTATAATTTCTGTAAATATTAGATACACAGAAAATATGGCCAGGCCATAAAATGTAGTAAAATTTATTTAATAAAACCATACGTATGATAAATCTTAACCGTTTAATAATATTATTATATTATTATTATATTATTAATATTGTTTTAATATACAATTTTTGTTAGTTTTATTTCGTATTATTGTGGAAGTTTCATTATTTGAATCACTATGTCTCAACTAAGTCAACAAAAATTCATTTTATTACGCCTTTATATTTAATACTAGTCTAACTCCTGAGCTATTATTTTCTTCCTATGAGCTATTATAATCACCCTATTATATGCTTAGTATTTTAAATAACGATATTATTTATATTTGTTCTTATACTATAAAAATAAATCCATGAATTTTCAAAAACAAATAATATTTATATAATTTAACGGAAAAAAAACAATTTATCAAAATTATAAAACAAATTCTAACCTTAAAAATTGATAATTTGACAGTATTTAATACATTAACAAAAAAATCAATATTGATTATTATATTAAATAATTTCTGAAAAACCTTGTTTATTATATTATAAGATATTTAACCGCATACTAATCATTTAATTTAATGCCCTTATTTATTTTAGAGTTCATGTTTTTTAACAACAACTGTATAATTATAATTGGAAAATTTGAAGGTTAAGTTAATCAATATGATGAGAATGAAATTAAAAACTGACTGACGGATGATGTATTGTTAATATTAAGAAAACAAATACCAAATATTTTTAAGTGAAAGGTGGAACCTCTAAAACCATAACATATCAAACCAATCATCATAGTTCAATCGTCAAAAATCTATCGAAGTGTGTGTTCATGTTTTCAATATTGATAATGACAGATTACATTCATAGCAAGCCGCAGGATGGATTTGTTTCTGAGTGTTACATAACACATATTTCTAAGTGTGGTCTATAAAGTCCATACTTTCAACAAGTCTTTTTCGAAATCGTTTTTCTGAAACTCCGCCAATAGCTGTAACATTAGCAAGTATGTTAAGAAAAAAGATTTCCATTAAAACAGACCGATTTCTGATAGATCATCGATTTCTGTTTTCTCAAGGGTACCATCTCTCGATCTAAACTTTCGACTATTCCAAAAAGAATAAACTCTTTTTCTAAATGTTGAAAACGAATGAGCCTTTTTTTAATAAGTATCTTTTCATCCGCTTCTAAATATCGTATTGATTTGAAACTTGGGAAATGCATGATATTCTGATGACAGCATAAACATGAGAGCATGTAATATAAACGCATTGAGGTGAATTCGAAACGATGCTACAAAATAGAACTTAGAAATATAGTATCGCTGCGTTGAAACCTAGGTAACTTATAACACCTGATTCAGTCTATATAAATAATTCATAGCAATGAAATTTAATTTTAAACGAATAAACGGACTTTTAAAATTCTTCGCTCATTAAACTGTTTTTTAGATAACGAATTTGAGTGATGTGACTGTCGTGAGGTATAGACGTGTTTTAGTAAATTATTATAAATATATAGATGTATAAATTCAATTATCATAAATAAATAAATGCGTGAAAAATTTAGTGAGAAATTTTAAAAGTGCATACTTGTTGTTATAGTGCAAATATTTTATAGTAATTTGTGACTGAAAAGTGCTACTAAGTGAAAAATTTAGATCTTATTAAGTGTTGAAGTGTGCTTTCCTGTTGTTAAAACCTGTCAGGTGATGCAACTGATTTATATTAGCAGAAATTGGTTAATTATACACTCATTGTTAAGTGTATAAATTTGGTACAATTTTATGTGATCGATTAGCCCAGTGGATAGTGTACTGACATTCAGAATATAATAAAAGACTAATTGTAGTTCAAATCCCGTGTACAGCAGTTGAGCTTTTTTTTTTTTTTTTTTCTTTTCTTTTTTTTATATTACCTTTGATTTGTTTTTCGCATACGTCCGGGAATAGTAATTATTAAAAATGGAATTGAATGATAAAATTGATAAAATGATGGATAGCATTAAGAATTTTGAAATGAATGTAATGAAAGAGTTAAAAGAACTAAAAGAAGAAAATCGTACTATCATAGAAAAGAATAAAGAACTTGAAGCAATTGTGAAAATGCAAAATAAAAAAATTATAGATCTACAACTTGAAGCGAATAAGAAAAATCTTATCATTTTTGGACTTAACGAAGAAATAAAAGAAAATTCATCACTAGAAGACGAAGTGATTGAGCTGTGTAAAAATGAAATGAATATGAAAATCAAGAGAGATGAAATAGATGATATATTCAGATTAGGGAATTCTTCCAATGTAAAAGCTCCAATAAAGGTCTGTTTTCATAGCTACAAAACAAAAGAAGCTATTATGCGTAATAAAAAGAAACTGAAAGGTACAAACATTTTTGTCAACGAAGACGTACCATTAGAAGTAAGAATTCAACGTAGCATGGAGAGAGCTAAAAGAATGGAAGAAGCTGCTAAATCTAAAAAAAGATGTAGACCAGTGAACCAATCGTCAGAGGAAGGGGCCGAACAAGACGATACAATACATCACGACACAAAGAGGAGCAAAGATGTTGTTGGCACACAGAATATGGGAAATAGATTTGGAAAATATATATACACTCCAAAAGAGAAAAATAATATAAATGAGAGCAGTAGTTCAAAAAACCCACAAGAATAATGTTTTGGAATATTGAGGGAATTTATAAAGTTAGAAATATTGATATTGTAAAATACTTAAGCGACTATGATATTATCTTTTTGGTTGAAACATGGATAGACTCAGGTACAAATATTACATTAAATGGATATGAATGCAAACAGAAGGACGCAAAAAAATGGAAAAAGAAAGGACCAAAATCTGGAGGAATAGCAGTATATTTTAAATCAAGCTTACTCAAAGCAATCGATAGAATTGATAATGAGAACGATAAAGCATTATGGATAAAGTATGTCACGGAAGAAAAAACATATATATTTGCAGTAGTGTATAACCCACCTAAATATTCGGAGTACGAAAATAGACAATTTTTTGGAGAACTTGAAAGTGAAATAAAGAAACAACAAGAGAAATATTTGAATGCAGAGTGGATAATTGTTGGGGATTTTAACGCGAGGGTTGGCATTAAAAACGGTATAGAAACGAATACAGAATCCGAAAAAATTAATAATGAACATTCACAGTATTTAGATGTATATATACCTAGCAGAAAAAACAAAGACAAAGAAACCAACGACTATGGACATAAACTAATTCAAATGTGCCAAAATATGGACCTTATAATCCTTAACGGAAGATGTAAGGGAGACCCAGAGGGAGAGTACACATTCATGTCAAACAACGGGCAGAGTGCGATAGATCTTGTACTTATGAAAGCTATGCAATTCTCAAATGAAGTAGACATTTCAGTTGGAGTACAAATAAGCGAATCAAAGCACTTACCAATAGAAATATCTGTGTACAATAAAAAGCCTGAAAATCTAGGTAATAAAGAGAGAGTGGGAGAAGACTTGGAAATATATAGGTGGAAAAAGGAAAAATCAGAGGAATTTACAAAAAACATTATGAGCAATGATTACAAAATCTTTATGTGCGGGGTAAAAGAGATGATAAGGCAAAACAGAATTAATGAAGCGTATGATATATTTAAGATGTCATTTTTATGGGCAGGCAAAAGTATGCAAAATAAAGCAAACAGCAAATTTACTATGAACGATAATAAATGGTTTGATAAGGAGTGCCATAAAGCGAAAAAAGATGCTACTATCGAGCTAAGAAAGTTTAGAAAAAATGAAACGGAGGATAATCTATTAAACTATCATTGCAAAAGAAAAATTTATATAAAAATGGTAAGACAAAAAAAACAACAAGGAAGAGATGAATTTCTAAAAAATTTAAATAAAGACATAGAGGAAAATAACGAAGTAGAAATTTGGAAGTTGTTCAGAACATGGAAAAGCTGCAAACCTAAAACGGGGGAAGAGATAAACGTTGAAAGTTGGATGAGATTTTACACAGAACTTTACAGAAAGGATCCAAAACTGGATGCCAAGCAAAAAATATCATCATGCGCAACAGAGAAACGAAACAGTATAAGAATAGAAGAGGAAGACGGAATACTGAGTCAAGGAATAACAGCAGAAGAGATCATGATGATAATTAGTGAATTTAAAAAAGACAAGGCACCAGGTATAGAAGGAATACCTATAGAATTTTTAAGGCACGCGAGGGAAAATCCAGAGGTGATAATGATTCTTTCAAATCTATTTAATGAGATATTGAGGACAAAGGTCATACCAGACGAATGGAAGATAGGCGTAATATGTAACATTTTTAAAAACAAAGGTGAAAAGAGCGACCCGAGAAATTACCGACCAGTTACATTACTGCCCATCATAAGTAAAATTTTCTTAAAAGCAGTAGCAAATAGAATCCAAGAATGGGCAATAAATAAGAACATCATCACAAAATTTCAAGCTGGATTTAGAAGACAGTTCGGAACTCTGGACAACATTCTAATATTACAAGATTTAATAAAAGAGAGCTTGGCAAAACATAAAAAATTGTATACATGCTTTATAGACGTGGAAAAAGCCTTCGATTCAGTGGATAGAGAAATGTTGTGGGAAAAACTAGAAAAGTTAAACATGGACAAGAACACAATCACATTATTAAAATCTATCTACGCAAATTACAGATTCTGTGTTAAAATAAGTGGAGGTAAACGATCAAATACATGTAAAACGGAACGCGGAGACAAGGGTGCCAAATCTCGGCTATTCTTTTCCTCTTATATTTAAACGATCTGCCAGAAATTCTCTATCATACAGAAACACATTCGCCGTCCGTCCAAAATCAAGAGATTAAAATATTAATGTACGCTGATGATATGGCATTAATATCACAGACACCTCTAGGTTTAACAAGATCACTAAACTGCATGAGTGAATATTGTAAAATTAATAAAATTAAGGTAAATGAGAAAAAAACTAAAATAGTCGTGTTTAGAAATGGTTATAAGCTAAAAAAGAGTGAAAAGTGGAACTATGATGGGACACAGATACAAGTTGTAGACAATTTTAATTATTTGGGAATGCACTTTAATTGGGATGGGAAATGGAATTTGCATGTAAAAAAAGTGATAAATAAAGCTGAAAGAGGAGTGTATTTAATTGAAAAATTTATGTATGAGAATGAATGGATCCCTGCATTATTAATGAAAAGAATTTTTGAAATACTAATAATGCCTATTATCATGTATGGAAGCCAAATATGGGGATTAGAAGAAAAAGTTCTTGCAAAAATAGAATCTTTCAGAAATAATTTTCTTAAAAAAATATTAGGAATAAGCAAATCTGTTGCTAGCTGTGCAGTCTTGCTGGAGATGGGTTTACTTCCTGTAAAATGTACAGTTACAAAAAACGCTACCAAATTTTACTTGAAAATAAAAGATTGTGAGTTCAAAGAATTGCAACAAGCTTGTATCAAGGAGAGTCAGACATCAAACAAGATAGGATATTGGAGGGGTTTGTTAGAAAGAGAATTGGAAAAAATAGAAATGAAGAACAGTGTGATGGAAGGGGAAGTAAATTGCACACAAGTAATAATTCAAGTCAAGACAAAGATCGAGGAAGCTGGATTAAGGAGCTTATTACAAGAGATAGACAGTAAACCTTCATTACAGCTGTTTAGAAAATTAAACCATTACATAGATGGTGCAAAGTATGTAAATTTACTACCAAGAGAAGATCGAAGGGAACTTGCAAGATTTCGGATGGGACATTGGAACTGGAACAGTAACAAGGATAAGGATGGCAATAAGGTTTGTTCACTGTGCAACGAAGGAGAAAATGTAGAGCATGTTATAAGTTACTGTAAGGGTATGGAAGACGAAAGAAGAAAGTTAGCTCAGAGCACAGGAGTAGAGAGCCCGGAGGTCGTTTCGATAATGAATCAGACCAAAATAGGGGAATTAAGAAGCATAGCGAAATTTATTAAAATATATACGATAAGAAGATACAAATATCTCTGTTAGATCTTGTTAAATTTTGTTGTTAATTTTTTGTTGATTGTTTGATTCCTTATTATTATTATTTTTGAGATTATTGTTGTTTTACATATATATATATATATATATATATATATATATTATATTGCATATTATTGTTTTTATTGCTTATTATAGAGTTTATTATTTGTTACTACTGAGCCAGTCTGTATGTTTTTATATTTAATTTATTGTGTTTTCATTAGTATTAATTGTTAAAATCGATGTACGATTAGAAACAATAAACCTTTACTAAGATTACTAAGATAACGAATTTTCAATATAGAGTTATATGTAATATATTTGTTTGTATGGAGTGACTAGGGACGTTGCGGATAGTCGCATCCCCATCCGCAATCGCGGAACTTCAGCATTAATTTTATCTTCCGTAGCCGCAATAATCAATGCTCATTGCGGATCTATTGCGGATGCGGCTGTTGCTTGTTTTTTAAGCATTTTTTTAGCGGCATTGGTCTTTATTAAATATAATGCAACAAATTTTAAATTTTCATACAAAAAATTTGATTATTAAAAATTATTACCTCATTTTATTTATCTTTTTACTTTATTCATGTATCTAAATTAACTATCTTTTTAAAAAAAACTTGACATATAAATCCGCATTCGCGGATGTGAGCCTCAAAATATCTGCATACGCATCCGTGGATGTCAAAAATCACGCATCCGCAACATCCCTAGACTATGAACCATTCCGCCCCTTTACATAATCTTTAAAAAATTTTTTATTTTATATGTAAAAATTTATTTGTATTACTTTTAATTTGTACCTAATATTTGCATAATTACGACAACAGTTTTTTACAATATTTTCTATATTAACATGTTTTTTTTTTGCCGACTGAAATTTTAATTTTTAGGTTTTACCCAGACTTTATGCATATAGTGTTTTATTATGTAATTTATATAAGTACCTAAATATGTTTACCTTTTTCTGAAGATTGCGAAACTGTAGTCAAAATAACAATATTGTTAGAAAAATCTCAAATATTTGTTTTATTTAATAAAAGTTAGCTTAAACAGTACAAAGCAGAAGGTAACTAAATAGCTAATTGTAAAAGCTTTGTGTGCCTGGTGAAAGACCAGGAGATGATGACAGGTGATGTTCTCCCATTTTATACCGGAAGTACGAGGGGCGCATGCCAATTTTCCCTGAGTGTTTTTGTGATTAAAACTTCAATTCTTTACATCGGCATGAAATGTCGAAACACGGAAGTGCCCTTTAATTTTTTCCATTTTTTCGTAACCCTTTGAGCCCTTTCGGTCGCTGCGGATTGCATGCCATCAATTATTAGAGCTTCAATTTGTTTGTACTACCTTATGTTACGAAGGCAGGCAGTATAATATCACGAAAAATTCGAAAATTCTTCACAAAAAGAAAAGCGCTTTTCCTTAAGACCGGAAAGCGTGCGACGGCCAAGAACCCGTCTATGTTTCATATTTTAGGGTTAATTATCAAGCCTTAAAAGGGCATGTGGTATAAAATGGGAGAACGTCACCTGTCACCATTTTCTGGTCTATGATTATAAATTTAACCTACTTTTCTTAAAGAAACGTAACCAAAAGTGCCTTACAAGTTGAGCGTTGAGTGTTTATTAGGTTTTTTTTTGAAAACATAAATTATTAAAATACCATATTGCATAAATTATTAAAATAACATGTTTACCACCCTATATTTTTTACACCAAGCGAAGAAATATTAAATATAGGACCGAATCGTTGTAAAAGAATCGAAAGAATCTCCCTTAAAGTTTATCTCACGTATTTGAAAACAGCCGGTCTTATATAATATTTAGAGATAGGTATCTCATTTTGGTTATATAGGGGCATTGTCAGAAGGTAAATAGGGGTATATGATCTTTTTTACATTCCGGGCCAGCTACACTCTCCTCCATGAGGCATAAATGCCTTATGAGTAAGCACCCAAATCGGAAGGTTTATGTTTTTCCGGTTCTTGCCTGTGTTATATATTATTTCCAGCTCCAGGTTAATATTATATTTCCTGAACTTATTCAAGATGTGTAATAATAAAACAGTTTATTTAAAAAAGTAAAAAGTAATTATAATATTTATTTTCAATATTTAATTTAGTAATTAATTTCATAGAATTCTGTTTTATTTGATTTGACATTTCGATTTAGTTGAATAATTGTTTATTCTTAAAACAAATCATTAAAAGATGTTATTATTTACATGCATGAGTAACTTCCAATAATCATTTCTAATTGGTTCGTTCAAATGAAATTGAAAATTTAAAAATAATTATAAATACAATTATTAAATACAGCTGTTTATGTATTTTGTAAAATTAAAAGAAAATTATCACGTTTATAAAATTTTCTTGGATATCTTTTCTTGAATGTACCCATTTCCTCTGTCAATGTCCAGCCAAAAATATCCCAAAAATCATAAGAGTTCATAGTAGATTTCATCCTTATAAACAGATATTTTGAGTTTTTATTGTTATATTCGTTCCTGTTATTATTTTTATTATTTCCATTCGTTATATCTAGAGCACGGTAGTGCGACTGACTGAGTTTAAGGAGTTTTTTGCCTTCGCGCTTACAGTACTATTACTTATCGTTAAATTAGATTCATATTTATAACAAAATAATATGAATAACGAAAACGATAGAAGAACGAAGACGGTCTGTTTTGACATGTTCAGTGCATGTACTTGTTGACAACGATGGGCTCTCTAGCTTGAGTGTTGAATTTTAAAATAACATTTATATTTAAATTAAACAACCTAAATCCTTAATTCTATTAAAAACTAAATATCTATATCTAATATACTTTTTTTAAATTTTACATTTGTTTTGCACTTTATACCTATCATTCTGGCTTGTCTACAGTTGACACTGAAGTGCAGCTCCTATACAGGCAAGTTTTTTTTGTTGCCCTTAACTTCATAGTGTACTGGAGCCTTTATCAAGATGAACTGTGTTAGGGTCTACAGCGAAAAAATTTTATAGAAGATCTGAATATCTTTTATAAGAGATCTGAAACATATAAATTTGTTGAAATATTATTAACGATTTTCAAAATTGAAAATAATTCAATATGTATTTACTAGTATTTTACAATGATTTAATTGTGCAATGGTTTTCAGATAATTTAAAAATAATCAATCCAATATTTACTATAATTTTCAATATTCTCAGTAAAACCTGTATAAAGGGGTTTCAAGACCAATTACATTAGTAAAAATTACATCCTTTCTTTATTATCTAGGTGGTAACTGTTATAAGATTGATTATTATATGGTGAAAATTAAGTTAAATCGTTTAATAAACTTTGGTACTTATATAAACCCATTACAAGTGGGACTTTGGAAGTTTTTTAAAAAGAAGTATAACTTCTAACGTGCGTAAACACACTCATTTTTTAAAAATCATAAATTTTTCCATACATATTTTCATATTTCTTCGGATTACCGCATGTCATTATGCGATTTTCAAAATTCATGTTATTACCACATTCCCTTGAGATTTAAATTTCTTAATAAACATTTATTTTCAAATTAATTATATTCTCAGAGAAATAATAATAAAAATTACAGTTTAAAAAACTAAAACAGCATATTTTTATAGCAATATAAACTAAAAAAATGCATTTAAAAAAAAATTGTATTGTCATTTATTCTTAAGGATCTATTCTGTACGAGCGCTGATATAGTCCATTTATAAAATTCTTCAAAATATTATATAGTACATTCATAAAAGTCCACAATAATGTTTATTATTTTTGGTCGTAAGTTAAAATTAAAATTTAATTTAGGCCCGTCATACCGGGCGTAACAAAAAATATATTTAAGAAAAACACCTGGATTTCGGGTAATTAAGCTACCGCCGACAGAAATGAAATTTTCCCGAACTCTCAGTTGTTTTCTTAAATATTTTTTTGTTAAACCCGTCATACTGGAATTTTATTGGATCAATCTTTTTATTAATATTTCTATTTTCTATTACGTAGTTTTTTTTTTATTCTTCTTATTTTATTCCAAGTGTATAAAAATATGTGTTTTTCTATAAGAGCAAAGTATTAAAACTCGAACTATAATATTAAATAATTAATTCAAGACACCCCCCCTCCCCGCCAGAAACTTTTATAATTGATTTATATGCACTTCAACCACATGTAAACAAAAAATCAAGCCTTAATCTTTTTGAAGCTTCAGTGCTCGTACATTCTTAATCCGTGTGTAAAGTTTCAGATTATTCAGACGCCCCGAAGTGGGTTAGTAAACTCAATTAAAATATTCCATTAGATTCATAATATATACCCACATACAAATCATGCTAAATGTGTTAAGAATTAGTATTTCATTTGGAAATGATTATTGAATAAATTAATACAAAAAAAAATTAATATAAATTACGCATGATAAAAAACCTTACTTAATTAATTACATAAACAGATAAATCAAAGGATATGTCACTCAAAATATAAAATAATAATAATAATAAATAAATTAATAATAAATAATAATATAACAAATTATGGTATAATAATAATAATTTCTAAAATACCCACAAAAAATGATTGCATAATAATTTTTTATAAAATGATTTTTAAAATTTACATCCTTTTTTTTTATTTATGATAAATAGAAAAATTTACGCACTACTGAGAAAAAAATTAATTACATATTTTTATTGTGTTATGAAATAGCTGTTAAATGTATAACACTTTAGATACCTTTGGTTTTGATGAATTAAAAAAAAATTGATATGAGCAGCACGAGACCTCCATATAAATAAAATATAATGTTATACTTAAATAGGTTAAAGAAAGTTTAGAAATATGAATACAATTTATTGCATCAAAACAAGGCGTTTTAAGGGTTACATGCGTTTCAAAGGCTAAAAAAAAGCATATTTTCTCTAATTTAAAAAAAATATAATAAATGAAATATTTTATTCAACCTTCAAACATATACAAAGATAAACATTTGATAAATATTTTGTGAAAGTTTCAATTCAAAATTTGGAAAATTCAGCCATTGGAACTTCATTTCCTGTGACCCCTCAGAATAAAGTTCCCTTGGCGTCGTCAGAATAACACATGATAGATTCATCTGAATTAAAAAAAAACCAAATTATTTCTGTTAAGATATACATAGCTCGTGCTTGGACGTAAGAAAACAAATAATATGGTACAAAAAGGTACTGTTTTTGGTATATTTTGCACCATGTATTGCTTTGTAAAATTACTTGAGATAAAAAAAAATCCTTCGTTCAAGTACTAGTTAATATTATCTTGAAGAAGTGTATAAAAGTTTGAACAAGATCGGTTCATTATTGAAAATCAGTTCAAAAATGTAGTTATGAAAAAACGCAATTAAAGACACACAAACAATAGCTGGCAGCTGCCTCAATATACTTCCCAAGACTTTATCTCTTAGAGTTTTACTCTAATTGACTTAAAACACAGACAAGGGCACAACGAAATTATCTTAAACATACTAATTTTAAAGTAGTATATTTCATATCCAGCTTTCAAATGAAAAATATTGCCATGGCCTCCAAATTTGTAAAATGAACTGCGCATATTTTTATGCAAACATCCATTTTGCAGAACATAGAACCTCTATTGTACTAGTTTGTATATGGTGGTAGAAACACTTTATTCAATTCGATGTTTGTATAACATAATGTGAATTTAAAAAAAATTCCACAAATTATGCTTACTCTGATGTAATGATTTGATTAGTTGATACTAATCTAATTCTAAAACTATGGTTTTCAGTATGACCTATTTATGAGAATGTAGGTCATTTTCTCAAAAACTACATAATGGGTTTTGATAATTAGGTTGCAGATGTAAGTTTTAGGCCACGAAAAAAATTTTCGTAGACGTTTTTGTTATACACACATGCCGGCATTCAAGAACATTTCATAAACATAGACGTATGTATGACCTCAATCGTCCATTTACAGATGTCTTAAGGACGTTCATGCATGAGGCTTGTAGTAGATAAAAATTGTTTTTTTTAATGAATTGAATAGCTCAATTATGTAGTTATCCTCCCTCAAAAATTGAAAACCTGTTGATCATTTCAAAGAGTAATTATCGATGAAAAATTAAACTTTTAACACAGCGTCTTGCATAATTTTTTGGTACCTAAAATTACATTAACTATGTTATTAAAGTAGAACCATAATAAATAATGTTTATAAATATGGTTTGAAATATGCAGTTTATATATTTTCATTAAAAAAATGGGGTTGAAGAACGTTTAAACTAATTATTTAATAAAATTAAAACTATGTTTTGTTAGGTTTGTTTTTGCCACCATATTCTGAAACTTGTCGACAGCGCACAAACCAATTTCTAATTTACATTTACTGATATTTTACAATAAATACTTTTCAAGTATTTAGGACAAATAAAAAAAGGTTATAAATCCTTGTAAGATTATTGATATACTTTACAACGTTTTAAAAATCCTAAATAAATTTTATTAGAGGATTAGAGGATCCAGGAGCGAGTACATTACTGGAACTTTTACCTTGTTTGTTTAAACATCAAATATAATCTCTGTAAAGAAATATTAAATAATAAGATCTGTAAAAAAAACTTGTTATTCAAGAAAACATCAAATATTAGAATACTATAATATAATATTGAACAAAAAAATTATTAAAAGACAAAATAAACTGTCACAAACTGTAAAACCATATTGTAAATGTGTAAAAACTGTTAAATAATAAAAGACATAGTACAATCTGTAAAAAAACTTAACGTAATTATAAAAAATCGACGAATGACATAAGAGAATATGTAACAGATGTTAAATATTTAATAGAGGAATAAAATACTATTAGGAATAAAATACTGGGTTCCCGAACTCTTCTGGCACTGCGATCCTATTGTCTGTTGCGATTTCCTTTATCACCATTATATTCAACTTGTACTGTACTTTATTCCTTGTTCTAAAATATACTTAAATATGACGTCAATCAATATTGTTAAACTCAATAAATATTAAAAAACGTCAATTTTATTTAAAAATACTTTGTTTTTGACATTCAGTTAAATCGTATGTTTTTGGAATTTCCATAAAAAATCAGGTGAGATAATATTGACAAATAACTATTTATACGGATAATCTTGTTGCCCATTAATGATTTAAAATTCTTTGTTTTAATAAATTTTTTAATGTGTATATTATATTCGAGCCATAAATCAATATAATAATTTATATAAATCATTTTAAATGTCGTAAATTTTCTTGGCCAATTTAATCGTATATTTTATCGAATAAATTTCAAGGGAATTCATCTTTTTTTTTTATTAAAGATTAATTAATATTCATAGATTTTCAACCTGATATAACCTTAAAAATGTGCAATTGATCGCTGGTTCGTTTTTTACTTTTTATATTATGTTAGCCAAAACGTAAACTGACATATCATTTCGAATAGCACCGAAATTTGAAAATTTCGATTTGATAATACAATATCTAAAAAAAACCTTTTTAGATGTTGACATCAATAGAGTGAGAGATATTGCATATAAAAGCTGTTACCATAACATCTCTCAGGTAGCTGAGAGGCAGAGCGTTGATATAGAATGCCTGCAGAGGTCGAAGATTCGATTCCAATCCTAGATGTGAATGATTTCTCATATCAAGCACTTGGTGTCAAAAAATGTTATTAATCATCAGACATATTACTGCCAAATTAAGTTAACGCTAGTCACTTCCGTTGGTATAATATAACCAAAATGCAACCATATTAATAACAATAGATAAATAGACGCTAGTTTACAAAAAAACAATTAAAAAAGTTCCCCTGGGCCACACTATGGGCCACAAAAGTGAGCTCATTTTTCAAAATTTTATTATTAATTTTATATATATATATATATATATATATATATATATATATATATATATATATATATATATATATATATATATATATTTATTCTAGACGATATTACAATTATAGTTATATATATTAAAATTTATGGATACAATTGAAAAAAACAGTTTTTCTTATTTCCTAAAACTTAAAAAAACTAGTAGATTAGGCAAATAAATTGTTTTTAATATATAAATTTTTTAATACAATACAATAAAAGATACAATCTAATAGGGGGGGGCTAACCCGAGGACAATAACGAACAAACGACGAACAATTAATTAAAAATAAAAAAATTCAAAAATCTATGTGGGGCTAAATTAACTGAGCTATTAAATTATAATTTAACATGAATATTACTTTATGAATGAAATATACATGTTCACCTAATATATTACAATATATTTCTTGTACATCGGTGGTCTGGTTCCCGGATTTGATTATTTATGCGCACATTGTTTTGAGTGCTTTAGTTTTTACCATGTCTTTGAGCCAATCACGAGTCTTCGTTATGCTTCAATATATCGATTTCTATTGGATGTTGTTGAAGAATGTGAAGATCATGGAAAGAAGTGGAGGTGTGTGCTAATATGCGGCAGGTTCATTTCACCCTGAATGTATATTCAGGGTTACAGGGTGAGTCGGGAGTAACGGACCAAGTTCTAGGAATGTAATACAAACGTGAAAATAAAGCACAAAAATTCATATGTTCTGTTTATGCGATTTTAGTATTTTTTTAAACTTTAACGTTAAACAACTATCACCATGCCATGACACATTATCAGAACAACAAAGTAACCAATTGTTTTGTAAGACTCGGGCATAGCATACCGACTGATTGCAAGTTTTAAATCTCAAATTTCGAATACTGTAGAAAACAAGATAACGTTTTTTAATTACGCTATAACTTGAAAAGAAATAAAAATCGGATAAGAACATAAAAGTGTTTTTGCATTAATTTCACGTGTAAAATACACTCCTGGAGTTTGGACCGTTCCTCCCGACTCATCCTGTATATATGTGCTGCGTATATTTAATTTTTTTCGGAAATTTCACAAATTTGTTTACACAAAACTAATTATTGCTTGATTTTAAATTTATAAGATACTTCTCCGGTTTATAAATCAATCGAAATGTGTATTGTAATTTTTTATTGAAAACAATAAATTGATGAAGAATATTCTTTATTTATTCAAAATTTGGTAAGTTTTACGATGAAAAAAAAAACACTCGCGTGCAAAATTAATGAGGTTAAACACCATGATTATGATTGTTTAATGTTTATTTTTTATTTTTGTACGGAAACCTGACACAGCGTCTAGACCATACAAACATGAGAATTTATTATTTTTAGTTTTTGTTTGTTTGGAAAAACGTAAATAGGAAATCTACTTAATCAAAATCCACAAAATCATTGACTGGCAAAGCACAACTTAAACCGTTGGGTCTAGAAGCATGGAATTTTGCACAGGAGTTACGTTATATAACATAGGTGAGCACTAGGAAAAGATTAGCATCCCCGGAGGGGGTGGTTAAATAGGGGATAGAAGTTTGTTTGAAAGTTGTCATTTTTTTAAGTTAGAAATATGGAAATGGATGTTTAGGTTTATAAATAAAACTCAGTTGTATCACCGTTTTTAAGGTTAATCCCCTAAAAGGAGTAAAATAAGGAACGAAAGTTTATATGGGAAATGCATCATTTTTGAAGTTAATTACATGAAAGTTGGTGTTTAGGCTTCTATTTATGAACAAAAGTCAGTTTAGTATCAGCAGTTTTGGAAATTCATTCCCTATAGGGGTAAAATAAGTGACGAAAGTTTAAATGGGTAGTGCCTTATTTTTGAAGTTAGAAACGTGGATGTTGGCATTTAGACTTTTTACATTTGAGAAAAGTCTTTTGTTCCTTAGATGTTGCCGATGGGAAATCGCATCGAATCCACGGCTAGTATTTTTTATAAGATTTTACAACATGAATTTTAGAAGAAGAAAAAACAATCTTTTCATATGAAATTTGGTTTGATTTTATGATTTTTTAGATAAAATAGAACGGCAAATCAAACACGCCTAGTCGCTTTTTATTAAATACAGAAATGATTCACCGAAAGATTTACAAAAATAAAGATACATGAAAGATACATCGAAGTTTGAAAGACTAAAAAAGTTTGATTTTAGAAAAAAATAATTATTTAGCACCACCACTAAAAAAACACTATGAAATAGTAGCTGTGCTAAATAATTATTTTATCTTAATTATTTTGTCAATTTTGTGCGATGGTACAACCCAATCGGGTGTAACCCAAGAAGAAAAACTTAATTTATGCAAAATTGCGCAATCTGAGATGGCGTATTGAGAATAGGTGTCGCAGGATCAAAGTTATACCTGGAGTGTTGGAAAGGGTAGTCCATGGGCCACCGACAGGCGTAGTGCATTGTCGTCATTAATGGCAGTTTTCGAGCATTTGCTTTAGTGAATTTCAATCTCAACATATTAAAATAAACAACTGGTTGCTTCCATAGAAACCACATCAAACCATTTTTCAAGGAATATTGCTGAAGTAAAATTATTAAATGACTGTAATTTCGTAATTTATTTCTTACCAATTTTGATAAGGAGGAGCCGTTCGATTTGTAATTAAGAAATTTTTAAATATATATATATATATATATATATATATATATATATATATTCATATATTTATCATTCTATAAATCTTCATCAACTCTCCAGTTCCAATTGTCTTTGTGGTACTATTTTTCATTTGCGATTGCAGGGTCTCAATGTGTAGACGCAATTTTTAGAGATCTTAAATTTTCGGAGAAATATTTACAAATCACTCGGAATTGAACAAAAATCGAAAGCAAGAAAAAGCTGTTAGTTTTGTAGGAACGAAAACTGCTATGACAAAATAACGTTTCAAAGCCCTTCTTATAATGACCATCATTGGCAACTACAACAATTAGACAAGGAATAGATGAAATATCAAACTATCTTTTTTGAAGGTTATGATAACAGGCCTTAGAAAAAATAAAACTGACCAATACGTGTTGCAGACCAATATACTGGGACACCGTTCAATTTAAATACCATATTTTTTATACAATATAAAATACAACGGGTTATCTTGAATAGAATGTAACATACAATCGTTTTTGTATTTCATGGAAGAAATCAGTTAATTAAATCGCATTTAATTTGATAATTTTGTCAGTATCGAATTTCCTATTTGACATAAATAATGAATGATTCTTAATTAATTTATCTCTCTTTAAATAAAATTCTACTTTTACATATTATTTTAAATTTAATACAATTTATTAAAAAATCATCGCTTAGTTGTTGTACCTTCATATGCTGCATGTAGTCAATTTGAAGTTCTTGAATTTAAAGACTTAACTAAACTCAACTTACAGAAGCCCAAATAAACAAAAATAATTTTATGCACTGATCGCGTGAACCTTGTGACAGAAAATGTACAGAAAAGCCGATCTTGTAAAACAGATCGGCTTAATTTTTTTACCAAAAATAAATTTTCCAAAAAAAAAAAAAAAATCAAAATGATAGATCACAAAGAAAGTTGTTATCACTGGCCTCTGTAGCTTGAATTTAGTATAGTCGTTCCCCATAGCTTTTAACTGCGGTCTGTAGTGGCTTGAGTAATTGTTACCCTATACTGACTCTGAGTAAAATTGTGCAAAAATGGACCAAAACTATTATTCTAGCGCGATTTTCAAATCACTTTTTGAAGTTATACTTCTTTTGGCGGGTTTTGAGAATCCGATTCGAGAGTGTATTTTCAGCATGTAACGAATCGCTGCGATATAACACTCGAATGATGTAAAATATGTGTCATGCTAGTTAAAGCAATGGCGCGTCAAATTTTGACGGAGAGGCAACCGGATGGCGAGTGGTAATCTGGGACTTGAAGTGATACTAAACCTCCCCGTACCGTTGGTCCCCAAATGGACGGGGGCGGAGATAGGGAGGTGGGCCAAACGTAAAAATTTTTGACGAGGCAATCGGATGAAAATTCAGTTGCTTTGAAGTTTATACCCTATTTATATAATACCATTTTTTTGCTATCCGAAATTCGCGGGCCGTTTTCGCACTCGTGAATTTAGAAAAAAAAAAGTTATGATGCAACCACTCCAAAATTGGTAAGCTTATTTATTGGTACCACTATATGTTGTAAAAACAATGCCATCCGATCCTGATGGGCAGTTGCTGAGAAACAGCCCTTCAAAGTCGCCAAAAAAACCCTTTTTTCAAATTAAAAAAAAAAAAATAGAAAAAAAAAAGTTTAAATCGGATGGCTTTCAAAATTGAAGCTCTAATAAGTGCAAGGAATTGTATGTTTATCAAAACCGGATGGCATTGATATGCTAGAGTCAATTTAAGAAGATTGGAATTAATATTATCATAAAGCGCAGGTTCATGCCCCTAAATGATAGTTAGGAAAAATGGAACTAAAAAATTTCGATCGTAGATAAGAATTGGATAAGATCGTATATAACAATTATCTCCAAAAAAGGCAAGAATTATTTTGATTTTTTTAAATAATTTTACTAATAATTATAGAAATATTAATCGCGTCTTGAGCCAAACATTAAAAACGAAAAATTAAAATAAATTAATTTGATCCTCGTACAGTCTTGCTTTTTACATTATGTAAGATTGATCCTTGGTTAAATCAAATAACATTTGATCATTTATTTTCTTATCGATAATTATTATATGATCGCATAAATTGCTCATTTATAAAATCGTGGAAATTTCGCACATTTCGAAAATTTTACACTATGATCTCTGTATATTCTTCACGGTTACATGCGTTTGGGCCCCTGACAAAATATCCACAAAACTAAATATCCCCAGACTAAATATCCCCGACAAAATATCTCGAAAACTTTGAAATCACAGAATAATATCAAAAATAATAATAGTTTTTGTCACGATATCTGAAATATATAGAACGCCTTTTAGTGCGGGGCCCAAAAATACACAAACCCGATCAACTCGGGGTATGACCGATGAAGTGAAAGATTGTAGTACTTGGTTGTAATAGTTAACTTATTTAATTTCAATAATTTTTGCCACGATATTCGAAACATAAAACGCTGTATTGTGCGAGCGCCTAAAAACACGCAAATCCGACCAACTCGAGGTATTTTTATTTCATTATCAAAAGATATTAGGTTGGGAAACAATTTATCCTTGGGATATTTTGTTTGGGGATATTTTTTCCCGAGGACATTTTGTCCTGGGATATTTTATCGGGGATATTTTATCTGAGGATCAAAACGCCTGCTACGATTCGTCACACACCCCTACCCAATATTCTTAGATATTCAGTTAAAACTTACTTCTATAAATATGCCATATAATTAAAAGAAATGCAAATTTATAGGCAAAAAAATAAAGAAGAAACACAACGGTCTTTTTTTGTAAAAATTGCTAAAATAAGCAAAAATGAGTGTGATTGAAATTGAAAGCAATGATATAAAACATAATTATAATGTGAAAATAATTAGTTTGATTATGGATGTAGTATGAGTATTTCATACATAAGATACATAATAATTTTACATGAATTTTCATATACAACTAAATCAATCAAACCGATTAACGGGAACATTTAGAAACATTTAAAAAAAGGTTAAGGATCTATTCAAACTGCCCACACAAGTTTTTTTTTTTGGGAAATTTCAAATTCACTATCATATTTCATCAATGTAATAACTGTACTTTTTTTTAATTCATTTTGAAAATGAAAATGTACAAGTTTTAATAACATATGTTTCTTCAAGCAATTTTTTTTTCTGGAAAATAAAGATTAATTATCACAAGTTATTCAAGTTTTTCAACGATTATTAACAATTTTTAATTATAATTATAATTAATATTCAGTATATCCACAAAAAGGCAATAAAATTAAGTTTTACGGCATTAACAAAAAAGAAAAAAAAAGAATAAAGGCCCCTTTTCCTTTCAGCAAAAAAAAAAAAAAACTAGTTAAAAAATATTTATTTAAATTTAAAAAAAATTTTAATTTATTTATATAAAAATAAATTACTCATCAAATTACAATCCATTTATTTATAAATGATCCAAAGTAATATTTTCCAATGAAATAAAGTAATAAATAATTATCGCTGATTCAGTAAAATACTCTATTAGATAAATTAATTCATTAAAATTCTAATTAATTCCAAATACTATTAAAAAGTTTTCCGAAAAATGCGGAAATAATTAACAAAGTAAATTTTCATTAATTAATTCATAATAATATCAAAAATATATTTAATAAACAATATATATATATGTAAACAGACATGTTTATAACATGTGAATTGTATTTAATATGACTTAGAATTTAGAAAGTATAAATTTTATATTAGCCATCTTTGTCTGAACAATTAATAATTAATATAAAATGAAAAACTATCTTTGTTAGTAAATAATATTTAAGTAGTGTGTGTATATTAAATAATTTTTTACCCGTAGAACAAGGTAAGCTAAAGGTAAGTGAAATCAGACTTACTTGTGTTAAGCGATCAGTTGACTTAAAATTGTCATCGGATAGTAACGTGTTCTTTCTTAGTACTGAAGAGAAACGATTAAGAAACGTGCGGTCATCGTGTTTTTTTTTGTTGAAATTTTGCAGAGAAATTTTTCTTAACTAGTTATTTTCAACAATTTCTTTTCTTCTTAAATTTAGTGTGAATTATTTTTAAAAAAAAATATGGGAACATAAATTTAAAAAAAATTTGTACAAAAAAATATATAATAAATATTATTTTTGGTGTGATAACGATGGCATTGGCTGCCAAAAAACAACAATTTTGGTTTTATAATTTATCTTAGTGAGTTTTTTTTTTTTTTTACAATCAGCATAATTCGTCTACAATCTGTGATATTTGTTTCTGTATATTAATTTTAAGGTAAGGAAACTTTATGAATAAATTTTATTTACTTGTCTTTTATATAATTTCAAAGCTTAATTTTATGAACAGTTTTATAATATTTTTGCACTGCAAAGGATAAATTATATTTAAAAAAAAAAACCGTTTAACAGTATAATGGTAACAGTTGATGGTTTTTTTATTGTTGCATAATGGTAACAACAATTAAATGTATATATGTATATAAAATTAGAAAATTTCATATTAATTTGTTTCATTTATTTATTTTTTTATGTAAAAAGTTAATAATTACAAAAGAAAATATTTAAAATAATTATATTATATATTATATTGTTATTATTTATATTACGAGTAAGAAGTAGACACATAGATACTGAAAATTTTATATTTTATGCTTGAATAAAGTTACTATATAATAATTACATCTATGTATATAAAATTATATATAAAAAATGTATAGGACTGTTCATAATTATAGATAGTTTTTATTAAAATTCAATTATATAAATAATAATAATATATAAAAATTTACGTTTTTGATATGAGACCTAAATAGTTCTCCACTAATATGAAAAATTAGCACGTCAGTTGTTTAGTTGAAAGCCGTAGCTTTTTTAATGGTAATTGAAATGAATTGAATCTTTTGAGTAAACAAATCTCTATAAATACACATGTTAAATTACAGTTTAAAAAAAGTTGAAATAACTATAAAACGGCTTAGTAAATCCTTTTGAAATTTTCACAGTAGCACTCTATTAAATTTAGAACATTTCGTTTGTTTCATAGCATTTTGACATACCTCCTTAACATCCTTAATTATTTGCCTTAAGTGTCTATATAATAAACATATTAGACAAAGTTTAGTTGTATCGTAATTAGTACGTGCTCATGGCCACAAAAGTAGCGTTCTTTTTTTTCAATATTTCATAGTTGATTATTGCCCAAACCATTTGGTTCTCGGAAATATATCTCGGAAAAAATTGTGAAAAATATTTGAATAAAACATTTTTTGGAAAACCGGATATATTCGACAAAAACTATAAAATTTTGAAAAAAGGACGCAACTTTGGTGGCCATTTAAATAAGTTTTGAATAGTCTTTTAAAATAGTCTTTTTAGTCGTGAAAAATAGTCTTTTAAAAACTACATTTTTATACCCTGTATACAATATACACCAGGGTATATATTATGTTTAGTTCTTTGTAACGGTTGAAAATATTGATCGAAGAAAAATAATTTTGGTAAAGGTGTTCATAAAATGACGTAATTAGTCCATTTCCGCAAAGTATTCCGTCTGTCCGTTAACACAATAACTCAAATTGAAAACTGATAGTGAGCGGAAATTTCGTATGTGTGTTCTAGAGCTAAAAAGTAAGGTTAAGTGCACAATGGACCATAAGGTCGAAGTGCAATAATTTTTAGACCCCAAGATGTATCTATCTATCTATCTGTCTAAGGTCAAGTTCGAAAGAATGGACAAAATCGGACCATATTTGTGGAAAATGGGCAAAACTATCTATCTCTGAAACCGTAAGAGATAAAACGAAAATTTAAAGACAAAAAATGTCGCTTTGTTAAAAATAAACAACTTTTATTTGAAACTTTTTTTCATAAATGTAGTGTATACAGGGTATTTAAGCAATTACCTCAGTTAGTTATCATTTTTATTTGTTTCACATTATTTGTAAAGAGAAAAAACTTTGGTTACTAAAGTTTCATAATCTTTCAAAATCCTTCGAAGTAAAAGAAAATATTTTGAAGATCATGAATCATTTCTGTATTTAAAAAATATATGAACTATTGATAGACAGAAATAATAAATCTATGTGTAATGATAAATAGCCTATATTTTAAAATAATTTTAAAATTCTTGAAACAAAATATACAAAACTCTTAACAATATTTAGACTGATTATGTTGTACCACTTTTTTTTTCTATTGAATTAATTGCAAAATGATGAAATTAACATTTTAATTGGACTGATTTTGTTGGAGAATATTTCAAGAAAATCCAATTAACATATAACGTCAAAAATGTATTTATTTTCTTTTTAGTGGTAAATAAATAACCTTTTTTTATAAATTACTTCCTACTTGACGATTGAACTGTTGTTCAAATCTTCTAGTAAAATTTATTCGCTATTTCATCTTAATTTATACTAACCAATAAAAATGATTAATATTCAAACACTGGTAATATTTATGCCATCAGCTTTTATTTAAAAAATGCACACATCATGGAATGTAAAACAAGTCTTAAAATTTTATGAAATTTGAAATGTGTGGAATTTAATATAAATGAAAATACGCCTAGGATAAATCAAAAGAGATGAAAAAAAAGTTGGACCCAAAATGGTATGATACTTAATGTTTAAATCAAAGCCTCATCAAACATGTGATCAGATTTGTGAATACCTGATATACATAAATGGCGAAGCAAACCAATGATCCTTTCATTCATACTATCAAAGTCGAGTAATGAAAATCGTGAAATAAATGTGAAGTGACTAAATAGTTTTTTTTCTTTAATGTTATTTGTTAAAACAATTAGAAATAATTCAATATCATTGTTAATTAATAAAAATATTTTTTAATTAATTCGGAATTTTTATATCAGATTAAATCGATACTTATTAATTTTGAATTATTTATTATGGATAATTTTATGCTTTATGATAAAATTTTTGTGAAATATTTTTTTAAAACAATAGTGAAATAATTTTTTATGATTTGATATTGTAGGTAAGATTTATTAAAAATTTTTTTGCTAGTTTTCGATATTTAATAATTTTAATATTTTGTCAATATTTAAACTTTATCCAAAAATAATCATATTACCAAATAAGGGAATAATGAGAATGAAATAATAAATAATTTTCGTAAGTAAATAATTTGGGACAATAGCTTCAGAAAGACTGTGATGATAGTTTGATTTAATAAAAAATCCAAGACAATTATTTCAATTTAATATTAATAATAAATTTACATAAAATAGATATTATTTCGGATAATTACAATAATATTTTGATGACAGACAAGTATATTAATGTATCTCTAAACTACATTAAATATCGATTTTATCATACAGATTATTAAAGTTATCAAAGTGAACTTGAACCAAATTAGCATGTCTTCGATTCAATATCCCGGAGATAGTTAAGATTAGCTAATTCATACTAACGATGGCTACTTTGTAGTTGAAATACGTGTTTATAAAATACAAATAATTGATCCAGTTTTCTAGTAATAATTAATCTATTTTGTTCTAGTTTTCTTGAATTTTTTTCAGTAAATTTGTTTTTTTATTTGGAATTTTTTTTTTTGAATTTTTCCTGGTTAAAGCTAACAAGTCTTGCTTGAACTTTTTAGTATAAACTTTATAGTTTGATATCAATTTCAGCATAAACATTTACAATTACCTATAAATTGCAGAATCATATATATTATGTATAAAATATATACATATACAGTACCTTGATATATAAAATATTGTATTTAAAACAAAGAATAATGATAACTTACTGAGTTAAAATTGCTTAAATACTTGGTATATAGTGAGTTCATTAATTTTAATTTTTACACATGCACAGATGTATAAAAAATACAAACTAGTGTATAAACGTGATATACATATATATTTTTGTAATTAAAAGAAATTACAGATGTTTGAGCTGAAATTGTTGCAAAACTATTCAGTTTATGAAATAAAGTATCTTTACTATTATCAAATTGTAAATGCCTGTTTATTTGTTGAATTATTCGACCATCACGCAAAAACTACTGGACCGATTTCGATGAAACATATTTTGTTTAAAAGCTTATGGTCAAACTTAAAAACTGATTTTTTATCTCACTACGAACAATTTTAAAATATTCGCTGAAATAGAAACTTGGTGGAAGTGTCGATAAATATTTGAACTAGTGGAAGCGGTGTGAAAATACATTGAGGTTTTTAGTCTTAATATGATGGAAGCCAAAGATAGAACAATAAAACGCGGTGAAGCTGTGGGTATTAGCTATTCTATAAAAAGGAACATTTTTTGATATTAAACTGTTCTTCTATCTGTTGCGGTTTTAAAGGTCGACATTTTTCCTCAAGCTGAAGGACGCATGTACCAATTTTGCCCATGCACGTCACTTTAAGCTCTCGTACACATAAATTTCAGCTCGTTCTTAAATTATCGTGTTGGCAGACAAACGGATAGACAGAAGGATATGCGGAAATAGCATGATTTTTTTAAAAATATTAAATTGTTTTCTACGATCAATATTTATTGGGACTAAACTTATAATATCCTTACAAAAATTATATATATCCCGGGTTTTAAAATCAAATAAATATGAAATTTCATACTCATATTTTTGATATTTTAATTTTTCTTAACACCTGTGGTGACAACTTTCAACAATATTACCTCGTCTTGTGCTCATTTTAGGCGAGATCAAAAATATTATCTCGTTTTGTTACGAAATTATCGTTTCTCGTGGCAACACAATATTTAATACAAATTGAACAAAGAGTTAGTTTGTTACTGTTCTCAGGAATGTACACAGGAAGGTTTAGAATTATGATCTGGACAATACATAATAGTATGTATGTGTGTATATATTATTATTGTTGCTGTTTTTTGTTTCAGTGAAGTAGTGAGTGAAGTGATTTTTATTCAATTTTACTTTCACTATTTTTAAAACTTTGTTTATTTTATAATCTCCATGCATACATACATAGATATATATATATATATATATACATATACATACATACATACACATATACATGTATATTATATTAATTTGTACCTTTGTGTATATTGTATGTAGTAAGAGCAAACCAACAACAGGCAGTCTACCTTTTGAATTTTGTAAATAAATTACAATAATAATAATATTATTATTACATTTTAATATACTTAATATACGGAATATGTGGGCTTTAAATTGTAGCTTTGTTCATGTTATATAAAAAAAATACGATTTGTCATACCTTTTAAAAATTTCAACAACAAAAATAAGCAAAAAACAAGTGAAAATGACAACTAACTGAGTTAATTGCTTAAATACCTTCTATATACTGCATTACTTATCAGTATGTACTGTTTATCTTAATTATTTTACTGTTTATACCAAGATATTTACCCATACGCTTGTTTCTGTTATCTACAGTAAGATATTTGAAGCTAAAATTGTACCAAAACTGTTCAATTTATAAAAAAAGTTGCAAACAACAGTTTAAAAAATACGTTACGCAGCGGCTACGTCAACTTTGTGTTTTTCCTTAGAATAAATCACTCTCTAGCGGTCACAATTTTAGTCTGATCAATAAGAAATGTCGTATCTGATATGATTTTGGTATTTGCAAGGCCAACGTTATTAATAAATAACATAGGTCAAGGGGAAAGGGGGGCATAGAGAAAGAAGAAAACATAAAATATAAAATATCTCTCTTAATATTAGAACAATTGAAAAATGTATAAGGAGTAAAGTTGTAAAAATTCATGTTTGCTACAATTCATTACCTGATCATTTATTCTCAAACTCTAATGTGTACAGTGATATTTTTGATTTTAACTTTCAATCTTAAATTGTAAATATTTCTGTAAATATTAGGGGAAAAGGAAAAAATGGTAAGAAACAAAAGTTTAGTCAGACAAATTTTCTGCAACTTTTTCCAATATTAAGAGAGATATGTCCTTATTTTGTGTTTCCAACTTTTTCTAAGCCCCCCATTCTTCATGTCCGATTTTACCCATTAATGAATTTGACCTTTAAAATAAAGCGTCTCAAACACCAAATTTCTTTATATATATGTATATATATATATATATATATATATATATATATATATGCATCTGTGGACACTCTAGCAGTCATAGTTTTAATTGTTTGGAATGAAAGTTTGAGACGCTGTATGAAATTTACATTATTGTACTTATGTACGCTGAAAATGTACTTATCTGCGATGTCATGCCGTAAAATTGGAACTATTTTACTGGGAAGTTTAGCGAACACATTCAAAACGTGAGGGGGAGCGAAAATAAGTCAACAGTCAGCGGAATATACCATAAATCTGAACACAGGGTCAGATATACATACTATAAACCTTTAAGATTTGAGTTTCCTTTAAATTGAAATCGAATATATATATATATATATTTGTTACCTAAAATAAACTGTCTCATACTCGTGCAATTTTTTTAAATAAAACAATTAACTTATACTTCTATTCGTATATATATATATAAATATGGTAAGATACGTCATTCAAAATCATTGGTGCATGCAAGTCCAACACACTTACATGTTAAATTTGTTTCCATAACAGTAATTTATAGTAATTCACTTTCAATTGACGAAAAATTTATTAAATATTTGTATCTGGTCTGTTTTTTTTTTACTTTCCGAATATTTTTTAACGCATATATTATAATATATTTGAAATTGATAACACTTACTACCTGTACAGGGTGGAAGAAATAATAAATACCAACTTCATGTGGTAATTATTTAGATTAAGGAATAAAAAACATTTTTTTTTAAATCTCAACTATTGCCACTGAGCATACATTCATTATTAATAAAATAAAACTTTATAGTTCAGTATCTACAGAAGATGGGAAGGCAAGCTACTAGCAGCATTTAAAATCAAGCTTATTACAACGTATTAAGCTCAAAAAATAATAGCATAAACATGACCTATTAACCTTATAAAACTATAAATCAGTTTGAATGGTTTTTAACAATACATATAACACACTGAATGTATTGCACTACTTTGTTACAAATTATATTTAACATTCTGGTTGTAAGGGTTTACAACCAGAATTTACAAGCAAATGTGTTTGTATTTTCAAGTCTGTCATACATTTTTTTTTGTGTATAATACAAATTTTGATAACTCGATAATCTATAGCACGGCAGTGCGTCAAGTCGAGTTTAAGGGGGTGTGACCTTGCGTACTCACAGTGACTATTACTACGGGAAATGTTAGGGACAAAATCGACCCCCTGTAACTTTTGAACAAAAAGAGCCTACAGTGGTGAGTTTTCGAATATAGCAAGATTACGGAAATATAAGATAACGTTTTTCACTCATCGTTGAAGAATAAACAGTTAAAAAATTATTTTAATTCAAAAATCGGAAAACGTCGACCACGCCCATAATGTAGCGACACGTACCTATCAAAATTATAGTGTACTTTCTGATATACTTCAAAATTGATATTTGGCATACAGTTAGGTCTAGTACCCAAACCGGAAAATAATGAAAACCTGAAATTTCTATTCCGAAATCGAAAACTTTGCATGAGGGGTAAATTGATTAAATATAGTTAAACAAATTAGGTTGAAATTTCTTTTGTAAGTTTTCCTTTAGTATGTTTCTAAAATTTTATAACTTCAGTTTTTTAGTTTAAAAATATTTGAAACAAAAGAAAAAATAACTTGCCAAGTTATAAAATTTTAAAAACATATTAAGGGAAAACTTACGAAATAAATTTCAACAAAATTTATTCTGGCATGTAATCAATTTACCCCTAATTAATTTTCTAGGCGAAACTATTATATTAAGGATATCCCCGAAAACTCGGTTTTTTTACATATATTTTTGGATCGGATTATAACATACAATCTTAACTACGACGCGTTCAACAAAAACATTTCATTATTTCAATTTTTAGGTATTTACCTTAAATGCTAAAAACTTTTAGCTTCACTTGCCTGTAGGAAGTATCGGCCACTCACCGGAAGTACCGGCTGGGCGTACTATTATATTTATTTATAGAGTATACCACAATACTCGAAACAAAATTGTATACAAGAAAATCTGGTTAAAAGAAATACTACATAAGACGAGCTAATACTGTCGCCTAGTACTTCGGTCTTTAACTTCCGGATATCCGCTTATCTGTTTGTCCGTCTAAATGATAACTCAAAAAACACATAACCAGGTGAAATATTTTGAACGTGTTCCACTGCCAGACCGTGATATGATTGGCAAATCATATCACTGTCAATCAATCCATACTCTAAAAGATATATGAAAAATTCAAGCACAATAGTGTCTTTTATCGTAAAGCAAACAACTCTTGTTTGAAACTTTTTTTCTAAACTAATAGGTTTTTCCACAAATTCAGCACAGACTTATAATCACTAGTGGATTGTAGAAACATGTGTATAAAAATTCAATCATACAGAACCTATACACCTATGCATGTGTAGAAGTAAAATAAACAGTTCACACACTGATAAAGAAGTCGGTATATACAGGATGTTGAAATAGTTAACTATTAGAGATGCGCAATAGCTGTAAGCAGGAAAGTGGGAGAGTCAGCAGCGAATAAATAATAATAACTGACTCTCCTACTTCGCTGCTTACCGCTAATGCGCGCCTCTGATTGGTAACTTATTTTAATTAATAACTAAATATCTATTCGTCATGTTAAAAATACTAGAGAACTTTTCGTTTCATAATTCTATTCTCTATCTACTCTATCAATCTGTTGCGATACTTTCTGGCCAACCAGTATAACAGCTCATAAGATAACATATATTGTGTTGCTTTTTGGATATCCCAATAGCTAATCTTCAGCATTACAGCCTGTATATAAATTATTAATTAAGTATATAGTCTAATTGTTTATTTTACAATTTTTTAATATGGTTAAATACTTCTTTTTTAATAATGATGTAGATTAATAATAATTAAATTAGCAATTAAAAAAATTTAGGTTATGATTGTGAGTTAGCGATTGAATAATCTTAATCAGTTCACTTGCAATTTTATAGAAATTATGATATTCTTTTAAAATAAAAAAAAAATCATCTCTAAACTTTCACGTATTTGTATTAAATATACGATTTGATTAACATTAATTTTTTGTTTGTTTCAGACTCGTTTTTGGATTTAATTACAAATTTATTTTTGTGCGGGCAATTACTGAATGTGGCATATATTGAAATAATTTATATTAAATTAATATTAATATATATATTATGAGTGATATTATTCTAATAAAATTGAAGTGTTTTAAAAATATCAATTAATTTTAAAATTTGTAGAAATTTTCTATTATCGAAACGGCCAAGTATATATTTTGTTGCCACACGCGTACGTCGTGTTTTTTAATTAACCAAAATTACAAAAAAAATAAAAACAATAAAATGGGAACTTTTATACCATTTTTAAATGCAGCAAAATCATCGGTATCAATATTATTTTTAACGTTAATTATCAGTTTAACAACAACAGTACATCATGGCATTGCAGAAAATGTTTATACAAATGTAAGTACAATTTAATTTTAATCAAAATTTCAGTATTTCGGTTTTTTATCGATTGGGCCAATCATATAGAATGGTTTTAATGGATATACAGTATATAAACGCTAATAGAAAATACTCAATAGCTTTGCGCATGCAAATTGAGTCATGCAAATTGAATTTTTGCTATTAGATTTAAGCATTTGCAATAAAACTTTTTTTCTTAAATAGCAACAACCCCCACTTTTGACCACTTATTATTTTTCCCCTGTTTTTACATGAATTTTGATGCTTCCTATGTTCAAATTGGCGAAGTTATAGACAGCAATTTAACGAAAAATGGAAAAATTGGTGCGATTTCGAGCTTTTTGACTGTAATTATCAAAATAATGCCTCTAGAGACTTGACAGTTTTTTTGAAAGCTTATTTTATAGTGTCGAAATACACGTCATTAATCTCTTAACTTCTGTAAAAATTTCATTTCAACGCTTTGTGTCTATTCATCCATTTATGGTTTGGTTAGTTTTCGGTTATGTTATACTAATGGAAGTAACTGGATTTTACTTTATTTGACATTTAAGTTATATGTCTAAACATTGTTAACAGTATTTTGACATCAATGTTTTGACTGGAATAATCTTAAACATCTTGGCTGGGGATTGAATCCAAAACCTCTGGCATTCCAGACCAGTGGTCAAGACCAATGGTAGAACGGGTATAATTTCTCACTATCTGTACTATGTGTTTATATTACTTTTTATTTGACTATTTACATAAATTTCACTATAAAGATTATTATGATAATAAAAGATATAAAATATTTAAAAATATACGAGGTCTGTCCGAAAAGTATCCGACCTACCTTCATAACTCCGCACTGGCGTTATTTTTCGTCATCGAAGGAGTCTTCGGAGGTGTTTCCACTTTCCGAAGCAGTCCTGGAAGTCAGTCAAAAGTCACAGGGGGCTACGTCGGAACTGTACGGAGATTAGCGAAGCAGTGCCATCTTGTGTTTAGTTAAAAACTGCTGCACAATTCGATGAGATTTCCCACCGCTTCCACTTTCTAAATTTGTGATTAAAGTTTCCCAAATTGTAGTTTTCGGTATTCCAAGATCATCTTCTAATTCGTGCAAAGTCAAACGTCGATCTTCTTCAATCGCAAGTCGCACATGCTCGATATTATCCGGTGTTGTTTTCGTCGAAGGTCGGCCAGAACGAGCATTATTAATAAATGTACGGCCACTTTTGAAACGATTATACCACTCTTTTATTTGTGTTTTGCCCATGCGCTCATCCCCAAACGCCTTCTGCATCATTTGAATAGTTTCCAAACTAGTTTTTCCGAGTTTATAGCAAAATTTGATGCAAATTCGTTGATCTGATCTTTCAATCATTTTTAACAATAACAAAATCCGACGAACGCAAAAAAGGCTTTGTAAGCAAATATACGCTGCGCATGAACTATACGTCGTGCAGGTGATGACGAGGAACCGATGATTCGTGAGGATTTACTGTTGACGTTCATGGTCGCAGAGGTCGTCCGAACACCCTGGCGCGAAGATATAAAAGCAGGTCGGGTACATTTCGGACAGACCTCGTATATTAAAATACATAATATTGAAATTAATAGTCATATAGCATCAAATTATGATATCAGTTACAAATATTACTGTCCATAAAAATTAAAAATTAAACATTAATTTTAAAATTTTTTTTTGATGTCCAATTATGAAACTTCATAGAAGTGTGTTTCTTATACAATTAGTTTTTGTGAAATATTAAAAAAATATTACAAAATTTCCAATGTAAATCGTCGTTATTAATTGATAAAACTCGTGTTTGTTTTCTCAATACACTCGGAAAACAGAGTCAAAATGATATACTTGCATTCGAAACTAACCTTAATTTGTGTATATGTGTATACTTAAGGAGGTTACAGCACTGTCTTATATAAAAAGGACAAAAAGCCGATTTGCATTTATTATAGAACAAATACGTGTATACACACACACAACACATAGATATATTCACTATTCATATATACAAATAAAGGTAATTAAATAATTTTAAACTTTTTTATTTCGAAAACAACACGGTAAAATGCGATTTATCTTTACTCTTCTAGTTTTTTTTTTTTAATTCTGTCCAGTATATTTTTTAGTACAACAGCTCTGGTTCTTCTGGAAGGGACCTACATGTTTTGAAGATCGTTAACTTAACTGTGAAATTCACGATTTTTCATATCGAATTTCTCGATAACCACTATAGATAAAAACCTGAAATTTGGAATAATTAACAACTGATTTTCCTCCAAACTTGGAAACTCAGATATTCAGTACACTCTAGAAATGATATATAAGAGTACCAGAATAGCTCCACTCGGTTATTAGTAAATCAACAATTAGGTAACACATGATCAAAACCCTTGAGTACATCTATTAATAAGTAAATAAACAAAACAATTTTAAGACAATGACATTTACATTTTGTGCAAATATATGGGCAAAACATAATGAAGAATAGATTAAAATATTAATCAATAAATACTAATTAAACATAAAATGTTTTTTTTTTCACGTAAAAATATTTAATCGAGGCCATATCGCTTTTATTATTAATAATTACAGTTATTTTTTAATAAAATAATAAAATGGTTTTATGTACCATCACGAATTAATTTTTGTTTGTTAACATAACAATATAGTTTTTTTTATTAATTTTTATAAAATTAATACTCATTAATCAGGAAGTGTACATGAGATAATTTTTCCGAAATAATACAAACGACAAAAACACCCGCGTAATTTGTTCAAATTAAATAAGAAACCTTGTTGAAAAAAATTTATTGTCTGGAACTAAACCATTATTAATTGTTTATTAATTTACATAAATTTCTAATTTTATTATTTAGTGATGTTTTTTTTTTATTAATTCTTCATAGGTGATTATTTTTAGAATTTTATTATAATTTTTTTGGTAATGAAAATACTAAATTATTTTTTTAAATATTTTATTGATTAATTTATTGAGTTAATAATTTGCATAATTTTTTGTTAATTTATTTTTCAAATTTATGAAATGTCAGTTACATAAATGTACACATGCGTCCCATATAACATACAGGCGGGTCCATATAAACTGTTACGAATATTTCGGGAACCTCAAAAGATACAAAACCTGCATTGGTCTGAGCAAAAACAGACTACGGTTACAAACGAGGTTTCTTACGAAGCATTGTAGCTCAGGGGACACCTTGGGAGGATATGCTTGGGAAATGAGGGCAACTGCAGGTTTTGTGAAGGATGGAGGAAACTTCGGAACACCTCCAAATAGACTGCGATGCCCTCATACACAAAATAATAAAATGTCTGGGAAACTACCAGATACGTTCAGGGAAGGTACCATTCTTAAACCCAATACAGATCATGTACTGCCTAAAAGAAACAGGGGTGGATGTAATGCTTTAAGATCATTCCTCGTCAGCCACCAAATTCTCCCCATTATTATCACTTATTCATTCATGTATGAGAATATTTTCCAATTTTACAGAATGTTTATGCAATGCAACTAGTTTGGTAAACTAAATTGTCTTGTGAGACTCTCAGGGTGAATACAAATGGATCTACATTAACGTTGCTCCAATGATTATATAATTCCGTTACGGTACTGATTTTGATTAAACTTAATTCGAAATGATGATGATTAGATGATGTCGCTTGGCAAGGTCAAACGATATAAAAACAAAATCTAAATTAAATTATCTTTAAGTGAATTTTATATGTGATTATAAAAATAGGCATACTAATAAAGTTCTATATCATTTAATATTTATTTATCTGTCTATGGTGCTGGTTATAGTAAATTCAATGTATTTACCACGAGCGTAAGAGAAACAAAAATTAAATAACCACAATTGAAAGTGTCAATTATAGACAGACATCCAATTCTATCTTCAGATCATTTTTTTTAAATGTTAACTGTAATATTTAAAAAAAAATTATCATATTATTGAAGAATACATTTTAAAATTATCGTTAAGGTAACTTAATTTCCTGAGTATTACTTTTCGAAATATTTTAAAATAAGCATATCTACGCCTTTATTGAGGCCATATATATATATTTAAATATGCCTATATTTAAATAGTCAAATCTACGTTTAGAAGCGTTTAAATGCCAATGTGCAGCATCAATTTTTCCACGAATTGTTGAATAACAAATATCTTCTATATAAAATTAAATATTTGTATACAAGAAGTTTCCGTAACAATTTCTAATTGCGCAATTGGTATTAACAGTTAATAACTTCTAAACGAAATGGTCGTCAAGTGTTGCATATTAGCCAACGCTTCCACCAAATTCATACTAAAAGAAGTAATTCAATTTATCATGTTTTACTATCGCTTCCAACTAATTTGTACTAAACAAACTAATTGAATATATTACCACCGCTTCCACAATATTTTTAATTTATATTTCGGGGCATATTTTCAAATTCTATGATGGTGCCACCTCTAACCATTTTCTAAAGATATTTTTAACTTAACTAAAAAATCAAACTATTACATTTATTATTCAAAGCGAAACAGCCTGTTCTAAAATTCATTAGAATTTTAAGATTATATTATTAATAACCGATTATTTCATTTTGTTTGACATTTAACGTAAATTTAAAAAAATACCAAAAAAAAAACCAATTTATTAAAAAAAATTTATTTTTTCAAACAAATTTCAATACGAAAATAAATTAATTTATTTGGTGACAAATCTGTATATATTATTAATACTTCCTAACATAAATAAAATTTCAAATTCGCCCCTTTATCTAGATCAGTTTTTTGTATTCTAAATAAGTATTTCGACTACACATTATTCATCATCAGTATAAATTAGCTAGTCGTAATTTACTCTTTGACAATTAAAAATAGTTAGAAAGTCAAGATCAATAGACAAAAATAAAAATAAATAAAAAATTAAACAAAATAATTTAAAATTAAAATATAATAAATTTTAAAATATAATAAATTTTATTGAAATTACTCTTGTTAAAATTTCTTTCATTCAAGTTTACTCGCGTGAACCAGTCACCAAATTAGCAACGAGTAACATATCCTGAGACAATATAAGAGTAATTTTAATAAGAGTAAGGTTAACAGGAGTAAACTTGAATGAAAGAAATTTTAACAAGAGTAATATCAATATAAATTTATTATATTTTAAAATTTATAATATTTTTATTTAAATTTATTTTGGTTAATTTTTTATTTATTTTTATTTTTGTCTATTGATCTTGACTTTCTATCTATTTCTAATTGCCAAAGAGTAAATTACGACTAGCTAATTTATACTGATGATGACTACTTTGTAGTCGAAATATGTATTTATAATACAAAAAACTGATCTAGGTAAACGGGGGGAATTTGAAATTTTATTTCAAAAACCAAGAGTTCTCATTAATTATTATTTTATAATCTAATACTTCCTAACTTACAAATACAATAATATAAATAATTAGTGACACTTGTGTTTTATTAGTTTTCGGTTATAAATTACCGATTATTAATTTACGAGATCGTCACATTTATGATTATATTGATTTATATATAAAATAGTCGAAGAAATTTACATAGTCGATTACCTTTGTCTTTTTCTTTTTATGTGAAAAATTTAATTAATTAATAACTTTGTTTTAATTCACATTAATTTCATTTATTAATAATAAAAATTATATTAAAATTATTGACCACCCATGGATTCGAATAGATTATATTTACATATAATTAAACACTTGTCTTCTGCAGTTTTGTCCACGTAATCTTCACCCGCAATTGTATAAACATCAGTACTAATATTATAAATGTCAAAGTAAAGCCGCGTTTACACCGCAGTTAATAACACGTGTTTTTAACATTTGTTGATAACAATTAAAAAAAAGTCCTGAATTTGTTGGTAACATTTGATGTTAGCAACCAAAATCCCTTGTTAATAACACGAATTTTGTTACCCACCAAGAGTCGGTAACATTCTTTGATCTTCCCATAATGTTGTAAACATTTGTTATTAACAAATGTTACTGCACATTTTGGATGTTGGTTACATTTCTCCCTCCGCAACAGTTCCTGCCATTTCAATTGAGCTAGGCGAGTAGACTAGTTTGTTTTTTTATATTTTGAATACAAACAGTATTTGATCTAGTTGTTCACAGTACAGTGTTTACTGTTCTGTGCTCACAAATCACAATGGAAAATTTACAGAATTTACAGAAAATTTACTCAAACAGAGTGGAGTAGGGAACTGGTATTGAAACTCATTGATCTGTATCAAGTATTCAAAGTCACAACTGGTCATTCGTAGAAAGTTTTTGAAGCTCCCATCACACCTTAATTCACCTCACAAAGGATCGACGTCATCATCTTGAAAGTCTTTTAGCATGTCACTTCCACTACATCTAGCTCTTGCTTTCAGAGAAGGCCCAATCCAGAATGTTCTAGGTGTCCTCTGGTTCGCCAAAATGACACAGGCAGTTGTAGCAAGAACCACATCCTCCTCTGTCGACATTCTCGCGGAAACTGACGTGACGAAATGTTGATAACAAAACTTAAAGTAAAACCAAATGTTCATAACATTTTGTTAATAACTTTTGTTATTAACCTGTGTTTCCAACAAAAAGTTGATAACATTTGTTACTAGCTCCGGTGTAAACGCGGCTTTAATGTTAATAACATTTTGTTAATAACTTTTGTTATTAACCTGTGTTTCCAACTAAAAGTTGATAACATTTGTTACTAACTCCGTTGTAAACGCGGCATAACTCTGTTTATTTCGTTTCCACGACGACAAAACCACTAGACTATTTCAATAATATTTGGTATGAATATAGTTTGATCCCTGGGAAGGATATAGGCTAATTTTTTTTCTAAATCACAGCCCTTTCATTTTATTAATTGGGTTCTATCAAATTTCTTAGAATTTGTCACGACTATGTTATCGAATTCTTGTTTGGCATAATAAAAGTTTGGCCTCTAAATCAAGTAAGCTGACATGTCAAGGAATATTTTAAAACGCCACATGATTTTAATTTTAACCAAATGACTGTGTAACCTTTTAACCACTAATTAGATATATAAACACTAATAAAACCGATAATTAAAAATAATAAATTCTATTAGACAAAATTAAATTAATTAATAATTCTATAAAAAAAAATTGAATCTTTCCATAATTATGAAAAAGAAAAAAATAACCTTCAAAATATTAAAAATTCACCAAAAAATTAATCCCTCAAATTTCATACTAAGGATATATAGGTAAAAATATTAGATCATAAATTTTAAAAGATATTAAAATAAAAGTGTTTAGCCAAAATGTCCTTAAATTTTTTTTCAATAATAGTTTAGAAAGATAATTAATTTGAAAATGGTAATTAGTATGACAAAACCGATGAAAAAACAATTAATTAAATATGACATTTAATTAATAATTCTCTCTAAAAAACCTTATAATTTGTTTTTTTTTGTAAGAGTTCCCGACGAAGGTTAAAGTTTATTAAGTTTTTCAGAAAGTTCAGAATAATTAATATTATTTCATGATTTTTATTACTGCGTTCAATCGTAGCCTAACAAACGTTGCACTATCCGGTTTTGAGCATATTAAAACCAAAAACCTTATTAGAAATGTCATTGGAGACAAACTGTCTTTATAAAAACAAAAAGATACCGACAATAAATACATATTTTTATTACTTTTTAATGAAGTAAATAAATTAATTATTTATAAATTTTTTTTTGTATTTACACTTTTTACAATCAATTGTGTAAATTTTGAATAATATATATTTTGAATAAATTATATAATTATAATTAGATATATTTATTGATAAATACGATAAAAAAAATATTGGAAAAAACTGATAATTAATTTATATAGAAATTATAGTATATTTTTTAATAATTTAATTAATTCATTTTGTTCAAATTTCAAATATAATTTTATATTATAGTTCAAAATTTAAAATTTAAATTCTTATTTGAGTCATATCTCTATATATTTTTCCCAAATTACTAAATTTATGTTAAACAAATTATTTGTACAGGGTGGATCAAATAAAAAATATTACGTTAAATCTGAGTGAAATTTTGTTTAGCATTTATTAATGCTAATAACAATTATATTATGAAAAGGAGTTCATACCGCCATCTTGCCCTGATCAATAGTTTTCGCACAATAGTTAGAGGAAGACATTTACATACTGCAAATTCTCCTTATCGCCATTCGGAAACAAAAAACCTCTAATATACATTTTATGCCCAAAATACTCACAGTACGAACGAGTAGAGTGAAAAGAAAACGGTTTTAGTTAAAAAAAAATCCCCTTAAAATTAACTATATACGTTGTTAACAGTTTAACACTTAGCGTTAATGTTTATTCTGAAACGAAAATTGTAATTTACATTATTTTAAGGATTCTTACATATCATGCTGACTTATGGACCTTATGGTCAAAGAGTAGCCCGTCCAGGGCAGCCTTTACAATCTATCTCTATCTCTATCATGGTAACGTAGATGAAAATAGCCATTACAGTTTAAGGTGCAAACGGCTGTCAAATGTGGTGATCTCAATGGCGGGCAGTGACTACAGTATACATCTCTTTTTAAGTTATTTAATATAGTATAGTGATATAATGTAGCGACTGAACGCCATGACAATCACTATTTCTGATAATCGACTGTAAGTGGTGTATTGAAACCAAAACCAATTCGGATTGATTCTTTCGCTTGTTGTACACCAAAACCGATGTACACCCTGTACAAAAATTTCACAAAACAATCAACGAAATTGTCTATTAAAAATATAAAAAAACGCTATACAAGCTATACGCTATATACAAGAGTTTATTATTATATTCATGCGTTTAAATACGGATGGATTTGAAAATTATGCTCTCCTAAACCTTCACTTTTAAAAAATTGAAGCAGTTCCCACATTTGGATAATATATACTGACTGACTACTGTAATCTTAAGATGCCTGCAAATCGTTTCTAAGAAAAACGATTTAAATTACAAATTTTTCATCCGTTTTCTAGAAAACTTTCAGATCGAATTAGATAAAAACTTGTATATTGCTTAACGATGCTAGGTTGAGACAAACGGAGACAAAAGTACCTACTTTAAATAAGAAATAAGAAATAATATGAATAACTTTTGGAAACGAATGTACCTTTACTTTACTAAATCAACAAAAACATAAATATCCATTTTCTTTCTATACCATATACGTATGTATTTTTTTTTCACATTTCTTTTAATAATTTTTTTCTCAACAACCGTTTAGTGAATGTTAATAAAATTGTGCAAAATTATTTCTATGTAGTTCAAGTTGTATAATTTGCAAATTTAGGACACTTGGTAGCTTTTTAAATGTTAATTGAAATAAATTTAATTTATTTAGTAAACAAATCTCCATAAGAACACATTTTATTTTTTTTAATTTCAATAACTTTTAAACACCTTAGTAAATCGTTTGTTCGTTTCGTAAAATTTTCAACATAACATCCCTAATATCCTTAATTGAAGTCTAAATGATTTTTCTTCCTTACAGATTGGGATCATCGTTTCTGTAATCTTAAGTTGTCCCATAATTCTTATATTCTTACGGTATATGCGTTTTTGAAGCAAAAAATAAATTATTATGTGTAAAAAAAAATTCAATAGTTTAGTCGATTACAATAGTTTATTATTATAATATATAATATAAAAGTAAAAATAAAAACCAGAAATAGTTGATCAAATATGAATAACTGTTAATAACAATTGAATTTACATAAAAAATTACTTTTCAAACGATGTGTCTATAAATTTATTGTTTGTTTATGATAATTTATAATTAAAATTTATGATTTTATTGTAAATAACCCTCAAAAAATTTGTTTTTGTTAAAATATAGACAAGTTGTCTTTTTCCTGAATGGAGGGGTATACAAACCTCCTACACACCCCCTTGAAATTATATATTTTTACAAAATAATTAAAAAAAAAAGAAGTTGGTTTACCTTGAATTATTTCAATCTTAAATTGTCATTTATTTTACTTTAAGGGGATACTTGAAAAAATGACAAACATCATAAATATTATTTTACTTAATATAAAATATAGGTACAATATTATCGTTCTGCTAAATCGTACAAATGGGCTGTGGGGAATAAATACGTGATATAAATTACAATTACTGTTTTCAATTCTGATATTTCCATGAAGTTAGCAGACGAACAATGTTTTTTTTTACCTTTACATGATTAGCTCATGATTCGATTCTCCGTAAAAAATTACAAATGAGACTTATATCAGATTTTTTGATTGCTTCGTCTGGTAGGATTACATCTTACCGAATTTTTGAACAACCCTGTATAGGATGAAAAGAATATCAATAATAATTACTTCTTTATTTGCTTTTGACTGTACGCACAGAACAATAGACAAAGAAGTGTATCATTTTTCAAAACTGAATTCAAATCAAAATAAACATATACTTTTTGAGAAAATAATGATATTATCTTTTAGACTAAGATGCCCTCTTACCAGTCCAAGTGGCCGAGCGGTCTAAGGCGTTATGTCTGCGCAGTATGCCTACTTGGAAACTGGGAGGTTATGGGTTCGAATCCCGACATCGGCAGTTCGTCAATTATAATGAAAGAAAAAAAGGGGCGGTTAATTGACTAAACTGTCGACGTATGGACAGGAACGCAGTAACCGGCTATGCTTGAGAAGGTTTTCTGCAGTTTCCTTCACGGTTTCCTGCAACTCCAGATAAATATCGGCATAGTACCTATCGGAGTCGGCTGCAGCCGCATATCCTACCAGTTCCTAGTCTATACACAAAAATTCCTTCCACTCCTCTACGATCTATCTACCTAAGATGCCCTCTTTCATAAATGCTAAAAGTTAGAGAATACACCTTGTACAATAACTGCTAAACAGAATTTGTTAGTCCTCACTTAATCTGGTTACCAGGTCAACGTGGTTTCGAAGGAAACGAAAACGCAGATACTATAGCAAAGAAGAAGGTCGGGTTACCTTTTATAGGTGCAGAGTCTAAATTCCATGAAAAAGCATACAAACAAGTGATGAACGTGTGGATAGACTTTAAATCCCGTGATCACTAGGAAAATATACAGCAAAAAAACTCGGGAAAAAATGTTTCGGAATGCATCCAAGAGGCTGTCCTTCGATGCACTCAACCTGAACAGGATTCAACTTTGGAAAGTTAGCAGATTCATCACCGGATATTATAAAATATATTCGGAACATGTCTCTGATGAGCAAACTCATGGCAATTATCAAGGTATGTGAGAAGCGAGCCACGTCAGACTGAAATGAAAGTACAATGGGCCATAAGGTGGAAGTGATACCACTCCAAGTGGCCGAGCGGTCTAAAGCGTTATGCCTGCGCAGTATGCCTACTTGGAAACTGGGAGGTTATGGGTTCGAATCCCGACATCGGCAGTTTGTCAATTATTAAGAAAAAAAAGGGCGGTTACTTGACTAAACTGTCGGCGTATGGACAAGAACGAAATAACCGGCTATGCTTGAGAAGGTTTTCTGCAGTTTCCTTGACGAACTCCAGATGAATATCGGCATAGTTCCTATCATGACCAGTCACATCCTCACATCCTTAGGTATTACAATGGACCGTATGATCGAAGTGTAGCCCGTCCAGGGCAGCCTCTACAATCTATCTAAGGTCGAAGTGTAATACATTTCATAGCCCAATATCAACTTATCGATCTATCTAGCCCCAACTTCATGGACCATCATGTAATAAAAATCTGTTTGTTTATTATTTGAATTAAAGTGTACAAATATTAAATAGCATCTTCTTCCTTTTACTTACATTTTCAATTAATAATATAATTTATTATAATACATTTTTTAAATTTCTGACAAGCCTTTTTTTTGCTGTTATTTAAACAGAAGAAATATTTTATATGGTTGGTTTGAGTTTGCTTGTTTTTTTCTCATAAAGATTATATTTATATAATTCGTATTTTATTATATAATATTTTTGCCATTATATACACAATCAGCAATATTTATTTGTGTAATAGAATTATTACTTCTTTTTCTTTTTTTTAAATATTTCTAATCTACAAGGACATCACGTATCTAGTCAAGAAATGATTGTGGTGAAATGGGCTTTGATTACAACCGAATGTTATAAGTTCTTTTTTTTTTACTATTATGTTTACTATTAAATGTTAAGGCCATATAAGTGATGAATGCTTTTTGCTTGGGGGGTTTGGTATAAATTAATGTTTTAATGGATTTATTCTCTTCTAAATATGGAATTTTCACTTTATTTATCTATCCAAAGTATAGAATTCAGACTGAACTTAGTTTTTAGCGGTACAGATTGAACTTCATTTAACTAACATTAAAAAATTGTTTTTTGTAAATATTAACCTGTGATACCAATAATACAAAGATTTTGATCAAAACTGGATGAACAAAAACAGTTTTCTCATTTCAAGAATATTATCTTTTCTCAAATTATATTTAAGAATAACTTGAAAGCATGTATATTAACATACGGGGTGAGGTCTATTTGATATCAATTATGGTCTAGGCATAAATCAGTTATTAATAATGTTATTATACCCGGTATATAATATATTCCAGGGTATAGTATGTTTAGTTCCGACTTTCTAGCGGCTATCCGTCTGTGAACACGATAACTCAAACACGAAAATAAATAGCGAGCTGAAATTTTATATGTGTGTTTTAGAGCTGAAAAGTCAGATCAAGTTCGTGAATGGGCAAAATCGGTCCATGTTTGGTCAAAATGGGCAAAACTACCTAGCTTTAAAACCGTACGCGATAGAACAAAAATTTAAAGACAAAAAATGATCTTTTTTAAAAAAAAAATTTTTTTTGAAACTTTTTTATAAATTCAGTATATACCGGGTATTTAAGCAATTAACTCAGTTAGTTGTTATTTTCACTTATTTTATTAATAATTTTTAGAATAATTGTGGGAAGATACGAAGAGAAATATTCATATCAAAAGCGTTACTGTGGTACACTAAATTTCTATTTCCCAACTCATGTTAATGAATTATGGCCAGCTTAATGGATGGTCTGAAAATTTAACCTGGTAGTCTGATAAGTCTTTTTAAATTTTACCATTGTGATTAATCGCCTCCACATGTTGCTTTCAAATACAAAGCTTTTAAAAATTAAATAAATAATAATGACGTCGTCTTATAATATTTATAATATTGCTATTGTTTGAACGTTATCTTAAATATACGTAATTAGCGAATATTAAACAAATTCTATTATTTCTCAGCACAGTCCGCGTGATCGAGCGAGTGTTAAAAGCGCTTTGCTCGGAATTGGGAGGTTGCAGGTTAGATTCTTTACGGTAACAGTTTGTCAATTAAATTAATTAATTTAAATATATAATGGGGTGGTTAATTGACTAAACTGTCGGCGTAAGGACAAAAAAGAAAGTAACCGGCTATGTTTGTGAAGATTTTCTGCAGTTTTCTTTCTAAAACTCCAGATGAATATCGTCACAATTCCTATCAAAGTCAGCTGCAGTCACACAACCTACTAATTCCTAACTTGAGGGGTCTTTAAAAAATGCCTAGAAAGGCCTACTTGACAGGCTTAAAACTCCCCTTTGCTACTACATTACTTCTAAGGGAATTATAGTTCGATTAGAATTATAGTTTTCGATCAGAAAAATTCACTATTAAAAAAATTTCACTTATAAAAGTTAACACAACAAAAACTCTAAAAGTTATCCCTTCCCAAAAAATTCTTAAATTTACCATTGAAGTCACACTAAAATGAGTATCGTCCTATAATAGGATTGAAATAATTTTCTACTATTACGGAAGAGTGCCATCCCTTTACAAAATTTTACTATTTAATTGTGTCAAGTCCAGTCGTAAAAATATTAAAAAAATTATAACAAATAACTTTTCTTTCAAACATATTATCGAAATCCAAATGAGTTCGGTAAAAAACGAATGCTATGAAAAATTTAAAACAGGAACGCCATTTTAGGAGTTGGCAGTATAAAATGACCAATTACAACAATATCTAAAAAAGAAAGTCAACTATTATTTTTTATCTTCAATTTAAAATTAACAAATCAATCAAAAAATACTAAACGTTATGTCAAATTGATGTCAGCAGTATAATAATTAATCTATAAAAATACAATTATTGTCATATCTGCCCACAATGATTTCATAAGTCACCACAAGAATATATACAGCGTGCTACATAAAACAATGTCGTGTAACTTTGAGAAATGATAGAAGGTGTAAAGGTAGAAGATTGTAATATTAAAAATTAAATTATTATTTAAATAAATAATAAATATGTATAAAAGATATAATTTTCCTTTATTGATTTGATTTATGAAATATTATTATTTTAATATGTAAATTACCATGGTTGTTAACATTCAAAGCAACCATGATAACAGAGGGAAGTTATAGTTGTTATGCAACAGATAAAAATGATGAACAAAATTATAATAATAATTTAAAGATGAAGCGACACCGCTACAAAGGCATCAAGTAGTCTCTGTAAACATGAGATAGATAGATATATAAATTAATCTTGGGGTGTGAAAAGTGGTGAACTTCAATTTAATATCCCATTTTGCTTCTTCTTCTGCTTCAGTCTGACAAGGTTCGCTGCTCCCATTTCTTGGAAATAGCAAGGAGTTTGCTTATCAGGTTTTAGATAGATAGATAGATTGTAGAGGCTGCCCTGGATGGGCTACACTTCAACCATAAGGTCCATTGTGATTTGTTTATAGACTAGGAATCGGTAGGATATGCGGCTGTAGCCGATTATGATAGGACTATGCCGATATTCATCTGGAGTTCGTGAAGGAAACTGCAGAAAACCTTCTCAAGCATAGCCGGTTACTTCGTTCTTGTCCATACGCCGACAGTTTAGTCAATTAACCGCCCCTGTTTTTTAACCCGACTTCAAAAAGGAGGATGGTTCTCAATTCGTCTGTACTTTTATTTTATTTTAATGTTTTTCATCTCAGAACTGCGTCATTTATGAACCAATTTTGAATTTTGTTTGTTTTGTTTTAAAGGGTTTGGTTTCCCATTGGTCCTATTGTCACCAAATCGCATTCTGATGAGGGCATCCCCGGGAAATCGAGGAAAATCCTCAATTTATATGTGATAACCGATTTCTGCGATTTTTTTTTTTTTTTGTTAAAGGGTATTCTCAAGCATAGCCGATTATTTCGTTCTTGTCCATACGCCGACAGTTTAGTCAATTAACCGCCCCTGTTTTTTTTCTTAATAATTGATAAACCGCCGATGTCGGGATTCGAACCCATAACCTTTCAGTTTCCAAGTAGGCATAATGCACAAACATAAAGCCTTAAACCGCTCGGCCACTTGGACTGGTTTTTCTTATCAGGTTTTCCTGAAGATTTATACATTGGGGATGAGATGCACCAAATATTTTGTATTGGCTGTAATCAAGAGATTCACAGTTAAAGATGTGGCTGGATGCTTCTTCCTCTGTGCCACATTGTGTGTAGGTGCTTTCGTAGGTGATCACGCCTGGTGTTGAATCCGATAACGTTTCGAAATTATTTCCTATTCAGAATGAGTGCATCGAGGGACAGCCTTTGGGATGCATTCCGAAACAGTTATTTTTGTTGCGGTATATTTTCCCAGTGTTCACGGTGGTTATAGTCTGTTCACTCGTCGATCGTTTGCATGCTGTTTTTGGAAGTCCTAAAATATGTTAGGCGTAAATATGATAGGTATTCCAAGTCCCTTCACAGCTAAGAAACATCGGAACATCTTCTTCTTCGGAACATCGGATAGTGGCTCGCTTATTTTCGTAAAAAACCTGCTATAAAAACAACTTTTTTCATGAATGATATGATATCAACATTTAGGATGGATAATATTCATCAAAATATGGAAACCAGGCATCACCAGAACTAAGAACCAATAAATGCAGTACTTCTGAAATACAGACTTTTAAAGAACCAAACTTTCATTCTCAAATTGTTTTCTCATATCCTTAAACTATGCTTGTCCAATGAATATCATCTCCTTAAGTTCTGGAAAATAATTTTGAAACACCTTGTATAAATAATAGTTTTGATAAATAATTACATTATGCTATTTTATAAACAATTGTTTTTAGAATATGTTAAATAATATTTGAATATTTTAAAAAGTTTAGCAGCAAGCGTCTGTAATAAAAATGTCACCATAACTTAATTTAATAGTAGCCATTAAAATTTTTTGTAAATATTTTATGATAATTTAATTACAGATAGAAAAAAATAATATGAGATTATAAAGAGAACATTTATGGAAGTTATCTTAAAAATTTATCAAGTTATTAACCTTCTTTAAAATTCAGAAAAAATTTATTTATCCATTTCTTAATGGACTTGTTTTTTTTTTAAGAAATTTTCGTATTTACACGTGTTTATTATAATATATAAATTTCTTAATTAGTTTGTTTAAATAGGCATTATAAATCTTCTTGAATTTAAATATTTATGAAAAACAAAATATTTTACTTCAAAATAATTTATAAATATACTTCTGGATTATTAAGTTTCACTACTCATAGTTACTTGTTTCTGTAAGAATATTGTCCATTTTAATATTTTTATATTATATTCCAATCAAAAGACAAAAAAAAATTACTTAACCTAAGACAAATTCCGATGGAATTGAAAATTTCACACCTTTAAACTTGTTTTTGTTTTTCAAAAATACCTCTTAAACCGTCTTAAGGATGTACGAGCACTTTTTTTTACATGTAGTAACGTGCATATAAATCAATTATAAAAGTTTCAGGGGTGGTGGTGGGTACGGAGGTCTTGAATTAATTATTTAATGTTAAAGTTCGAGTTTTAATGCATTGATCTTATGGAGAAACCTGTGAGCGTCGACATATTCGATAATTTTCACTTGGAATAAAATAAGATGAATAAAACAGAAACTACGAAATAGAAATATTAATAAAGGGATTGATTGACAATTTTGGTAAAACGGGCCTAAAAAAATTATTTAACAAAAAACTGAGAATTCGGGTAAACTTAATTTCTGTCGGCGTAAGCTACAGCCGACAGAAATTAAATTACCCGAAATCTCAGTTTATTTTTCTTAAATATCTTTTTTTGAGATCCGTCATACCGAAAATACTGAATTTTCTCCATTTAACTTACGACAAAAACTAATAAACAAAACTAATTAACTAATAAAATTTATTGTGGACTTTTATGAATGTACTATATACGATTTTGAAGAATTTTATAAATGGACTATATCTAGCAGTCATACATCCTTAACAACTTTTTGTAAAAATAATGAGTTCATATATAAATTGTCATCCGATGTACAAAAACTCATAGTATACTCAGCTACAGAGCTTACCGATCGCTACCAAACTTCACAGGATCACCTGCTGGGCTAATCTGAATATTCCCTGAACTTCATTCTACCCGTTTTTGAGTCCATAGGGAACATACATACACACGTTGATTTATATATATATATATATATATATATATAATTTTTTTAAACACTATTGTGCAAGTATAGCCTTGCATTTGATCGATTTTGTTTCAAAATAGAAAATATTTTCTCAACAATGTTTCGGTTGATATTTTTATGTTTATTACAAAAAAAAGGTATATTTCTCTTAAACTCATGATTACATTCTAATTTAATATGATTTCCAATTAAAGACCTTCACTTAGATATATCTATATATATTTGACTTTCTCCAGAATTCATTATTAATCTATATAACCCAAATCAAATACCTATATCTATCTGTTTTCATTGGGGTTGGGGTCAATCATGTCATTGTAAATGTAGATTAACTTTGTTTTTTTCGTTCTGCTTCACTGCAAAAATACTTACCACACCCTACAACAAATAAACGTATATAAGACGAATGTTTTTCAGATGCAACTATTTAAATAATAAAATAATAATAACAATAATAATAAAAGATATTTTGAAATATTACCTTAAAAATAATAAAATTTATAATAATAACAACAAAAAAAAACCCAGATAATTTTTAGCTTATTCGTATCCAAATGATTACAAATCGATGAAGAAGATATATTTTAAGAAAGTGAAAGTCTTCTTTATACACCTTTTAATTTAATTTAAAAAAAAAAAAATCATATGTCGATAATACAGTTAACAAAGATGAGATATTGCAGTATTATATATGTTTTTAATCCATCTCTATTTATAGTTAGGGTACTGTATCGTAATTTTTGTAAAAAAGTAGTTCTTGCAATGATGCAAGAATTATTTGTGTCAATTATTCACACAAATATTTTAGATGACATTGAGCGCTTCTTTTGTAAATTGCGGTAGTTCACTCGTAAAACCATTAATATGATATTTCAATTTGATGAAAATGAAATATGATATTAATCTATAATAATATTATGATATTAATTGATATTAATAATAATAATGGGATTTAACCTCCGTTTTTGAGACACGACGGTCTATATTCTATAACAGAGGCCACTCACATAATTAATTTTCAACCTTTATAAATTTTAACGTTTACATTTTTATGATGTGAGTAGAGGATCAGGAAATCGTATGCAGATTAGGAATTGGTAGGTGTGCGGCTGCCAATGTGTGTGGACCTATACCGATATTCATTTGGAGTTTGTGAAGGGAAACTGCAGAAAACATGCACAAGCATAGCCGGTTACTTCGTTCTTGTCCATACGCCGACAGTTTCGTCAGTCAACCGCCCCATTAATTTTTAATTGACAAACTGCCGGTGTCGGGATTCAAACCACTAACCTCCCAGTCCTAAGTACACACAACGCCATTACAAGCGCTCTACTTGACTGGTATTAATATAATATTTGCATTTATTAAAAAAAATTTTTTATAACGATTTTATAGCGAGATATTCGGAATCAAATTTTTAATCTCAATAGTATATGTAATCGGTTCGCGTATACTTCATTTTTGTATAAAACTGGAAAAATTTCTATACGTTTCTTTCAAAAATAAATATTTTCTAAAGTTGAACTTAACAAATTTAAAAAATAGGAAATTAATTGCGGATTTAAAAAAAAATCTATTGATATTTAAAGGTGTTAATTTGCAACTGCAATCCTAAAAATTTTGAATTATTACTGTCAAAACAAGCCTTGCATAGTACAACATATAGTAAAGTGTATCATAAATATTAAATCAGTATATATGTTATACTAGATATGTTCAAGTTGTATAGTGTTTTAGCCCAACAATGGACAGAGGTAAACTAGTTCTAGCCCGTGATTTCACGTCATAATAGAGCAGAACTCTCAATGCCAATAAAATCAATCAAATTTTTTGCCCGCGACTTCACTCCATAAGAAAGTAGAGCTCTTAACACCAATAAAATCAAACAAATATTTTCACTTAACCCTTTCCTTCTATAACGCCCGTGATTGTGTGAACAATTTATCGAGATCGAAAGTAATCGATAAATTATACTTTTCTAACTTTTCTAAAGTAACGCATATTAAAACAATTTGACGTTTTTGCAAGATTGCATAGTTAATAACGCCAGTTTTTTATGGGTATGTGTACAAAGGAGGTAGCTCTTGAAGATGAACCTTGAAATGAATTTATTTTCTCAAACGTTTACTTTTTAGCCTTATAATACTGAACCACTAATTGGTGAAGTGTAGCTGACCATTTTTTTTATGTTGATACAACATATGAGAAACTATCATTAGTATTAATTTACAGACAATTAACTTGTAATATTTGTGTGTGCAAATTATGAAATGATGATGTTTTAATATATAAATATTATAATATATACTCACGAGATTGTGTGGGATCAAGTTCGAGCACTCTTATATATTGATATGTAACTTGTGTATGTATATATTTGTCTGTATAGAATATACTAGTTCTTCGTACTTACGTAACCTGAATGAATAATGACATAAGTATTGTATTATGAGTCCTTAGATAGATAGTAGCGGCTGTCCTGGACGGGCTACACTTCGACCATAAGGTCCATTATGATGCCTAAGGATGTGAGGATGTGAATGGAGTGAAAGGAATTTTTGTGTATAGACTAGGAATTGGTAGGATATGCGGCTGCGGCCGACTATGATAGGAACTATGCCGATATTCATCTGGAGTTCGTAAAGGAAACTGCAGAAAACCTTCTCAAACATAGCCGGTTACTTCGTTCTTGTCCTTACGTCGACAGTTTAGTCAATTAACCGCCCCTTCTTTTTTCTTAATAATTGACAAACTGCCGATGTCGGGATTTGAACTCATAACCTTCCAGTTTCCAAGTACGCATACTGCGCAGACATAACGCCTTTGCGGCCACTTGGACTAGTATTGTGACTCCTTAGTATATATAAACAATAATATGTGGAATAATAAGTTAATGCTGTCTACAAGGTAATACTATCAATAATATGAAAAAATTGATTCATTCATCAGAATCACCTGTGGTGTAAAAGTAAGCAGAGCGGGCTAGAAATCCTTAGGTTTAGGGTTCGATATCTGGTGGATGAATTAATTTTTTCATATTAATATTTTATTAAAAAAATTCAATGACATGTTTGTCATTATTGTACACGCTAGTTCTTTAATATTATGCCTTACGTAACCTTAATAGAAATTGACATTAGTATTGGATTGTGACGCTGAAGTATACTGAAATAATAATAATAATAATAATTTTTTCATTGTTCACGCGCAAAGCCACAGAAAAACTGCTAAAAATAACATCTGTTATCATTTTGCAGATACACTTTTAAAAAATTCGTTACGCAGGAGCTGCGTCAACATAGCGAATTTCCTTAGAATACATAAATCACTCTCTAGCGGTCATAATTATAGTGTGATCAAAATGAAATATAATATCTGATATGACTTTAGTATTTGCAAAAATTAAATTTATTAATAGCCAAAAAAAAAAACGGTATAACGATTATAGTTTATAGTTACTATGGAAACGACAATCAAAATTTTTTACATAAAATATATTTTATGTATTCGTGTCAAACAAACACAAAATATTAAAATATCTCTCTTAATCTTAGAATAATCGAAAAATGTATAAGGAGTAAAGTTGTAGAAAATCAAGTTTGCTACAATTCATTACCTGATCATTTTTCTCAAACTCTAATGTGAACAGAGATATTTCGAATTTTAACTTTCAATCTCTAATTGTAAATATATAAACTTTGTGTACCCGTTAACGAAAAACACAATGACTTGGCCTTCACGTAGATGTAACCATTTTTTATGGTATAACGGTTTTTAAAAAATGGGACCTAGGTCCCTTTAACTTATCTTTTTGATTGGACTTTATTTATTTGTTAAACATACCATTAATCTCTCTCTCTCTCTCTCATAAACCTTCATTAATGAGTGCATTATATTATTATATAACTAGATGCTGATGACATCCGTTGAAAAATCATCAGTGAAATCATGCTTCGATGTGTTTGATTTTTAATGGACTTTAATAAGAAATACAAAATACATATTATTTAAAAACAAATTATACTTGTTTAGAAAATTACAACTTTCAAGATTTCTTCCGAAATGTTTTTGATCGGACATCCAAAAAGATCTTTTTGGATGTTTATTTTATTCCAAGTGAAAATTCAAAATATGTCGACGCTCACGGATTTCACCATAAAAGCAATGCATAAATACTCTAATAAATACTTTAATATTAAATAATTAATTCAAGACCCCCGTAAAGTGCATCTGACCTAAAAAAATCTCGAAAGTGAAATCTCAAATAAAATTATCAGCTATACTGTCCATTTTTGGAACAACTTTTTCATATGTACCATCAAACAAATAGTACAAGTCGATTGCGACACATTGTATTCATAAAAAATTGATCTTATACACATAAAAGTTGGCCACCCCTGTAATATAATTTTCAAGTTCCTTAGTAATGGTATTTTATCGTATTTAAAATTGTAAAATGATGGCTTACATTGTGTTTAAGTAAAATATATGGAGATTGAAGGTGAAGTTTATCAGTTTTCTGTTGGTTTTCCTATGGAAGGTCAATGAAATGGACACCAGCTATGATTACCAATAGCCTTGCTTAAATTTTAAAAGACAATGTAAATTACAATCTCCTTATTTACATCTCATTAAACGGATTCTTTTGTAAAATTATCGATAGCAATATTTCAATTATTTGTATTCGGCCTTTGAAAATATGATTCATACCATAAAATACTGTACTTTGGTATGGTTTAAATTTAAAAGAACTATAATATAATACCAACGCTGGTAATTTAATAAGGTATTAAAAATTTACTCTTTAGAATGTAAAAAATTTAATAAAAAAAGTTATTATACATATGTGCATAAAATTAAAAATTTGATTTGAACATCACACAACCTCTATATACAGACTATGACTTGTGTATATCAAATAGAAAAGCGCACCTCAAGCTTCCTGAACAGGCTAGTACTAGTCACGTAGCTGTTTCTTGTCTTAAATATATATATATATATATATATATATATATATATATATGTACTAGTCACGTAGCTGTTCTTTGTCTTAAATATATACATATATGGGTATATTTTATTGGTTATGTATTTTGGGACATTCATATTACGCAGCAAAATTGGAAAGTAGTTCAAGGGAACTTATCTTTAGGATATCTCTTGAAAATTATCTGGTGTTGAGTCCGTGTTAAACAAATAATCCCCCGATTTAAGTACCACTTCTAGTGGAGTAGTATTTCACTTAGGGTTTTTTTGCAAATGATAAAAAAACATACACTCCTATTCAAAATATTTGAACCAGTAATCCACATTCTAAGCGTATATATTACTGAATATATACATAATATTACATACAGTAACACTTAGAATGTTTCAACTGGTTCATTTTCAGGAACGGGAATACATTTGACATTTACATGTGCTAACTTTTTCGTTCTCGATATATCGTGGTCAAAGACATGCAAACACCCTAAAAAAGTAATTCTCAACCAATGTGCCGCGGCACTTTTGGAATCCGCCAAATTCTTAAAGTGTGCCGCCAAATTTTAGAAATGTATATAGTAAAGTATTAACCAACATAAATTATCAAAAAACAGCTCAAATTTCTCATTGAAAGTATTCTTATTATTAACTTGTAATTAATCCCTTAATAAATATACTGTTGTTTTTGTAGTACATATTATTTTATTTTACATCCAAAACTATTATCATAAACTATTTTACACAGTGTATTTTATAGGTAAGTAAACAACTTTTAAACTTATCTTTTTCTTTGTGTGCCGTCAAATTTTGAAATCGTTAAAAGTGTGCCGCGAAAAAAAAAATGGTTGAGAAGTACTGCCCTAAAACGTAAAGATATAGAGAACCTGCATAAAGACGGGTGGCACCTCTTTCAGTAATTTTATAAATTTATTTGTAACGCTATCAGCACAAGCTGTTATTTTAAACATTGGTCCACGTAGATTTTGACTCAATCACATAATTGTTTATCAATTAATTATTACTACTTAATATTAATAGAGTTTTTGTCCACGCACATTCCCAAATTAGAGAAAATTTATTTAAATCAGTATAATAGATAATTTAATTTTTCAATATGGGGGGGTATCTATATAAATTCTGAGTTAATAAATAAAATTAATAAATATAAGTTTTAATTTTCATAGTGTTATTTATAAAACAATTAAAACAATATATTGAATGTTGATTTTATTTCTTCTTCTTTACCCAAATTCTCGTTATTCAGAAACGGAGGAGTAACAATAGAATATCATTAGGTATATCGAGAGATTTTTTTTTACCAAGAAATCCTTTGTCTGACATTACCTCTTCGCATGATTTCATAAGTTTTTGATTTAGATATTTTAAATTGATTCGTAGTTACTGATCGAAAATTACATAGTCAATCAAGTACTTTTCGATTGATGTAAATTTAAAACATTTAAATAACTTTATTATAATTTTTTTTTAGCTACATAAATAATAATCATTACAATAATTTAATAATAACTTAAGTCAATCGTAACATCCAAATGTTGCTTAATAATTGTAAGTTTGACGAATAGCTTTTATCAAACTATTATGCTCAAATTTACATTCTTAAACATTTGACACAAGTTTCTGTTTACTTAAACATAAATTGTAACTTTACCGGCGAAACAATGAGATATCAATTCAACCTGTATATTTTTTTAAATGTATGATCACGCATAACTTCTTACAGAGTAGTTCAATTTTGATAATTATTTTTTTGTCGTATAGCGTATATTTCAAAGTTGGCCCCATATAAATTTGAAAATTTCAAATTTTAGCCACAAAAAAATAAAAAATAAGACTTCCACTAAAGAAAAATATCATAATTGATATATGTTCTGTGTGTAAAGACTATTTCAAAGCATTCAATATCTTTGCGCAATTTGAATGTTTTTTTAACTGACGAAAAAAACGAAGGAGGTTCTCAAGTCAACCTTTATATCTTTGCGCAATTTGAATGTTTTTTTAACTGACGATAAAAATGAAGGAGGTTCTCAAGTCAACCCCTAGATTTTTTTTTATGTATGACCACCCATAACTTTTTATAGAGTAGTCCAATTTCCATAATCCTTTTTTTATTGCATAGGGTATACTTTGAAATTGATACCATATAAATTTTAAACAAAATTTTGCCCCTAAGGATAAAAAAATAAGGAATGGTTGATTGTTCGCCATTTAATTTTCATTTGTGAACCGATTCTGTTGAAACTTAACACACATATGTAGTTCTAATGACACTTTAAGCCACAAAAAAATATTAACTTTTTAACAAAAAATAGACCTGAAAAACAAAAAATAATAACTTTGTAACAAAAAATTAAACTTTCGAAAAAAGAAAGGAAACAATAAAAAAGGAACTTTTTAGTCTAAGTCCAACACTAATGTAAATACCTAAATAAATTTGAGTCAGTGCCAAAAAATCTCTATCGAAATGGGCGAAGGGTGAATCTGATTTTCGGTTCAAAGTAAATATTTCAAAATATTACATTTTGTTTGTTTGGCGCCGACTCAAAATTATTTAGGTATTTACATTAGTGTAGGGACTTAGACTAAAAAGTTTTTTTATTTTTTCCTTTCTTTTTTCGAAGGTTCAATTTTTTGTAGCAAAGTTATTATTTTTTGCTTTTCAGTTGCTTTCTTCTTTCGTCGGTTCAATTTTTTGTTAAAAAGTTTTTATTTGTCAAATTACAGTCGTAAATCGGGGACAATAAGTTTTCGAAAACCACTTTTAATAATAACAACAGACATTTTTTAATAAATTTTAATAATAACATTATATTTACTTTTTATTATATATAGCGGCAAGTTTTAAATTCTCACACAAGAAATGCTAATTTTCGCCACCATGAACGATTGAGTCTAATCATAATGATCGATTCAATATTTATGTTCGAGTCTAAACACGCATTACCTCTGTTGTAGTCTGTACGTAGAGGTAAAAAATACTTATTTACCATTGGTTGTAAATAATTCATGTAATGAGGTGTACATATATGTAAGTAACTATGTATTTATCACAAATACAATTACATACATATAAAGCCTGAAGGGCATTATTGAAAATGAAAGGTGTATTGGACGGAAATGTTAAGTTAGATAACGCTATAAAACAAGTTTTTTATTATATATTTGTTACTATATAAGTCCGAATATCGAATCATTCAGATTGATTGGTAAATCCCATAGAGAACTAACTTTCTTACTTTCATAGCAATTACATACAATATCTCAAGTGTCAGGAGAATGTCAAATAGCATTTGCCGGCGAAGTGTGAACTTGAGTCACATTTAATCATGAAATTAAATCAACCCACACCAGTTTAACTTATGAGAACCACAGTAGTCAAATAAAGACTCTAACTAAGACTCTATCGACTCTAACATAATAAATAATTTGGTCCGCAGAACTAAATTTAAAATTGCATGAAACAATTCCACCGCACTAACACCAGAAATTGGCAACGTTGAATAAACTAAATGGTGCAAACTAACATACTTCTGTCCATGCACAAATAAAACCACTAGAGAATTAAGGGACCACAACTTAAAAACAGCGCTTGTTAGTAAAAATAAAATCAAACAGTTACTGGGCAACCCTAAGGATTAAATTAGTAATGAAAAACAATCGGGCATATATGGTGTTAATTGTCAAAACTATTCGAAAATTTATGTTGGTCAACGTCGTCGCCAAATCGGTATTCGAATCAAAGAACATCTGGCTCCTGTGAAATTTGGGAGAACCGAAAAATCGTGTATAGCGGCGCACGTTATTGAGAACAACCATAGAATAGAAAAATCGAATCTAAAACTACTTAAATCGGTACAAAACCCCACAGAATTAGATGCATACGAAAGCATCTACATATACAAATTGAGAAAACAGATAATTAATTTAGACAATGGCCCAATTCCAAATTCTGATTTAATAAAATTAAACCATTTTCAAAAATAAAAATCCAATACCTGAATGTCAAGGTTAACGTAGGTACACTCATTTTAGTAACAAAACAAACGCCGCATAGTCACCAAAGAATACCGCCAATAAATAGGTGGGGCTTTTCACACATCTAATCCAGTAGTCAGGCAACTTAAATAATCCTCAAGTCAGATTATACCCTCAGCCAAATCGTATAAAAGGACATAATTTTTTAATATCATTGTGACACAGGCACCAAATTAGCAACAAGCAACATATGTCTGAATCAATATCCCAGAGATAGTTACGATTAGCTAATTCAAACTGATGATGCCAACATTGTAGTCGAAATACGTATTTATAAAATACAAACAAATGTTCTAGGAATAGGGATAAACATTGTGGCTACGAGAGCTATACTTATTTTTTTATAAATATAATATATTTATTATAATATTAATAATTTAAGGTTGCGGTATGACGTATTGGCTTGTTTTATTACCAAAGCGAACTCCAATTATCTGGTTCAATAATTGGTATCTGTGATAGATCTGTTCTACCCGAACAGGCAAACCTAAAAATCACAAAACATTATTAAATTTCAAATTTTGCCCCTGCGATTCTTAGAACAATTGTTTGTATTTAAAACATACGTATTTTGACTACAAAGTAGTCTTCATCAGTATGAATTACCTGATGGTAACTATCTCCGGGATATAGAGTTGAAGATATTTTACTTGTTGCTAATTTGGTGCGTGTCTCACAAATAATTTTTATAGGAGTTGGGGCAAAATTTCAAATTTAATTTCAAAAAACCTAAAGCCCTCTTTGATTATCTTAATAATCTTTGTACAAGACATTATGTTATACTTTCTATACTTTTCAGTACCAACTAAATCTAAATATTTTGCAAAAATTTTATGGAGCAAAAGGTATTAAAAAATGAAATTATAATTTTACAAACTGGTTTAATCTTATAATCTTACAAGTAAATTCATCAACTGAGAAAAATAACGGATCTACATACCAGTGTTAACTGGCATTTGCATACTTAAAGTTATCGAAGACTAAACATTGATCTGACCTGACTAATTTCCATACTGAAGACTCATTATTATGATCTTTGTCAGGATATACACCTAATTATGATTCCTTGAATAGAGACATGCAAACTCACTCTTCACATTCATGTTAAGTAAATATAATAAATTATAAATTTTTTTCTGTAGCTAATTTGAATTAATTATGGCCCGTTAAATATTTATGTTGTTTGTATACGTATGCGGATATACAGGGTGTTTTAGGAGATGGCCTCCCGCGAGTTATTGATAGATTAGCAAAAAAAAAAACAAGCCTAACAATCTTGTATCATTATTTCGTGATAAATTTTCCTGACCCAATAAACATCGCCAAAGTGAAATCATAAAATCAAATTATAAGCCATACTGTGCATTTTGACAAACTTTTATTTAACTTGCAATATATGTATGTATGTATGTATGTATGTGTGTATGTACGTATGTATGTATGTATGTATGCGTGTATGTATGTATGTATGCGTGCATGTATGGCCGAGTCCAATCTTGCAAGCTGATTTAGAACCAGTTCCACTTATCCTACGGAGTTATTACATGTTGGTAATAACTTACGGATACGGAATTGTTGCATGTTGGTTCATTTCCGACGACAATGCATTCTTATGGTAAGAATGATAAGAATCAACAAGGGGAAAGGGGGTTTAGAGGGAGGGGGAAATACAAAATTTGGTATATCTATCTTAATATTGAAAAAATCATAAAACACATAAGAAGTAATGTTGTAGAAAATTATATATAACAAATTTTTCATATGAACTTTCGAACAAATAGTACAAGTCGACCGCGATACAATAGATCTTTTAAATAATAATACCTATTTTGACAAAATGGAACCCGACTTCAAAAATTAAATATTCTATAACAAAAATTGCACTAAAAAGTAAAAAAATAATTGCATATTCTTGTGCCAATTTTAGTTCACCTAAGCAAAAATTTTTAAATATATATGTACAATTATTGTTATTTTTGGAGTCGGTGTCAGCATAGAGAAATTCACATAACTTTTGGACACCGCCTCCAAAAATAACAATAATTGTACATATATATTTAAAAATTTTTGCTTAGGTGAACTAAAATTGGCACAAGAATATGCAATTATTTTTTTACTTTTTAGTGCATTTTTTGTTATTATTTGATTTTTGAAGTCGGGTTCCATTTTGTCAAAATAGGTTTTATTCCGTTTTAGTGACTTTTTGTAAAAAATTTTTTTGAAGTCGGTTTTTAAAAATTTTTTTTTATTTTCCCATTATGAATGAGTATACCCTTTCAAAAAAAAAAAAAATCGCAGAAATCGGTTATCACATATAAAATGAGCATTTTCCTCGATTTCCCGGGGATCCCCTCATCAGAATGCGATTTGGTGCCAATGGGACCAATGGGAAACTAAACCCTTAAAAACAAAAAAAACAAAATTCAAAATCGGTTCATAAATGACGGAGTTCTGAGGTGACACACATTAAAAAAAATAAAAAAATACAGACGAATTGAGAACCATCCTTCTTTTTGAAGTCGGGTTAAAAATAGATCTTATACACAAAAAGATGACCACCCCTTCTATACATTATTAAAATGCATCAGTTAATTCGGACCTTTACCATATACTATATACATAACTTATAAAATATTATTTGGCGTATTATAAAATACACTATTTTACTAGCTCTGTAATAGTTTACTATTTTTTATTGTTATTATACATGTAGAGAGAAAAAAACCCAAAGACTATCCGTAGGTACTTGTGTGATTCGTAGAAAAATGTTTATTTTATTGCTATTTCAATAACTTCATCAACAATAGCCAGAGACATCAATATGCCGCCGATTAATATTTTATGCATAAATGCTTAAACTACGGAAATAGATAAAATTTCGTAAAAAGTTATTCTTATTGAATAGATATGATATTTATGGAAGTTTGCCATCTTCTAGTCAAGTCAATTATAAATATTATATTCATTGATGTTTAAATTCTACATAGTATACAAATCTATACTTATAAAGAGAAAAGATTTGATTGTTTGTTTGCATTGAATAGGCTCCGAAACTAGTGAAATTACGGAAACATCAATAATGTAACCCAAGGTATAAAAAGGTGGAAGTTCTGGGAAGCGAAATAACATTTTAATTCTGATAGCGGAAGTGCCGGTAAAAATAATTAAAGTTGAATAATTCAGTAGTACGTTATCGACACCAAAAGTGCGGGAGCAAATCTTGGAGTTCCACGGGCAACGTCGAGGAATTCAGCTAGTCTAAAATAAAGAGTATCTTGCGAGCAGAACTATTCAACAATGTTTGAGATAGTCGGTAGCAATATTCTATAATATAATATTAAATATTTATTGAATTTCTTTAAAATAATAACAAGTCTATTAATTTTTGCCAATGGCAAACTATTTTTTCAAAAATTTCTTATTTATTTTTGTACATAATGTTTTTTATCAATTTTAGGTAATTGAATCAAATAATTATTATTTTATGTATACTTATAGAAATGTAAAATAATAATAAAAGCAGAAAAAAGATACAAGACAAAAATAATACAATAATTTGTTAATAATTATTGACCTTTCGTCTGCATCACACATTTATACTTTCACTCTAATTTAAGACCTTCACTAATGGTGTTGGTTTGAGTTTCTTATACGTAAAATTATATATATATATAAAATCTTAAATACAATTGTTTTGTCTGGGTGTACAAAGTTATTATTACACATTATTGGTGGTCCAAAATCTGTTTACGGTTCTGATTATGTAATCTTAAATATCTATTGGCCCAATAAAACTAAATTGTTTAAATTTCATGAATAAATCTTCAACTTCACATTTAACATACCGATAATAAAATAATTCGGGCACGAAATTAATTAAGGAATTTAGGTATCTAATCGAAACAATTTAATTTTTCATCGATAGTAACAAAGTTCATTGTGAACAGGGCTACCGATTCCTGAACGACAGCAGATTGCGCGACAGAAGCATGTAGATTACGCGTCACTTTTTCTGACCGAACGGCCGGGAGTGAGCTACTGAGTGACAAAGTACGAACGACGCGGGACGGCTGGTTTTAAAATATTTTTATCTACGTATGCTTGTGAGTTATTATTTTCAGAAATGAATAAAATTTAAGACTTGTTTCGAAACCGTTTGGCCGAAGACTCCGGTTCAGCTTGTATTCTGTTAAAAATAAAAATATAAGTTATCTAGTTTGCACCACCAGAAATATCTAGATTAGTTTTTATATTATAAATATGTATTGCGACTACAAAGTAGTCATCATCAGAAGAAATAGATAGAAAATAGAGATCAATAGTCAAAAATTAAAATGAAAATTAAACAAAATAAATTAAAATATACTTAATTTTATTGAAATTAATCTTGTTAAAATTGATTTCATTCGATTTAGTCTTATGAACATCGCTATTATTAAAATTACTCTTATATTGTCTCAGGATATGTTATTCGTTGCTAATTTGGTGACACTTTCACTGCACAAAATGTATATTTCGGGCTAGAGATTAGATTAAATTCGAGTCGCAGGAGCAAGTCTTATAAAGAGCTTTTGTACCGCAACTAATTTGATTGTACCCCCTGTCCTTCAAAGGTGTTTCAAAATATTAGAGTTTTGTCACAATTAACGAAGAATTCGAGTCTGTAAAGAGCCGAGTTTAGAAAAAAGTGGATTGATTATTCTCTCTCAATATAAACAATGTCCATGCTACTCCAAAGACAAAAATTGTAAAAGACTATCAGCAGGCTCTCCGTCTTTTACGTATCAAGCGATATAAGTCAGTTTCGCATCTGTTTTGTTAATTATGGGTTGAACTAAGAAAACAGTGTTTTTTTAAATTGTTGAAATTAATTGGGTAGAAATATATGGGTGTGAGTTCACCGTCCAAGTAGCCGAGCGGTCTAAGACGTTATGTCTACTTGGAACTGGAAGGTTATGGAATCCTGACATCGGCAGTTAGTCAATTATTAAGAGGAAAAAAAGGGTTCGGTTAATTGACTTAACTGTCGGCGTATGGACAAGAGTGAAAATACCCGCTATGCTTGTGAAGGTTTTCTGCAGTTTCCTTCGCGAACTCCAGATGAATATCAACATAGTTCCAATCAGAGTCGGTTGCAAGCGGACATCCTACCAATTACTAGTCTACACACGAAAATTCCTTCCACTCCACTCACATCCTCACATCCTTAGGCATCACAATGAGGTCTCTTAAGCTAGCGGACTAAAAATGTAGGCTACAAATGGGACCTAGTTGGGCATTTGTAGCCTATTTGTAGCCAATTTGTTACGCTATTAAAAAATTTGTAGCCTTAGCCAAAATTAAAAAAATTAGGTATCCGCTAGCTTCATATTAAGCTAGCGGATACCACAATAATCAATGTTTGGAAGCTTCGAATTACAATTGTAAGTGCATAAAAATTTGTAGCCGGCCAAGATCTATGGGATAGAAACAATTAAAATATATTTCAAATGCAAAAATGTATTTTACAGTAAAAATAGTGTAATTTAACATGCAGCGGCTAGGGATAAAAATTTCAAAAGTATTTTTTTGCTATCAGAATCGTTTTTTTAGACTAAAAACAGGTAACCACTATGGCTACAAGTATCGAAAGAATTGTTTTACAGAAAGAAAGGTTTGCTTAAACTAAAAACGGGTAGCTGCTATGGCTACAAATTTCAAATTGACTAAACAAGAGTAGCTACAATGACATAAATTTTCAAAGTAATTTTTTTCAATAAAAATAAATTTTTTTAAATGGGAAAGCAGCTATGGCACAAAATGTCAAAAGTATCGTTTTACAACTAAACAGTTTTTCTTAACTAAAACCGGGAAGCGGTTATGGGTACAAAGTCCAGGATTATCGAATAATTTTTTTTTCTAAAAAAGAGTTTTATTCGATATAAACCGGCAGCCGCTACGGCAACAAATTTCAGGAGTATTATTTAACAGTGACAATTATATTTTTTCACTCTAAGTGTGTAGCCGCTACGGCAACAAATTTCAAATTGACTTTTATTGAGAGTAGACACATGGCTACAAATTTCAAATTATTATTTTTCTAAAAATGAGTTTTTTTTCGATATAAACCAGCAACCGCTACGGCAACAAATTTCAGTAGTATAATTAAACAGTGACAATTATGTTTTTTGCCCTAAGTGTGTAGCCGCTACGGCAACAAATTTAAAATTGACTTTGAACGAGAGTAGACACATGGCTACAAATTTCAAATTATTATTATTCTACATATGAGTTTTTTCGATATAAACCGACAACCGCTACGGCAACAAAATTTCAGAAGTGTAATTAAACAGTGACAATTATGTTTTTTCACCCTACGTGTGTAGCCGCTACGGCAACAAATTTCAAATTGACTTTGAACGAGAGTAGACACATGGCTACAAATTTCAAATTATTGTTATTCTAAAAAAGAGTTTTTTTCGATATAAACCGGCAGCCGCTACGGCAACAAATTTCAGGAGTATTATATAACAGTGAAAATTTTGTTTTTTCACTCTAAGTGAGTAGCCGCTACGGCAACATATTTCAAATTGACTTTTATTGAGAGTAGACACATGGTTACAAATTTCAAGTTATAAATTTTCTAAAAAGTAGATTTTTTCGATATAAACCGGCAGCCGCTATGGCAATAAATTTCAGGAGTATTATTTAACACTGATAATTATGTTTTTTGACTCTATGTGAGTAGCCGCTACGGCAACAAATTTCAAATTGACTTTTATTGAGAGTAGACACATGGCTACAAATTTCAAATTATTATTTTTCTAAATATGAGTTTTTTTCGATATAAAACGGCAACCGCTACGGCAACAAATTTCAGAAGTATTATTAAACAGTGACAATTATGTTTTTTCACCCTAAGTGTGTAGCCGCTACGGCAACAAATTTCACATTAACTTTGAACGAGAGTAGACACATGGCTACAAATTTCAAATTATTATTTTTCTAAAAATGAGTTTTTTTTCGATATAAACCGGCAACCGCTACGGCAACAAATTTCAGAAGTATAATTAAACAGTTACAATTATGTTTTTTCACCCTAAGTGTGTAGCCGCTACGGCAACAAATTTCAAATTAACTTTGAACGAGAGTAGACACATGGCTACAAATTTCAAATTATTATTTTCCTAAATATGAGTTTTTTTCGATATAAACCGGCAACCGCTACGGCAACAAAATTTCAGAAGTGTAATTAAACAGTGACAATTATGTTTTTTCACCCTAAGTGTGTAGCCGCTACGGCAACAAATTTCAAATTGACTTTTATTGAGAGAAGACACATGGCTACAAATTTCAAATTATTATTTTTCTAAAAATGATTTTTTTTCGATATAAACCGGCAACCGCTACGGCAACAAATTTCAGAAGTATTATTTAACATTGTCAATTAGGTTTTTTCACCCTAAGTGTGTAGCCGCTACGGCAACAAATTTCAAATTGACTTTAATTGAGAGTAGACACATGGCTACAAATTTCAAAATATTATTTTTCTGAAAATGAGTTTTTTTCGATATAAATCGGCAATCGCTACGGCAACAAATTTTAGAAGTATTATTAATTAGTGACAAATTTGTTTTTTCACCCTAAGTGTGTAGCCGCTACGGCATTAAGTTTCAAATTGACTTTGAACGAGAGAAGACTCATGGCTACAAATTTCAAATTATTATTTTTCTAAAAATGAGTTTTTTTTCGATATAAACCAGCAACCGCTACGGCAACAAATTTCAGAAGTATAATTAAACAGTGACAATTATGTTTTTTTGCCCTAAGTGTGTAGCCGCTACGGCAACAAATTTCAAATTGACTTTGAACGAGAGTAGACACATGGCTACAAAATTCAAATTATTATTTTTTCTAAAAATTTTTTTTCCCGATTTACAGTTAGTTACAGTAGCAGCTACCCATTAACAGTTTAAAAAATTTGTCATTATTAAATAACATTCCTGAAATTTGTTGCCGTAGCGGCTGCATATCGAAAAAAACTCTTTTTTAGAAAGAAATTGATTTTGAAATTTGTAACCATGTGTCTACTCTCAACAAAAGTCAATTTGAAATTTGTTGCCGTAGCGGCTACTCACTTAGAGTGAAAAAGCATAATTGTCACTGTTAAGTAACACTCCTGAAATTTGTTGCCGTAGCGGCTGCCGGTGTATATCGAAAAAAACTCTTTTTTAGGAAAATATTAATTTGAAATTTGTAGCCATGTGTCCACTCTCAATAAAAGTCAATTTGAAATTTGTTGCCGTAGCGGCTACATACTTAGAGTGAAAAAACATAATTGTCACTGTTTAATAATACTCCTGAAATTTGTTGCCGTAGCGGCTGCCGGTTTACATCGAAAAAATCTACTATTAAGGAAATTTATAACTAGAAATTTGTAACCATGTGTCTACTCTCAATAAAAGTCAATTTGAAATATGTTGCCGTAGCGGCTACATACTTAGAGTGAAAAAACATAATTGTCACTGTTTACTTATACTCCTGAAATTTGTTGCCGTAGCGGTTGCCGGTTTATATCGAAAATAACTCATTTTCAGAAAAATAATAATTTGAAATTTGTAGCCATGTATCTACTCTCGTTCAAACTCAATTTGAAATTTGTTGCCGTAGCGGCTACACATTTAGGGTGAAAAAACATAATTGTCACTGTTAAATAATACTTCTGAAATTTGTTGCCGTAGCGGTTGCCGGTTTATATCGAAAAAAAACTCATTTTTAGAAAAATAATAATTTGAAATTTGTAGCCATGTGTCTACTCTCGTTCAAAGTTAATTTGAAATTTTTTGCCGTAGCGGCTACACACTTAGGGTGAAAAAACATAATTGACAATGTTTAATAATATTTTTGAAATTTGTTGCCGTAGCGGTTGCCGGTTTATATCGAAAAAAAACTCATTTTTAGAAAAATAATAATTTGAAATTTGTAGCCATGTGTCTACTCTCGTTAAAAGTCAATTTGAAATTTGTTGCCGTAGCGGCTACACACTTAGGGTGAAAAAACATAATTGTCACTGTTAAATAATACTCCTGAAATCTGTTGCCGAAGCGGCTGCCAGATTATATCGAAAAAAAACTCTTTTTAAGGAAAATAATAATTTGAAATTTGTAGCCATATGTCTACTCTCAATAAAAGTCAATTTGAAATTTGTTTCCGTAGCGGCAACACACTTGGAGTGAAAAAACTTAATTGTCACTGTTTAATAATACTTCTGAAATTTGTTGCCGTAGCGGTTGAGGGATTATATCGAAAAAAACTCTTATTTAGAAAAATAATAATTAGAAATTTGTAGCCATGTGTCTACTCTCAATAAAAGTCAATTTGAAATTTGTTGCCGTAGCGGCTACACACTTAGGGTGAAAAAACATAATTGTCACTGTTAAATAATACTTTTGAAATTTGTTGCCGTAGCGGTTGCCGGTTTATATCGAAAAAAACTCATTTTCAGAAAAATAATATTTTGAAATTTGTAGCCATGTGTCTACTCTAAATTAAAGTCAATTTGAAATTTGTTGCCGTAGCGGCTACACACTTTGGGTGAAAAAACCTAAATGACAATGTTAAATAATACTTCTGAAATTTGTTGCCGTAGCGGTTGCCGGTTTATATCGAAAAAAAATCATTTTTAGAAAAATAATAATTTGAAATTTGTAGCCATGTGTCTTCTCTCAATAAAAGTCAATTTGAAATTTGTTGCCGTAGCGGCTACACACTTAGGGTGAAAAAACATAATTGTCACTGTTTAATAATACTTCTGAAATTTGTTGCCGTAGCAGTTGCCGGTTTATATCGAAAAAAAAACTCATTTTTAGAAAAATAATAATTTGAAATTTGTAGCCATGTGTCTACTCTCGTTCTAAGTCAATTTGAAATTTGTTGCCGTAACGGCTACACACTTAGGGTGAAAAAACATAATTGTCACTGTTAAATAATACTTCTGAAATTTGTTGCCGTAGCGGTTGCCGGTTTATATCGAAAAAAAATCATTTTTAGAAAAATAATAATTTGAAATTTGTAGCCATGTGTCTTCTCTCAATAAAAGTCAATTTGAAATTTGTTGCCGTAGCGGCTACACACTTAGGGTGAAAAAGATAATTGTCACTGTTTAATTACACTTCTGAAATTTTGTTGCCGTAGCGATTGCCGGTTTATATCGAAAAAAACTCATTTTCAGAAAAATAATATTTTGAAATTTGTAGCCATGTGTCTACTCTCAATAAAAGTCAATTTGAAATTTGTTGCCGTAGCGGTTACACACTTAGGGTGAAAAAACCTAATTGACAATGTTAAATAATACTTCTGAAATTTGTTGCCGTAGCGGTTGCCGGTTTATATCGAAAAAAAATCATTTTTAGAAAAATAATAATTTGAAATTTGTAGCCATGTGTCTACTCTCAATTAAAGTCAATTTGAAATTTGTTGCCGTAGCGGTTACACACTTAGGGTGAAAAAACCTAATTGACAATGTTAAATAATACTTCTGAAATTTGTTGCCGTAGCGGTTGCCGGTTTATATCGAAAAAAAATCATTTTTAGAAAAATAATAATTTGAAATTTGTAGCCATGTGTCTACTCTCGTTCAAAGTCAATTTGAAATTTGTTGCCGTAGCGGCTACACACGTAGGGTGAAAAAACATAATTGTCACTGTTTAATAATACTTCTGAAATTTGTTGCCATAGCGGTTGCCGGTTTATATCGAAAAAAAACTCATTTTTAGAAAAATAATAATTTGAAATTTGTAGCCATGTGTCTACTCTCGTTCTAAGTCAATTTGAAATTTGTTGCCGTAGCGGCTACACACTTAGGGTGAATAAACATAATTGTCACTGTTTAATAATACTTCTGAAATTTGTTGCCGTAGCGGTTACCGGTTTATATCGAAAAAAAACTCATTTTTAGAAAAATAATAATTTGAAATTTGTAGCCATGTGTCTACTCTCGTTCAAACTCAATTTGAAATTTGTTGCCGTAGCGGCTACACACTTAGGGTGAAAAAACATAATTGTCACTGTTAAATAATACTTCTGAAATTTGTTGCCGTAGCGGTTGCCGGTTTATATCGAAAAAAAACTCATTTTTGGAAAAATAATAATTTGAAATTTGTAGCCATGTGTCTACTCTCGTTCAAAGTTAATTTGAAATTTGTTGCCGTAGCGGCTACACACTTAGGGTGAAAAAACATAATTGTCACTGTTTAATAATACTTCTGAAATTTGTTGCCGTAGCGGTTGCCGGTTTATATCGAAAAAAACTCATATTTAGAAAAATAATAATTTGAAATTTGTAGCCATGTGTTTACTCTCGTTCAAACTCAATTTGAAATTTGTTGCCGTAGCGGCTACACACTTAGGGTGAAAAAACATAATTGTCACTGTTAAATAATACTTCTGAAATTTGTTGCCGTATCGGTTGCCGGTTTATATCGAAAAAAAACTCATATTTAGAAAACTAATAATTTGAAATTTGTAGCCATGTGTCTACTCTCGTTCAAAGTTAATTTGAAATTTGTTGCCGTAGCGGCTACACACTTAGGGTGAAAAAACATAATTGTCACTGTTTAATAATACTTCTGAAATTTGTTGCCGTAGCGGTTGCCGGTTTATATCGAAAAAAACTCATATTTAGAAAAATAATAATTTGAAATTTGTAGCCATGTGTCTACTCTCAATAAAAGTCAATTTGAAATTTGTTGCCGTAGCGGCTACACACTTAGGGTGAAAAAACATAATTGTCACTGTTTAATAATACTTCTGAAATTTGTTGCCGTAGCGGTTGCCGGTTTATATCGAAAAAAACTCATTTTCAGAAAAATAATAATTTGAAATTTGTAGCCATGTGTCTACTCTCAATAAAAGTCAATTTGAAATTTGTTGCCATAGCGGCTTCACACTTAGGGTGAAAAAACATAATTGTCACTGTTTAATAATACTTCTGAGATTTGTTGCCGTAGCGGTTGCCGGTTTATATCGAAAAAAGATCATATTTAGAAAAATAATAATTTGAAATTTGTAGCCATGTGTCTACTCTCGTTCAAAGTCAATTTGAAATTTGTTGCCGTAGCGGCTACACACGTAGGGTGAAAAAACATATTTGTCACTGTTTAATTACACTTCTGAAATTTTGTTGCCGTAGCGGTTGCCGGTTTATATCGAAAAAACTCATATGTAGAATAATAATAATTTGAAATTTGTAGCCATGTGTCTACTCTCTTTCAAAGTCAATTTTAAATTTGTTGCCGTAGCGGCTACACACTTAGGGCAAAAAACATAATTGTCACTGTTTAATCATACTACTGAAATTTGCTGCCGTAGCGGTTGCCGGTTTATATCGAAAAAAAACTCATTTTTAGAAAAATAATAATTTGAAATTTGTAGCCATGTGTCTACTCTCAATAAAAGTCAATTTGAAATTTGTTGCCGTAGCGGCTACACACTTAGAGTGAAAAAACATAATTGTCACTGTTAAAACATACTCCTGAAATTTGTTGCCGTAGCGGCTGCCGGTTTATATCGAATAAAACTCTTTTTTAGAAAAAAAAATTATTCGATAATCCTGGACTTTGTACCCATAACCGCTTCCCGGTTTTAGTTAAGAAAAACTGTTTAGTTGTAAAACGATACTTTTGACATTTTGTGCCATAGCTGCTTTCCCATTTAAAAAAATTTATTTTTATTGAAAAAAATTACTTTGAAAATTTATGTCATTGTAGCTACTCTTGTTTAGTCAATTTGAAATTTGTAGCCATAGCAGCTACCCGTTTTTAGTTTAAGCAAACCTTTCTTTCTGTAAAACAATTCTTTCGATACTTGTAGCCATATTGGTTACCTGTTTTTAGTCTAAAAAAACGATTCTGATAGCAAAAAAATACTTTTGAAATTTTTATCCCTAGCCGCTGCATGTTAAATTACACTATTTTTACTGTAAAATACATTTTTGCATTTGAAATATATTTTAATTGTTTCTATCCCATAGATCTTGGCCGGCTACAAATTTTTATGCACTTACAATTGTAATTCGAAGCTTCCAAACATTGATTATTGAGGTATCCGCTAGCTTCATATTAAGCTAGCGGATACCTAATTTTTTTAATTTTGGCTAAGGCTACAAATTTTTTAATAGCGTAACAAATTGGCTACAAATAGGCTACAAATTCCCAACTAGGTCCCATTTGTAGCCTACATTTTTAGTCCGCTAGCTTAAGAGACCTCACAATGGGCATTATGATCGAAGTGTACAGGGCAGCCGCTACAATCTATATATTTATCTGGGTGTGAGTTTAGACATTTAGACAGCCCATGAGTCCTGTGCTCGTACCCCACGTATCCTTATGGTATAGACGGCACTGGACGGCACAACGTTCTTAAGAACATGAAATTCTTGACTAACCCATTATTTCTCAATAAATCCCGAATGTTTTCATTCAAAGATTGATTATTAATTATATTTCTGTATATTTTGTCTGCAAAACAAAAATAAATAGTTCTCCGTAAATTAACCTTGAGTCTAGTTTTATTAATTATGGAATATTGTAATTTTAATTGACATGTCTGTTCTATTACAAATAATATATTATTGATTTATTCAATTATAATAATATTGTTTTTTTTTTGCTTCTACTTTTTTTTTTTTTTTGAAAGATTTATTTAACCTATACCACTTGATAAGAATTACATCTAAAAATAATAATTAGTAAACTCAAACTAATATTGATGTTTATTTGAAAGATAAAGTTGTAGATAGTTTAGGGCGTTTAAGCGTGTATTTATAAGCGTGGACGTTTAAGTTGTATTTATATAACAATTGAGTTTGTATAATATAATAAAGAACCCTGCACAAATCTTATGGAAATTGGATCCCGGTGAAATTAGCTAAAAATTTAATATGATATTCTATAAGTCATTCTGATAAAAAGTCATCATGGGTACAATGCCCAGAAACGCATAGCTTTCGGGTATTGAGCTGTATTTATATACTATAGACTATATAACCAAAGACTATATATGTTCATCTCATACAGCCATGTTCAGAATGTATGTACCAGCATTACATAGTATAATTTCTACAATTAGTACATTTTTCATTGTTCTGCTTGTCAAATCATTCAGAATATGGCTATATGAGATGAACATATATAATCTTTGGTTAAACAAACATTCTGTCTTTCTGGGTATTAAGACTTCATTTTAAATATTTTATTTTTAATCGTTGATGATTGTTTCAAATGATTGGTATGAAGTTTTGAAATTTTAAGGAAGCATAATTGCATGATAAAATTTGCCAAATATCAAAGATTAAAAGTTGTATTGAAAATACTTTACGCTTAAACGTCCTAAAACATATAAAAAATGTATATTTTAAAAAACACCTCAAATGCAAGATTTTATTAGTAGTTTAACGTACTAAAAAGTATTTTCAAAATGTATCATTCTGAAACCATGGTGCAAAATAAAATTAAACCATTAATCATAATCTTTTCAACGATATATTCAATACATAGTTAAACTGTCACCAAATTAGCAACGAATAACATATCCTGAAACAATACAAGAGTAATTTTAATAAAAGTGATGTTAACAAGAGTAAATAGAACGAAAGCAATATTAACAAGAGTAATTTTAATAAATTTTATTATATTTTAATTTACTTTGTTGAATTTTTTATTTTTTTATATTTTTGCTATTGATCTCTATTTTCTATCTATTTCTAATTGTCAAAGAGTAAATTACGATTAGCTAATTTATACTGATGATGACTACTTTGTAGTCGAAATACGTATTTAAAATACAAAAACTGATCTAGATATTGGGGCGAATTTGAAATTCGAAATATCTGAGTGAGTGTGTTAAATTAAAATATACTTGATTCGCTCAGATAAAGAACTCAATGCATACTGAATATTTAAACTGTCAACAAAGTTATTTATTTTAGAGGCTCATTTTGCTTGATCATAAATTGTTTTGTTGTAAATGCAAAGTGAAATTGGTGAGTTTTAAACAATTAGCTCACAAATAGTGATACCGCGAGACGAGCCCAGGCGAGAGTGGCATGTCTCACGTATTGTATTGACTTGTAAAATACTTATATCGTCTCGCCTCGTTCCGTTTTTCAGTTAAAAATTTTTTTGAAAAAATACATTTAAAAAAAATTATTTTTTTTGCATATTTTTCTAATTTATTTAATTTTTAACCAGCTGAATTCCCCACCGTTGCCCGTGGAAAGCCACAATTTTTCCCCTGCGTTAAAAAAGGAAAGCCTTTTTGGAGTCAATAGTGTCTACTACTTAATTATTCTATTTTTTATTTTGCTTCCCAGAACCTCCACCAAATGAACTTTTGTTAATAACTTGACTACAGTGCCACCTATGGAATTTTAGCTTAGCTATGGACCATCGTATATCAACAAAACAAATATATTCGGACAATATGACCTCAACTGACTAGAAAATATTAAATAATTACCACCCAAAATTATTCGAAAATTTATCGAAAATCAGGATTCTAATTTTCACCCCATTTCTTGCTAACTTATTCTCATCATGTCTCATTTCTGTCGGCTGTCGCGGCATCACTAAACACGATTAATTTCTTTCCTTTTTTAATTCCAATTTATTTTTAAACATTAAATATCTACAAAAATAATAATCCAATATTTTTGATTTTGTTTCAGGTACATAACGATATGAATTTAGATGAAATTCGAAGTATATTCCATGTAGATTCTCATCTGGAAGTTCCTGAATATGAAGTGATACATTTAAATCATAAACGTCAAAGTAATCATGAGAATGATGATGATGGTGATGATGATGAAGCCACAACTACTGCAGAAAATGATAACATTCAAAAATATATTGAAACATCAACCACATTAATAGATGCAGCTGATTATATGCTAATTGATGACGAACCTACCGGTAGTAGTAGCACAATTAATAATCCAACAAATAAATCTGTAGACGATAATAAAAGTGAAAGTAAATTAGTAGTAAATGGTGGTGATATTCATAATAAAAAATTTAGTAAAAAATATCCTAAAAAAACAACACCGGGTTTATCAAAATATAAAAAACGTGATAATAAATTAAAAAGTGATCAAGTGTTCGTTACAAAAAGTAATGTGAATCTATTATCAAAAGATAATGATGAGAATGCTGAAGAGGATTATATTGAGACTGTAATACCATTAAATAATGGAGTACGTATATTAGAAGAAAATATTCAATTAGAAGCATTCGGACAAAAATTTAATTTAACATTAAAACCTACCGATGGATTAATTAAAAAAGGTGGATTAAAAATATTTACGGTTGAACCAAATGTCACATCACAACATGGTGTTGATTATGTAGAAATTCAACAGGTAAGAAGTGTTGTCATTCAATATTTTTGATTAATTCGTTTTTTATTGTTCATGTAAACAAATATTTATTTTTATTGTGGATTACGGTAATCATGAGCTATTACAGTATTTTACTCGTATTTTAACCCTTCTGTGTACAAAATTGTTTACTGATCAAAATGTGATGCAATGAGTCATTTACATTCACACATATGTATAAACCATTTAAAAACTAAAAATAAACTTTTTCTTGCTCCACCCGCCGAATGTACGCGCTTTCTGGCCGCATTTTACGCCAGAATGAACGAAAATTGAATTGAAAAAATTCACAAACTTTGTTCTTCATAATTTACATACAGAAATGTTACTGAAATTTTCCATCACAAAGTAATGGAAAAATTATTAAATATATTTAATAATTCTGTTTTAATTTTAAAAAATTGTTTAAATTTCTTCAAAAATTCCAAAATTATATAATGCAATACCATATTAACATTTTTTAAATATTTTATTGGGAGATCTAAATTAATATTTTAATGTTCTGAATAGTTATTATTTTAATCAAAAGCCGGTTGGTTCTACACGCTACGAGTGCTCGCTCCATCGTTGGACCGAACGTTTGAGACAAGTGAGTTCAACAGTTGATGCAGCAAATGTTCCTGCTGTACGGTGAATCGAATGTATGATCCAATACATTAACCAATATGAACCAACATTTTGGTCTGACAATATGTCCAAAAACACTTCTGTGCAGCCATTTTATACCCAGTATATATAGTATAAACAGGGTATATTAACTTCAGTCTCGACTTTGTAACAGTTGATAATATTGATCGCGGAAAAAATTTTGTTGTATAGATGCTTATAAAATGGTTTAATAAAATGCTTATAAAATGGCAAGTTATTAGCTTCTTCCAAGTTTACGCTGGACGTTCAAATATTTAAAGATTATATCTTATTTTTAATTAGAAATTGTTTTGCCAAATTGCCCACGTTCTGGAACACAAAGAACTTAAAGGAATAAATAATTGAATTAAATTTTTAATATTTTTTTCAATCTTTTCATAAAGATCGAGTAATTAATTTAAATAAAAACAAATATTTGGGTTAATTTTAGCATAAGACATATAAAAGCCTATGATTGATTCACACATACATGTCATATTTATGACGTCAAAAAAAAAAACATTATCAAAAAACCATATAAAAATGATACCTTTCTAAATTAAACTTTTTAATGCATTGTTTAATTTATTTTCAAGGTGAATATCATTTGATTAAAAAAAATTGTATATCCGGTGAGATATTTGTTATTAAAAAATTTTTGCAAAAAAAAAAATTATTATTTCCTCCCTCAGTTTTCAACAAGCAAATTTTTTTAATAAACAAATTAAGAAATATAAATGTAATTAAAAAATCTAAATTAAAAAAATATTATTGTTATATAAATGAAAATTATATTTATTTTTGAAAGAACATTATTTTATATATATATATATATATATATATATATATATATATATATATATATATATATATATATATATAGATATATATATATATATATATATATATATATATATATATATATATATATATATATATATATTATATATGGCAAACAACAGTAAACACTACCACAAAACATCGTCCTTGATTTAAATAAATAATTTAACAAAAAGTAAAATTATGTTTTAATTTAGATTGTTGCATATATTAATATAATAATATCATAATATTATCATTGGGTGATTTATGACAAACGACAAACAATTTAATAAGTGTAAAATGTAAATGTTATCTATCATATACATAATGTTTGATGTGAAAACTTGTTTGAGCTAATCCATCACGGTGATACGCTCATTCTGGTGAGCTCGAGAAGCCGATTCAAAAGATAATTGATACTTAGTGATACTATTCATAGGTTTACTGACTTACATGGATACTGTTTTATATAAATAGTTGAATCTTAGTGAATAACTCCGTAAGCACGTACTGCATGTTTATTATGAACCAGCATTAACTTCTAATGACAATTGAAAAAGAAATTCTAACAAAAAACGCAAAGTCAAATCGAATCTCAACGTTTTTCAATTTTTCTTAATATATTTATTAGAATATTTCATATAGATTGTAATAAATCACTGGGTACTATAAATTTGCATATTTTTTTAATAAATAAAAAACATACTCGATTATAAATAATTAATTAATACATTAAGAACTTTGAAATGTAATATACCGTACACACCACACTCCAATCTGGAAACTAACAGTGCAATTCTGGTATGCTTTAATATTAATAATCAAAGATTATAAACATTCACATAACAACAACTACATATTTTTATTAGCAAAATACTGCACTCTTATTTATTAGCGAAAGGAAATGCAGCTATTGTTTTTGTACTGATGAAGGAATTTCGTAAAAATTTCTTCAAATGTAAATCGATCCTATGAGGTTTAAAAATGACCATCGTAAAAATTTATATATATACAGGATGTTCTGAAATTCATTCAAGAAAACTACCACGGTGTATAGCTGCAAAAAAACAAACAAAAAATTTTAATAAAGTTTTTCAATTTGATGCTTATTTTTTAAGATATCTATTAAATACAATCAATTAAACCAATCGCAGAGCGCATAGTGTAAGGAGACGTGGGGGGCCTCTTACCGTCTGCCAGCCTTGAAAAGGTAAAGCACCACGCCTCCTTACACTATGCGCTCTGTGTGATTGGTTGAATTTATCAATGTTTAATTGATTGTACTAATTGATATCTTAAACAATAAGCGTCAAATCGAAAAACTTTATTAGTTTTCTTGAAACTGTGATCGGATTATCATACGAATTTTTCTAGATATACGTAGGCATAAACTAGTTAAGATCTAGTGCCAAAACTACCAAAACTGCCAAACACACACCGAATATGAAGGCGTGAGTCGTTGACAAAATATATATAAATATGAACTTTGTATGTAAATTAATTTGGTTCTAGCTAAATAAATACTATTTTTCTTATTCTATTTCAGTTTTTTTTGCGTGCACGCTTATCCTCAAGCTCTTAAAAGATAAACGATTAGATTTCTAATATTTTATTTTATAATTTCTACTATGTTTTAATGAGATGAATATAATTGAATAAAATAATTACATTTCTTAATATAATAAACTTTTATGTAAAAATACACTCTTATTAAAAATTTATTAACCCTGAGTTAAACTACTTTATGTAAGGCTAAGAGGTATTTAAAATATCATCAAAGAAAAAAAAATTCGTTACACAGGAACTGCTTTAACTTAGCGAATTTCCTTAGAATACATAAATCACTTTCTAGCGGTCACAATTTTAGTCTGGTCAAAATGAAGTGTCGTATATGATTTTAGTATAGGCATACAGAAAGAAGAAAACACAAAATATAAAATATCCCTCTTCATATTAGAGCACAATCGAAAAAAGCGTAAGTAATAAAGTTGTCGAAAATCATGTTTGCTACAATTCATCACTTTAACATTTCTGCTCAAATTCGTATGTGTACAGAGATATTAAGGAATTTAATTTTCAATCTTAAACCGTCAATATTTCTGTAAATATTAGTGTAACAGAAAAAATGATAAGTAACAAAATTACAGTAAAACCTACATAATACCTACAACTTTACTTCTTATAAATTTTTCGATTTTTCGAATATTAAGGGAGATATGTTTATATATATATATATATATATATATATATATATATATATATATATATATATATATATATATATATATATATATATATATATATAAATTTTACAGATGGTGCTTTTCGACATCTACTAGGTAGGATCAACGGACATTTGAAGAAATTTTTGCAAAATTTTGAAGTCAGTACGAGACCAATAACTCTATTTCCTTTCAGGAAATTGGCTAAAAAATGTGTTTGAACATATATACGCACGTAAGAAGTTATAATTCTTTTTAAATAATTTATTAAAATAATATTAAATAAGGTCAACACTACTATGAAGACACCAAAGGTTAATAAAATGATATAGAAGTGAAAAACTGCAATAGTGAGTAAACTAAATTTAGTCTTTCTACTGTATGGCACACATTTTTTAATAAATATCTTCGAAGCAACTGTGCAATAGTGCAGAATAGAATACTGTGTGTAACATCGGTTGAGCGAGTGCTATTCGAAATTTGTACAAAATACGAAAAATTTGAATAGAAAATTTTTATTTATTTTTAAATCAACACTCCTTAAGATCTGCAATTTTCTGCCAAGAGTCCCATCAAGATTCTCTATATGGCCCTTGTAGTAGTTTGTAAGTTTTTTTTCTCACATATTTATTATACAACAATCTAAGGCTCTTCGCTGAATATCTACGGACTCTCAAAAAATAACAAATAATACATTTCTATTTAATGAAAACGTATACTACTAAAATCCAATAATAACTTTTACTACTTAATAATAATAAATGATTACGTTTTAAAGTTGTAATAAAATAATGATTTATTGCTGGAAGTCCATCATGATCGTCTCAAAATAATTATTGTATGCGACCTATCAAATATATTCGGTTGAAAAGAAAGAAAATAAACAAATGTTATATTATACTTACATATTAGTGAAAGTTATTTCTTGTAACATGGTATTATGTATATTTAAAAACATATATATATATATATATATATATATATATATATATATATATATATATATATATATATATATATATATATATATATTTTTTTTTTTATTGATATTTTGTTAATCAACTTTACTATAAAATACAGTGAAAACCGTTTATAGTGACATCGGTTACTACAGAGTAAAGTATAGCGAAGAGCCAACGTTAAAATTGTCGCGGTATCTTGGCTCTCTTTTTAATTAGCAAAAAGGAGCACTGTCGAATCTACACAGATTCAAATACTCGAAACAAAAAACAAAAAAAATATTAATTTTCTTCAATATTTTTTTTATATTTATATTCGAGTATTTGAAATTTGGATGGTAAAATTCAATTCAGAATTAGTTTCAAATTAAAGTAAAAACAAAATTGAAAAGAAAACAAGTAATGTAATAACTAAATGAGTTAATTGTTTGAATACTCAGTATATACTGAGTTGTATATCAATGATTGAATTGTTAACAATTCTGCGTATTCGAATAACTATTGAGTTTATGAAAAAATTTTCAAACATAAGTTGTTTATTTCAAAATGAAGAAGATTTTTTGTTTAAAGATTTTTTTCTATCTCTTACGGTTTCAAAGATGTATATCTCCCCTTTCGAAGAGAAACACGTTCTGATTTTGCCCATTAACCGACCTTGACCTTACTATTTTGCTCTAGAATACATAAACAAATTTCAGCTCGTTATCTCTTTTTGTTCCTGAGCTATCGGGTTCACATACAGACGGACGTACATTCGGAAATGGCCGAATTAGGCCATTTTATGAACCAAGCTTTTATATTTTCAAGCGTTACAAAGTCGGGACAAAACTTAATATACCTTGTATATTTACATATACTGGGTATAAATAGTAAACTTCAGTGTGTTCTCAGACTGTTTATATAAAGTTTCATTTATTAATTATCTAAAACATTAAATTTTAATGAAAAATATTAAACAAGCTATAAATATAAAAATCAAATTACGAATTGAATAGTCAAGAGTTATAGAAACTAAGGATTACTTAGGAATAGGAATGGGAATTATACTTGTCTATCCTATTCTGTTTATAGAAGTTCTAGTGGAGTTTCATTGTAAGTTATTATTTTAAATCCATTATAACGGAATCCACGACATTGTTTGACAGTATGTAATTTCATATATTTCGGAGCTTTAGCAACCCATAGAAATTAAAATTATTTAATCAATTTAAGATTGAAAACCAAATTCCTAATCAATCTTCAAAGCTACTTATTGACCATTGACCCAACCTGAACTGAAAAAGTCACTACCAGTACATAACAATCTTAATAGTTCAACGACCTTGAAAGATTATTGCATTAGCCATTAAAACGTTAACAAAGACAATGCACGAAAAATAAAGGCATCCTACGCTGATTACCACTATTGCCGAAGATAGCTCCGGAAAGCGGAAAGCAAATAATAGTACCAAGTTCTGTAGAAAACAAGCGAAAAGTCCTCTAGGAAAGTTCAACCGACAAATTTACTGAGCAGGAAGCAACCTCAGAAAGAATAGTCTACTACGGTCTACTGAGGAGGGTTTTTTCAGGGCGTTTTTGGATCAGAAAACATCTAACGGATTGGAATCTAGATGTTTCTGATGCTGTGGTGAGACAGAAGAACCTTAGCACCTATTTGCAGAATAGGTCTTACACAAAAAATAATTGTATGTTTAGGAGCATACTAGTTATAACTAGTATCTCTAAATTCAATTCACACCCTTTTCCTTGTAAAAAGCATCCACCACACATAGATTGTAGAGGCTGCCCTGGACGGGAAACACTTCGACCATAAGGTCCATTGTGATGCCTAAGGATGTGGGGATGTGAGTAGAGGACAATTAATTTTGTGTGTAGACTAGGAATTGTTAGGATGTGCATCTGCAGCCGACTTTGATAGGAACTATGCCGATACTCATCTGGAGTTCGTGAACAAAACTGCAGAAAACCTTCACAAGCATAGCCGGTTACATTGTTCTTGTCGATGCACCGACAGTTTAGTAAATTTACCACCCCCTTTTTTTTAATAATTGACAAACTACCGATGTTGGGTTTCGAACCCATAATCTCCAAGTTCCAAGTACACACAACGCCTTTACAAGCGCAGCTACTTGGCTGGTATCCACCACACATAGGATAGATACTTTCAGCTGAAACTATACAATAATTAATTAGATTAGTTTCTTCAAGAGTAGACCATTTTATTTTTACCTCGCAAAATACTCCGAAGGTATAGAAACTCTTAATAGTCTATCTGATATTAAAGAATGAATAATATGATACATTTTTTTTTTAAATTTGCATGGAGCTATAATAGGTCAAAGAAGGGTCATCTTAGCATTATTTTTAATCGAACACTTTATACTTTTAATTGAAATACGGATTAAGAAAGCTATTCTTTATTTGACACATTATTTTAATATATATTTTACAGATTTGTACAGATTTATCTAAAGAAACTACGTATTAATTATTACAAGTTTTGTTAGTGGTGTCTTTTTGATGTCGCTCTCTATATATATGATTTTCACTGTATATATAATTCTACTCGTTGTACATTATTACATACTAATAACTAGTGGAGTTTAAATAAATATTAATATTTAAGATCTAGTTTAAAATATGTTTTATTTATCATTTTATTACTCATTATTATTATTATTAATTAATCTTTTTTTTTAAATATTAAATAATCTATGTATAAATTCTATTAATAATACTGTATGAATGTACAATATATAATTATGACAAACTATTTAAAAATGTAATTGACATTATACTTAAATGGAGAAGGTATTCAGTGTTGTCACCTGCAAAACTATTAATGATTGCCACAAGTGTATCACAGATATCATACCTCTAGATGAATCAAAATGTCTGGACAGTGCTTATTTTGACTGATTGTGACGAGATATATTTGCAATTATCGTTGATGCCTGGTATATGTAACCGGTTCGCTCATATATAATTTTTTTATAAGACAAGAAAATCTTTCTATGGATTTTTTTCAAAAATATTTTATAAATTTAACTTAACAACCTACTTTAAATAAAAGCATGAACTACAGGTTTATTAAAAAGATATCAAATAATGAAAATAATGAATAATGACTGTCAACTCAAGTCTTGCATAGTACAACAAGCAGCATGTTTTATCATAATCTAACGACCCAATCACAATTTATTATGTTTCCATGAAAAAATGATGATTTTAAAAATCTCGATTGGTGGCTTTATTAGGAACCGGGTTCTCAATAAGACTCAAATTTATCAATATAATTCGGTAAATCATCATAAAAATTAATACTTTCTTCTTTAATATTGATGTACTTCGCACAACAATTCAGCCGAAAATATGTTAGATGTATTAAAAAAACAAACTGCATTTAAAAAAGTTATCATTATATTTAAAAATATGCCCATTTTTCTGGCTGCTTATCTATTTTTCTTTTTAATATCGAAATTAGTGTTATGTATTTAATCACAAACCAATCCAGGCCTTTCTAGGACATTTTTTTAAGAACAAGCTTTTATTTTAATGGACTAAAAACATAGAAAAACAAATTTTTCCCCGAGCAGCCAATATAGAGGCGGAAATTTAAAAACCTGTTCGCCCCAACCTTTTATTTATAGTCACCAAACTTTTACTGTTGTGTCCATTATATAAAAGCAGGTTTAAAAAAAATTTTTATGTATAATTTAATATGATATTTCTGACATCATTCTGGGCCTATTTAGACTAGTGCCTTTCTGCTAGGAATTTGTGAAAATCTTTGCCCAGTGGTACAAAGCAATATATTGTCTTCTTAAGAATTAGAGAGTTATAAACTTTGGAATCTATAAACTTTGGACTCCATATCAATAATCATGCTAAGATAAGAAACACCATATATACATGTTATTAGATGCCTTGGTAATTAAACTTAGTGTTACATACCTCGGGGGTACTGATGCAACGTCGAACTGGGCCTAAGGAGCCCGGTAGACATTATGGCTTTGCGGAACCGCCAAAACAAATGATATCTATAATCAAATAGGCAAGAGCTTTTGGATGTTTTCCTTTTCAAATACGTACATTTTTGTGTAAAAAGTTTCATTAGTTATAACTGAAGCTACCTAATTAATATTTTAATAGAGGAGAATTTTCAGCTAGATTATCAATAAATCGTTCATAAAGCTGCTGTCCTCGTTATCCTTGATATACTGAACCTTGATAACATACCAATGTTCTTCAGCGGGGAAAATCGTCTCTCGCAAGTTACTTGTTTACACTAGATTGTGAGAATTACACAGTAAGCGACATATAAGTTGGAGTACGTACCAATGTGCTTGTTGTTGTCTTTGGATAAAAGTTTAGACGCACATGGTATGCGACTTCGGTAGACATCCTAATCTCTTCGAGACAACTAAATAGCGTTCTTTGTTGTTGAATCGAAACACCCTTCACCGATTTCTTCCATATCTTCTCTCTTCCTCTTTCGGCGTATATGAACTATAATTGCGGGTAGATAGTAAGCTTCGGAGGCAAGCTAGGGAAGCAGTTGGCAAACGCTACCCTGACTCTGTGGCCAGTCCGACCACTGCCGATAAATATTCATAGTTTCATACATTATTGACATCCCTTCGAGAAATTATTGAAAATTTCATCAGAAAATAATAAAAACCTGATAATAAAATGCGGTCATTAACAGCTAATATACATAACCTAATTTTTTATAATAAATAAAAACACCCGCATATTTAAACAACAACAAACATAAAGTAAAAATCAAATTGAAAGTAAATTATAATAAATTCTACTAAAAAAAAACAATCGCACATTAATTTGTTTAATTGGTAAAGTGAAAAAATTATTAAATATAAATGCATGGATTAAAATAAAATGCACTGATCTGAAATAAATTATCATGAAATGACCCTATCTCTTTTTCATAAGTGTACACAGTTTAAAATTATGTCTGAAGCTCTGAAAGCACTTTTGCTCCTATTGTCTATAAAATTTTTAATACAAACAATTCGTATGATATGGATTTTTGCTAGTATTCATTTTCGTTGTATGCAATTTTTTTTACTGCTGTTTCTATGATTTTATTACTCCTACAATATGTTCGATTGGTTTGAAACTTGTATGAGTATTCCCTTTGCACAGATGCTGTTGTTGGTGCAAAAGAGAAGATTCCAAGTAATCCTAAAACTTACTCTTAAAAAGATTAAATCAAAAACGCAATTAGGCTCCACACAATAGGGAATATGCATGAAAATTTTTATTTATTTTCAGAATATGAAAATACTGTTAATACTGTAATAATATTTAAAAACGAAATTAAAATCCGACAAATATTAAGGAAGCTATAAGCTTTTAAAGATTATTATCTGTCTCTTTCTTGCAAAAATACTAAAAACGGAGTTTTACGTGTATTTTAAATGGTGAAAGTGTAATATGACGTCACATTACATATCAAGAGGGCTATCACCCTCTTTATCTAATCGGGAATTTCAATCATTCATATCTCGTTTATTTTTAAAGTTATTTAAAAAGTAATTTTACCTTGATATTTGTCAAGTAAACATGCTTCAATTCAAGTGAAAAAAAATTTTCATGCATATTCCCTATTGTCAGGTTATAGTGTTTGGCGTTCGTGGTGAACGTATCAAACGGAATTACTTACCTGATGTCTAATAGAACATAAATACTCTGCGCCCCTATGTCTAATCTCACATCCCTACTCTACCCCGAACATGAGACATAGTATACGTCTTCCAATACAGAACAACTCCAATTAACCGAATAGCTTTGAGGAAAAAAAACTTAAGAGGGTTTTGTAGTAGCGAACATCGGAAAACCCTCCCTCAGGGCCGATTAATAGCGGAAAGCAAAACTTTTAGCCAAAAAAATCGACAGTTAGTCTACATTCTTCATCAATGTACAAAAATTTAGCTTTTTTTAAAGAAATAATATTTTATGATTTATCCAATTATCCAGATATTTGATTATTCGGAGCGGATCCGGTCCCATACTGCCGAGTTGGAGTTCTATACTGCCATTTAAAATAAAATCGGCTTAAGAATAAATTTGTTTTTGACTTTATCTAAGGCCAAAGCGGCTGAAGTGGCAAGTAGTAAATAATGAAATCATAAGCTTGCAAAGTTTTTTTTAATGGCCGTTATTATCTCTACTATTCGGGCACAGAGGACCCCTTGGTCTAGGTGCTAGGGACCCGAATGCGGTACCCCTCTTTCTTATTATCTCTACTATTATAAAATTGGAAATGTCCGTTTATATGTTCATTTGTTTGTTTGTTTGTTTGTTGGAGCATCACGCAAAAACTACCCATTTTGATGAGCCTTTTTTTGTTTAAAAGCTAAGAGTATAATATGATTATCGATATGATTATCCAAGAATGTCGTATGACTTTTTGAGTTATGTGAAAGCTTCTTCTGTATGTAAATACTCGAAACTAAATGTATCTAAATACTTGTGCATTCAGTTTTTAGATTAGTTCGATTTCTTTAAGCCGGAGTGTACCCATATATTTATTTTATTGATAAACAAAATTATAAATATGACTCTCTATGAATGTGTGAATTTACTTTCAGTAATGCAATATTTACTTTTGATTGCCACCATATTTATAAATGCGTTATGTGAGTTGGATTTTAATTATAATTTAGCATGATGGTGTTTGTCTTGTCTTGTGCACCTTTATAGTGTACAGAATTCATATATTATGTTTTATGCATATTAAATACTACTTCATGTATACCTATTTTAATGACAGTCGATATAAGGTGTTATAAGACATTCAAGGTTATTACTACAACATCTAACGAAATCAAATAAAATACTCTTCTTCGATTTTAATAAATCAACTAAATCCATATCTGTTTTTTATTTTGGATAGAGTTCCGTACCGAAAAATATTTACAGAGAATTACGATTTATGCAACAGCATCTGTAGGCAATGATCACATATAATTGATATTTCAACTCTATTGCTTATTTATTGCTCCGATTTTACTCATTAACGAATTTTACCTTTCAAATACCAAATTTCATTACAATCGGATTAAAACTGTGTCCGCTTGAGAGAGCACATATATAAATAACGATGGCCAGTTTTAACATCTAGTAGGAAAGATCGATGAACACTTTAAGACATTTGTAATTCTATCATCGGTACAAAAGCAATAGCTGCATTTCCTTAGGAAGAAAGTCTAAAAATACTGACAGAATATATATCAACATTTTAGATTAAACTTAAACGAAAAAAAAAGATATATAAGAATAATAAAAATGAATTAAAAGTTTATATCAACAAAATTATTAACGTAATTCGACCACGGATAAATTTACGGTTACATGATATTCGGTTTTATGGTAGGTAAGCAATATATAGAACATTTTTATTGACAATGGTGGAAAAAAATCTTCTTATCGAGTTAAAATTAAACACATTTAATACGTAACCTTATGGGAACATATATTTCAACGTATATAATAATGAAATTTGACGGTGAACTTAAACAATACTTGAAATTTATATTTGCATAAATATTTTTGTACCGATTTTGTTCGTGTTTTAAATGTATTTTTGTGCTTTTGCGGGTAGTTGTTGCATGCTCAATAACTATTTAAGTTATTGAGGAACTTTTAGTCGAAACATTTTTTCGAAAACTGAATGAAAAAGCACAAATAGGTATGGTTGTTAGCTATGTTTGATGGAAATCTATCCAGTCGTTTAAAGATCATGAGCGCTTGAATAAAAAAATTAAAATAGGAATATTTAGTTTAGGGGTCTTTAAGAAGTGGAAGATCTGGGAATAATTAGGGAGTGTTAAAATACTAAACACATAAAATTCCTTACCAACGCTTCCACTTTTTGCTGAGGGGTTTTACAACTTTTTCAAAGGGGAGCATTAAAGAAAATAATCCTAAACGTCTTAGTATATTTCTAAGATACATTAAAGTCAAAAAATCCTTAAATCTGCTTAGATTTGAATAGCAGTTTTTAAATTTATTCTGTTGAAACGAATGAAAATAATCAAATTTATAATATACACAAGATGTTTGAGCAGAACGAACAAAACTGAAACATATAGTTGGGTCAGTCATTAATTATTGTTAAAATTTTTAAATCTTAAACTATTTACGACAAATCTACATTTTTTACCGATTTTAATTCCTCATTTAATAGGATAATTTTTCTCTGTACTTCGATAAAAGCACATTTTGCGGCATGTTTTGAAACTACTATATGATTTAAAATTACATCTGTTGACAATTTTTACATTTCCCAACTTTGGATTCAACATAAAACGTATTACGCGCCACAATTGTAACTAATAATTCTATAATGCCGTCAATTTGTTTTGATCTAATAGTATATTAAGCTATCAGATTTTTACACAAACGTCAAATCTTATTTGGTAACAAAACCACCCGTGCAAAACACTCGGTTACGCAAGGACCCCACCAGCACTTGACCGCGTTTTGAAACTAATTGAGATGAATATTTAAAAAAAAAAAGTTAAATTAAATAATTTATATTCTAAGGTCATTCTTACATCTCTCTCGATTTATATTAAATTAATTAATTATTATCTATGAACTAATCTTTTAAATAATGTTCAAGCACATTCAGCAATCTATTTAACAATTATTGTTATTGATTTCCTTCCGTTGGATAGAGGAAACTTATCTTATTTAGTAAGAATAAATCCTTGACATTTCTGTTACTGGTAAGAAAAGATTTGCATACGTATAGTACGTAATTATTCTAATTATTGTATTTCCGGATATCCGTCTCCCTACCCGTCAAGACGATAACTCAGCAATTTTTTTAACATGTTTCTATGTCAACAACTTCGAATTCTCACCTTGTATTCCCTGATGGAAGTGAAATTTGGTATGTGACGTGCTTTCTGTATTTGAAAGTTCGTGAATGGGCAAAATCTGTCCAGGGGAAAGGGAGCTTAGAGGCAGGGGGAATCATAAAATTTTTAAGTTTTGTCTTAATATTAGTAAAATGAAAATATGTATTTGTAAAGTAAAATTATAGTTAATAAATTTATGACTTGACCATATTTTCCGTAAGTCTAATATTTATAGAATTATTTGCATTTTGAATATAATACCGCTAATCATGACTATACCACCACAACTATATCACCATGGTAACTCTAAATAGTTTTGCCACAATTTCAGCTCAAACATTCGTCACTAATGTCGATTACAGAACCATGCATATGAATGTATATAGAATGAATACATAATGCTTTAGTATGTATGTATACTAAACAAGTCATATTTTTATACATTTATGCTCGTGTAGAAGTAAAAAAACAGGCCATGCACTGTAATTGCATAACTTAAAGTATTTATAGTAGACTTAAACCATTAACTCATTTTGTTGGTACATGTCATGTTTATTACCCGAGTTACATAATATTTAAATATGGCATTGGCGAATCAAAAACGAGAAGAGTACAGTTGTGTGTTTATTTGTCCAAACTGTTTGAAGAAAACTATATCAGATAGCGAAATAATGGTAAGAGAAGAGCCTGTAAGTTTTCCTTACGACTTCAGAAAACTATCAAAAGTTCAAAATTCCAAACGCTTCCAAAACTATAACCGTTTTCTGACCGTTCTAAAGTTATAGCCGACCCAGATTTCTAATATAATTTCTATATAGAAATCCCAGCATTAAAAAATTTTGGAAATATTTTAAATTTCAAATACAAAAAATTGACGTTTTGAACTGTCAAAATTTAGAAAAAAATAATTATTTTTAAGCAGTCGGGTTTTCTAATTTTATATTACTTTTACTTGTTAACTTTTGTTGTATCATAATCCATAAACGATGATTATGCAACGTAAAAATGCCATCATATACATTCAAAATTTCAATATCATGAAATCGTAATTCAAATATATATTTTAAATAAAAAATTCTTAATACGCTTAGCTAAAATGTGATAATTTTTGATAACACGCCTCTTTTTAAGAACAAAAATAGAATTTCTCAATTTAATAATTGAATAACATAATCGTTACTTAAATCTTTACACACACAAAAATAACACAAACACAATGATGATAGAGAAATATTCTAGATTACAGAATGAATATATAAACCAAAAATAAAACAGAAATTGAAATCAAAATTGGTAAGAAAGAAATTGACATTTACAAAACAACAACAACAATAATATAATAATGATACAAAATTGTAGTAATCTTATAAAATATTTAATAAAAACCGCAAAATAATTTAGGTCACAACTTTAATATATTTTCTTCATATTTTATTAATAATATTTCATATATTATTATTATATGGAAGTTTTAAATAATTTAATTTCATGCATAAATACACATTTTAGAAAACCAAATCTTTAAGTTTTAGAAAAAAAAATACCACAAACAAATTTATAAACATTTTTTAAATGGTTGATTGACGCCTAGAAAATAAATTGTCAATTTACACGTCAACATTCAATTAGCAAAGAGGGGTTTATCAATCTGCCAAGGACAAACTGAGTGTGGGAGCCAGGACAATACGGGATTGCTGGCAATTGAAATAGTTGACAAATTTGTCCGTGAAGGACCCGCACCCCAAAAAATTATAAATAGAAATTTAAAAAAATATATAAGTGACAAAAATATATTTTTTATTTTTTAAATTTCTATTTATAATTTTTTCTCAACAACCGTTTAGTTAATGTTTATAAAAGAGTACAAAATTGTTTCTATAAAGTTTAAGTTATATAATTTGAAAATTTGAGACTATTTGTTACTTTTCAATGGTAAATGAAATGAATTAAATCTTTTCTATAAAATTAAATTTTTTTTTAAATTCTTCGTAGCTTTTTTAATGTTAATTGAAATGTATTAAATCTATTTTATAATATTACAACTTCTTTCTAATTGGAGTTAATTTTAAATGACTTAGTAAAATCGTATTGAAATTTTCACAATAGCGTTAGCATTAAATGAAGAACAATCTGCAAAATTTAACATTTTGGCATACCTTCCTAACATCCTTAAATGTCAATATATTGTGATAGTTATCAATTATTAAATATCTCGGTTATATCTTTTTTATATTTTTCTCATTTAAACTAAGTAATTTATAGTTCGAAATTTTTAATAAGTGCATGTTCTACTGCAATCAATTACGTGTACAAACATGGTATCTAGCGTATGACAAGGCACTTCCCAAAATAAAAATTTTAAAAAGACGTTAAAAACACATACACACTTTTATTAAAACAAAAAAAATATATATACATAATTATTTATTTGTGTGAGTGTTAATTTATTCTATCAACAATTTTATTAAATATTCTGGTGTAGAATTTTATTCAATTCAATTTCCTTTTCACATTCTTACTTTCTTTATGAATAAAATATATTTCAAATTTACAAATTTTTTTTTTAAAAGTTCCAACATTGTGTTTTATTTATTTATTTATATTTTTTTTTCAATTTAAATGTCATAAATTTCTGTTTTACTATGAAACTACCCCACCTTAGTTTAATGAACAATAGTTTGAAAAAGTAATTGTCTTTTTCAAAATACAAAATTTGTTTGTATAATTTCTTTTCAGTTTTGTCAATTTGTTAACTGTCAAAAAAGTAGTATAACAATTAAAAAATGAAACAAGAGGCAATGACTCCTCTGGTATTATTAATGAAACAATATATTTACAGACTCCAGACATATGAACAAATGACATCGCGTGATCAAAGCACATGATGCATTTTTATTGGTTCGTTTGATAATTTGAACCATTCGTATGCGAATTGTTGTTTACTGCTATCATTTTTGTGATCCATCATTTTAATTTTTTTTAATATTTATTGTTAGTTTTTATTGTTATATTTGTTCTTGTTATTATTTGTATTGTTTTCATTCGTTATATTCCTATTTATAACAAAATAATATGAATAAAAACGAAAACGATAGAACAAAGCCTGTCTGTTTTAACATTTGTTCACGTGTTCAGTGCATATACTTGTTATTGTGCCTGGCCTCTATAGCTTGAGTTTAGTATAGTAATATTTTATTTAGGGATGATCAAGATAGACTGTCCACGATTGAATATAATAGATTTAAACATTTTTTTGTAAAGGGTGGAAAAAAGGCTTCTTACCAAGTCAAAATTTAAATAATTCTGTTAAATCCAACATTTAACACGTGACTTTATGGGAACATATATTTCATCGCAGATAATAAGGAAATTTGATGGTGATTTTAACAATATTATTCGACAAATTGGAATATTAACGTTTGAGTTTTTATTTTTATAAGTAATTTTGTACTTCGCCGGTTATGTACGGGTTTCGTAAGTATTTTTGTGCTTTTGCTGGTGTTTTGCTTATGCTAAATAACTCTACCGATCAAATCAAAGTATATATTATGCAATTAAACTTTTTTGAAATTATTTTATTAAATTTATTGTACAATTAATATTTTTAAAGTTTTCTTCTAGGAATTTTAATATATAAAAATGTTTATTTTATTGAGTATTATTTAGCTGAATTGACAATACTTTAAGGACGACCGGACAATCTGAATTCTTTCGATAGTTTTGATACTAAGATGTTGAAAGATAAGAATGACGACACTATGTCTAAAGATTGTTGACTAATTTCTACATAGTTATAATTTTCTTTATCTCAATGATAATCTTAAAATTGCATTTGATGCGATGTTTTCTTTACACCACAAAGATTGTGCAAATTCCTTTCAACTATTGAAAAAACTTAATATAACTAGAATATTATAAAAAGAAGAATATTTAATATAACTAAGCTAAAGAAAGAAACTCTAGATATATTTTAATAAACTCATAATGTTCGGTCGAAACCTATTGCATAATGTTTGTAATAGTGAAGTCCAAAACAGACTTTGTATCTTTTCAAAGATCTCTTACATCAAAAAATAATCTTGGACTTCTACAAAATTTCTGTTCTTTTGTGAGCGGCCAGTTATTTAGAGGTCAGTGACTAGGGCACGAATTTCAGACCTCCGTCTAATCGGAACGAATGATATGGGACGAGTTCTATTCAATATTCGACTATCATGACACGCAAACATCACATATTAGCATTTATATTTTCCAATGCAATATTTGAAGTAGCAAAGTTCTCTTCGGTAAATTTTGATAGCCGAATGTCTACCGAACAATTTTATAAACAATAGAACTGACATTCATTTTACTTGTAAGGTTACTACTACATATGCAGTAAAAGTCATTCGTGAAAGTTTATTTTAAATTTATTATTTAATACATACAATAATACTGACGTCACAGATCACAGTACTACAATAGGTAGCATGTAGACTAAAAGTAAATGACTGAGTGAATAGTTTAATATTTTGATAAAGTACCTATCAATAAAAATTACTAAATGAAAATGAAATAACCTTATGTTCAATTAATAAGTGATATAATAATCATATTTTTTTAAATATTAAAATTTATTTCCAATTTACATTAACCAAAAACTAGATAATAATACGTCAATTGTTTTTTTTTTTTTTTTTTTATAAAAGAACAACCTCGACAATCATTATTTATTACGTAATTATAAATAATGGTTGTTGAATAATATCTATACTCGTATACACTTAATAATATTATACAAATAATAATTAAAAGTTTATAGATCATACATTAAATACTTTTAATAATAACATAATAATATTGACCACACCTAATTTTTGTAAATAAGCTTTCTATTGTTCTAAATATATGTGTATCATAATTTTTTAACTTAAATTTTCATTGCTTAATATTTTAAATATACTATTTATTATACAGAATGTCTATTAACATGTTAACACATGTGTTAATAGTGTTTCGTCCAATTTACACGTTAATGATAAGTTAATTTAGGTGTGACAATTAGTTTGTAAATTGAAAGATTACACCTTCAAATTATCGACAGCCAACAGCAAAAGTAGCATTCTTTTATGGTGATCTACTCGGTTGTATGGCTTGAAAAAGAGTTTGATTCGGGGTAAATTTTATTGTCGATAGTACATAGATAAACTTAATAACATTCTTTGCCATCAAATGCTTGATATGAAAATTCATACACATCTAGGATGGGAATCAAACCAACGGCCTCTGGCATTCTAGACCAATGCTCTGCTAATTATTTTTTTGTAAACTAGCGTCTATCAATCCATTGTTAGTACGGTTACCTTTCGGTTATATTATTCCAACAGGAGTGACTAGTTTTGACTTAATTTGACATTTAAGTACCTAATATATCTAAACATTCTTCAAATGCTTGATATCAAATTGACATCAAATTAATTATAATACAATTTATTCGTTAACTAGCTAGTCAAGTATGTCAGTTATAACTTTAACGGTTTAGTAGTCTTTCATGTAATTTGTACGTTAACGTGTACACAGCAACGTTGAATTTTTAAACTAAAATTTTCATTGCTTAATATTTTTAATACAATTTATTAAAATGTATATTATGTATGTAACAATGTTATCTTTGGTTGTTAAGTAGGTAGGTATGTTCCAGTAACACAGTTGTGCGATTCCTTTCAGTTTAAGAGATTACGGATATATACATGTAAAAAGTCAACTTTAATTTTAACTATAAAGAAATAATTACATACAATGCCAGTGAAAAAATGATGAGCAGCTTCCAAAAAGTGCAATTAGATATGTTTAGAAAAAACAAGTATTTCTAAAGGTACAAAATTATGTACTACTTTTCATGTTTCTAATGTCTATGAAGAGATTGATGTCAATGATTCTCGGCGAATTTCAGTATGGTCAGTAATGGTCAGTAATGGTCAGTATACACACTACTAGTGTATACACACTTCTACAATCATAATGTCACAATTAATTTGAAATGTTCACACAAAACTGTCGTTATAATTAATAACATTGTTAATTACAACAATAACTTCGTGACAAATATTTTTGTGGCAAAGGTGTTTCTCATAATATTGTACCAATAATTCGCCGAGAATCATTGTCATCAATCTCCTCATAGACATTAGAAATATGAAAACTAGTACATAATTTTGTACCTTTAGAAAATTCTTTTTTCTAAAAATATCTAATTGCATTTCTTGAAAGCTGCTCATCCACCACCACCATTACATCTCAGAAAGCTCAGAGACAGAGCGTTGGTCTAGAATGCCAGGAGTCGTGGGTTCGATTCCCATCCTAGATGTGTATGATTTTTCATATCAAGCATTTGATGTCAAATAATGTTATTTTTTCTTGATATGTAAAGTCATGTAAAATAAACTCTAAGTTTTACGCAACAAATATTCGACTCACAGAATTAATTTTTTTGTTTCCTGCAAGAATAATTAAAATGTGGTTTGTGCTTCAATCATTTAGTCACATGCATAGTCATGCATAGAATTGAATATTTAATTATACTCTGTTTATATTTAAAATATATAAGAATATAATTCTTATAGTTTGTCCTGACTTTATAACGGTTGAAAACATATATCGCAGAAAAAAATTTTTGGTAGAAGCGTTCATAAAATATCTACTAATTCCATTTCCGCATATCCGTCCCTCTCTCTACCCGTAAACACTATAACTCAAAAACCAGACAGATGACTTAACTAGATAAAATAGCTTAACTGGTCCAAATCCATATATTCGTCCGTCTGTCCAACAACACAATAACTCAAAAACGAAAGGAGAGAACGAGCTAAAATGAGTTCTAAAGCTAAAAAGTAAATTCAAGTTCGTGAATGGGCAAATCTCTCCGCAAGGGAGGAACATATCCATTAGTAAGGTACAGAGAAATATTTAAAAACAAAAAAAGTTCCAGGCACGAATTGATTAGTTTCGCCACAAATCCATCTCAAACATCTACAATTACTATTACCGGGTATTTAAACAATCAACTCAGTTAGATGCTACTTTCGCTTGTTTCATTTGTATTTGCCTGCTATGCCCAAAATGCGTACTTTTAAACTTACAAGCAGATTTTTGACAAAATAATTTTTTAAGTTTACTTAAAATGTTACCCTTGAAAATACGTATTTCCCCTCAAAAACCTTAGTCGGTCAAAAACAATAGAAGCAAGTGCAAATAACAACTAACTGAGCTAATTGCTTAAATACCCGATATATACTTATGAAGAGTTTATGAAAAAAGTTTCAAACAAAAGTTTTTTTATTTAAAGAAAATAATTTTTTGTCTTGAAATTTTTTTCTATTTCTTACTGTTTTAAAGATAAATATTTCCCCCCTGGTGGAACACAAATCCAAAAACTCAGGTCATTACGTCTTTTCGTTTTTCGGAGTTATCGCGTCAACGAGCCAACAGACAGACAGTGGGGCATGTGTAGAAATGAACTAATTAGTTCATTTTATTAACACCTATGCCACAAATTTTTTTCTGCGATCGATATTTTCAATCGTTACAAAGTCGAGACTAATCTTATAATACCCTTTTATATATTATGCATGCCAAATATCAACTTTAAAGGATATCGGGAAGTACCACATAGGTTTTTTTCATGTATATACATAATTTTGGGTCGTGGTCATATTTTTCCGATTTTTGAATTAAAATATCTTTAAAACTATTTATTCCTTAACGATAATATTAAAAAACGTTTAAAATAACGTAATCTTTCTATATTCTTAAACTCAGATCTGAAGCTCTTTAGTTCAAAAGGTCATTTTTCATACGCACTATAGGTGTACGTCAAGCTAAAGGTATACCGGATATAATATTAGGATACATCAACCATAGATAAATTAATTTTGTATCCGACATAAAAGAAACAAACCTTGAATTAATTAAAAGAATTGATTTTTAGACAAAACGAAGATGATATTCCGATACTAAATTTCATTGTTTAAGATGTTCAATTTGTTAATAAAAATGTCACACTTATATAGATAGAGATTCGAGGACATGATTATTTTTAAAGAAGGTGATGTGTCTTTCTTTCTCTGCAATTAACCTGTATACACATTAATACATTTCAAAAAAAAATGATAATATGATTTTTGTATTTTTAATCAAGGACAACATACTTAATCAAAAACCACATAGCAATGTAGTGTAGGTACTTACAAGAATATAATAACTTGCGTAAGATCATTTTTATTTATTTTTTAATTCTTATTATTTATTATGTAATTATGTGAATATATTTCTTGTATAATTGCCCGTTGAATTATAATAAAATTTTTTTTTTTCTGTAAAACTGGAAAATGTCAGGTTATGTATGAGAGTATTGTCACAATTTGTGTTTTGTTTTTTTTTATAACAATAAATAATAATGTCACTTACCCAAGTAATTTAAATTTATATTTTACATAATTTATAATATAAATTTGGTAGCCAAATTAAATTTACACATTTTTCTAACCTAAATATGGTTGAATAAAACAAATTTTTTTCGCAAACAATTGCTCTTTATACTTCTTATAAAGTGAATGCTTGTCACATAAAACACTTCTATCCATAATACTTCATGAGAGTTAGTTTGAATTAAAAATCATCTTCCAAGTATTAAAACAATGGACTATATTGTCAATTGTTGTACATATTTTATTCTCCAGATTATCAATATATGGAACATATCCGGTTGGTTTTAGACCTGCTATATAAGAAACATTTTATCGGGATTTACGGGTTCAACGAACTGGGACTGATCAAGATAGATAGATAGACAGATCGTAGAGGCTGCCCTGGAAGGGCTTCCCTTCGACTGTAAAGTCCATTGTGATGCCTAAGAATGTGAGGATGTGAGTGGAGTGGAAGGAATTTTTGTGTGTAGACTAGGAATTTGTAGGTTGTGCGGCTGCAGCCGACTCTGAAAGGAACTATGCTAATATTTATCTGGAGTTCGTGAAGGAAACTGCATAAAACCATTTTCAAGCATAGCCGGTTACTTCGTTCTTGTCAATACCCCGACAGTTTAGTCAATTAACCGCACCTTTTTTTTCTTAATAATTGAGAAACTGCCGATGTCGGGATTCGAACCCATAACCTTCCAGTTACAAGTAGGCATACTGCGCAGACCTAACGCCTTAGACTGCTCGGCCACTTGGACTGGTAATCTAATCTCTAACCCGAAATATACATTTTGTACTGCAATTGTAATATTTTGTTTATTTAAATGAAAGGAAAAATTTGTGTGATTTCTACTGGTGCAAACTAGATGCCAATTAACTTATATTTTTTACTTTTAACAGAATACAAGCTGAACTGGAGTCTTCTGCCAAACGGTTTCAAAGCGTGTCTTTAATATTAATCATTTCTGAAAATAATAAATCACAAGCATACGTAGATGAAAATATTGTAAAGCCAGCCGTCCCGCGTCGTTCGTACTTCGTCAACACGCAGTAGCTCACTCCCACTCGTTCGGTCAAAAAAAGTGGCCCGAAAACTACACATCTCTGTTGCGCAATCTGCTATCGTTCAGGCACCTGTTCACAATGAAATTTGTTACTATCAGTGAAAAATTAAATTGTTTCGATTAGATACCTAAATTCCTTACTGCATTTCGTGCCTGAATTATTTTATTATCGGTATGTTAAATGTAAAGTTGAAGATTTATTCAAGAAATTTAAACTATTTAGTTTTATTGGGCCAATGGATATTTAATTAAGTTTACGTAATCAGAACCGTAAACAGATTTTGGACCACCAATAATGAGTAATAATAACTTTGTACACCCAGACAAAACAATTGTATTTAAGATATAAAAGAAACAAACCTTGAATTAATTAAAAGAATTGATTTTTAGACAAAACGAAGATGATATTCCGATACTAAATTCGTGAAGGTATATATATATATAGTATTGGTATAGGTATATATATATACCTATATATATACCAGTATTGGTATATATATATATATATATATATATATATATATATATATATAATAATAATAATTTTACATATAAGAAACTCAAACCAACACAACAGAAGATAGGTTCAACGAACTGGGACTGGTCAATTTCAGAAGATAGGTAGATAGATAAATTGTAAAGGCTTCCCTTCGACTATAAGGTACATTGTGATACTTAAGGATGTAAGGATGTGAGTGGAGTGGAAGGAATTTTTGTATATAGACTAGGAATTTATAAGATATGCGGCTACAGCCGACTATGTAGGAACTGTGTCGATATTCATCTGGAGTTCGTGAAGGAAACTGCAGAAAACATTGTCAAGCATAGCCGGTTACTTTTTTCTTGTCCATACGCCGACAGTTATTCGCCCCTTTATTGTCTTAATAATTGACAAACTGCCGATGTCGGGATTCAAACCTATAATCTCCTAGTTTCCAAGTAGGCATACTGCGCAGACATAACGCCTTAGACCGCTCAGCCAATTGGACTGGTAATTAGAGAATATGCACTATACGCGAAAATTTAAGATGGTAGCGCCGCGTGACCAATGAACAAACACAATCTATAGCCAATGTTTATAAATACAACTTGTGCCTTTGTATATGTTTAAAAATATTTTATTATTTTGTAGCGATTTTAGTAAGTTTTTGTACGCAATGCTTTCAATAATTTTGATATTTAGTTTTGTGGCCAAGATTATTAAATATAAATCCGAGAATATTAAATATAAATACAAATAAAAATTCGACATTTAAGATTACTTAGTAAATATTAATAATTTAGTAAATATTACTTTCATATGTTTGCGATTGGGTTTTTCAACTTTCATTTCCAATTTCCTCGCTTTGTGTCTATCATTTAGACATTTACACGCCAACTTATTTTCAATTATTATTTTTCCTTTACTTAGCGAAATTTCTGGGTTAATTCTTCTTTTATTGCATGAACACGAAAACACTTAACAAGATCGAGACATTATTTAATGATAAAATTTGCTTAAAAAAACTACAGAATGCAATTTACGATGTAAATTTTGAAATTTTAACTAATCGCGTGAAAGAGAAACACAAACTTCGAATACGTAAATATCGTATACCGAATACCGAAATTCGAATACCGATATGTAAAATATGTAAAATGGGAAAATTTATCATAGGTAAAGTTGTAGCAAAAAAATTTTAAGTACAATTTTTTTGCTATAACTTTACCTGTGATAAATTTTCCCAATTTACATATTTTAATAACGGTATACGAAGTTTGGGTTTCTCTTTCACTCGATTAGTTAAAATTTCTTTCAAACCATTTACGAAAATATCCATCGACTGTAACCCCGACAAAGTCAATGACATTTTTATTCGGAATATTTCGTGCAGAAAAAATATATCGACGAACGATTTTAAGGCCCATTACAGTAACCTATAATGAGAAGTTAATAAAACTAATCCATGAATTTATAAATTTCGTAAAACTTCACAAATCAAAAATTTAAATCAACGCTCGATAGATAGATACACATTCTCTATGATTAATATACTCGTAATTGTTATATTTATGGTTCATTTATCATATAATTAAATTTTGACAAATGGATGAACACATTAAAATAAGAAATTTTGTAATAATAGATATTTTTTTTTTGTAAATAATGAAATTATCAAATAAAGCATAACATCTAATTTTGAAAGAAAAAAATTAAATTAGGACTTCTTTCTTCATCGATAAACAAATATACATAGTTTTTATGTGTACAGTCAAATTTAAAAATAATGATCCGAACTGATAAGTTAAAATTTAAAAAATCAGTCAATGTTGGACAAAAACATGGGTTAAACTTCACATGCTCATTTTTTGCTGATTTTATGTATCATAAATAATAAATAGAAATTTTCATAAAAAATATTTGTATTTTTGATTGTATTGTTTTGATTATTTGTATTGTTTCGGAAACACAGTTCCTTCATCAGAAAAATATTTATATTTTTAACTATAGTTTCGGAAACATATTTCCTTCATCAGAAACAATTTCAAATAAATTGTTTCAAATTATAAAGTCGAGTAACATATCTTTGACTCCAAATCCCGGAGATAGTTACGATTAGCTAATTCATACTGCTGATGACTACCTTGTAGTCGAAATGCGTATTTATAAAAAACAAGTAATTGTTCTAGGAATTGGGGCAAAATTTGAGATTTAATTACAAAAAATTGATGTTTGTTATAGGCAAAATTTACAATTTATTTTCAAAAAACATCTCTTCAGGAGTTCTCTTTGATTATCTCAATAATCTTTATATTAACTTTATAGATGTTGTAAAATCTTATGCGATGTCCTTATAGGTGTTTCAGTATTGGTGAACTCAACTGTACAATGATATTACAAAATTAATATCTTATAAAAAATGATTATATTTGAAAACAACTTCATTTTTTATTTAAATTCGCTATTATAAACAAGTATCCATAGTTTAAGTTAAGTGAGCCAAACAAATGCATTGTATTTCATTAGTTAATTTGATGGTTACACAAATAGCAAAACCAAACAATTCTTATTGAAAATTATATATAAAGTAATAATCTATAATAGACAATCCGTATAATCCAATAGTATTATCTATTTTCTAATTAAATTTTAGTTTATTACATAATAAGTAAATTCTTAAAATATAATTTTTATTTTTTTTAAAATAATTAATAAAAAAGTAAATAAATAAAAACCTCTTTTTTAAAAATAGAATTAAGAATTAATTAAATCTTTGGTATTTGTTTGAAAATAAATTTAATAAACATTTTATTATATATTATAATTTCCTCAACAAATACTAATTTCAAAATATTGTTCTTGAAAAATTTACCAAAATTAATTAAAATTTTGTAATTAGATTTTATTCTACATGTTTATCCTGATATGCAAATTAATGAAGAAGTTATATGAAAACTACTATACAGCTCGTATTTTAAAATAAACCCAATCTGGAAACAATGTATAGTGTATCTATCAATGTAGTGGGTCTATATACAGTGTACTGTGATATGGTGTACTTTGTTACACTTAAACTGCAATAAAATCGGTGTATTGCTATGCTATACACTGTCTATACGTCCGTCTATCACTGTCTATGCACAGTATACCATGCTATAATGTACTTTGTTACACGTCCCCACCTAAGACAGTACTTAGAATTACACCGATTTTAATGCAGTTTAAGTGTAACAAAGAACATTATACCATAGTACACTGCATATAGACAGCGATAGATACACTATACATTGTTTCCAGATTGTGTCTATTTTAAAATACAAGCTGTATAGTTTACTAGCACGTATAATTGTAAACAAATCTGAGCATTCAATGGAATTTAATTAATTAACTACGATAATAAAAGACACAGTGATAAATATAGCTTTAAAATTTCTTTGAATTATACAGTATAATTAATTGAATTAAAAAAATAATGTTAACGAACTTTAAAATTAATTATTAATTATTTTAATCAGCATAGTTGAATCTATTTTGGTACGTTCAACAGCAACAGCCCGCTAAAAATTAATTCATTGAAAAAAAGTTTCTTTTTAGTATGTAGTGAAACTAAACTTCAATTAAATGGAGTATTCAATTAAATAAACTGTATAATTGAAGTAATATTTTAAAACAGTAGTTATCACAGTGTCTAATTTATGGACTTAGTTACAAGTTTAAATATAAATATTTTTATTTTCCGTGAGGGTCGATGTTAAATATTTGGGAGAAAATTAAAACTAGCCAAATATCAAATGCTTAAAGTTTCATCTAATATTAATTTACACGCATGAACTTCCTTAATCAAGGTATTCTAAGATGTTAACGGTAATGTATATATCTTTTCAAGCCTGGCAAAGGCAAGAACATTAAACAATTTAAAAAAACAAAAGAACAAACAAAGAAGGACAAACTGAGTTAGTTGCTTAAATACCCGGTATAAACTGTATTGATGAAAAATAGTATCAAACAAAAGTGGTTTATTTTTAAAGAAGGGGCATTTTTTGTTTTTACATTGTTATTCTATCTCTTACGGCCTCAAAGACGGGCAGTTTTGCCCATTTTGTCTAATTATGGTCCGATTTTACGCATTCACGAACTAGGCCTTACTTTATAGATCTAGACCACACAAAATTTCATCGAGTTATCTCTTTTTGTTGAGCTATAGTGTTGACAGACAGGCAACCGTTACAAAGTCGGAACTAAACTCAATATACAGCTTGTATTTTAAAATAGACCCAATCTAGAAACAATGTATAGTGCATCTATCACTGTCTACCATGCACAGTATACCATGATATAATGTACTTTGTTACACCCAAACTGCACTCTACAGGCAGTGGAGTTAAGTGTAAAAAAGTGCACCATATCATAGTACACTGCATATAGACAGCGATAGATACAATTTGTTTAGCAATAGCAATACAATTTAAGTGTAACAAACTACACCATACCATAGTACACTGCATATAGGCAGCGATAGATACACTATACATTGTTTCCAGATTGGGTCTATTTTAAAACACAAGCTGTATATACCGGATATAAAATCCATTGTTTATCTCTTGCGTATTTATAAATTTAATCCTTAATACATGACAACAAGATAGAAGATAAAGATTTTAAAGACTTCCATCATGGTTATGTTCTTAAATTGCAAATTTTCTTGATATCAAGTAAAATAATCGAAAGTTGAATACCAATTTCTGGTGTGGTACACTTTTTTAGTCCAATGTGTTGTCATTTGGACAGCGGATAAATTTCGTTTATAACACGACTTTGAAATTTCATATTGACCACTTCTTAGAAACATAACGAAATTATTTATTATTGTTTATTACACAATCTTATGTATTGTGTAATCATTTTGCAAAAGGTGGGCATTTGGGCCTTAAGAACTATGGCCGCCATAGTATTGTTAAAACGTCGAAAATAATGTTTTGTTTTTAATATTTCTTCGTGAAACACTTATCAACTGCCCGCGGAGCACTAGTGCAGTTGACAAATATTCAAATTTTGGCAAACCTATTCTAAATCCATCTAAGGCATCATTCACGTCATAAGTCTCTAGGTTCGATAAAATATGTTTACAAAGGAAATGTGAATTTATTCATACTTTTGCTATCACTTTAAAAAAATGTATAAAAATATTCATAGATTTATCTAGTCAATCAAGTACCTTCATATACAACCACGGATTTCCACCTAGGCCTACAAGGCCACGGCCTAGGGGCCCAGTGGCGGAACCATCACATAAGCTCAAAAGCCTGGCTTGCCTTATCAAAAAGCTTTATCGAAAATATTAACATAAAAGTCTTCAAAGGAAATTATTCGAGCTATTTAAAAGTTGGCAGTCTTACTTTTGCACTAGTCAACCAAAATGTCATCAAAAAAGGTCATCTAACTGAACGCAGGCCGACCGTAATTATAGTGACATATACTGCATTATTCTGATGTTTAAAGTAATTAAAGTCGATTAAAAATTATATATTCTGTACTAGTGCATTTAATTATCTAAATTTCCAAAATGGCTTCGAGATGGGGGCTTGGGGGGGGGGCAAATTCCAAGTGCCTAGGGCCCTAGGTCTCTAAGTCCGGGCATTATATATACGTATGTTTTATTTTATAAATATCTGACTGTGCTAAATATATAACCCACAATATGTATCAGTATATCAGTAAACATATCAGTATAGACATTGAACAACAAATTTAGGAACTTTCTACACAATTTTTTACAGACAGGCAGGTTGCATTTTATTGATCGAAATTATACTCTTCATTTGATTATCAAAAATTTCCTGACATTTAAATTATTATTTAGTATCATACAATAAGAATGATAGGTACTTTTTGAACATTTAACAACATGTAAAATATAATATTATATATTAAAAATAAAAAAAAGTTTATTTATTATATAATAAAAATAACTTGAATTTTATATGTGCCTAACAGCTTTTTATAAATAACCAGATTTCACTTTTATCACACGGGTTTGAATTATTATTATCAACTCTTAAAAAAAAATTAAATTGATAATCTATTTTATAATAAATATACCAATTAGTATCATTAATAATTTATTACCTAATGAAAAATTTATTTAAATTTATTTTAAAAAGAAAACAATCCAGTGAAATGTTTGCAAATATAACAAAGATATATAAATATAGATAAACAAAGATAGATGTAAAAAAGAAAAACAATTGTTATAGATATAGATTATGTACTCGTTTTTACAACAACAAAAAACAAAAACCAATAGAGAATAAAACTATGGGTATATGTTCTCTATTGTTGTTGCATCATCTCAAAGAGAACAAAACCAATACAATTGTTTTCTTGTTTTTAATTGAATATGTTAGAAAAACAAAAAGGGTAAGATGATTGGAGAATGGTACGTCTGTGTATACCAGTGATTCTCAACCACTGTGCCGCGGTACTTTTGTGTGCCGCCAAATTCTTAAAGTGTGCCGCCAAATTTTAGAAATGTATATAATAAAGTATTAACCAACATAAAAACGAAAAAAAAAATCGAGACTGTTAAATGAAAAAGACGATATGAGAGTAGCATTGTCATTTTTACGACCAAATATAAATGAAATTATCAAAAAGCATCAACTCAAATTTCTCATTAAAAGTATTCTTATTATTAACTTGTAATTAATCCATACTTCTAATAAACATACGGCTGTTTTTGTAGTTCATATTATTTCATTTTACATCCAAAATTATTATACACTACTTTACACAGTGTATTATAGGTAAGTAAACAACATTTAAACTTATCTTTTTCTTTGTGCGCCGTGAAATTTTGAATTCGTTAAAAGTGTATCGCGACAAAAGGTTGAGAATCACTGGTCTATACATATCTTTTTTGTTTTCTTTAAAATGTAAATAAATATATACACAATTACATAAATATTATTTACGCATGAGAATCAGAACGAATAATATTCAATGTTTTATATTTAATAATTATAAGTAAAATGACACCGCACTTGTCACATGTTTTTAATAAAAATTTCATATATCCACATTTATGGTGACAGGCAGATATCTAGCATAAGATTCAGTACAAAGTACTTAGAATATCAGCCAAGTAGCCGCGCTTGTAAAGGCGTTGTGTGTACTTGGAACTGGGAGGTTATGGGTTCGAATCCCGACATCGGCAGTTTGTCAACTATTAAAAAAAGGGGGCGATTAATTGACTAAACTGTCGGCGTATGGACAAGAACGAAGTAACAGAACAGTTTCCTTCACGAACTCCAGATGAGTATTGGTATAGTTCCTACCAAAATCGGTTGCAGCCGCACATTCTTAACGCACATCCTAATTCTTAGTCTACACACAAAATTCCTTGTCCTCCGCTCACATCCTTACATCCTTAGGTATCACAATAGACCTTATGGTCGAAGTGTATCCCGTCCAGAACAGCTTCTACAATCTTTCTATCTAAGTTCTTAGAATGGAATGAAATTTAAGTCATTTTTAAAAGAAATTTTACGAATATCGGACTCTATGGGATCGTAACACGAGTTAACGCTCAACTACGAAAACTACTTTAGGACAAACACCCCTTGTCGTATTTTTATTACATGTATTTATAATTTTGTTTCCTTGATATCCCCTCAAACGTTTCTTTGAAAAAGTTGTTCAGAGCAATTTTGTATGAAATAAAATATTGTTCTTTATTAAATATAATGCACCCAATTTTAAATATTCATCCGCAAAATTTGGTTATAAAGATTATTAAAAAAAAACTCTTTAAAAAAAACTTGAAATATATCAGCATCCGTTGATGTCAAAAATTGCGCATCCGCAACATCCCTGGTACAAATCAAATACTACCCCAAAATCATAATAATAAAGATTGCCAAAGATAATCAAACAAAACTTAATTTCAAAAAAAAGCTTCAATCCCACTGTATCACAACTGCGAAACTGCGTTCTATAGACTATAAAATATTTATCCCCCATGGAAATAGAAAGCCATTCAATCCGTGTTCAGACTGTGATGAATAAGAGGCTTAGCCCTACAACATGGTAGCCTATAATCCATAAAGAAGATACGCAACTTTCGGGACTGTCGATTTTGGAGTAAAATGGTACTCAAACGGTTGATTTCAGATTACAAAAAAAAAAGATTACCAAAAAAAGACTAGGTTGGCTAACTTCGCTTCAGCTTGTATTCCACTACTGCTATTCTATTTCTTCATATTTGTCGTGTTTTAAGCTCATAAAAAGAGATCCGGGAAAGACTAAAATCCATGGTGATAAAAAAATTGTACGTGCATAAATTTATATAAAAATAGTCTCATTTTTTTCCAAAATATTATCATTCTCAATACAAACACATAAATAATAACAGTCTTTACAAACAAGCGTGTCAACTCTGTAATTTTGTATTTTATAATTTATAATAACAGCTTTTACTTTCTTTCTCATTTACCGTTTCAAAAACTCTCAATCAGTGGTAGTCAAGTAATGATTAAAAAAAAAAAACACACCGATTTTTGAGACTGAATAACTATTATTACCACCAACTAATATGTTAAAGTGAGATGGAATTTCACTTCAAATATTTATGACAAAGTATATCAATTAAAATGAATTGCTATTGTATTAATATAAATAAAACATTTAAGGACGTTCATGCATGAGCTTTGATAGTAGATAAACTTTTTTTTTTATTGAATTGAATAGCTCAATGATGTAGTTATCCTCCCTCAAAAATTTAAAACCTGTTGACGATCATTTCAAAGAGTAATTATCGATTAAAAATCATACTTTTAACACAGCGTCTTATGGAGAACAGAATTTTTTTGTACTGAAAATTATAATAACTATTATGAAAGTAGAGTAGACACCATAATAAATATGTTAATAAATATTCAAAAAATTTTTTTGTACTTAAAATTTTAATAACTATTATTAAAGTAGCCAACATAATAAATAATGTTAATAAATATTCTTTGAAATATGCAGTTTATATATTTGCATTAAAAAAAATGGTGTTGACGAACGTTTTAATTAATTATTCAATAAAATGAAGACTGTTTTGTTAGGTTAGTTTTTGCCACCATATTTTTAATTTTTAATTGTCAGATCTGCCAAATCAAGTCAAATCAATTTCTAATTCACCTTTTACTGATATTTTACAATAAATACTTTTAAAATATTTATGACAAATAAAAAAAGATTACAAATCGTTGTAAGATTATTGATATACTTTACAACTTTTTTTAAATCCTAAATAAATTTTATTAAAGATAGTACCGATAGATGACCGTCCTTAAGACTGGTCTACAGTCATATCTTATATCGTTATCAGTTGTCGTTTGTGGTTGTCGTCCTCACGAGCATTAAACCAAATAAAATTGAGCTTTGATCGATTATTGCATCATCTAACTATAACTGATAGTGTCATCACATTTTCAACGATTTTGTTTTGTTTTGTCGACGCGTATTATATCCCATCACGAAACAATCATATTATACATTCGAAAATACCAAATGATGTAATCCGAAAATTCAATCGTGATTTCTCTATAAACATTAGGATCAAAAAAGGACAATCAAAAGCCAGGTATGATTTCAGTCAAAAGAAAATTTTCGTATAAATACATCCCACGATCTGAGTTGATAAAAGCCCCAGATTGTTGATAATATTGTTTTCTAGCTTTTAGTATATTATCGATTGCACAGTAAAATAATTTAACTTTAAAAATTGTTTAACTAAATTTTTTTCCAAAACAAATTGTCAATAAAATGCACATTTTGCGAAACATTTGCCCTTGGTAACCGGTTCACCCTATATATTACATTCACTATACACATGCGGTAGGCTTAGGGTTTCCACCCCTCCAGATTTTGTCGGGAGACTCCCGAAATCGTACAGTTTCTCCCAACTCCCGATTTCAAAGGTAAATCTCCCGACATCCCAAGTTCAGTGGAAAAAAATTTTGCTAACCAAAATTAATAAATTTTGCAAAAACAATTCTAAATATAAATCTAAATTCTAAATCCCAAAATAATAATAATAATAATATTGTTATTAATTAATATTAATATGAAACGACCCCCGGACCTCAGTATATCGCGTCCAGTGCGCTAACCGTTACACCACGCTTGATTAGCTTGTCAATTACTAACTTGTTATCCAAACATATTATTCTTGTGTATAATTAAACGTATATAAAAAAATAAATGTCATTTTTATTAATGATACAGGAATGTATCAGGCTTTCAAATGAAAAATTATATTTTTGATCACCCACAAAAAGCGGTATATTTAGTGTAAACAATCAAAATTTACCCGGTAAATCCTCCGCTGCCCAGTTGACTAAATAATACATGGACCTCCCGATCTCCAGACAAGATCGACATAATATATGTTGATCTCCCGACTTTTCATAATTTTGAGATGGCAACCCTATAGGTAGTTTTTGTAATTTTTGTTTGTTTGTAAATAAAATGTACAAAAGACTGAAATGTATTCGCAGTCTTAAAAATAAACAAAAATGACACTCGACAACGGTATAAGCATGACATGTAAACGGAGCCTCTAAATAAAATGTTTCATTTTAATTACATAAATGGGTTTGTTCTTTTTGTACAATCTTATGACTTCCTCATGACAATATATTCTTTACGGTTGTTTATTTATTAATGAACAAACTTTAAACTTAAATATCATATTGATTATTGTTATTATGCGTGATTTATTTGAACAATAAAAACTTTTTTTTCTTATTAAAGATGATTTCCTTGACCCAAACAATTATAATTTTAATCAATTTCCTGAATATTAAAATTACAATCAGACATCATCATTATTTTATACTTTCTTATAAATTATTAATATTATATAGAAACAAAAACAATATCTCATATACATAATCTGTTGAGCATTTTAATTTCATTTTGATTTAAGAAGTATTTATGATTGTTTTTTTTTTTTTTTTAAATGTCATTACCATAGATAATAATCTTAATTTAATTAAAACATTTTAACATGAATCATAGATAAGAATTCTATTTTTTATGGTTATATAAGACGTCAATTATCAATTTTTTTAAATCTTAATTCCATGTAAGGAAATCAAAAGTTTTTTGTTCTAAAATCTTCTCTGCGAAAACAAGGTTATAATGCGTTTACATACATAACAGTTAAAAGGTTTTAATATTAATAAATTATTAATATTTTATGAAAATAATAACAATATCTCATACATAATCTGTTGAGCATTTTAATTTCATTTTGATTGAAGAAGTATTTATGATTGTCTTCTTTTCTAAATGTCATTACCATAGATAATATCTTAATTCAATTAAAACATTTTAATATGAATCATAGATTAGATTTCAATTTTCGACGGTTACATAATAGCTGTATTATACTGGACAATTGTTTGTACTATGGGCCACAAAAGTAACGTTCTTTTACCAAATTTTTTTATTGATTTGTGCCATATTCATTCGGTTTTTGGGATAATGTTTTAAATAAAAGTTTGTAGTATATTTATAATCAACAACTTTTATTCGACTAAGTAAGGCACAAATCAACTATAATTATTGTTTTTTAAATAACTTTACTTTTGTGGCCATGTTTACAAAAAATTTTCTGCCTGTGTTTGTACTTATATATGCACGTTAGAAGTTATACTTCTTTTTAAATAATTTATTAAAACAATAGTAAATAAGATCAACAGTACTATTAAAATTCTCAAGTTTATTAAAATGATATAGTAGTGAAAAACTACAATAGAAAAATTTAAATTTTGCATCTAAAACCAATGATTCTATATTTTATCATGGTAGAACTTCCCAGCGTCACTTCTTCCGTTAAAATTAGAATTTGAAAGACTGGCATGAAATCTATTATTTACATTTTTTTCAGTAACTAACAATAAGTTAAAGCATAAAAAGAATAACAATGCATTGCGCATAATCACACAAAACATTGTTGTACAAATACTTGTTCAAGAAATTGTGTAGTCTAAAACCACTATACGAATATTTATCAATTTTGTAAATCTAAAAACCATCCATATAAGGAAATACAAACAAAGCATTTTGTTTTTCGAAATATCTTCCCTATAAAAAACGAGGTTAGAATGCGTTTGACATGAATTCTACACAACAGTTAAAAGGCTAGATTTTAACGTTTGATAACTATTTACCATAAAGCGGATAGCACAATTTTATCTTAGACATCAATTTGACGTGAGGCAATAGTGTTGTACAAACCTTCAAATTAAATTTGCTTTATACACGATTTTAAAAAAAATAGAATTTGCTTGCATAAAACATGAAAGGTTAATCGATTTTTTGTTATTGATGAAAATATTTATGTGATAACTTATTTTTTTTCTTCAAATTAGCTTGTTGGTGAATGGCTCCTAAATATAGATATCAGATTTTGATTATTTATAAAAAGTAACGTAAGATGTAATAGACATATGTCCTTGTCTTAAATCTATTATTGGGTAGTTGTGTTTGTTCATTATAATTTTCACAGTTTATATTTACATCCTTAATCTTACAATATTAAAAGATATTTGTAATTTCTTGTTTAGTATTCTTGTTTAATATTTGCAAAACTCCAATGTAGGCAAGAGGTGAAAATCTTTTGAGGCTGAAATTTGGGGCACCAAGCACGTGCTTGTTATGATTATCTCTTGATCCACCACTGGTTCTCAACCCAGATATAAGTCTAAATTACCGGAGTCCTCGGGCCAAATCCGGAGAGGTAGCAGCCCATCTTTTATATCAATCAGAAGATATATATATATATATATATATATATATATATATATATATATATATTCAAAATGGGTCATAAGGTCGAAAAGTATTTCTCTTCGACTTTATGGCCCATTGTGCTCCCCCTTCTACTTCATCCTGACGAGGTTCACTTCGCCCATATCTCGGAAACAGCCAGGAGCTTGCTTATCAGTTTATCCTGAAGGTTTACATACTCGGGGTGAGATGCACCGAATATCTTGTATCTGCTGTAACCGAGAGATTCGTAGTTAATGATGATGTGGCGGACGTTTCCTCCTCCTCCATGGAGTCCTATTGTGGACAGATGCTTTCGTAGATTATCATGTCCGGTGATGAATCCGGTAACCTACGTATTTTCCCGAGCTGCGATATATTTTCCCAATGATCACGTTCATCCACTCATTGATTACATGCTATCTTTGGAATTCCAAAAATAGGTTCTGATCCTATGAAAGGTATTCCGACTCCCTTCTTTGCTACATCAATGAGAATCTAATAATATATATATCAATAGGGAATATGCATGAAAATTTTTTTCACACTTATTTTCAGAATATGAAAATACTGTTAATACTGTAATAATATTTAAAAACGAAATTAAAATCCGACAAATATCAAGGAAGCTATAAGCTTTTAAAGATTATTATATGTCTTTTTCTTGCAAAAATACTAAAAACGGAGTTTTACGTGTATTTTAAATGGTGAAAGTGTAATATGACGTCACATAACATATCAAGAGGGCTATCACCCTCTTTGTCTAATCGGGAATTTCAATCATTCATTTCTCGCTTATTTTTAAAGTTATTTAAAAAGTAATTTTACTTTGATATTTGTCAAGTAAACATGCTTCAATTCAAGTGAAAAAAAATTTTCATGCATATTCCCTATTGTGTTCGTATCCAATTTTATTTCCGAGAGCCAATATCCAATTAACGCACCTTCTAGAACCTATAGCTCAAAACTTAGGAAAAAACTATGTATGAGACTTGTGCTGATGAGGACTTTTTATGGGGAACTTTTGAACAACCTACTTTAATTGCTACGAATTGGACCGAGAGCCAAGTGTATTACACCCAGAAGGTAAATATCTGGTGAGAACTTAACATACGGATATTGAACACACAACCTATAAACATAATAGTGACTGACTACGTTATTGTCTGTTTAAATGTAGCTGCAATAAAAAACCAATAGGTACCCAATTCATTTCCTAAGTACACCATTCTACTAATGATGTTTCTCGCTTGTATTCACAGATTCAAACAACAATGCGGAACAGTAATGAATTATAATATATATTTAATTCTTTATAGTGGAAACAAAGTTACAAACACAATACAAAATAAATCGCACAAAACAAAAAATAAACTATAAAATATTTCCTGATACGTCACACATTTGATTATTAATTTCAATTATGATTTCTATATATATATAATATAAAAATTAATAGATCTGGAACAATAAAAATTTTTATATAATTGAAAGAAAAAAAAAATGAAAAAGAAATCAAATCAATTGAAACAAATAATCTGAATAATAATAATCATAATAATGAGCAGATATTGAATAATATTGGTAATATTCCAATATAATGAATTATTGATTTTATTATTTAATAAATAATTAACCGCTGTGTTTTTTTTTATTATTATTTACCTGAGAACAAGTCATTTCGTAATACATTAACCGCACCACATTGAGGTATCATTTATATTATATATTGTGTATCACAAGAATCGTCTTAGACGGCCAGGCCCGGCCCGCACACTATGCAACCGGTTGTACAACGTGTAGTACTGCCAAAGAATACAGTACTGCTTGGATTGATAGTCACTGCAACAAGTAACTCAGTGTTTCACACACAATCACAAAGGATACACTGTGTGCATCCTGTTGTACCACAAGTTATGCAGCTTGTATAAATGAGAATTGCTGATATATTTTGTTCTTCCTATCATATTCAAATCGGAGAGGTTTCTGGATAGACCCCTCATTCCAGATCTATTCTCCTTAAAAAGTTTAGAATCAGAATTGAATCTAGGAATTGTAAGATGCTTACGAACTGATGGTGAGTATCGAAAGTCCGTCAGGAAGTAATTCGACTTTTCCCAGTTTTCAGAGACGTTCCTTGTGTTTACAATGTTTTGTGAAGAAACTCGTTAGTAGTCATAGTCTAATTTTCACCAGGCAAACACAGATTTTGGATCTTTGTCGAATAAAATACACAAGTAGATGTTATCTCAGTCTCGAAATATATATCTCCAGAGCAAAGATCTTTTGGTTGTTGGTTCATTCCTCAGATATTCTCGGTAGATGTGGTCTCCAAGATAACAAAAGCGCTTGGGTAATATATGAGCTGCTAATGAATCTTTCATTCCCAGAAGCAAGGGTAAGACCATTGTCATCCACTGCTTCATTTCCTTCTGCATATCCTAGCATCCAGAAGATGGTAAGAGTTATACAACATATTGAGCCAACTGTTAGCACAACAAGTTCTAGTCGGCAAATCTTCGACTCGGGTCAAATGTCAAGAAAAAAATGAAAAGTAGAATTTTTTTCACGAACCTTTTCAGCTATTTTTTAACCTAGTGAATATTGTATTTAAAAAAAATCAATAATACATCAATCAAATAACACTATGTAAGAAATTTAATATATATTTTTTTCACTGATTCAGTATGTAGGTAAGAAGGTTTATAAATAAAAGTCACACTCACATCAGGTTTCATAATGAAAAGCACTTCCTTTTTATATTTCTTTTTTATCGGAATTGGCATTATTGACTACCAAGAAGGTAGTCAATCCTCGCAGTCTATCCTTTTGAAGGCACCATCAGAACTCTGATAGCATAGCTGGTGATCAGGGCTCCTATCTACCCTGATCACGCCTCTAGACTAAATTAAAAGAATTAACACAAGCTCGCAGCATTTTGTATATTTAAGAGTAGTATAAATATTTTGACGATGTTTATACACAGAAAACATACATTTTTATTTTTTTATTTTTAAATTACCCTTAAATAAGTGTAGCGAATAGTAAAAAAAACAAAACACTAGTTGTTTATGTGATAAGATATGAAATATGAAATCAAAATAAAACCACATTTCGTTTGTATAACAGGTGTACCTAATACGAATCACTATTCGATATATTGGAGAATTTTTTATATATATTTGCAACTGCTGCACCAGAAATAATGAATCACTGCCAACATAAGCTACTGTATCAAGCACTACAAAATTTTAGCACACTACATTGTTCAATATTCACATAGCTATAATAAATAAATTTACTATACTGCCTTGCATACTTTTTGCTCTAACCATCAGGAACATATTACCTTAAAAGAGAGAAAAAGTATATCGAAATTAATTTTCACATTACAAAATAAACAAACTTAATGAATATAATTAGTTAAAAACTTTTGACAGAGGCAATACAAGTCCATCATCCCAATATAATTATGTGAGTTAAAACGTGGATAGGTTATATTTTACAACAACAAAAATGTTAGTTCTGAGGATAGGGTAATGACTCGCATGACACACACTTGAATCTGCATCTATAATAATATTCAATTTCAAATTTTACCCCAATTCTTAGAACACTTTTTTGTATTTTATAAAAACGCATTTCGACTATAAAGTAGTCATGATCAGTATAAATTAGCTAATCGTAACTATCTCCGGCATATGTAGTGAAAGATATATTACTCGTTGCTAATTTTGGTGCGTGTCTCACAATGATTTAAGAAATATTTTGTCTTTTATATGATCGGACTGAAGTATTAACTAAGGGATTACTTGAGCTAACTGACCAATTAAACAATTAGGTGTTTGATGAACCCATCAACTGCGTCGATTGGCGGCAATCCTTTTCTTACCAAATATTCTTGTTTGTGTCAATAGCGTTTGGGTGTACCAAGACCATATTATGGTCAAAAAATGATTACCACCAATCGACAAAGTTGATGGATTCAACGCACACGTAACTCTATAATTGGTCAGTTAACTCAAGTAATCCCTTAGATAATACCTCAGTCCGATCATATAAAAGACAAAACATTTCTACAATCATTGTGAGACACGCAACAAAACTAGCAACGAGTAACATATTTTTGACTCCATTCCCGAAGATAGTTACGATTAGCTAATTCATACTGATGATGACTACTTTGTAGTCGAAATACGTTTATATAAAATACAAATAAGTGTTCTAGGAATTGGGACAAAATATGACATTTAATTTCAAAAAACCTAGAGTTCTTTTTGATTATCTTAATAATCTTTATATAATGATATTGCTTATCAGACAATGTCGGATTATTAATAGGTTATTGTAAATATATAGTTGCTTAATAGCATGGTAGTAACGTGACAAAACATTTCTACAATCATTGTGAGACACGCAACAAAACTAGCAACGAGTAACATATTTTTGACTCCATTCCCGAAGATAGTTACGATTAGCTAATTCATACTGATGATGACTACTTTGTAGTCGAAATACGTTTATATAAAATACAAATAAGTGTTCTAGGAATTGGGACAAAATATGACATTTAATTTCAAAAAACCTAGAGTTCTTTTTGATTATCTTAATAATCTTTATATAATGATATTGCTTATCAGACAATGTCGGATTATTAATAGGTTATTGTAAATATATAGTTGCTTAATAGCATGGTAGTATAATTACTTAACAGCTAAATTAGTAGTAGTCTGATAATTTCTAAAAAATAATTAAATTAATATTTAAATTTTTTAAATATTCATTGATTAATTTGGAATTCTAATAAATATTAATACACAATTTTAGAAATATTTATGTAATCATTGTTTTAATTTTTGCAAATCAAATAGTTGTAGTTATCTAATTGTTAAATAAAAAATTGCTAATTCCATACCATTAGCAAATAAAATAATTTCGGTAATCATATACCGATATTTGTATTATTAATCATATTCTAATCATAATCAATAGAAATTTATGATCCATCACAATAATATATTGAATAACATTCTTTGACACCAAATGCTTGATATGAAAAAGCATACACAACTTGAATGGGGATCAAACCCACGAGCTCTGGCATAGATAGATAGATAGATTGTAGCGGCTACTCTGGACGGGACACACTTGACCATAAGGTCCATTGTGATTCCTAAGGATGTGAGGATGTGAGTGGAGTGGAAGGAATTTTGTGTGTAGACTAGAAATTCGTAGGTTGTACGGCTCCAGCCGACTATGATAGGAATTATGCCGATATTCATATGAAGTTCGTGAAGGAAACTGCAGAAAACCTTCACAAGCATAGACGGTTAATTCGTTCTTGTCCGTACGCCGACAGTTTAGTCAATTAACCACCCCCCTTTTTTTTCTTTATAATTGACAAACTGCCGATGTCGGGATTCGAACCCATAACCTCCCAGTTTCAAGTAAACATAACGCCTTAGACCACTCGGCTACTTGGACGATAACCTCTGGCATTCTATACCAACGCTCTGTCTCTGAGCAACCAGATTCTGATATGGTGTTGGAATGCGTATAATTTTTCACTATCTTGATATCGATGTATTGTTAATTTTTGAGAATTTACTATTTTACATAATTTGAATTGTTTTTTTGTAAACTTGCGTCAATCTATCTGTTGCTAGTATAGTTCCCTTTCGGTCATATACCAACGGAAGTGAATAGAGTTTACTTAATTTGCCATTTCAGTAATACTAGAAATGGATACATTGAGACAAATAAGTTAAAATTAAAATTTAATTAAGACCCGTCATACAGGATCTATCAAAAAAGATATTTAAGAAAACAACCTGATATATCGAGTAATTAAGCTACCGCCGACCGAAATAAAATTTACCCGAAATTTCAGTTGTTTTATTAAATATATTTTTTTTAGGTCCGTCATACCGGAATTTTATTGGATCAATCTCTAGATTAATATTTCTATTTTCTATTGCGTGGGTTCTTTTTTATTCGTCTTTTTTTATTCCAACTAAAAATTATCAAAATATGTCAAAATATGTGTAAAAATATGTGTTTCTCCATAAGAGCAATGCATTAAAACTCGAACTCTAACATTAAATAATTAATTGCCTTCAACTTCATGTAAACAAAAAATCAAGCCTTAATCTTTTTGAGTGCTCGTACATCCTTAACGTTGTAATATGTTTATCTAAAAAAATAGTAATAAAAAGAAAACTGACATTAAAATTACCACTGTTTTAATAGTAATGAAATGGAAATTATAAAAATAATCCATTTCCTTAATTTAAATAAAAATAGTAAATAATAATTACCAGAGAAGGTAATTAAAATAAAAGTAAAATTATTTCTGTTGTAATCATAATATTCATACGGTAAAGGAACAATAAATTATCATATAGAGAATATGGTATTTATTATTATAAAAGAAAAAAAAACAAGTTATGTCCATTTTTAAGGTTGACCGGACAGTACAGTACATCTCATAATAAACCGAAACACTCATTCTAACAGAATTAAAAATTTTAATCTGTAAATTATTTAAATTTAGATAGCATCTAACATCACTAGGAATCGGATTTATGTAATTATTTAATTACTAAAAATAATAAATAATCGTTTGGACGAATATTTTGACGATTTGATGAAAATTTTCGTGAATTTTTTATCTTAATTAAGATATTTACAAAACTTTTCGTCAGACTATTTTTTTAAATAATTTTAACGTAATGTACGAGATTTAATTTATTAACGTAGAAGTTTTTTACTTTTTAATCTATAGAAGGTGGAGCAACATTATCGAAAATGTAAGCGTTTATTCAACATTTGCTATTCACATGTTAAAATTTTTTAATGATTAATTACCTGAAAACCCTTCGTCAGATTTTTTTTAAACAATTATTTTATATGTAGGAGTTAGCAATTAATAACATATCAAAAATTTAGATGTTTACCTATACATTGCGAATTTACCTATACATGTGTCTGATCAACCTTAATATCAGTTTTTTTTTGTACAAAATTCTTCTTTCAAAATAACTTGCCCAACGAGTTTGAATGACAATTAATTTTTTAATTTTTATTTTTCAGGATGAAAATGAAGAATCTGTTGGAGATATTTATCAAGATGAGAAGAATGAAGCGGCCATATTGTTACGACCAGACAAAGAAACTGGTGGATTCTTAATGGTGAGTATTAATTTTAAATACAATTTTGAAAAACCAGTGAATGTACTGAGGGATTTTCTGTAAGAACTTATCCTTAAGTTCTTATCCTCAATCTTATCCACATAACGAACAAGATAAGTGATTTTATTTACATTTGATATTTTATTAAAAACCAACACAATAGAGAACTTGCATGTTTTGTAATTTTATTTTTTTTCGAAAGTTTACTAAAACTTATTAAGACAAATTTATAAAAAAATTTTAAACAATTGATTTTTCATGTAATTTTACAATTAAAAATTGTTTTTTGAAAATGTACATTCAAACGCCAGTGACGTAATTATATCGCTTTAGTAACGCCACCGCATGGAGAAATGATAAGACATCCATGTTTACGAGAGAGACTATTAGACTATTTTGTTATGACACATGGTGATAGAAAATAGAAAATACAAGTGTATAGCATGATTCCAATTGGGCCTCAGCCTCAACGGATATAATGACGTCACAATCAATCACAAATCGTTTTTTTTATACAAAAATTTAATTATTTTTTATTAATAATTTATGAAAAATGTAATTGTTAATAAAAAATAAAAAAATTATCAAAACATACTTCAAATGAATTATCCTTTCATTTATGTATGAATTTGTAGCGATAAAAAATTAATGCAACTTCTCTACTAAACGATTATCGTTAAACATAGCTATGTACCATCTCTAGTAAACCAACTTTAAAAAGAAAACCGCATTGAAAACGCTCTTTTCAATTTGGACAAATACATTTTTTGCATTTGTTCATTCGCTAGTTTTCAATCTTCAATGTTCATTCTTCAATGTCTGTGACATTGAAGCTCACAAACGAGAGGACTGATTTTAATGCGATGCAATAGCGATATGCGATATCTGTTCAGGATACAGATTGTCAGCTCTTTTTCTATAGTTGGTGTAAGTATTTTTAAGGAGTGGAAGCGTCGAGAAGATAATATATTGTATAGTAGAATATATAATTTATAACTCCCCAGCGCTTTTACTTTTTAAAAATCCCGACACCAACTCGAAAAAGAGCTGATGATCTTTATCTTGACTGAATAGGTTTTCATCAAACATCCCGAATTTGCTGCAGATTTGTCCTTAATTAATTTGGTTTTCGAAAAAATGTTCGTTTAAAAATTAGTGAAATACTCAGCTTTTGTTCTAAACGTTTTGTCGAAACCAAATGGGAAAAAGAAACATGACTTGACTGATGGAGTTTTGCCAGGCTGTCATCGTCAAGACTAGCCAACGGGATGCGAAATTTGTAAACAGTATATAAATGGGGTGAACAAAGACACAAATTTATTAAGAGAAAAAGAAACAGACATACAAATATATTGTTGATGTTTCTAAGAATCAGCAATAGTATATATTTAGACCTAACTCGTTTACTCTTTACAAATAAATCTATTTCTTTCCTATACTCATTTATACACTATTGCAAATTTCGTATCCCAACGGTTAGTCTTGACGATGACAGATAGCCTGTAGATAGTGACATACCTAGGGAAAGCAATTGGGTATATTTTTATACCCGATATATGTAAATATGCAAGGGTATATAATAGCTTTATTAGTCCATTTACGCATATCTTCCCGTTTTTCCGTCTGTGAACACGCAAACTCAAAAACCACAAGAGACAATGAGCTTAAACTTGATGTGTCTGTTCTAGAGCTAAAATATTTCGTGAATGAGTTAAATCTCAAGAGTTAATAAAATTTCATAAGTTCAATAGTTTTGCCATAATTTCAGATCAATCAATAAGTAGTCAATTCAAACATCTGCAATTACTCTCGATTGCAAAAGCACATATGTATAGACACTACTTTGTTTTTATTAGGCATTGGTGCGTGCGTAAAAAGAAAAACAAACAGTTCACGAATTTATAATGAACCCCGTATATACCGGGTATGTAAGCAACACCTCAGTTAGTTGTTATTTTCGCTAATTTATTATTAAATTTTTATACAAAATTCAATTCAATTAAAATTATCAAATAAATAAAATGAAAATATTTCTAAAATTAGGTTAAATGTTTTATCATTTACTTAACATTTAATAAAAATGGATATCTTCTCTATGAATCGTTCTACAATACCATAAATAATAACGAAACAATAATAATATTTATTTATATATATATACTTTCTCAATGTAGACAACTATACATTTAAATATAAATATATTATTTTAAATTGAACTAAAAATTCACTAATTAATTCGGTATATATTTAATACATTTCATTATATTTTAATAGTATTATGATTCTATTGACATAAAAATTAAATAGTAAAATATGATTAATTCACTTTCATATTTATAATAAAAATTATTCTAAATATTCATCTTAAAGTAGAAAAAAAAAATCCTTGGATACTATTATTAAATGTGTAGGTTTCAACATTTCAGTTTATGAGTACGAATATTATGTTGTTTTTTTTTTATTCTATACGTGCAATGTTTTAATAAATTTTATGTTTTAATTCTTTTTTTGTTGCATTTGATTCATTTTTGTAATAATTTTTTTTTACAAAAAAAATTAAACAAACAACATTATTTCACATTCTTTGTTACATTTATCATTTTAAAATCATTTATAAACAACACCTTGACACTTTTAAATCAAGACATGAACGAATAATATTCGTTATAAAATGTAGGAGGTGTTCATTACCGATTAACTTTATGAAATAAAAGTAAGTTACTTTAACAATGCGACTATAAAAAACGGATTTTTCTCGGAGGCTGATGATTTTGACCAAGCTCTTTTAAGGATGTTAGGATGAGTGCAATCGAAAGCAAAAGTAGTTTAAATAAAAAATAACAAATAATAGGAAAAACTTTTGGCAGTTAATGTATCGTTAATTTAAATCAAAAAGAACATATATCCTTTTTCTTTCTATTACAATACGTTTAAATGACAAAGACTTTTTTATTCTATTTATAATTTTTTCTCAACAATCGTTTAGTGAATGTTAATAAAATTGTGTAAAATTGTTTCTATACAGTTCAAGTTATATAATATAAAAATAACTGAGACGCTTTAATACGCTTCGTAGCTTTTTTAATGGCAATTGAAATGAATTTAATCTATTGAGTGAACAAAGCTACTTTCACAGTGCATTCAGTGAGGAATATTATACTAAATTTCATTCTAAACTAAACATTCTACTTTCCTTCGTTTCGTAGCATTTTAGATATATCTCCCTAACATCCTTAAAAAATAACACTATGTAATAAATTAAATAATTTTAAATTTAGCATGAAAATTTGCACAGAAATTCGTTATTTAACGTAGATTTTTAGTCATTTATTCCCTAAGGGGGTAGAGTAAGGGATGAATTTGTATGGAAAGTGCGTCATTTTTTAAGTTAGAAACGTATAAATTGGTATTTAGGCTTCTGAAGTACTTCATTTTCCTGGTTTATATCATATATACCGGATATAAAAATGGAAAAAAGAACCGTGGGCATGGGCAGAGCAGGTTACCCAAAAACTCATTCACCGAATTTGCTCAAAACATTTGAGAAAATTCGGAGATGTTGCATATAGGAATTCGCATCCGGCGCACGGCTACTAGAAAAGAAATATTTATATGCCTACCATCATGCAAGTGTTGCGATGAGTAAATAAAACAAAATAGTAGTTGCCTATCTTATGAGATGTGATATTAGAATAAAACTTTATTTTCTTTTGTATACTAAATATACCTAATACGAATCACTATTCATTTAGTAATAACAGTTAACACCAAAAAATATTATTTATTAAGTAAAAAATTTGAAAATTTAAGAAATTCATAGCTTGTAAACAACTTATAGCCTAAATTTGAAATTACGCGGGTTGTATTTGGGACTTGATGAAGTATAATCCCTGATAATTTCAAGTAATTTAAAATTGAAAGATACAGCTATCTGAATAAAGCAATTTTTCAAAAATTGATTCACTTTGCGATTCCATATATTAAAATGAAAGGATCAATAAGTAACACTGATGGTAGCTATCAGTAAAACGAAGTACACCAAAATGAAAAATATGAGCCAAGCTTTCTATATTAAAAACTGTTGAAATGAGACCGTTTCAAAATCAGACAAAATCCTGCTAAAACAGTGTGTCAGGTAAATACTGATAGTGGAACCAGATTTTGGTTTGGAGTCGGGTTTGTTTCTAAAAGTATAAGATGAGTGGAAAAAAATGTCGTTTGTTTCAATTTTCTAAGTTATTCAAAGACGAAGATACATATAAGCTTCTGAAAATTATACAATGGCATTCCGGCAATTGGTAGGCTTACAAAACGAAAAAATTGTATAGTGTTTTTGTTTAAAATTGTTTGGAATCTTCTGGAATTAATTAAAGTTATGTTAAAATTCACAAAATTACAATAACCCTATTATCTTATTTCCTATCTAGTGACAAGCACTATTGATTCAGATGATCAATGATTATGTAAAAGAGTGAATGATCGATAAAAATTATTGAAATAATTTAATTCAGAAATTAAATGCTAATAATAAAAGTATGTACCGACTCGACAGAGTTTAACTGTTCATAAATATAAATTAATAAAAATATAGTAATTATTATAATGAATTCCAGTCATGCTAAAAAGAAAGCCACAAAACCTGGTACAAAACCATACATACAATTATAGAATAACAATTACTTAACTCCACCAGAAGTTTAAGTCGATTTGCATCGTATTATACAAACTATTAACTCTGACTTAAAAACAGAAAAACTAAACTAAACACAGGCATTGAAATTATATTTTAGTTAAAGACATTCAAATTATTATTTTATTCTTTAAGGTTATTCGATCATTAACACCAAGTAAAGATAACAATCTTATTTTTACCTCTGTATAGAGACTAGGTACATCGTATGTTGTATTCAATCTCGAAAATCGAGTGTTCACTAGATCTATTCGTTTTGGGATATCGTGATTCCAAAAATACAATTTTTGCAACCGGTCCCCGTGTGTGGATTTGTCTGAAAATAGCTAGGACGTTTAAATACCATAATGAAGTTTTTTATCACTAAAACTTTCAAAATAAGATAACGATTTGTTTGAAAATTTGTACACGGATTTCTAACATTTCTTACAAAGTTAGCTTTCTTGATTGGCTTTTGAATTTTTTTCCATTTTGGAGGTAAAGTACCATAAATATGGGACGATTTATAGTGTGTAAATATATTATTTGTAGTTGTACGAAAGTAAATCAATGAGGTGCTTCGATCGGAACTAAAAAGTCAGAGAAGTGTTTAAATATACGAACTGACAATCCTATAATTTAAAAATGATCGAATTTATGCATATGTAGCGGTGTCACTTCATCATTAAATTATTATTATAATTTTATTCATCATTTTTATCTGTTGAATTTCAACTATAACTTCCCTCTATTATCACGGTTGCTGTGAATGTTAACAACCGTAGTAATTTACACATAAAAATAATAACATTTCATAAATCAAATTAAAAATATCAATTTTAATTAATAAAGATCAATTATATCCTTTACATATATTTATTATTTATTTAAATAATAATTTTTTAATATAACAAACATCTACTTTACACATATAATAGCACAGTCTATACTTGTGAGTTTAGTAACGAGAACTAAATATAAAAAATCGCGCGAGATTTAAACACACCAAAATTTTAATTTATCATTGAGCACACCAAAATTTTAATTTATCAGTATTCTATAAAATTGTTTAGTTTTATTAAAACAATTTTCATTTATGATAAACAGAAAAAATAAGACTAATAATATTTTATGTTTTAAGAAGGAATAAATTGTATGTCTCTAAAAAAATGTCTCTTATTCTTTCGTAAAAGAATAAAAAATTAGTGTTTATCCTAATTGAAAATAATTTATAATAAAACTAAAAGATTTTATAGAAAATTAATAATCAATATTTTTTTTTTTAAGATTTTTTGTTTATTTTTATTCTCGCGTGACTTTTTTATTTAGTTATATGGCTTCAGTGTACGCTTCAATTTGGACTTTTTTGTTTGTTTTACGCCATAAAAAACCGAAGTCCATATAATGGAGATCAGTGGAAAATACGAACGAATGACTATGTTTATTTTATAATACTAGCGTTTCCCACGACTACGAAATTTGGAGTCGGTTAAAATTTTTGTTGATTTTATCCTTTGCACAGGAACTATCATTCTAAAAAATAACTATAATTATTATTTATTAAAATTTTATTTCAATTTTGAAATCTCAACTTTGATTGGCGTTTCCATAGTAATTATAAACTATACTAAACTAACTAATAGCACACGATAAGGATATCTATATCTATTGAATATATTTTTTTTTCTCCCGACTTATATCGATATTTAATGAACTATTTTATATCGATAGCATATAGCCTTTCTCATGAATGTGGCTATCTAATGCAAAAAGAATTTTTCAAATCAGACTGACAGCTCCAGAGATTAGCGCGTTTAAACCAACAAACAAACGATATATAGATAAACCTGTTTGACATATTATTGTGTACTAATCGAATAACCTTAAAGCCATTCAAATTATTACTTCTAATACATTTTTTTTATTTATTTAGTCACGTTTTATTTCCAAATAAAAATACGCGTTGTTGGTTTTGTGAAATACAATCGGTTAAAATAATGTGTTTTTTTTTTTCAATCTCAGGGATATGATTTGTTTTTGAAATAATAAAATTATACTTCACTATATAAAATGTCATTATTATTATATGAATTTGTTTTTGATATACGTAAATTATTCAATATTAAATATTGACGTTTAGATTTTGATTTGATTTGTAATGCTCAATTTCACAACATTAATATTACGTGTAAACTGGGCCTTTGTATTTGTTACAGTTCTAAATTTTTTATACAAATCAATCAATTAACAACTATTTCATAAGTTATTTATTACATCCCGCTTTGATATATTTTTTATGATAATTTAATTTGCATTAATTGAAACAGAAAAAAATTTCCTTGCAGCTATATGCATAAATTGTTTTAAACTATGTTTGTCAATCATTCAAAATAATATTTGCTGATAATTTGTATTATATTCTACTAGTTTTGAACCGAGAGTGTATCATACGAACTTGAAATTTGCAATATTCGTATCACTCGAAACCATAGAGATAATATATATATAGAGTACGCAAGCCGAGACGAAAGTTGTCCCTCATATAGAAAGAGAATCGCGTAGGTTGAACTATCTCTTTTTAATGACTAATATATAGCATAGAGATAATATATACTCTATTGATATATAGTCATTATATAACATAGAGAATATATTATCTCTATGTTATATATTACTCATTAAAAAGAGATAGCTCAAACTACGTGACTCTCTTTCTATTGATGGGACGTTTCCACTTATACACGCACCTATGACTTGCCTACTCTATATATATACTATCTCTATGCTCAAAATACTAATCAGAAAGACAATAGATTTATTAAACGATCATATTAGTGGTAGATTGTAAAGGCTGGCCTGGACGGGCTGCACTTCGACCATAAGGTCCATTGTGATGCCTTAGGATGTGAGGATGTGAGTGGACTGGAAGGAATTTGTGAGTAGACTAGGAATTGGTAGGATATGCGGTTGCAGCCGACTATGATAGGAACTATGCCGATGTTCATCTGGAGTTCGTGAAGGAAACTGCAGAAACCCTTCTCAAGCATAGCCGGTTACATCGTTCTTGTCCATACGCCGACAGTTTAGTCAATGAAGATGTTTCACATTAGGCCGACATCGTGCCGTAGTCGTTTAACCGAAGACGACAGTCGGGCAGCCGCTAAGGGTCCCGACCATTCCCAATGCTGTTCCTGACTGTCGTGTCGTTTGAGTTAAGTCGGGCCAATGTAGTGAAGGTTTTAACAAATGGAGCGCTTCACATTTACCCGACATCGGTACGTTCGTACATTAGTCTACACTTTGCCTTCTTCCAGTGCAACATATGTTTAGGCGGCACACATTCTCTGAATGATTTGTTCTTGCGTTGCATACTGTTTTCGATCCATGCGAGAAGGTTGTCGAATCTTGCAACGCTCATACGAAAATATTTAAAAAATGTATCTTCATATTGTCTCAATTCCTAAAAAAAACAAACATTTAATGCCCCAACTCATCTCTTTTCGTAAACATTGAATGAAATCATTGAATCCCATTTTTCCCCTTTTTTTTAAACGTTTATAATACGAGATACAAGCTAGTAGCTGATCCCGCTCTAAGTGACTGGAGAAAAATTGACAAAATCTGGACACGGTCGATTCGGACCGACATGCCTATTCGACGCATTATTGATACCCTAGCACTTCAGCTAACCAGTCCAAGTGGCCGAGCAGTCTAAGGCGTTATGTCTGCGCAGTATGCATACTTGGAAACTGGGGGTTATGGGTTCAAATCCCGACATCGGCAGTTTGTTAATTATTAAGAAAATAAAAAGGGGCGGTTAATTGACTAAAATGTCGGCGTATGGACAAGAACGAAGTAACCGGCTATGCGTGAGAAGATTTTCTGCAGTGTCCTTCACGAACTCCAGATGAATATCGGCATAGTTCCTATCAGAGTCGGTTCCTAGTCTACACACAAATTCCTTCCACTCCACTCACATCCTCACAACCGTAGGCATCACAATGGACCTTATGGTCGAAGTGTAGCCCGTCCAGGGCAGCCTCTACAATCTATCTATGACAGAATAATTAATTTTTTGTATGATTAAGTTACTTTATCTGATTTTCGTTAATTTATTGTAACCTATACCTACATAGTCAATGTGATCTCCAAGATACAAATATTGTCATACACAAATAAAAAGTGTTTTTTTTAAACTATGATTACAGACAAAAAATTAAGTAGATATATTATTAATTAAGAAAATAAAAAGCTATTGCAAAATAATTTATGTACTGTAAAATTAAATACATGTCATGATTTCTCAATATCCGACATAAAACAATTAAAAAAAGCATATAACAATAATTCACTTTGGTAAGAACATATTTAACAAATTATCTCCTTCAAGTGAATATAAATAACATGGTCACCATTTAACTTACCATCAACATACGTAACGTAGAGAAATTCAGGTACGCAGCCAAAACACTCGCAAAAGTAAACTTGGCTCATTTCTTTCTAATGCCGGCAGTACACACTCGGCGAGAGCACTCGGCAAATGTCTAGGCGAGACATTTGCAAGGCGATTAGATGCGAGTGAAGCTGTGTACACTCGCGCCGAGTATTTAGCCGGAAATTCAGTTCTCGTTAGTTAGTCAACGTTGGCTTAGCCAGAAATTACGTTGGTATACCTAAAAAGTTATATTTTTATGCCCGGTATATGTAAATCAGGGTATATTAAGTTTAGTCCCGACTTTGTAACGCTTGAAAATATTGATCACAGGTTTGAATGTTTTGCATAGGTGTTCATAAAATGGCCTAATTCGGCCGTTTCCGCATGTCCGCCGTGAACACGATAGCTTCAAAACGAAAAGAGATAACGAGCTGAAAATTTGTGTTCTAGAGCTTAAAGCCAGGTCAAGTTCGTGAATGGGCAAAATCGGACCATGCCGGGGCCATAAAAGATAGAACAATAATGTAAAGACAAAAAATGTTCCTTTTTTAAAAATATACAACTTTTGTGATAAATTTTTTTACATAAATTCAGAATATATCGGGTATTTCAGCAATTAACTTAGTTAGATGTTATTTTCACTTGTTAAATTAAATATTACGGACTAGTAATTTTTTAAACTATTAAAAATAATAATTATTCAAATGAGTAATGCACTATAAGAATTAAAAAAACTAGTCATAAATTTATACATTTTTTATTTATTTTCCTGTTACCACTATTGTACAGATTAATGATATATTTCACTTTTTGAATCTACCGCTGTATTTTGGTAGATCTACCGTTTTTCAAGAAATCGGACTCGCGACACTGATCATAACCTATTTGTTTATGTATCAAATTCAGAACATTTCTCATGTGTTGACAATTTTTATTATTGTAATAAGTGAGATAAAAATTTAATAAAATGGATAATTTTATAAGGAGTATTTTAATGGAGGAACTATATGACCCAGCCGATTTCTTAAAAAGCGGAAGATTAAGAAAACAAAAGGTAGATTCAAAAAGTGAAAATTCCAATTTAAATAGTTTGAAATAAATACTTTTATTCAGAATAATTAAAATTATATTACATTAGTATTTAATATATTATAGAATTTTTTTTCTTCAAATATTAAATAATATTAATTCTTTTTATTTGTCATATATTGCATTACTTATTGTCTTAAAGTAATTACAGAACCATATTCCATTATTTCAAATAATGGAATATGGTCTGTAATGACTGATTTTGTATTTTTACGACTGGGGAGTTTTAAATTAATTATTATTATAAAAAATTGAAAAAAATGACACAAATTCAAAAGTTTTTTATTTATTCAAAAAAATTAAAAAAACGGTAGAACGGTAGAAATACTAAAAAAGCGGTAGATCTACCGTTAAACGGGATATCTGGCAACACTGCCCGTGACGTAGAAACTCAGAAAAATGGCGGCATAAGAAAAGTTTCTTTGTAAGCATAAAGTGTCCCGGCCGACGACTAAGTAAGATAATCTGACTATTTTACTAAGATTACTAAATTCTTAGTTCGGCCGAACACGACCAATGAAGCTTTAAACCAAAAAGAAAAGTAATTGTAGTTATCTGTATATTGAAAGTGAAGTGTGGCGCCCCTGGTTATATGCTTACCTACCATAGATAATATTATGTAAATACTATACCGTGTTCAGTTCCGTCCAAAGAATGCGTTATTATTATTTGTATTATATATATTTATCAATTGACGGTGGGTATTAATATGTTTTGCAAATAAACATAACAATTGTAGCCTTGGCATCTTTTATATTTAAGGCCATTTTAATTCTTGATACTTGTAAAATGCATTACGAATTTTCATAACAATAATTAAAAAAATCAATTGTTTTATTATTTTTTTTTTTTCAACAATTTTGTCATATTTATTGTTGATGAGCAATTAACAGTTACGCATATAATAATTGAAAAACCCTATCATTTACATTAACATAAAATTCGTTACGCAGGAGCTGCTTCAACTTAGCAAATTTCCTTAATACATAAATCACTCTCTAGCGATCACCATTTTAGTTAGTGTGATCAAAACAAAATATTGTATCTGATATGATTTTAGTATTTGCAAGGCCTAATTTTATTACTAAATAGCATAGGTCAAAGGGAAAGAGTGGGGATAGAGAACGAAGAAAACACAAAATATAAAATAGCTCTCTTAATATTTGAACAATCGTAAAATGTATGTAGAGTAAAGTTGTAGAAAATCATGTTTGCTACAATTCATTACCTGATCATTTATTCTCAAACTCTAATGTGTACAGAGATATTTAGAAATTTAAATTTCAATCTTAAATTGTAAATATTTTTTAAATATTAGTGTAACAGAAAAAATGATAAGAAACAAAATTTGTAGAGATCATTCCCTGGGAGATTAATTTTGTGTATAAGTTTATAAGTAAGGCCCCTTAAGTACGCTTCTTAAAAATGTTTAAGGCCAACAAACCATAAATCATAATGATATAAAAGAATTATATATCATAGATAAGATATATTTACCATTATAGATATGAACTGAAAAATTACTTACATCACAGAATAACCTCAATTTAATTTGGTAACATCTTTTATGAGTATTTCAACTCAATTAAATATGTTGTCAGTCATTTCTAATAAGTAGAATAGATAAAATAATTAGAACAAAATATAAAAGGAATTATTATCTCCAGTGGCGTAGCTACCGAAGGGCTAGGCGGTGCCGCGTACCAGGGCCTGACCAACTACTTCTACCTGAATTAACTAAGACACGGACTATTCACCAATTCTGTAAAGAAATAATGAGAAAATATGGAGTGCAATGTTACTGTTCCATACAATTCCTGTCACTTCTGCAGAAACTGAAAGATCATTTAGCAAATTAAAAATAATTAAAATTATTTAAGAAATACTATGGGCCAAGTTCGACTCCGACATTTATGGCTAATAGCAATCGAAAACAAAGCCGCATCAAACCTAGATTTAACCGAAGTCATTGATACTTTTGCGAAAACTAAGGCTAGGAAAAGATTATAAACTAAATTGTTATTTTGTTGTCAGTAAACATATCAGTATAGTAGGTAGATCCGACTTTCATATAGTAACTGGAAGTGATCCCTTAAAGGGATAAGTTTGCCATTGTACATGACTTATCTATACATAAATTGTTTTTAATGTTTTATGTACAATAAAGTGTTTTACATACTTGCGTACATAAACCTTGTGATTTACTTCGTTTTATTGCTTAATACCAATATTATTAATTCAAGTATACTGCGATCACTAAAGCTCACACAAGCAACTCTTGCACATAGATGTAGTAAGTAGCTAGCTTTACTGTACCCTGCTGTGCACGATAAAGTGATGATGATAAACTATATTTTGACAAAATGGAAACCCGACTTCAAAAATAAAATATTCTATAACAAAAAATGCACTAAAAAGTAAAAAAATAATTGCATATTCTTGTGCCAATTTTAGTTCACCTAAGCAAAAATTTTTAAATATATATGTACAATTATTGTTATTTTTGGAGGCGGTGTCAGCATAGAGAAATTCACATAATTTTTGGACACCGCCTCCAAAAATAACAATAATTGTACATATATATTTAAAAATTTTTGCTTAGGTGAACTAAAATTGGCACAAGAATATGCAATTATTTTTTTACTTTTTAGTGCATTTTTTGTTATAGAATATTTTATTTTTGAAGTCGGGTTTCCATTTTGTCAAAATATAGTTTATTTCTCGCTTTTTAGTGACTCTAAAGTTCTATAACTAGTTTTATTTATCTAAATATGGGTAGACCATACTTAAACGACTAATGTTTAGTGAATTTTTTTATAACACATTTTTTTTTTACCCGGTTTTTTTTTTTTTTTAATTTTAAGAGCATTTTTTTATAACAGATTTTCAATTTTAATTACATGCATTTTGTTTTTTTTTTGTAAAAATTTTTTTTTTTGGGGTCGGTTTTTTTTTTGTAAAACATTTTTTTTTTACCCGTTTTTTTTTTTTTTTTAAATTTTAAGAGCATTTTTTTATAACAGATTTTCAATTTTATTTACATGTATTTTGTTTTTTTTTTGTAAAAATTTTTTTTTTTGGGGTCGGTTTTTTTTTTGTAAAAAATTTTTTTGAAGTCGGTTTTTAAAAAAATTTTCTTATTTTCCCATTATAAATGAGTATACCCTTTCAAAAAAAAAAAAAAATTTCGCAAAAATCGGTTATCACATATAAAATGAGGATTTTCCTCAATTTTCCGGGGATCCCCTCATCAGAATGCGATTTGGTGCCAATGGGACCAATGGGAAACCAAACCCTTTAAAACAAAAAAACAAAAATTCAAAATCGGTTCATAAATGTTGGAGTTCTGAGGTGACACACATAAAAAAAAAAAAAAAAAAAAAAAAAATACAGACGAATTGAGAACCATCCTCCTTTTTTGAAGTCGGGTTAATAAAGTAGCTTTGCATCTTTAAAGTATTTATATATATATATTTATATTTTGACTTGATGAGACCTAAACAGTTTTGTTAGGGCCCCAGATTTTTTTGTATCAGGGCCTTTGAATACATAGCTACGCCTCTGATTATCTCAATATATTAATTTATATGAATGTTTAAATTAACAATATAATTAGAAAATCAAATATTTTATAAGAATATTGTTGTTGTTACGATTTTGACAAACACCTACAAAAACATTAAATTATTTAATCATTACATTTCATACTAATTTTAGAAAGTTTTTTTTTTTTCATTTTTTGATTATAATCAAGAACATAAAAAAAATTTGTTTATATTTTATAATAACCATTTAAAAACAGTTTGATATAAATGAGAGAGAATAAGGAAATAAAATAGTGTTTCAGAAGTATACTACACACACTATATACAACTTAGTTTAGTCAATTAACATGACTTAATAGTAGTCATCATAATAATAATCTATGCATAACCATAAATTTTATATAACAATTATAAATCACAATGTTTTGTATTAGACCCGGCAGCGTACAAGGCAAACATTTCATGAATAACATTATTTGACATCAAATGGTTGATATAAAAATATAAAAAAAATACAGACGAATTGAGAACCATCCTCCTTTTTGAAGTCGGGTTAAAAAATTCAATTAAAATCCATGAATGTTTGAGAGTATATCAAGGATAAGGAGTTTTGCTCATTTGTAACGATTCGCTCTTTAGTAATAGGGACTACAGACATGCAACCTGTGCAGGAACATTTAAAGGACAAATGAATGTTCGGTAGTAGGTTGATAGTCTGTATAACTGTTGCAGAACAAAATTACATGTCCTTGATCTGGTTGCTGTAAACATCACAATTATTGGATATTATGTGGGAGGAGTTTAATGTTTTTATACAAGTTTCTCGTGTGTAGCGATATTTGCAACATATTATCTAAAATTTTATGTTTTCCTAATATTGTTTTGTTTTATTATATAGATTGGTTACTTCATATACTTTATTATTTTTATACTTAATTTTTTATATTGATTATAATTTATTTTTGTAAAAATTTTTTACTAAACACATTCAACTAGAGATACATACAAATAAACAGTAGATAAATAAACTACAAATTAAATGAGATAGATAGAGACAAGATGACAAGTGATTGAATTTTTAAGATAGAGTAATAAAGTAATGTTGGAATTTTAACATGTTGTGAATAGCAAATGTTGAATGAACGCATACATTTTCAATAATGTTGCTCCACCTTCTATAGGTTAAAAAGTAAGAAACTTCTATTTTTATAAATTAAATCTCGTATTACGTTAAAATTTAAAAAAAAATAGTCTGACGAAGAGTTTTGTAAATATCTTAATTAAAAAGATAAAAATTCACAAAAATTTTCGTCCGCCATACTTGAATAGAGTCTAAAGACAATTATTGATTATTTTTAGTAATTAAATAATTACATAAATCCAATTACTAGTGATGTTAGATGCTATCTAAAATTAAATAATTAATTTACAGATTAAAATTTTTAATTTCTGTTAAAAAGAGTGTTTCTGTTTATTTTGGTTTGCTGGGTACTGTCCGGCCAACCTTAAGTGGTTGATATAGTACTACTTTTCATAGTACTAGATAGTACATTTTCAAGATTTTATACAGCTCTATGTATTCTCGTGATTTACAAATGTAACAATATTTAAATGTGAGAAACATTCACATGACTCTTTTATACATACATTTTTTTTTTTTAATAAAAAAAACATTTAAAAAAAGTTACGTTATAGATTTCAATGAATTTATATTTGTAAGTATTTAAAAAAAAAAACATGCATAAACCAATTAAAATTTAAACTAATTTTACCGTTGATTTGTGTTGAATCTATGCGGTTTTCGATAAAATGTTTTTTTTCGAAAACCGAGTGGATTCGGAAAAAATCAACCATGAAATTTTGAAACAATAATCGTAATGTCCCTTTTGCTGTCAATTTATGAAGTATTACCAGTTTTAAGCTTTAATTTGTGACATTCAATCGTCAGTTTTTGATGGGTTTGAAAAATAACTTTCATTTTGTGATTCAACATTTATTTATTGATATGTTACAATCTTAACGATCATTATCAAACTAGATGAATCAACCATATCTATGGTCTTTGACAATCAAGTGAATGTATTCATTGGAAACATAAATAATACAGAGAAAGTCACCAGAATTACCATAGATATAGCTACCACAAAATAATCTAGCTGTACAATACATAACCATAGATAAATACATATTCAAAAGTTCAATTTATCATATCTATGATTAAATATACCATAAACAATTTATTAACGTGTTATAAATTTTAAATGTCAAGTTCTTTTCAAATAAAATAATGATTACTTAATTGAGATGGGTTATTTTGTAAATATCCTCAAGTTCTTAATTCATTCTGCGTGCAATTTTCATCAAGGATTTTATGACAATACATATACTTTCCAATTATTAATACCAAAATGTGACCTTAGTTTGAATCTGAATACAGACTACTAAAAACATGAAAATAAATCAATTTCGAAACATTTTTTTTTTAATACAAGCACATATTCACTGAAATCTATAACTTAATTTTTTTTTTTAAATGTCTTTTTTTAATAAGACATTTAAACAATTATGTGAATTGTTCTCACATTTAGTTTTTTTATTTCATTTTATAAAACAATTACTTCAAACAAATATAAATTTAATATATATATGTAATTAATTAAAATATGCCCCTCCTAGTGTATGCATGCAAAAAAAAAAAGTTGCACAAAATTCACTCGGTTATTAAAGAGTGTTTTTTTTCTCTTTTCAATTATTATTTACATACTAATGTTACTAATCTTTTAAGATACATGATTTTGCCTAAAGCTACATAATTATCTAATATCGTTGCAAGAAACAAACAAAAAAACTTTATAAAAAAATATTTATTTACGGCGTACCTAATCAATTTTTTAAAACTTAGAAAGTAATTTCAATCCATTATTTAACTTGTTAAATGATTTTCTATCTTGATTGAAGTTATCATCAAAATGACCATGAAAATATCACCAATTAGATACAATATTAGACAGTCTCTTTAGCATTATGCCACTAATAATTTAGACATATATATTATAAAAATCCATATTAACACCTTTGAGTATTCGTTCAAAAAAAAAGTTTTTCTATAAAACATAACTTCTACTAAACAATTAATTTCAAAAATAATCAGTTACAAACAATTAAATCTAATAAAACTAGTGTCAATAAAAGTTCCCTACCCCTATCCATTTAGTGGTAGTAGTAGTAGTGGGGGCAAAGCTTAGAAAGAACTATTCCACTCAATCTCTTGTAGTCTCTACCACACTTGGTTCTTAATCTCTAGCCCTGTGTTCGTTGTCGAACCTACCCGTCGTCTTTGCAAAAGGCAGCACAAAGGTTAAGTTCCTAATTTTGAATTTGGTAAGGACATTCTGCCAGACGGTGAAAGGGCATGCCATCAACCCCGTTACAGTCCAGACAAGTTCCGCTGACCTCCAATCTCATGAAAGATAGATCCCCACCAGCCAAGTAGCCGCGTTTGTTAAGGCGTTGTGTGTACTTGGAACTGGGAGGTTATGGATTCGAATCCCGACATCGGCAGTTTGTCAATTATTAAAAAAGAAAAAGAAAAGGCGGTTAATTGACTGAACAGTCGTATGGACAAGAATGAAGTAACCGGCTATGCTTGTGAAGGTTTTCTGCAGTTTCCTTCACGAACTCCAGATGAGTATCGGCATAGTTCCTATCAAAGTCGGCTGCATCCGCACATTCTACCAATTTCAAGTCTACACACAAAATTCCTTGTCCTCCACTCACATCCTCACATCGTTAGGTATCACAATGGACCTTATGGTCGAAGTGTGCCATGTCCAGGATAGCCTCTACAATCTATCTATCTAAGATAGATCCTTCTTGAGATTGATCGTTAACTACTCCCACCAAAAGGCATATTCCATTTAGTGATAACTTAAAATGGAATTTTAATGATTAACGAATTAGTACGTTAATTGTTTTGCATTACTTGGTCAAGTCTAAGACTGTTGACCGGCGATTTTTTGATGTAATTAATTTAGGCGATTAACAATACGATGTAATAATTGGAGATTTAGCATAGAGATTTAGCATTGATTCTGGGTAAATTTGGTAAACTTTTTCAAAGGGCATTTTTCTGGAAAAATGCTTCAAAATTGCTGTCACCAAAATGATCATGCCCAAAAATCTTTAAAAAAATAATGAACATTGCGAAATAGGTATCCATTTAATCAAAATTATTAGAATTGAAAAATTCTAGCAATTATTATAAACAATTTAATCGTTTTTATACCCTGCATATAATACATACCAGGGTATATTAAGTTTAGTCCCGAGTTAGTAACGGTTGAAACTAGTGATCGCATAAAAAAAAAATTTGGTATAGATGTTCATGAAATGACCAAATTAGTCCATTTCTGCATATCCGTCCGTACGACTGTAAACACGATATGTGTTTTCTAGAGGTAAATAGTACAATCAAGTTTGTGCAAAATAAGGAATGGGCAAAATCGGACCATGTTTGGGCAAATGGGCAAAACTGTACATCTTTGAAACCGTAAAAGATAGATCAAAAATTTAAAGACAAAAAATATTCCTTCTTTAAAATAAACAACTTTTGTTTAAAGCCTTTTTTTATAAACTCAGTATATACCAGGTATTTAAGCAATTAACTCTGTTAGTTGTTATTTTCACTAGTTTAGTTAACACGGCAAGTTGCATAATTTAACAAAAGGTTCAAAAATCATATACATAAATATTTTTAATATAATAAATTTTTTTAAATCTATTTTGTTCACGGTATACTAATTGTGACAGTAGATGTTGCACTGGACCGATTTTTTTATTTATGTGCTAGTTGTTCTTCTATACATATATTTTTGACAAGCTATACTATTTATTTATTACCTACTTAATATTTTGACCTAGCACCCATTTCTACATTCATAGCAAAAGAATTATTAAACGATAACTGTAAGTTTTAAGTTTGACTACTCTTAGAATTTAAAATGTCGAAGACTATTTGGACCCGACCCACGAGTCCATGGGACATTAAATTATTGTTATAATCCATAGTTGTACGGTTTGAGCTGATGGAGGCTGGCCACACCTTGTAGAGGTTCTGAGGTTTTAGGTAGCTAAATTATGGTCCATCCTGTATTATTTTATATAAATATATGACCATACACGGGTTAGAGACAGTGCCGGATTAAGGCAGCGCGGGACCCGTAGCAAATTCCATTAAGGGGCCCTTGCTTTACCTTAGGTTTTTAAATTTAGGGTGATTAATAAAACAAGATGCTACAAATGAACTTTTCTGGATTTAATGTGGGCAAATTTAGAGATTACACTATTGATATCGATTTCTCTGAGCAAATCAGTTTCTATATTCATCAAGCTCTGAGGTGATTTAGACGTTCTTGGCCCATCGTGTTTCTTAACTCATTTTTTATACGCTTTAACGTTGAAAACGAACGTTCGCCACTGCAGTTGGTGATCATGAGAGACAAGTAAATGCGCAAGGCAATTTCTACATTTGGGAAACACGATTCTAAATAATTATTCATTAAAAGATTTTAGAATCGCAGTTTCAGAGCCTCGTCCTTCTTCCGGTCAATAGCAATAGCCACATCTGTTTTGAGCAGTTCAGCTAACTGCACTAATTCGTCGCCTACTAGGCAGTCCTCCAAATCGTGTGCGTAAGCACTGATGATAATTGAAGATTTTTTCAAAATTCCCTCTGTTGTAAGAGATTTTAACTGACGAAATACTCCAAAAACACTAGTTACTATATGACATGCAAAATATATAAAAAATATATAACATCAGTGACTTGTAATTTCAAGTCAGCTCAAACAGGCGTGGGTGCGCGGGGCCCCAAATACGCGGGGCCCGTAGTAGCATTTGCTACTCTTGCTACATAGCTAATCCGGTACTGGTTAGAGAGAATAAACCGTCATTTGTACCCGTGAATCGTACGAATAGTCACAATTATAAAATTATAATGTCTTAAAAATTGAATACCACAAAGTATTTCTCACTAACTTCAATGAACACACACACACATGTGTTTAATAAATATGACAGAAATTTGAATGAGATAATTATAAATTTATTAAAAAAAAACATATGTAATTGAATACTTACCGTATACATAATTACATTTAATTCAAGAAAGTTTTTATTGTATTCACGAGACTATGAATTATATTGCAATACACACATCTATTATATGAAACGAAATATGATATGCATTTGTCTCTAGAAAATTGCAACAGGAAAAGATACATATCATATTCGAAATATCAGAGTTAAAATTATGATTTTTATTAAAAACACATAACGTTTTTATTTACAGGAAGGAAGTATCGGAAAAGAATTAGTAATAAAACCATTACCAAAACATTTACGTAAATTGAAACCAGATTTATCTGATGATGAAATGTTTTTAAATCAGGATGATTTAAATTCTCAAGTATCAATTGACACTGGTTTACCAATACGGCGTCGTCCAAAACGTAATATTCAACATAATTTAGTTGAGCATGTGATTTATAAACGTAAATTAAATGAGGAAGATTATTTAAGTGATTACAGTAAGTTCATTTTTTTAAATATTATTTATTAGCTATTAAGTAGTACTATTAGCCTTCACGGCTGTTAGAAAAGGAGCTAGTATCAAAATAGATACATTATTTGTACGTTGCTCGTAATGACACGCAATGCAATTGAAGTTGACCCCATTTGGAAAATATATATGCAAAATTCAAATAGCGTACCCCATCTTTGCGAGAATCATTTAAAACAATACAAAACTTAAATTTTATGCTCGCATCTGTCTTTAGTGGAACGTGTACGTAGATTATTATAATTTGCATCCCGTATGACGTACAATGGCATCAGTATACATCTCTTTTTAATTCAATAAATAAAAAAGAGATGTATTGCGATCTCTCGCAGGGGCGGAGCTTAATATTAATGCCTACTTGCAGTAGTTTCTAAGTTGTTCACCTAAGGTGTCACGGGCTAAGGGGTCTCGGATTTTACCAGAGTGCTATATTAGTCGATCTATTAGACTTATATGTTTATAACAGCAGCGGATCCAGGATTTCGTTCAGTGGGGGGCATTTTTTGTTTGATAACTTATCTTTCAGAAAATTGGTCCTAAAAAATATATGAAATTTAGAATAAAAATTGCAAAAAACTTGAAATAAGTCTAGGCTCAAGAACGAGACTTTCTCAACTTTTATTCTAAATTAAATTGCGAAAAAGATGAAACTTGAACAAGTTTCTCTGCATAAATATGTGCTATACATCCAGACTGAACTGTCTGCACATAGTGGTCTAACCTAGAGATGATCTACAGCAGGTTAAATTTAAGGCAAAAAAAATTACTTAAAATAGGGATGTTTTCATTTTTTTCGGCATATTTTTGTAGTCCTAGGCGATATCAATGAATAGAATGCTCAGGGTGGGAAGAGTGGTTAAGCGAATCCATAATTTTTGAATTCTCGGCTAGGTCGCCATGTGTTTCAGAGTTCGATACTAAAGATTTACTAACACTTAATCAATTTATAGATATTCAAATAATTTTAATTCTTGCTTCTTCCATAAAATTGTTTATGCGACACGTGGACGCTGCCGACCTTCATATTTCAAATTCTAAATTAATTTTTTTATTTAATTAAGACCTTCAAAGTATAAGATATCTAAAAGAATAATGAAAATGATCGTCTCATTGACTACATATTATATACATATATATTTTTCTGATGATTTCTTAACAAAAATAATAACAAAATATATTTTTTAGTGTTAATGGAACCCGATCATATATCAAAACGGTATCGTCGTTCAACAACATCCCATAAACGATCCAAACGAGAAGCACCTTATGTAATATATCCAGAAATTTTAGTTATAGTTGATTATGATGGTTATCGATTACATGGGGGTGATAATTTACAAATCAAACGATATTTTGTATCATTTTGGAATGGTGTTGATTTACGTTATAAATTATTAAAAGGGCCAAAAGTACGAATATCAATAGCTGGAATAATTATTTCACGGGTAAGTAATTAAATTGTTGTTAATTTAAAGTCAGCATCTTCATCTGTTTCAATACCAATTTCTTCCATTAATTGTTTCTTACTTTTTGGATAACTTTCCATAATCGAATCAATAATATCCATACATATCCGTTTACGTTTACGATATTCTTTAACAAATTTTGTATGATCGTTGATAATTTGTTTTTTTTCTTCATTTGAGATAGCAACTTGTGTTTCTTGTAATGTAGTTAATTTTGTTTGTAATTTCTCAATTTTCAATTTTAATTCATCGCGTTTTATAATTGCATCTTGTGTTTTTAATGATGATTGTAAAGTTTTTAATTCAGTATCTTTCATTTTAATATCATCATTTAATGTTTTTAATTCATTTGTTACTTTTAATGTTGTGGCATCCAATTCACGGATTTCCTCGTTCATTTGATCGATAGATTGATCGGTATTCTCTTGTAGAATACTGTACACTTTTTGTTTGCCATATGTTTTTTCGATAATTTTTTTTGTTTCAACTAATTGATCTAATGCTTTTTGTACAGCTGTTTTACCAAGATCCTTTAAATTTGTCACAAGATCGTTGGCAGAATAAGGGCGATTTTGTGTTTCTAAATATTTAAACACAGTATTTGTTGTCATTTTTAATTATCTGAAACAAAAGAACAATAATGAACTTTTTGTAGGTTTGTTACTGTTGTTAAAAATACTATAAAAACGGATTAATTTAAACTTGCAAGTTGGCCGTGATATATACATGTTTCTAAATAAAACTGATGAACTTCACTTTTATGAAGACTAGCTCCTCAGGCATATACCAAACTATTGGACATTTGAAATAAAATTTATCCGCTTCCATAAACCGATATCGATAAAAATATTCCGGATAATTTTAAATTATTTTTTAAATTTTAGTCAATGCCGCTAGAGACGGTATTTAGCTGTTTTATTTTGACAAGTTTCCACGGCTCGCATTTGTTTCGATATATTTTTGTTAATTCTTTACCTGTTAGTTAGTCATTCATTGTGAGTGTTTTGTTATTGATTTTGTTATTTTATCTACTAATTTGATAACTGATAAAACATTTGAATATATCCGATTTTTGTATCCGAAATCTCAAATATGGTAGTAAAACACTTCTGAATATCGACTAAAATCTATACTATATACACTATTCTGTACTCTATTTTGAAATTATTTTCTATTTTCCGTAATTTCACTCAAGTTTAATTCATCAGAGATTTTTAGTAGAGCGGAATTAACTGTGCAAACTATCAATGTTTATTTTCAGGCATCCAAAGGTTTGAAATGGTTTTATTTTAAATGGGTATTTAAAGTTTAAATGGTTTTTGTTTTTTTTAATTATATTTTAAATGTATTAATCATTTTCATTTTACATTTAAAATAGAAATATTGATGCATTTAGCCATTTTAAAATGATTAAATTGTTTGGATAATTTCACTAATTTACAGCGAGATAACTCGTACAATTATTCGGTTGTTCAAATTGTCGTGAATTTACAACGGATATTGCCATTAAGCTTGTATTGTGAATGCAAACTCATAATTCATATTTTATCATGCGTTCGACTGCATCTTTTCTTATGTTTGATATTGTAATAATGTTATTCCAATGGGAATCATCCCGCGTGTTAATTGTTATGAAATGTCTGACGAATGACTTATACTTCTAATAATTCTAAAATACCTATTATTTTGGACGAAAAGATTTTTTAAATTGTGAAATTTGAGAAAATTGAAAGTACAAGCATAATGCACGCAATGTAAATATGATTAAAAAAAGTTTCATGTATCAAAAAATTTATATCTCTAATTATGAATTTTTCCAGAAAATCATTTTGCATTTTAAATATCATTTTACTCCTATAAACCATATTTACATTTGGAATTTTAAAAATGTACAAAAAGTCATTTGTACATTGTTGCGTTCAAAATTTTACAGATTATTTGTGCCGAATCCATACGATTTTCGAAAAAATGTTTAGATTAAAACTTAAAATTTTTATAACAATTAACTTTTATTCGAAACATTTTTTCGAAAATAAAATGGTATAATCGCCATAAATTAAATGCAAAAATTTGAAAAAAAAGAATGTCACTAATGACAAAAATGCATAAAAACTCTGAATGTATAATGTGGCCTTAAAATTTCCATAATCCTATCAGAAACTCAAGGATATGCTCTCTGGTGGGTAAATTATAAACTAGAGCTAGTAGGTTGATGTATCTTATTCCAACACCCGTGGCATACTTTTCAACCTACAAGTTTTGTGGTCGCACTCTTAGTTAGTACAGCTAGTAGGTTGAAATATTAAGCACCACACCCTGCTAGAAATCCCAATATATGGTAAGATTATTCTTAAGTTTAAAAAAGTTGCGTAATTTAATTTAAACGTGAACAAATCTGTGTCTATGAAATCAATCAATCCATTATAACTCTAATAGATCTTTAAACGAACGTGTGAAATTCTTAAAAATATCATTATAATACAATAAGAAAATTATGCAATCCTTTCTTTTTAATTAATTTTAGTAGGTATACCAAATTCTAAAAATAAAATTTACGAAAAAAAAATCATTAAATATTAATTGCATAAAAGATCCTTGACACATTAAAATGAGTTAAATAACATGTGATTATCGCGCATCGCAAATTAAATCAGTTAATTAAAGCGTTGATTACTTATGTTACAATGCAAACAGAATATCAAATGATTTGTTTGGCTCTTCTCTTATTGGAGTCTTATGTAGAGGTATAATTTGAATTAATGAATTTTCTTTAAAACAATTAAAAGTTCTAACAAGTGCATATGAAATCCATTCAATCAAGGATTCTATACACAAATAAATTAGCAAAAATTCGACTAAGACATTAGTACAGGGTAGTAAGAATCAAATTGAAGTCATCTTCAAAAAAATGTTAATCATGATCGCAATAACCCGCAACTGCGAAAACCATTTTTGGGCAACCATCTCCTGCTGCATTTTTGTTACGGAAGTTTATATTTTTGTTTCCTTGATATCTCCCTGACTCTCTAGTTAAAAGACGTTCGAAAGAGAAAAAAAATGCAGAGAAGTTCTAATAAATTAAATATGTTATAAAAAAAAGTCAATACGAATTCATTATGCTTCAGTATGCTTCAAAATGTTAGTTCAAATGCATTTTTTTCGATATTGAAAATCATACTTTTAACATTGGATCTTATGGAGAAACTACAAATTTAATCTTTATAATCGAATAAAACATACTTTAAAATGCAGAGAGAGAAGTTTTTATAAAACTATGTAAATTGTTGTTAAATAAACAAGGATTTATTTGAGTCAAAGATGAAGGTATGTTCAAATGCATTTTGGAAAGAAATACTGAATTATATATGTATAATTTTATCATTTTAGAGAAGCAAAACACAAGATTTTACTTTTTTATTTAAAATAGTATAAAATAAAGTCCCCCAGCCGCGTCTGTCTGTCTGTTCGCGATAAACGCAAAACTACCGCATTGATTTTCATGCTGTTTTCACCAATGGAGAGAGTCGTTCTCGAGGAAGGTTTTAGTATATAATTTGTCAAGTTTTTGAATACATTGGTCCTTACATATTATAAAAATGATTCGTGAGGAAGGTATAGTTGCATAATTTATTGATGTCTAGGTGTATAACTTATCAGTGCATAGTAAAAGATGCTCGTTGCTTAGCGTAGCTTGACTATGTGCTGTGTGTTATACATTGTCTGCCAGGAGTAGGGATGTAGACATTTTATAAATTTTTTTACATTTTATTGATTACCATATGATATAATAATAGCTTTTGATTTTCATTGATAGATAGCAGTGAAACTATATTCCTACACATTAGTTCATTAACTTACAATATATGGCAAGATATCAGTGGTGTATGCATGTGGTGTAGAAAATATTATGTTACTTGGTTATAAGGGCGTTACAAAATTTTTGCGGGCGAAGCCGCGACGGGTAATGCTAGTTTAAAATAAAAGAAACATTACGAGTCACGATTCACGACTATTATTATTTACCAAATAACCATAGAATATTTAAATCTAGTTTTCAACGTGTACATGAAATCTGTAACGCTGCGGGCATGCGCAGTCGGTTGATACCCCCCCCCCTTATGTCTTTCCCCGCAAAACGACTTTTTCGAACGTCCTTAAGTTAACCATATCATCAATAAACCGTATTTATAATCATCCCGAATTTTTCGAAAAACTTTTTTTAACTTTGTTGGTATGAACTTGAAGAAAGTATAACTACGAAAAAAACATTCCTATAACGAATATAAATCTGATACGGAATCCTAAAATACAGTTGATAATGAAGTAAATGTAGTTTGTAATTAATATAATTATTTATAAATTATTTTTTTTAAATCCTCTATACATAGCCATATTAATATTATTTTTTCTGATTTAATATAATTGACATTTAAGGGCCGAGATGCAACACCATACTTAGAACGTAATCGTGTCGGAAGAGATGCAATTGATTCAGCAGCTGCCTTAACAGATATGGGAAAATATTTATTTAAAGAAAGAAGATTACCTGTCTATGATATTGCTGTAGCAATTACCAAGTATGAAATTGTGATTTAATTTTATCTATTTTATCTAATTTGAAGTTTGTTTTATAATATTATAATACTTTTACTTTCATAATATTTTTTATTTTTTTACAATAAATATAGAGTGTTTCATTTGAAATATGCATAATTTTTCATCAAAATAAGTTGAACTTTTTGCATTTGGTTAGTTCAAACACATTTTGAGCGGGACATAACTCGAGCCGATTACCAATTCCGGATTACCAATTATTTGGATCGTTTTGAGGGAAAAATAGTGGGCATTTATGTGCTTTTGCAGCAGCATTTTGGTACATTTGGGTATTTGATTGCCCAGCCCCACTTATCCGGATAATTGATTTTCTACTATATCTGAACTTTTAGAAGCATTATTATATCGTACATGTCAAAAAAATACGATTTTTGTCATGGGATAGTATTTTTCCCAAGAAAATTGACTCTCATATGCTAAAATCTGGAAAAATGGAATAGTTATCAGATTTAATTAAGTTTTTTCAGAATAAGTTGGAAAATAAATCGTTCAAAATTGCTTTTAGAAGGCACGTCAGTGGGTTCTTCCAATTATAATGAGCAGTATCAGATATAATAAAACTTGCAATAATCTAAGGAGATTGATACCTGAACACTATTCAAATAATTTTGTGCCTTTGAAAATTTTTGGATATCACTCATTTTCTGACATTGTTTATAATTGTTTATTTATAATTAAAAATAAAATCAACTTTTTACATGACTCTCCTAAATGTTAAAGAGCTGGATAAAATTAGATTAAAAAAATACGAGATTAGCATTAAGATTGTGCGATATATTCTACATGAAACACTCTGTATAAATATATTTTAAAACATACATGAAAAAAAATAGTTTTTTCATAAATATTTTTTGAATGAAATAATTTCTAAAAAAATATTTTTATCAAACAATAATTACTATTCTTTATTGTTTTAAAAAAATAAATAGTTATTATTATCATAAAATTAAAAATAGCTAAATTTTATGGTAAAATTATACAAAAATTTAACATTTACCAATTTTTTTGAATAATTCCTTCATATTTATTTAAAATAAATAAATAACAGGGACATAAATATTAAGAAATTTTGATAATTCTTAGGAAATTGTTTTTTTTTGGGACATTCAATTATGCATAATGTGGTCCACAATTTAGTTAACAGGTATTATTTACTTTATATTTAGAAAAATCAAGTTTTGTGTCAAGTTTAGGTTTAATGGTTATGTCAAAGACAATCATACTACTTTCCATGAAACATATTTTACACCCGATATATATATATATATATATATATATATATATATATATATATATATATATATATATATATATATTATGTATAATATACACAAGTGTATTAATAGTTTAGTCTCAACTTTGTAACGTTTAAAAATATTATTCACAAACAACCAATGTTGGTATAGTGTTCAAGAAATGAGCTAATTTGCCCTGATCCGCATATCCGCCCATCTGTCTATGGGTACGATAACTCAAAACGAATAGAGATAACAAATTGAAATGTTTGGTGTGCATTCTAGAGCTATTATGTGACTTGAAGTCGCTTCGCAATCGGGGCAAGAGAAAAATCTATAAACGAAAAATTTTCCTTTTTTAAAAATAAACAACTTTTATTTGAAAATTTTTAAATAAACTAAATAGTTTTGCGACAATGTCAGCTCAAACACCTGTAATTAGTCTTGTACTCAGCGATTAAAGTCTTGGATTCTTTAATCACCAAAAAATTCAGAAACATTTCTTCAAGTAGCTGAATATTATTTGAAAATTCACTAAAAGCGACAAGATTTGGTATCAATCTTTTATTTTATAGTTGGGCGTGTTTGGATAAAGTCCTTAGTAATCTAAATAAGTTCCTAAATATATTTAATTTCTTGTTCGTCAGAACAATTTACAGATAATACATTTTATTATGAAGAATAGATTTAGCCTATTCTCCATGCAAATTTTCTAATGTGCGACTGTCAAGTTAGGGAGTGTATCCAGACAGAAACGCGCTGAATTTAGATGCTCAGTAGTAAAATATTTTTAGACTAATTGATTTACTTAGTTTACTGAGAACGTAGTTCGTCGAAACACGCCCATTGTTTAATTGTAATTTCTACCCCTAATGGCATAAATCAGCTGTTCGTGTTCCGCCATATTTGATATCGCCACAACTAAAGCATGAACGATCTTGTCCAGCAGATCGTGTAACTCCATAAACATAGGAATGAGCGGGAGAAGCCGTTGTGGGACATCGGTTCAACATATTGAGGGCTACCCCTATAAATATATACAGGAGTAGTCGTTAGATAAGTTATCAAGTAGCGCAGACTGGAGTATCTTGGAAAATTTTTTTCTCGATGTAACAATTAAGTACATAAAACCCTGCTATCTAAGTTGTTGGAGACACGAATTCTAGTGCCAGAATAATAATTATGTTAATTAAAAATTTCAAATTTAATAAAAATACTAAATTTTCTGTTATAATATTCACATAATTATTTTATTAACATATATTTTTAGGTATATTAATAATTTTACTTTTACTTTATTTCTGTTTTCTTATCAATATTTAGATATGATATGTGTCGGAGACGGAAAGGTGGCCGCTGTACCAAGGGAACAGCCGGTAAAAATTTTCTTTAGTGGAAATTTGGCAATAATAATTTTTCATTTAATGCGTGTTTTGCCTGTGCTGTATATAGATTTGAATCATTAATGCTACATAAATTTTATAACCAATTTTAGGGTTAAAATTAAAAAGAATTTTTCATAATTAGAATGATTTAGAAAAATTAATTAGTGAAAAAATATATCTACCTCATAATGCTCAAACATAATACATAATTAAAATACAATTTACATATTTAATTAAAGAATACGTAATTAATCTAGAGCACGGTAGTGCGACAGGCTGAGTTTAAGGGGTGTTTATTTAAACTTCAAATAATAACACCCACAGAGATTATGGTGATGTTCAGCTGAAAAAAGCGCTTTGCAGCAGTACGGGTACTTTAAAGCAAATGAAATTTCCTTATTTAGGATTTTTTAAATTGTTTACAAACATACAAACATCAGTCAGTAGTATCAGTTGCTTAAGTACACACTACTGACAGAAAGATGTCTCAAATTAGAATTACGTAGGTATAGAGCTTGAGTTGGGACTGTCTTATAATGTACATGACTTATAATATTTAACAGTAGAAACTCCAGGCGCGAATTTAAAAATACGGTTAAAAATATAGTACCATTTTAGTACACAATGTGCCACTTTTAAAATCATATCTTTTTTAAATGGTAATTTATTGCAATTAATCTAAGACAGATCTGTTAGACACAACTACTTATGGTCTAAGATCCGGCATTAGAAAAATCTTCCCTCATCTATTAATTGAATGAAATAATGTTTGAAAGGCAGATAACAATATTATAAATGTATGAGGCAATGTCTTCCACCGTAGTCCTGCTGGCTATTAATATTTAATTAATTAATTGATATGATATAGTGTCTTTGTTTGTTGCTCGAACAAATATAATTGTCTCTCTGTCTGCGTAGAACACATTTTTTGAAAATTTTATTACTGTGATGTTATAAAATATATTTTATATAATAAACATAATAAATATGTAATTAAATTATTTGCAGCCTATATAAAAAAATTTTTAAGTAATAAAATTTTCAAAAAATGTGTTCTACGCAGAGAGACAATTACATTTGTTCGAGCAACAAACAAAGGCACTATATCATATTAGTTAATTAATTAATATTAATAGCCAGCAGAACTACAGTGGCAGACATTGCACTCATACATTTATAATATTGTTATCTGCCTTTTAAACATTATTTCATTCAATTAACAGATGAGGGAAGATTTTTCTTTTCTAATACCGGATCTTAGACCATTATAAACGTCTAAAAGTAACATTAATTCAATTTAAAGATAGTTACATTTTGAAATTGATATTTTGCCGACACCATAAGATAAATATTTAAAATAAATGTTACATACTAAAGACCAATGTACTGATCTTTATTAAGTTGATCGGTTCGGTTTACTGAAATTAATAACACAGTCCCTTATTCAGACAAAATGTATACAAAAATAACAGTATGTTAATACAAACACCATCTATAACCAGTCCCAAGACCATTTATATATGTATATCTCCGTAGTTTAAGATGTAAAGACTGTCCTGGATGGGACACACTTAGACCGTGAGGTCCATTGTGAAACCGAAATGGAACTGACCCATTCTTTTCATTACTACTTAAACTACTCCTTAAACCATTTGGAGCTGTGCAAGTACATCAGTAAAGCTTCGACGCCACTAAACTGTAGCTCAGAGAGGTCATCAAAGAGTGTTTACTCAAAAGGGCGAGTTTTTTCAAAATAAGAGCTGTGACAGCTCTTGCAATAATCGTGGCACACTGGCAGTTACAAACTGGATGTCTACCGCCCAGATAGCGTCCTGTGATGGGAATACTATTGAATTGCCTATACACGATCTTCGTCAAGAGATAATATCTTCGCAACACCTTTGGTTGTAGATCTGCCTAGTAGTACCACAAGTACGTTCCTCTCGCTATCGTATATTGTCCATACCTAATATCGTTTCTTTTAGGAGTAGCTTGTAGTTCGCAAAGGGTACATCTAACTTTTTATGATGCTTGTGTCCGTTAATTTTGTACCACAGATGGCCAGCTCGTCGGCTCTACAGTTCCCTGGAATGTCCCTATAGCCGGGCATCCATATCAGGTGCACATTTGCTTTGCAACGCTTAAATATATACATCTTAAGGGGTCGGCTACTTCCGGTATTGACTTGAGACGCTGCGTATGACTTGAGACGCTTTTTTCTGCAAGAACACACTCTAAATCTGCTAGTGTAAGAGTCTGAACAAAAAAGTTGTTTTACTCATTAAATAAATTTTAATTTGATTTTGTTTTTGAGACACTTTTGCAAAAACATGGTCACACAATATCGATGGTTAAACAAGGTCGATATAAACGATTTCTTAGAAAAAATATTTACATAGAATTCAGACGGACCTCTATTTTTAATGGTAATACTCCATATAGTCTACCAGGTAATGTCACTTAAAATGATTGTCACTGTTTTATGATATTAATTAAACCTTAATTCCTCTTTCTAAATCATTCTATGAAAAATATTTGGGTATTAATTCTATTTCATATTACTTTAATATGAAATATGCCTGCAAGGTTATTTTCAGAACAGAATGTAGGGTGGTACAGCTTTACATTAAAATCAAGCAAGGGAGTGCATCCAGAATGAAAAAAAAATGTTTACGAGACACAATCATTGACTACCACTGATCGATAGGGATTTGTTATTTTACGATTTTTTTTTAAATGTAACTAAAATTTATGTATATGTTTTTGTACACACGACATACTTAATCTTTACAGACTTGATATGTGCAGAAGACAATTTGCCAATGATGTTTGCAACAGAGGTACAGCAGGTAAACGTAACAATTGATACATCACAATTTAAAATCGCCGCCTCTTTTTTATTTATTTGTTTTTCCGCACACACACACTTTGTTGTATTTTTGTTTTAGACACACTTGCGCACAAAGTGTAGTGTTGTTTTTCAATGTATTTTTCTCACCATTTTTGTTTTATTTTATGATTTCACTTATTATTTTTTGTTATTAATGTATATTTTCGTACTTTTGTTTTCGCAACCTGCAATGTACCTAATTTTTTTTTAATTTATTTCTATTTGTTTTTCTTTCAGAGTGTATTTTTGTTTTTAATTTTTTTTTTAATAACTACTGTATTGACATTAACTGAAATGTAAGACTTATATATGTTTTTTAGACTGTTTTTATTTTTTGACATTTTTATTTTCTGTTTATATTGTTATCTTGGCTTTTGTTAATAATATATTTATTGTGTATATATAGAGCTTGCTGTACTTTTGCTTAGTTTTGCTTTTGTTTTTTGGATCATTTTTAATATTAGATTCATAAAATCTAGATGTGTTCACAAAGAGGTAATCTATATTCACGATGAAAATTTGTCTTTGGGAGTTTGCTCATAAAATACATCACGCTAGGATATATGACCTCTCTTCTAATCTACGTATTTTGTGGGCACACCTAATGTCTTCTTATTGGTGTATCATCATTCTTGTCGCTATTTAAATCTTTGATTAATTGACATAGACGGAATGTATTTTATAGATTATGTAGGAGAGTATGGTAAGGGGAAAATGCACTAACCTACTTCTATGCGTATTCATGATTACACTCTGAGTGAACACAGTATAGATAATGTATATAAATTTTTTAAGTTCCAATTCGTACCAATATACTCGCGCTGCAACAAATTCAATGAAGTAGTCTCAAGTCTACGACCAAATTTCTCATTATATTTTCTTTAAATTTTAAATGTAAGATATCTTTTATCCAGGAAAATAAACACCTAATATCAAAATATAGGTGTTTAAAAAGTCAGTTTAACAATTTTGGTCGCTAAAAGGAAACAACTGTTATATTCACAGTTCCTAGATTCCACCGTGGAGCCTAAAAACAAAAATCAGGTAACATCATTTGGGTTTTCCAGATTAGTACCAAGTGTAGAATATCCATTAACAGAAACAAAATGTTTCTTTTGTGTTTTATATTCAAATTTTTTATCACTGCAATTTGTGCCAAAATCTTGGTACATCGTTAAAAGCTATCAAGTTCTTTATGCTTACAACTATTAAGTTTTTCATTATTTCTTCATATATTGTTGTAATATAGCATCATTATTGTGATATACATAAATGTAACAATCCAATATTCATGGCTGATTATAAAAAAAAAAAAAACAGAATCTTTATTGCAATTGGGAACTGACCACTTTGGTCACGACGTCTGCTGGTTAAATTTCTAACTCTGATAAGGTTGCATTTTTAAGCAACCTTTGAACACGCCCAGTGAAAAATTTCACTCAAAGAATGCATTAAATTATTATATTAACAGTCAGCTGTCACAATATACGTATTTATTTTGCAACCTAAAATCAGCCATGTTCTAAGATCTGCTCACTGGGTTAAACAAAGATATCATCTAAAAGTCCAGCATATTTGTTTTGCGCCATCACAAAAAATGGCATATTCCAGCTTTCAATATTGCAAAATCGGCAACTATCATTTTCAACTGTTATTGTTTAACCTTTGATTAATAGTACCTATAAACTATTTTAAGGGTTCTCACTACTATTGGTACGAGTGGCAACTTTTATTAACAAGTAATTATAAACATTACAGTATATGGGAAAAGTATAAACCAGATATTGGAATTGCATGGAATCATAACTCAAAACGCTTGCCATAAATTCGTTACTAATGGAAAATAATAAATATTTTTATTAAGGCATCTACATTTTTTTGCATTTAGGATTCGCATATGTTGGTGGAGCGTGCGTTGTAAATAAACGTTTAGAAAAAGTTAACTCAGTGGCAATTATTGAAGATACTGGTGGATTCTCAGGAATAATTGTAGCTGCCCATGAAGTTGGTCATTTGTACGTAACAATTTAAATCATATGGTAGCGTTAGAAGCCTTAATAATTATTCATTAATTATAGATTAGGTGCAGTGCATGATGGAAGTCCTCCACCAAGTTATCTTGGTGGTCCTGGAGCTGAGAAATGTCGTTGGGAAGATGGGTATATTATGTCAGATTTACGTCATACTGAACGAGGATTTAGATGGTCACCGTGTAGTATACAAAGTTTCCACCACTTTTTAAAGTAAGTTACTTTTAAGTATATTAAAATGTATTGTTCATTGTTTTTGTTTCTTCTTTTAAGTGGAGATACTGCAACATGTTTGTATAATTCACCGCATGAAGATGAAAGTCTTGGTCGAGTTTTACCTGGAAAATTATTAAGTTTGGATGCACAATGCCGACGTGACCGTGGAACTAGTGCTTGTTTCGTAAGTATAATATTAACAATCTGACACCAATTGATTTTAAAGTATACATTTTTTATAAAACTATTCAGTTTGAAAAAAAAAATTTACCTCTAATACTTTCCACACCCAACAAATCATTTATTTCTATTATTATGTCACCATTATCAGTAATATTCCAATAGTCCATTTTACGTTTACAGAAAGATGATCGAGTGTGCGCACAATTATTTTGCTTTGATTCTGGTAGTGGGTATTGTGTGGCGTACCGACCAGCAGCCGAAGGTTCAACATGTGGGGATGGCCAGGTATTTATCACATAATATGGTTATTTATTTTTGTGTACATTGAATAAAATTATTATTTTTATATTGTATTTCAGTATTGTATAAATGGACGATGTGTCACTGAACATGAGAATATAATACCAGATTATTCACAAAATACACCGTCATATATTCGACGGCAAGATGTGAATGTTGATGATTTATTAGGCTATCAAAATACAGCGGCAACAGAACTTCGGCCGTTATATAATTTATATAATAGTACAACGCAAAGGTAAATGTATTAATAAATCCTCAATTCAAAAATATTCGAGTTCGTATCAATTTATATATTTTATTTTTACGGTCTTGAGATTTCGTGTTATGTATGCATTAAATATTTAGTACGGTTTCAGATATGACAAGTCCGAAATTTCTGACGTGGTTCTCAGAAACATTTATTTTTTAGAGTATGATTCAGCTATTTGATTCTACACTCAAACAAATCAAACAAAATCTATGTTAAATTCACTTGCAATGCATAGAAGTCTTGTTGGCACATAAGATAGGCACTTCAAAACAGTGTTCATTCCTATTTCCTGCGTACGTTTGATATATTCTATGCAAGATACTTTGAAAACAGTTTTCAGCCCAATCGACACTATGTCCTGCGTGCGAAGTGTCATTCTTATTCACCATGTAATTAAATGTGGTTTGTCCTTCTGCATAGTTCTTCGGGCAGGCCAGACAGTTGCCTTATCTCAAGAAGAATAACGCGAAGTCTTTGCCATTCTAGATAAAAGTGTATTTTCTTATCTATAAATTTTTAGCTCGTTTTACTTGGCAACTTTTATCTCGTTGTACATATTTCAAGTTGATCTAACTTTCAGTGATATATACTGTCCATATGCTCTTGCTGCGCTATATTTTCTTTAGATCCATAAATATTTCACTTTAGTGGCCATCGGGTAATATCGTACTCAAATTTGTTCTGTAAGCGACCTACGCTGCGTGATCGAATTTTAATGGACAGTGAAATTGTTTCGTAGGCTTCGTAGATAGTAGCCGGCCAGTATGTTTTCGTGATTCGCTTTAATAACAGTTTATGAACGTTAACTGATTTTTCGTTGTAAACCAGTTTTACATCGCAGGCTTACAGTAGAACCACTTTTTATTTCCATTGAGAATTTCAATTTTATTTTCCCTGGGAAGTTTATTCGAATTCCACGCTGACACTAACATGGCGACCTAAAGTTTATTTATTTATTTAAAAGATCTGCCGCCTAACATAACTAAGCCGAGATGAGTAATTGTTTCTCGTTGTCTTTTCGGTGTTCACTTTTAGAGCGGGCGTGTATTTTGTGAAACAAGAATCATAAATCGTCAACGTTGTTTGTCTACAACATCGTGTAAGTAGGATATAAACCTTCATAGTAAGCCTCCACTAGAGCTTTCTGTTTAAGGTTAAAGAACTTAAAGCAGGATTCAAATAAAACCTCTTATTTCTTTCTCAATACTTATATATTTAAATGCTCTATACTCTGTCTGGTAAGCACACTAAAATCTTTTGTTTGCACCTTTAAATTAGAATGGTAATCATAAATTTACCCAAAATCAGCGTTTCTTTCGTAACTGGATATACCAATGAAATGGTGACGAACGAAAGGTCATGATAATATTAAATAATATCTACGAAATCTTAAACAGAGTCAACTTTCAAGTTGAAAAAAAAAAATAGTTTGAAACCAAACACGAAATTCAAAAAATTTATTTAACACACAGGTATTATTCAACAACCACTGAAGCACCTGTAACAGCAGTACCAACAACATCGACTACACAAAATTATTATAATTATTATCAACAAAAAACTGAAAGTACTGAAAATCCCTATTACAATAGTTACTCTAGCAGTACAAATAATAATGATTATTACACAACAACATCAAAATACAATTATTATAACAATTACAAATCAACAATACCAACAACAACAACTACACAAAAACCATACAATTATTATTCAACAACAACTAAATCACCATCAGCATATAATTGGCAATATTATAAAAGTAGTAGTAGTAGTACAAAAAACAGTGGTACCACAACCACAACGACGAAAAAACCATACAATTATAGTTATACCACTACAACAATACTTCCTAGTACAATCAATTCCTATACAACAAAAAATCCCTATATTGGTGATTATTATGAACGGTTACGAAGTACGACAAAAAATCCATATGATTTTGCAAATTTCGGTCGTAGTAATACTATGACAACAACGGCAGCAACAGATGATTTTTCTGGTGGGAATAATAATTACTTAAAACGCTCATCAAATTATTATTCAGCATCGCAACAATCAAATAGTTATACGCAAATCAATAATGCAACCACCAGAAGATCATCAATTAATGGGAGATAATTATTTTTCATTGCAATCGATATTTATTAATTTTCCCAATTGGGAATGGGTAAGAACATGATTAATTCCAAATTAGATTTTTTCCATTTGTTTTTTTCATGTTTTTTTTTTCGTCGACTTTTCGTTTTTTTTTGTTTTTGATTTTTTATTACAATTCGTCTGTCTATCCATTCTACTTAATTCGCCGATTTTCACATTAACATCCATAGTCGAGGGGCAAACTCAACACAACATATATTCTGTAGGAAATCATATAATTGTGAGAGTAAAAGCAATCAATATGTAATTGAAGAAGAGGGTTTATCGAATGTTTTACATTATAATTCATTACAGGTCTCCACCACTTCACGAATATTTTGTGTTGTTGTTTTTTATCACTAAGAAAATCGCTATAAAAACAACCAACACAAAATAATTGTAGAATGTCCTTATAAAGAGTTATAATTCAAAACTTGTAACAATAGTCACCTTCTATTTCAATCTGCTTCAAATTGAAACAGAATACTTGACAAGACTTGCATCTTATAGAAAGCATCCGGAATGTTTTAATATTGGTTCCGCAACTACATTATTCAAATTTCCTACAGGATCGGTTATGCCCCCCAACTAACACATTACACACACAATATTCCATTATATGGTAATATCAAACGATCGACCTTTCACAATGTAAAATTGATTTGAACTATTAAAAAATATACATTTTTGACAAGTTCAACTTATATGCTACCATTGGGAAATGTTCCTTGTGATTAGGCGCAAATTAATAATATTTATACACTTTAATTATACTCTTGTTACACGATACGTCAAGTGTTAGATTCAACGTTGGCTTTTTCCTGGTCCACACTCTACATGATATGCAAACGTTGGATTCAACCTTGCCTTTAAAATTTTATGAGTAACATTTAACAAATATTTTTTCTACTTCATGTAATAAAAATGAAAGTATTATGCCATTACTAATACGCTTGTGGAATTGTTTTGTTCTAAACTTGTTTGTAAAACAAATCAAAGGCAATAATAAAGATATCGCTTCGTTCAATGTTTTAAGCAATCTTTGATAATGAATGAAAATAACATCGATAAAATGATTCGGAGAATCAAAACATAAACTAAATTCAGTCACTATATTTAACTTACGCCGCCATCACAAGTAACTTTCCCAATGTTCTTTAAATGATTTCTAATTTACAGCTATCGAAAATCAACAATGCTTTATTTCTTTTTATTTTGCAATATCATGTTGGATAAAAATCATTTTGTTTTCAAACTCATATGTTTTTTTATTTTTTCTTTTATTTATTTATTTATTTTTTTGTTCATATATATATGTTAATATGTATTAATCAATAATTATTAAATTAAATATTTTTGTTTCATAGCCGCCATTAATTTCATCCAATGAACACCGAAGCGAAGAATTCAAGTATTAAATTGTAATGTTACACAGTTAACATTAGATGGTTTTGATTATGTGAAATGCGTGCGTGAATCAAAGAAATTTAAAAAAAATGAAAACCACCAAACATCACAAATTTGTATACAACAAATACGACAATATTTTATAGCATAGAATGACGTAATAAGCTGCCAATAGTGTAAAATATTTGCCAACATGGATAGTTAATGTAATACACCATACGTATTTCAAATTCAATATTCAAATAAAAATGCCTTAAAAATTTAAATTTATGAACGATTCATTTCGACACTAATTTGCAGAATCGATTCACAAATTTGCATGTATCGATGATTTAAGTTTGTTTATTATCGTCATATTGATGATGCTCGTTTGACTTAACAACTTACAGTTTGATATAAGTCCAAAATCTGTGTCCTACGAATCGATCATAAATTAACGATAGATTTACACACATATTGCGACTGTGATTAATTCCTACGGGTCTTTGAAAAACAATTTATTTTTCGTTGTGGGTTCAAGTTCTTACACGTTGAGTTGGGTTAAATAACGGAAACTGTGGGTCGGTATCTTATTTGGACTAATGAATTAAGTTTCTTTTCCAGAATGTAAACTGTTAGATTATTATAGTACTATTTAAAACCTATTACATTTTTTGAAATAAAATTGAATCTATTGTTTAAAAAAAAATGAGCCTATGGTTTCCATTCTCATCCCATATAAAGCGTAATTTATAAAGATTATCAAAAACCTAGTCTGTATGAAACGCATCAAATTAGCAACGAGAAACTTATATTCCTGGATATTAATCACGATTCATACTGATAATGAAAACTATTTTGTCTTGGAGGTACGTATTTATAAAATACAAACAATTTATCTAGAAATTGGGACAAATTTTGAAATTTAATTTACCCTAATTATTTCAAAATTTAGTGTAAAATTGATCTTGATTGAACTTAAAATTGAATTTTGAGCTTAACATTTGCGCAAAATAGATAAAATAATTGTTTTCGTGAAAGATTTAGAAAAATTGTTATGCCGGTAGTACACTCTCGGCGAGGCACGGCGAGACGTAACGATCGCGAAAGTGTACTCGCAGCGTAATACTATCTCGTTTACGCTCGCGACATAACTTGGATTTTAAGCAATCAACAACGTCTAGAAGCATCTCATCCATTGACTGAACTGTAGGGAACTGTATTGCCGGCAGAACACTCCCGATGAGAGTCTCCACATCTTCTTCACATGTGGCTCCGTGCTTTAAGAATGTCTCGCCCAGACATTCGTATAGAGCTCTCGCCGAGAGTGTACTGCCGGCTTTAAATAAAGTGAATTTTAAATGGAATGTAAACTAATTACTTAAGATTATTAATTTAGGAATTACTCTGTCGCGATATGCGTGTATATGTTTATATACGAGACTAAAATAAAATTTTAATATATTGACGAGTTTTTTAATATTGTGATGTTTTTTAAACATGCTACTATGTTAAATCAATTTTTTTTATAAATAAATTGCTACCTTTTTTATAATATTAAAATATAAACGAAAGTGCCAATGTTTTTTTTTTGTGAAGTTCGAGTTGTTTTGAGTGACAAATATATACAATATGTGCAATTTATTAACTTATAAAAACTAAATTAATATGTTTTATAACGAATAAAAAAAATATACTTTATATTACAAAAATAATAAATTTAGCTCATTGGTCGCCATTTATTTTCATAATACAAACAGTATATTATTATTCTCTATGTTTTGTGTACATAATTTATGGTATTACTTTGGTTGTGTTAAATTTTAAAGCGGGTATTTTTTTAAATTTTAATATATAGTTATGTATTTAAAATTATCAGTGGCGATAAATGAGTTAAAAGAATATGGCTGCGTTCCATTTGGATGCTTTAAGCGCTCATAAGCAATAAAAAGATTTCGGCATCGTTGCATTTGACTCTGATGCACTCACAAATACATTTAATACGTCATAGTGACGTCATCAATTGTAATACATCTCAATGTATTATTTACGGACCTACGGTAAGCGCCTTAAAATAGCAATTGGGGTGTGAGCCCTTGCGAGTGCTGAAAGCGTATAAGCGCCCAAAATAGAACGCAGCCTGTGTATAAAATGAAAAAAACATCACCATAGCTTTAAGTATTATGTGTTAATATCTTTTTTCTTGTCGAAAAAAGAACTTATTTTATTTTCTAACTATGTATTATTTTTTATTGTCTTCCTTTTTTGATGTTATTAATAGAGAAAAAAAAGTTTGTAAAGTTCGTTCCTAAAAAATTATTCTAAAAAATATATTTTTCTTTTTCATAAATAAAATCAAAACTTATTAATTCAATTTCAAATTGCATCATTCGAGTAAATGTTCCCTGTTGTTAGTTTCTGCTGGAAATTAACAGCCACGGGCGTATATTACTTAGTCTACGCAAATATTTGCCGAATATCCATCACAAAATAGTACACGGTTAAAAATTTTCAGTACAAATTACTATTGGCACATATGGTGGGCCATAATGACATGCCAAAATTTACTATAGAACTAAACTCAAGTCGAATTTAACTGGCAATTACCTACAACGGTACATAGTAAATTCAGGTACTCTACAGTTTAATAAATAATGAAGAAAATTTACTATAAAGAATCTTAAAAATTGTTAGTGTCGATAAAATTTCTTATAAAAGTACCATAATAGTAAAATTAATTGCCAATCAAATTTTATAATGAGAATCAATTTTATTTTACAATTTACCATAGTCATTTAAAATAGATCCAAACTTTGTCTGAGTTTTTAAACTTAGTCATTAAAGGAGAATTCTTTGACACAATTTTCTGTATTTAGAATTCTAAAATTCAGAACTAAAAATAACCATAGTACCTAGGTTGTAAAAATTAAATTGTGCCCATAATAAACCGATGCAAAAACTAGTGTACCTTTGTGCATTATTGGACCGCTCCTATGAGAAAACTATAGCTACTCCCGAGTTAACAGCAAAGAAAAGATTGCTTCAATGTAATATGGCCATCAATAGTGGCATTCATTTTTCAACATTTCATAACTAGAGTTGCCACCTCTCCAGATTTCGTCGGGAGACTCGCGATATATCTCCGATATATCTTCGATATATTGACACAAAAAACGATAATATTATAAAAAAATATTTTCAATAATTCGAGAATGTATCAGTGTAAACAACAAAATTTGCCCCCCTACGCAGCTACCTACCATGCCTACCCGGTAAATCCTCCACTGTCCAGTTTACTAAATAATATATAGGCCTCCCGATCTCCAGACAAGATCGACACAATATGTTGTTCTCCCGGCTTTTCATAATTTTGAGGTGGCAACCCTATTCATAACTGATTTGTGCCTTATCCATTCGGTTTTCATAAACTGCTTCGGATATTAAAGTTGTTCATTATAAATATACTATCTATTTTATCCGATAACCGAATGGATTTGCGAGAATTAAGTGTAAAATTTTGTAAGAAGTACGCCACTTTCTTTCCCACATTCGTTGGAATGTTGGATAAATGGTAAGTTGGTTGGAAAAGAGACAGGGAGTGCATGCCTTTTTTTACTTTTACGACCAGTATTTAAAAACCTCCTTACCTCTACACTCCATAGTTTCAGCATTTTTAATACCAGGGCACACAATAGTGTGATTTTGACCACTTGTCGAACTCGAAATAACTTTGATTCATTATAACAAATTAATTCTTAGCTAGCTTTTACTGAATGCATCGTTACGTTCTATTTTTGAAAATTACATACTGGAAGACTATAAACTACCGGTTTTCCCTCAAATGATAAGATTTAGACAACGTACAAACTTAGATACCGTTTTGAAATAAATCTTTCAAAACGAATGTCTCAGAATTTGCAAATTAATGTACACAATCGTAAATAATCATCGCCTCCTTGAAATAAATATAAGTAACGCAAAAATTAAACTAGGAAATTACTATTTTGGCTATTTCAGACTTACGGATGAAAAGCGACCCGATAAATGATACATGGCTAAAAAGAGGAAAAAAAATCCGTTCTAAGCCATAGCCAACTATACTTCTTATTAAAAAAACACAACTTTAGGTCATATCTCGAAAACCAACCTTTTTTCTCAAACTTTCACAACGCCACTGGATTATTATACCATCTAGCTTTACAGACAACCAAGTTATTCACAATTGTTTTAAAGTCGAAAAATCGAACTTTTGCTAATAACTAGCAAACAAAAAATGTTACCAAACTTTTGTTGACACCAATGAATTTGTCTCAAAAAAAGAGATCGAGAATGTGCCATCCATTTTTCATTGTAAAAACAGATTTCAGACATTTATTGATTGTGTCACGGAATATTAAGTGATCGGATACACACCACTAAACGGTTAGGGAATCAATCATGCGATTCGTAAAGGATTATAATAAAAAAATTGCTTTTATATGTTATAAATCACCATCCTTATTATTAATAATAATTTTTGAATAAAAAGTAAATATAAAAAAAAATCTATACGTTATGCTATAATATACGTTTTATTGTCATACATCTATTCCACTGGCATTGGCTTTTGAGGTCCCTCTAAAAAACCAGCTAACTTTAAACTTGTCCGTACTAACATAGCTGTAGACATTATACAAATAAGGCCGGCTGGCATAATTTTACCACTTTTATAGAATCGCATTCCCATAACACCAGCTAGAGTTGTGGTTGCTAATAATTGCACAGTATACTTCGGTGGAGATTGGGATGCTTGATACGCTCCCAAAGATAAAATTGATCCAAATAATAAGCCTGCTCCTAATGATGGTATGGAACCTGTAACATATATATGTATATTACCATCTTACAATATAAATCTCAACTAATGTATTTTTATCTGGTTTGAACCTCAACTAAAAAATATTTAAGGTTAAATTACATGATAGAAAAATATCAAACCGGGTCGAATGACATTTAAATATTTTCAGTCAAATGGTCAATTAAAATTCTATAGAATAATGAATTATCTTACCTGCTTTTGCATAGCCCATAATTCCGCCAGCAGCAACAGTAGCAGCATAAGCAAATCCAATAAAATCAATAGCCATTTTAGATATTCACAAAAATAAAAAAATTAATAGATATTTAATTGAAAATGTATTTCACACACTTATATAAGGATTACTTTTTGTAAATACTTCCTATCTACTATAAAATATTAAATATTCACACAGCGGTATGACTTACAATAAATACGTCATATACGATTTATCTTTTATCCTTGTTTGACAGTTTCATACCTGTTTTAAATTTTAGGTTAGGGAATTATTATTGAAGAAACATTTCAATCCACTGACCTCCACCATTCTATATAATCAGCGAATACACACGAGCTACTCAAAAGAAACTCATCAAGCAGGAAACTGTATAATTAAATTAAATCCGGTACATGATTTGTAATTCATTACGTAAATTATCGTTTTGAGATTGTTATATTTCAAATAGTTATGATTTACATAATAAAACTGTAATCGTTTTAAATATTTATGATCATAAATGAAAATAGTACATTGATTTTCTAAATGTTTACTTTGTGATATAACCGGTTTAAGTGGCGTTCTTTTTTTTAAAATTTTCCAGTCAATTTGTGCCAAATCCATTTGGTTTTTGAAAAAATATCTCGAATAAAAGCTGTTCGTCATAAAAATCAGAACAACTTATTTCCTAAGCATTTTTTCGAAAACATAATTATTTCAGCACAGATCGACTTAAAAAGAACACCACTTAAGTGGTTATGTGTACCACGAATATGTTAATATCAATAGCAATAAAAATTCCCAATGTATTAAAATGTTGATTAATAATTCAAATTAAAAAATTTCACATATTATTTTTGTATACTTACAACGTTACAGTACTATACCAATGTCAATTTCTATTAAGGTTAAGAAGACATACGCATGATAGAACAAGCAAATACTATATTGACTAACATGTGACTGAATTTTTTATTAATATTGATATGAAAAAAATCTATACCATCCGTGATGTAACGGATAACACTGATTTGAAATCCAGAGGACTAGGAATCGATACCTGGAGGATGAGTTAATTTTTACATATCTAGAGCACAGAAGTGCATCAAGTCGATATTAAGGGGCATTTGGCCTTGCGTGCTTACAACTATTACTTATCGAAATATTTGGGGAATTTTGACCCCTATATAACTGTTGAACGAAAAGAGCTACAGTGGTGAGTTTTCGAATATAGCCGATTTACGGAATTATAGGATAATGGTTTTTCGCTTATCGTTAAGGAATAAACAGTTAAAAAGTTATTTTAACTGGAAATGGAAAAACACCAAAAATTACCTTTTTTACTTCTATTCATGCTAGAAGGTTGCGGTTTTTTGTAATCTTTCTAAGACGCGAAGCCAAGGCCGAAAGCCGCCTTGAGGTTCAAGGGGGTGGAACCCCCTAGTGAGCAGAGCGAGTTAAGATTATGTAACGCGAAGCGGTCTTTTTTGTAGATGTGAATCTACTTAGCAAAGCATAACAAAACGCGTAGCGTTTTGTGCGAAGCTTTCGGATTTGTATATTTAAGCCTTGCAAATAACAGTCATATCCAATTAAAAAAATAAATGTAAAAAAGTGCCGAGTTTTCGAAAAGATGTTTTTGATCGGATCAATATTAATAAAAAAAGTTAATTTACATTGTTTTACTAGAAACATGCAATAAAAAATAATGATGTAAATTGTAATATATGTTAAATATTTAGTTCATTCGTTAGGTACTACAGATTTTTTTTTAAATTTCTTATTGAAACAATATCTCATATTCAAATTATCTTTTTTTACATACTCGTTCATTACTTGACTACGACTTCTCGAATCACCAATTAAATATTTTCATTTGTTAAGATACAGTAGATGCAATTATCAGTTTTACTAAATTATCATTAAAAGTGACAATACGGTGAATAAAACTGATCGCAAAAGCATCACACCGGATAAACATAAAAAGGCTAATTCAGGCACTTTTCTGCGATTTTCATTATACAGATAATACAAGTAACCCGTGTATGATGCATGTACAAGTGATAATACAATATAAGGACCAAGCGCTGAACAGCCTATAATAGCTGGCCCAAAAGTATATCCCACATATGTTGAATGTAATGGACCTAAAAAAAAGATCCAGGTTAGTCTCCGAGTTTCAACTCCTATAAATTCGAGTCCCTAGGCTCAATATCAAAAGTCGCTAGAAAATCGCTAAAACTGTCGAATGCAACTTTAATTAAATAAAGTTTGAATTTGGCGCGCAAGCGCCATATCATATCATCATCTGTGTCGAGTTAACAAAAAATGTATCTGATACTGGCCCTGTTTCGATTGAACTGTTTCGATTTGTATTCCAAAAGTCGTCAGATAATTTGCCAAACCATTTATGTCGTTAAATCTTATTTTTTGTCGCTAAGACTTAAACAAAAGTCGTCACTTCTAGCGTCAAAGTCGCTAAATTGGCAACACTAGATTCAACACATAAGTCGATACAACATTAAACCAGTATCGGAAACTAATTCAGGGTCCAGATAAATAATGTTTTTTCGGAATGTTCAATTTAGTTTAAATATATACTTCAGTGAAACGTACATGCGGTGGATAACTAGGTTAGAAGCATGATGTATATATATATATATATATATATATATATATATATATATATATATATATATATATATATATATATATATTTATATATATATATATATATATATATATATATATATATTTATATATATATATATATATATATATATAGTGAAGTATGTGAAGTATGCATTGTGTGCATGCAGTGAAGTATGCATACGCATATGGTAGATAGATTGTAGAGTCTGTCGTGGACGGGACATATTTCGACCATAAGGTCCATTGTGATGCCTAAGGATGTGAGGATGTGAGTGGAAGACAAGGAGTTTTGTGTGTAGACTAGGAATTGGTAGGATGTGCGGCTGCAGCCGACTTTGACAGGAACTATGCCGATACTCATCTAGAGCTCGTGAAGAAAACTGCAGAAAATCTTCACAAGCATAGTTGGTTACTTCGTTCTTGTCCATACGCCGACAGTTTAGTCAATTAACCGCCCCCCTTTTTTTTAAATAATTTACAAACTGTCGATATCGGGATTCGTTTGTATACCTCCTAGTTCCAAGTTAACACAACGCCTTTACAAGCGGGACTACTGGGCTGGTACTATGCATATGGTACCTATTAATCTTACGTATAAGGAACAGTTGAATTTGTCGTTTAAAGTGCTCTAAAAAAATTTCGAATGTACTATCATGTTTTATATTGAGCTCCGATTGCTCCTGTTTATGTCTATTTAGGCCAATTAGACCGTTTTGATTTTTTAAAGGCAACTTAAGTTTTGACAATTTATATCGGTTTATTTCGGTTCGATACATGTTTAAACTCGCACGTTAACACACATTGCGCTTGCTATACTTTCCAGAATCCACTTCAATTGTCGTCGTGATATTTGCAATTGTGCAAACTGGTAACGTTAGCAACACTAGTTTTTTAGGAAATTGATTTTTTTTGGAGAAACACATTAAAAGATTAAGATCAGATCCAGATCAATCAGAACTGGACCGAAACCAAAAAACCTGTTGGAAAAACCGAAACAAAAACCAAATCGAAAAAAAATTTCGCTAAAATTGCAGTTAACGGTTCAACTTATACATGGAAACTCTACCTAACTCAAAAGTACATTAAGTATACTTTTGGTACTCAATGTATACTACTCTACTTGTGATTTGAGTATCGGAGACTAAGATCATGCCATACAGGAAAAAATTTTTATGAACACTCTTGTATATTTCTTCCTAAATAAAACACAGTGAACTAACCTTCGTCATTGTACCATTTATGCCCACAAGCGATTACCATCCCACCATAGACAATACCCAATATATCAAAACTTAAAAGCATTGTTATATGACCTAGACTTTACGATTTTCCATATTTTTTAATAATTAAATATCAAAATTTACTATTATTGACAAATTATTTTATTTTAATGTATTGTGTATATTGCGAATTTATTCGCTTGGTAAGATATAAATTGAACATTTTCTATCATCCAGTGTTGAAATTCATTTTGAATTTTTATTATTATATTTTAAAAATAAAAGAAAAATTAATTAATTTGTTATATTTTATACGAATTTTAAATAGTAACCATAACAATATACAAGTACTTTTCTATTGAGAACTGACCTGAGGGCGGGGCTTAAAAACATGGCTGTTTATTGTGTGCAACCGAAAGAGTAATCCATTACGTGTGTTTTAATTTATGTCAAATAATTTGAAATATCAACAGTTTGAAATGTCGATTTTTTTCCACTGTTCCATATAGATGGTGGAGGTCAGTGGTTTCTTATATTTTAAACGTCTAGCCAAGTCTGTGTTTTATTAGTCTCTGGTTTTATACACGTATGTACTGTTTGTCAATTCATATCCATACTATTGAAATTTACAAATAATTATAGATGTTTAAGCTTTTTTGAGAAAATATTTTTAAAAAAAATTTTGTTTGTTTTTAAAAAAGAAACCTATTTTGTGTTAGGATTTTTCTCCTATTTTTAAATTTCTTAAATTTAATTATTTTCAAAATTTTAAAAAGTATAAAATTTAATAAATATAAATATTTAATTTAAAAAAAATTAAAATAAAGCATTGTTTAACAATAAACCAAGATTTATTTATAATTTTTATCTTACATTTGATTTAACACTTCGTAATAATTTAAGGAAGGGTCCCCGATAATTTTTTGTTGGTGGAAGCATCCACCAACTTATCACGACTTAAGTTTTAAATTAAGCGTTAAGCCATGGTTGAGAATCTAAACAAAAATACTGAAGAGAAATTCAAGCCAAATATTAATTTAAACCATCTTAAGCCTGAACTGTATAACTGAGTTAATTGAATGTAGTCAAGCCTATGTATTTTCAGAGGCCTAATAAAACACAGACTTGATCATTCAAAAAACTAAGCCATTGATGTTATTTTTATCCTTGATTCCGACGGTGACGAAGGTAACTTCTACAATATTTAAGACAATTATGTGTAGTCATTGCTAAGTTTACACAAAGATTAATTTGAGCAAGAAGACCCCTACTACTTTTAATGTAAAAATAAATTGCTTTAAGAACCATTACACCAGCCAAGCCAGCAAATATCAGACGAATTACTTGTTGCCTGTGAAATTCTAGTACATCTCGAAATTCCCCACACGCCAAAATAGCTATTAACGCTACTCCATTTACCATTTTGAACCAACTACCTATAATTTTTTTGTATGAATTTTATTCGATAACAATTATCAGTATCCTAATAGATAGAAGACTAATTTTCATCAATTTATTATTTTTGTCATATATTGATATAATCTAACCATTATCGCACGATTTTTACCATTGATGGTTGTTAATACGAGCCTATGAGAATCGTCTCGCTAAAAGTTTGTCAATTTGGATTATAATTATCTAGTTGTATCCGGGACTTCGTTCATGTGGTTTTTTCCAATTATACATACATTACTTATACATACATACATTCCATTGTATTAGGAGTTGGAATTAATTCGTAGCGTTAAAAATAAAAATAAATTTTAAATGAAAATAAAAAAATAGTATTATAAGTATTATCCATCGCTATCTATTACTTTTTCCATCTTTCGGACAGAAAACGAATGCCCCATCGGAAGGATTCCTCATCTTTAGATGCAATCCACCATTCGAGCCATTTTTGGAAATCTTTATAGGAAGTGAACTCCTGCTCGGACAAGCTATGAGCAATCAATCGAAACAAGTGGTAATCGGAAGGAGCAATATCTGGAGAATACGGTGGGTGGGGTAGGACTTCCCATTTAAGTGTTTCCAAGTATGTTTTTTTAAGGGGTTTTGCGACGTGCGGACGAGCATTGCCAAGCTGCTTATTTTTTCGTGTCTTTCGCAGTATTCCGGGCATTTTTCAAAGTTTTACGGCGTTTTCCTACCGTTGATAAGTCAACTCCCAACGATGTAGATAATTGTTGAAGTGTTTGACATGAGTCTTCATTGAGCAATGCCTCCAATTCTTCATCTTCAAACTTTTTCGGCTTTCCAAGTCGTTTCTTGTCTTCCAAATCAAAATCACCACTTTTAAAACGTGCAAACCACTTCCGACACGTTTGCTCAGCTAGAGCATGGTCACCATAAACTTCCACTAAAATTCGATGACTTTCAGCAGCACTTTTGTTCATATTAAAATAATGAAGTAAAATTCCCCGCAAAAACACTTTATTCGGCACAAATTTCGGCATGTTCGATAAAGTAGAAAGTTTTGTTATTTACTCTTTAAAAAAATGGATATATAATGAAAATGACGCCTAATAACAGCTGTTTCACGATGAATAAATTGTTGTAAGTAACAAAGGAATGCTGTACTACCTATGCCATCTCTTGTAAAACGCTACGAATTAATTCCAACTCCAATATGAAATCTGACTAAGTATATATAAATGCAGAAACTCGAAACAGTATGGAGCAGTATGGACAAAGAATACAATAAACATAGTAGCGTATTTGCACATTTTTGTCTTGTTACATACATATTTCTATGATATACACTGACATAATATTAACGTGTGTCAAATTTCATAAAATAAAAATTATTATAACGCGAACAAATAATCTTCCATCCCATATATGACCCTCTTAAAGTTACAATTTCCTAGGTGCGATTATCACGATGATCGTGCAACGTTTATCGTTGAGAACTATTTCTTTGTATTACCTATGGAGCAGTTTTGCTTCGAGTGATTAGAGTCGTTAAAGACGATCGTACTTCTTGAATGCCATCTTGGTTACCATCTTCGTGCAAAATGGTAACAAACGATTAAACGTTTAACGATAATCGTATTAGTTGCACCGTGAAAAACGAACCAATAGAGTTGATTTTAAAAAAAAAGGCATGTTCTTCCCCAGATTTCAAGCTATCTTTTATACCCAATTTCATCAAAATTGGTTTAGTGGTTTAGCCGTGAATAATGTAACAGACAGTTATTTTTGGATTTATAATATTAGTGTGGATTAAAAATAAACAGATTATATGCCCACTTTGGTAGTCACGACATCGACACAAAAATATTATAGTTTGATTGAAGATACTTTTTTGACAAAGCTTCATTCATGGTTTAACAGCTAGATTCTACTTGCTATCATTTTGGAAACAACTACGATGGAAAATCGCTGTTAAAAATAGAATTTTTATTTTAGCATTTTTTTTATTCCCACAGTTTTAAAACTCTAATGTAAAACTTCTATATGCCGGTACAATTTAAATTGCTTATATTATGCATATTTAAAAAAAATTAATAAATGGTACAAGACCAATAAATTTTAACAAAATTTGTACGTTCCCCAAAGCTAAAAGTTGGCAACCAATCAACGATTGTCTCCCGTGTGTTTCACGTTGGATCGAAAACCCTACATTTAAACATTTTGGATTCTTTTAAATTGAATATTTAATCTTAGGTTCAATTTTAAAATTTTTACTCTTCTAACAATATTTCGTTCACAAGCTGATAAATTTTTAGCATCAAAAGACATTGATACGTAAGGATTCCGTGAAATCCCAACATAACATCGATTTTGTTGTGTTGAAAACAATATCTCTAATCTCTAACCGAAAGTAGGTTTATTATTTTCTGCGAAGTTGCTATAGATTAACTTTTATAGAATGGAATTTCAATTAACAAGAATAAATGCAATTTCATCTAATTTTACATAAACTTACAAGTAAGATATCCTATATACACCTGCCATCCAGCATAAATACACTCTAGAAATTTGATCAACTTGTACATGGACAGGCATTTTTCTTTTCAGTTCGTTGTTCAAAAATTTTACAGTTTTATTTTGTGTTATTATTAAATTGCTTTATGCTTGGAAATATTTTTACTTTTTGAAAGTAATAACATTTCAAAAATATACAAAATTCATATTTATACTTAAATTTTGGCATGTAAAACAAAATGACAAAAAACAAAATTGGTAAAATCATAATTACTGTAAATATTAAAAATGCATTTACCTAATTGAATAGTACAAAATTGGTGATTTGTATTTTCTAAACAAATTTGTATTTGAAATAACTCTTCACAAAAAACAACTTTAAATAAAACTTGTTGAAAATGGAAATATAAAAAAGGACTGTCAAAAACTTATTGAAATATACAAAATAAAACTTGTCAACTTGTTTCAAAATATATAATGGCGCCAAAATAAAAAAATAGCTAGTGGCGGCTCCATAAGGACTTACTTTCAAGTAAAAATATAAAAAATTGCAAACTACTTGTCATGCATTGTCATTCATTATTTAATACTTAAGTAAATTTCATGAAAATTACGTCATTTTCGGTAGGTGACGGGAAATTGATAACCATTCCTTCTTCCGTAATATATATAAGTAGTGTAGAATGAAAAGTTTTTATATCTATCATTAATACATTCAAGCATAGGCAAAACAAGAACAAAATTTTAGTTTTCCTTGAAAGTTTTTTTACATTTCGTCATTAGATACACATGTACCTTGTTTTATAAGATAATTTTATCTACGTATTTAATAATTTTAACAATTTATATATATTAGTTTAATTAATATAAATAAAGAAATTTTACTTTAATATAAGCCAAACCGTTGATGTAGGTTAAGTGTACAATAATCTGTCATTAAAATTTAAAAAAATTAAAATTTAATTAAATTGACGATAACAATATAAAAAATAAATAAATTGCGAAATTATTCATTGGTAAGTTAATTATTATCAGTTATTATTGTATCAGTTTTTGAATGTGATTGTAATATTATTCTTCCTACAGTTTAAGTAATGTCTTCATCATCCACAACTCTAATCCCAGAAAGTGTTAAGCAAGTAATAATCCATACGGGGAATATACTATCATTAAATGGAATTATTGGAAAACCAAGTCAAAATGCATCTGAAGAAGTAAATATATTGAAGTAACTTATGCCTTTTCATCAATATTAAATTGAATTGTATTTTTTCAGTTAGTTGAAAGTATTAAAATAACATTAAACGATGGAAATAATTTTGAAAATTCATTAGAAACATTTGTTGAAGTAATGCGTAAAAATGATGATTTATTACAAAAAATGTCTGGCGTTGATCGCAAAGATTTGAAAATTGGCGCAAAATTATTTTTAAATAATGAAAATGCCGATGCTGTGAATCAAGCTTTATTAAATAGTAAGTAATTAATTAAAAGTTTATATAAGTAAATATAATTAATTATTAAATCTATTTATAGTTTTTCGAGCATTAAAAACTGAAACTATTGACAATTTAATAGTTTCTTACAATGATATCAAAGTTGAAAATGAATCATCCTCATCATTTGTTTTGACTAAAATCAAATCTATATGGAACATTCTAGAAAATTATACCACAGAAAATGCAACAAATCGTATTATTCATTTAGGTGTGGCTGATTTAGACGAAGAACAATTCCGTGATTTATATGCTTGGGCAACAGTTAAGCCAAATATTATACAAATAAATTTAGCTAGTTGTTGTGTGGTGCCGCCATCTTTACAAGAATTTTGTAATCAAAATAGTATACAACTACTCACGCACAGCGATCCAACAGGTACGTAAGTGGAATACATTAACAAAAAGGTTTGTTTCTTAACTTTTATGTTCTTTTTTTAAACAGAAATTTTACCAGTTTCTTCAATTCAAGATTTATTCGGTGATAAAAATGCATTACAATTATTTTGGGCAATCAGATTTCAAATCCATATTAAGTGCAGGGGAGTTTTAACCAGTAAAGGGTATATAGTAAATTTATGTGATAATATTCTAGAATAAAAAAATTGTTTTAAATTTTAAATGGCAATACAAATAGTATTCTTAATATAGTATTATTACATCAAAATAAAAATATATTTTGGAATTAAAAATATAATTATATTTTAAATAGAGAATTTAGTTTTACATTTGTGTATATGTAGTACAATTATATGCATTTATTTCATTTTTAATAAAGTTTTTTTTGACCACTTATATTATTTTGAAATATGAGATTTCGCACAAGGATTAAATCACATAACATAATATTATAGTTGAAGTGTTCTTGTATGTTTTTATAAACTTTTGTACACATATTTTTTTTAAATTAATATTATTTCTATATATAACACTTATTGTAATTGTTATATTACATTACATAAGTGTTCATATCATTTGTAATTATTACAGTATCAAAATGTTTTCAGAAATTAAAAACAAGAAACATTTGTTTGAATTTTATTTTGTAATATATTTTTCAATTAAACCTAAATGAATCTTAAATTTTGTATTACAGTACTACATTTTTATATTTGCGTCTAGTGATGGTCAAGTAAGATGCTGATAATTTGTTAATTTGTGTAATTTGACAGGGAGAAAAAATCAATATATTTTACTATGGAAGATAAAGCATCCTACTATAACGTTATGTGGGGAAATTTAACGGTATTTTTGTTGTTGGATAATCTTGGTTAAGATATCCTGAATAGCCTACTAATCCCCTTCCCCACCAAAAAATCTTGAGTTAATGGTTGTATCTACAATAAATATCGAAAAAATCTATTATTACGTACATCTTTGTTCCTATTGGCTGGAGGATGTTTTATAGTATTATGAAAAATGGAAATCTCGATTATATGTTTTAAAATTTTCCAATGTACTATTTTCGTAAGTCGTGTTGTATATGAATTTTCTTATAGGAAAAGATCACGCATTTCTTTTGTTGCTATGGCTGGACTTGGTTGCTTGAGTTTACTTATAGTTTCCTCTGAATTTTGAGTCGATATACACCTACGCGTTTTTTGCTGATTGCTTTGCATTTTACCATTTATATGAAAAGCACCGGATCTTTTTACACCTGTATGGATTAGTATATTGTTCATTAAAATTTGTTTGTCATTTTTTAAAATAAAGTTAAATTGAACAAATTCTCTTAATTTACACTGTTTAAAGTTTGATTGAACATATTTTTCTGTTTTGTAAAATTTCTTAGTCTCGTTTTAAACGGTTTCGATTTGCCCGATTTCGTCATAAACAATTAACTTTAACATCTTTACCAAGAGCGGAGAATGTGAAAGTTTATTTTATGGGAAAAAACCTTTTTAAATGCATATATTTAAAAAAAAATATTTATGTGGTAACCGTTCAAGTGAACGCACGGTACAAGGCTTTCAAAAGTTTTGAAATTATTAAACATTTTATGAAACTCAATTTAATAAACTGTACAATATATTTACCTTTAGCGTAAATTTTTAATTATTTTTTCATATAAATTTAACTTTTATTAATTAATTGAAGTATTAAATTTCATGATATTTGATAGTTCTCAACTCTATTATTTCTGATATGTAGTACATTATTTAACTACAAGATGGCTAGCTACCACCATTCGAAGATAACCTAGTAGATGTTAAATAGAATAGAATTCAGTTCATTTAGTGAAGCAAAAAATAAAGAGAAATGTTAACTAACAAGTTAAAATAACATCTAATTGAGTTAATAGCATATTTAAAAAAAATTGTTTTTATAAACTAGAGTCTATACTTTTAGTATGGTTGTTTTTCGGTTATATTATACTAACAGAAGCGACTAGTGTTTACTTAGATAGATAAATAGATACATCTTGGGGTCTAAAAAGTATTGCACTTCGACCTTATGGTCCATTGTGCTTCCCCTTCTACTTCAGTTCGACGAGATTCGCTTCTCCCATATGTTGGCAATAGCCAGGAGCTTGCTTATCAGGTTTTCCTGAAGGTTCATATATTCGAGGTGAGATGCATCAAATATCCTTTTTTAATTTAAATTTTTAGTATTATCACACGTGTATTTTAGGTATTTAGATGCTACGGTTGTCAGATTGGACTACTTAGTCCAAATTGATGACTTCTCGCATACATTTGCTACTAAAATATAGTGTATTCTCATTGGCTGATGAAGAATAAATTGTAAACCAATATAATTATTGTAAACTTCACAATGATTGGAAGAGTTGTCAAAGTATTGAGAGTTGTCTCTACTTTTGATTGACTTGAACAAAAATTTTCTGGCAGCCCTGTAAAAATTATTTTCTTAATATTCACTTTCTAAGTAGTTAATAGTAAAACAATAAAATTCTTCAATATTGTAAAGTCGCATATCTTGAAACATATTATGCAAATCATAATTCGAAACAGCACAATTTGGCAACGGTAAAACATTAAATTGTGCTTCAAAAAGCTGGGCTGACGTAAAATGTACCCGGAAGGAACATATTTCATTAGCATGTCTAGCCAGAGAAACTATTTATCATAAACACCAGTTGAAGTTTGGATAAAACAAACGAAACGTGATTTAAAAAAATTAATCACATAGCACTGCGTCAGACAAAGTCTAAGCTTAGATGCCTACCATATTATGTTTTACAGGAAGAATTTGAGTATCTCAGGAACCAATACAGCTCTGCGTGAGACCCATAATCTGACGGTACGTACGAAGTTTCATTACAGATTTAATAGTTCCGAATTTATTTAACCCCGAAAATCGACATTTTGGGGACTGACTGACTCACTCACTTACTAACTAATCATCAATATTCTAGGGTACTTTCATTTGTCCTAGAAATTTGATATTTGGAAGGAAGATAGTTCTAAGACCACCAAGACAAATCTGAGAACAGGTTATTTTTACCTGGAAAATGATAATTTTTACAATTAAAATTACACTGCTAGTCTTATGAAATATGTTTTCTACATGGTAGTTCTAATTTTTACCTCACGACGGCAAAGCCAAAAGGAAGGGTTATGTTTTAAGCAGTCTATATGTATGTTTGTATTTATGTATGGTCCACCGTAGCGCCTAAACTGCTAATCAGATTTTAATGAATGAGGTGTCGTGCGCTTCGTCTTTGCGTTCTGCGTGTCATAAACTATATTAAATATCGTCATATTAAATCGATCGTAGCGGATATAAATTGCATAACACGCTTGCCAAAAAAAAAAATCACAAATGTATTGAGTTTGGTATCAAATGAAAGGTTTTAATTCACAGACTCCAGACTCCGAAAATGTGTATTATATACTTTTTTCGTAGTCGGGTTTTAGTTTCTTAAACTCTTATATATAGTAGATAAAATATACGAGTATAATGATAGATGTACTAGTAAATTAAATCTCATTTATTAACGATATTCAACCATAATAAATAAATTTATTAAAATTTTGCACCTAAAAAGTGTTGATATCCAGCTAAAAACAAAAATGTTCACTTTCAACAGTAGTGAAATCTATGTATGGACTAAGTTTTTGAACAAAAGTGAGAAAATGATTAGTATATTATACTTATGGGGTAAGTTTATCAGGCGTAGGGATTTCATATTTTACACGGACAAGTTTATTTCTTTGTATATTAAGTGTTATAAAATCTTGCCAAGTAAAATATGTAAACCCTGCAACTGATAAACTTACCCAATAAATATATACCTACCCATTATTTTCTCACTTTTGTTCAAAAAGTTTGTCCTTAGATTTCACTAATTTTGAAAGCGAACATTCTTGTTTTTGCTGGGATAACAATACTTTTTGTATGCGAAAACTTAGTCCCTCTTACATTTTTTGTCGTATAAATAATACAAAATTAACTTGGTCCTTTCAGCCCTTAACATTTTTTTTACATTACTGTGTGATGAGAGTAAAATATTGGTTGCATAATATATAACAGTATTTTGATCCAGATATTGGATTTCTTTTGAGCAACCCAATTGGTTCCTTTTTGAATTTGTTACGTAAGAGGTCAATATATATTAATCAGGTTAAATTTTAAGATATGCACCGAAAGTTATCCAGTCGCATGTATGCATATGTGTATTTATGTATGTATGTATGTATTTATGTTCGGGTCAAATCTTGCTAGCTGAATTAGAACCACTTCCTCTTATCCTACGGAGTTGCATTTTTACATGTTGGTTCAGTTCTGATTACAATGCATTTTTATGGTAAGCATGACAAGAATCGACAAGGGGACAGAGAGATTTAGAGCGAGGGGGAAACACAAAGTTTGATATCTCTCTCTTAATATTGAAAAAATAAAAAAACACATAAGAAGTAAAGTTGTAGAAAATTAGTTTTACTACAAAAAGCTTGTTTTTAAAAATGTTTTTTTAATAGAAACTTATTTTTAAGATACTTTTATACACAATTTTAAATCAATGTCCTTAGATACATAAGGATAGATCAATCTTTTGGTGTGAAAAGTAATGCACTTCGATCTCATGGCTCATTATACCTTCCATATCTTGGCTCGGGAGGCTCGCTTATTCCATATCTTGGCAATGGCACAAATACATCAGAAGTAAAGTTGTAGAAAATTAGTTTTACCTACTATAAAAAGCTTGTTTTTAAAAATGTTTTTTTAATAGAAACTTATTTAAAAAACATTACGTTACCTAATAGAAGGCACGTTCCACTTACCACGGAGTGAGTAAATATATATCTATCATTTGGTGTTTATATTAAAATGTAATTAATAATAAATATATTTTAATATTATCTACTTATTAATAATTTAATCACATTTAATAATCAAAAATATTAGAAACACAAAGACAATGATATACACGATCATTTGTACATAATTATTAACAATATTTTTAATAAACAATAGTGTTTTGAATACATACTCTAGTGGTGCAGTCATAAAACCGTCGTCAAAATTGATTGACTTTGTTTTTTTTTGTTTTTGTTTCAATGGACGGCGGTGAGTGACTCAAGTCTAGTCGGTTAAAAAAAATATATATACGTCTTGGGGGATTTGTCGAGAATCATGTACGCCACCACGTGTATTTTTTTTAAGAGGATGGACTTCATAATAATACAACAAAATCAACATTAGAATTCATTATTAATTTTTGGATTGAATCAATAATAACAAACACAATCCATACAGCCCGACGGCACACTTGTTGCCGGCTGGCTGATACTACATTGTTATAAAAACAACCTTTTTACAGTGGCGTTTCTCATTCAAGAGAAACTCAAGACGACAGATAAACAGACATATTTTTGACAGAATCACATTGTAACAAGTGATCAACGAGTGGATAGACCATGCAGACAACACAAGGAGACCGATCTTAAACGGGAGAATTGACAAAATATGGCAACGTAATGGTAGAAGTTATATTTACTTTTTGTGCCACTAGCGTCGCTAGTTGCGCATCCGTACCGAAGTGAATATAGTATAATAAATAGAAGTGAAGTATATATTTGTCATTTTGTTAGAATTATTATTGATAAATAAAAGTTTAATTTAATATCTGATTAAAAAATCTTTAAATTGATTTTAATAATTTTAATATAATTTATTTTTACCTAATTTATTTTCATTTTATAATTATTTTGCGAATTTTTAACTATCACTTACTTCAACTAAGTACTTCATTTATTAAAAAAAGGATTTTAGTGGAAAAATACTTTGGCTGCAAATAATTTTTATAACACTACATAAATGCGTCATGTTTTACAATTCAAACTCGCTCCTTATACTCTCTCCACTGTTTCCGGTGTAGAAGGAACACTACTGACATCTTATTTTTGTCAATTATTTGTTTACATGGAGTTCGATAATATACCAAAACAAATACTCGGAAAAATAATGTTTCGGAATGCATTCAAGAGGCAATGCACTCAGCCTGAACAGGATACAACTTCGAAAGTTTATCGGATTTATCACCGGACATATTCACCTACGAAAGAACCTATTCGCAAAAGGACTTCACAATGGATCAATTAAGTGCAAAATGTGCGTCGGTGAGGAGGAAGATATACCCAACCACATCATCTTTAACTGCGAATCTCTCGATTACAGCAGACACAATATATTAAATGTATCCCATCACGAATAGAGAGCTTTTAAGCGAGCCTACCGAGCAAAGATATGGGGTGCATAATGAGCCATGAGGTCGAAGTGCATTACTTTTCATACAAAAAAATTTATCTATTTTTATCTATCTAAGGACATTGATTTAAAATGATTTAAAATTGTGTATAAGCATCTTAAAAATAAGTTTCTATTAAAAAAACATTTTTAAAAACAAGTTTTTTATAGTAAAACTAATTTTCTACAACTTTACTTCTTATGTGTTTTCCATTTTTTCAATATTAAGAGAGATATACCAAATTTTATGTTTTCCAAATATTTGAAGTAGTGGAAGCGGTGGAAAATTACATTGAGGTTTCTAGTCTTAAAATGACGGAAGCCGGAGATATAAGCTAGTATTTTATAAATTGATCTTATTTTCAGAGTTTCTCTTCTATGTCTAGCATTTAATATACAACATGGACACAAGTTTGAAAGAATAGGAAAGGCCTCGAGGATTCCAAGGAATATTAATTTTATATACTGACTATAAATACGAGTAAGTTATATTATCTAAAAGTTTGACAATTACGAACGTGAATTTATCGTTATGGGCAAATTGAATTATGCTAAATACAATATGAAAGAAATTATCCAAAAAAAAACAGCACAATTGTTACGCTACTGTAAGCATATATGTATTTATATTTAAAAATGAGAGACGTGTGCCATGATTTTGAAAACAATTGAATAATGACGGAGCGGCGGAGCTTGGGTTATTGTATTATTAACGGAGCGCGTGCGTCCATCACATCAATTTAAATGTGTAATGTGTATACCATACATTTTCATATGGTTTTTTGTCGTCGACTCATCTACTTGCATCTTCTCGTATGATTCTTCTTCACCCATTTCTTATAATAATAATTGATATTTGTTTTTGTATTTTTTTTTCAAACAAAAAAAACAAACGTTTTTATTTTTTACATTGTTTTCAAATATATGTATATATATGTATACAGAATTCTCACATTAAAAGTTCCCCCTTAAACACCTATTGTTTTTGTATTAATAATCATTTATCTCTGTTGTGTTAAAGTTTCATAATACTTTGTTTTTTTTTTCTACTTCGGTCATAACATATAACGGTAAAGTCATATTATATTTACATGTTTGATTTTTAACATTAAAAAAAACATATTAATCTCAACAGTTGGTAGTGGTGTGACTGACAAGTGTCAAATATTTATTTTTCGTTTGTTTTTTGGATTTGAGTTTAAAGTCGTAATTTAAATTATAATACCTACGAATAACATTCATTGAAATAAATATTTAAAATAAATAAAATAAGTATATTATAAATTCTCATTAAAAATTCGATACGATTTTATAACAGCCTATAAATTTTTTTCTTTGTTGACACGTGACTAGAATTAAAAGTATAGAGGCGAATATTGTACATATACACACTAAATTGCATTACTACTGCAAACCAAAGTGAAAATAAAATATACAAAAATGTTGTTTAAAAACTAAATTTTTTCATTTTTTAATTTTTTTAATTTTGTTAACAAAGATGTGTATATTATTTATAACAATATGTGAATATTTGTGTCTTTGTCTTATACAAAAATAATATTTAAAAAAGATTACAAATATTTTTATTTATTTGTTAACTTTTTACTTTATCGTCAATGAAAAATTATTTTCAAAAGATATGCGAGAAGCTTTTTCATTACTGATTCATGTTATTTTTGTTAATTTTTGTTGTGGTTTATTTACAATATGCTTGTATTGAGAATGTTTATTACATGAAATGAACATTCTTAAATAGTACAGATTGTATTTGAATGGTCAATATTCCATTTATGTAAAATATTTGCAATTGCCAATGCGAAATACTCTTTTCTTATTACAAATATAGATGATTTTATAATCGTATTTTAAATGACTGGAATTTTGAATATTAATAGGTCTTGAAACAGAAAAAAATGAATTGCAAGTCTTCATTAGTTTGCAGTTATAGAAATCAAGATTCACAAACAAATTAACTTATAAACCACCAAAAAAACAAGTAAAAATAAAAACTAACTGAAGTAATGGTTTAAATACCCGGTATATACTCAATTTATGATAAAAGTTGTTTATTTAAAAAAAAAAAATTTTGTCGTTAAATTTTTGTTCTATATCTTACGGTTTCAAGACAGTCTTGTCCATTTTTCCCAAACAGGGTCCGAATTTGCCCATTCACGAATTTAATTTACTTATCTCGCTATCTCTTTTTGTTTTTGAGTTATCGTGTTTACAGGAGGACGGACGGATATGTGAAAATATACTAATTAGGTTATTTTATGAACACCTATAACAAAATTTTTTTTCTGCGAACGATATTTTCAACCATTAAGAAGTCGGGACTAAACTTAATATACCCTGATATATATTATATATTGGGTATAAACAGTTTATAGAATTCGGTTCATTAAACAGTGGAAGCCACTCTGCGAACGAGATTTTGAGAGGGATTCAGATTGATTCTGTTTCTTTATACTTGTTTCTTATTATTATATATTTGTGCCTGATTCTTATTACCCATTTACATAAACTAGTGATCTCTATTATCTTGAGATATTCCAACATTAATAGTACGCGTTGAAAGCTGTTAAGTTATCTTTGTGTTTCTATAATATCTTGAAATCTTGGAATTACTAGAAAGAAATTGGAAGTTTGACGATTGAGGAATGTTTCAAATACGATGAATAGAGTGAAAACGCAAATATATTTAGAAGTGAAATTACTGAAGTGAAAAAAAAGCGCCAGCTCTAATACCTAAGCCACACATCTTAGTTAGAACAATTGATTGCCAATCATTGCAAAAAGGAGACAATGTAGTAAGAAGGAGATGGCTTGAAAAGTTTAATAGACATGTGCTCTTCAGTCGCTTATTAAGATACTAAAAAAAAAAGAAAATAATAAAGGAAACTTTGAGACTCAATTTGAAAAGCGAAACCTATGTTACAAAATTTGCAATGGGACATCTATACTCAATCATTCCTTTCCCGTAGTCGTAAATATTTAAAGAAAAAAAAATTTATCTAGATTGTCAATCAATCTTTGTAAAAGCTGCTATCGTCCTTATCCTTGCTGGCGGCCCATGGAGGCTAAGGTACGGGTGGCAAACGCCACCCTAAGTCTACGGCCAGCCTGACACTGACCAAGGGTATGTACCCTACCTGCACCAGTTGGAAACCAGAAGCAGTCCAACATGTATGTACTGCACCAAGATGATGTTTTCCACACATTTTTGTCTATCAAAGATGGCCTCAGAAAAATAACACAGCCTAGGAGACGAGCGGAGAATCGCCGAACCCTGACAACGTCATAACGACAATGACAAAGCACAAGGAAGCCTGAAACACTATGATGCAGTACGCAGAAGCAGTCTTGAAAGCTAAAATAACCGACGAGTCTATGATCAGACGCGTAACAGCGCACCCAGGGCCAGGCTGAACAAATGCAAGAGCGGTTTTCGGTCTGGTCACCTCCCACAGGAAGGGAAGAGGATTGTTTTTAGTCAGTAAAAATCAGACACTGCCAACAAAATCCGACACCCACTTCCATCTTGTTGGTGTTTTTTGAATATTTTTCAACCTCCTAAAAAAAAGGAAAAAAAAAGGTATGTATCCACTTGAGACAAAATATTCGCAAGGCAATAATTCATACTTGAATATGGAATTAAGAGCAACAGTATGGCAGACTCATAGTAGTCTTCGAAACTGTTTTCTGTACCGTATCCACTTATGAGTCCACCAGCTCAGAGGCTAGTCTTAACTATATTATCTCAAGCCGATATTCACCTTAAATATTTGTTGCAATGATTTTTTGATCACATGTATAAATTGTGTGGTATCGAATACATAACTTTTAAGTAACTTTCAATACGCACTTACTTACCTATCTTGGTTGTGAGTCAAGAGTTTGGTTTAACATGTACTAGACATACTGACGGCTTCTGGGTGAGGACCAAGTAACTGGTATTCTGTAATAATATTAATATTTTTACATATACACCAAATATTTTTAAGCATTAATTTTTTGCACTTAAAAGATAAGATACATAATATTAGTATTCAATGATGATAAATATCTGTTCAATATGACAAAGCAATTTCATATTTGAAATATATATTTCACTTGAATTGAATTTTGTCAGATATACAAGCTACTAAAAACAACACCATAACTTAGAATATCAAATAAGTGAATTATTTATATATTTTATTAATATTCGCATCAATTTTTAATAATATTTAAATTTACTATTTACTAGCATTGCCCATATTACAGTGTTCGTTTTGGGAGCGATTTATTTGCAATTAGAAAAGCTAAACGAAACAAGCAACATTATTACGGAAGTTCCGCGAATGCGGATACAAATATCCGCAACATCGAAAGTTTAAGCGAAAATGTGTCGCCTGAACGAAGAGGAATTTCAATAAATGAGGAATTTAATAATATGTATATTATTATTTTAATAAAGATATTATTTTTTTCTTAGTAGTGTACAGAATCCCAGAATAAATTAAATCTAGCAGGAATATTTATTCTTATTTATAATAAAATAAAACAAGAAAACAAATGCGGTTAAGTGTACATATATCCTTGTTTTCCAATGTATTTTGTATATAATGACAGTTTTGTGGTGCAGTTTTCTGCCTTCGCGACCAACGTAGAAGTTTTTTTCGTTTATAAGAGCGATATATATATATATATATATATATATATATATATATATATATATATATATATATATGTTTATATATATATATATATATATACATTTACGAGAAATAAATATTTTGCGGCATTTTAACGGAACGAACAGTGTACTACTAAGTATATATATATATATATATATATATATATATATATGCGCGCTGGACATTCAATATACATTTGCTTCTCTTTTCAGTTTTGTTCAGATATTTACGTATGGTGGTTGTACCTTAATCGCGTATCGACAATATATCGATACAAGTTTAATAAATAAGTATGTTTTTGTAATGGATTTTATATTTTAAAATAGTATAGAACCAGTTATTAATATGGTCGCTGAAGTTATCCGAAGTCATTTTAGATTTGGAATAAAGCTACATTCACGAATGAAAATACAACTGAAATTTTAGCTTTTGATTATAAATCAAAATATCCCATTTATAGAAGTCAAATAAAAAAAATCTTATTTAGTCGAAAATTAGGTTTTTCGACAAGAATATTTGTTAAAATTGTAGTGTAGATCTTAGAATTCAATATCTAGATATGCCCCTAAGTTACACCTCGGTAACTATTAACAAACTTGTATTTGATTATTAAATATTGATGCTAAAAATAAACATTGGTTTTAAGTCCACAAATTTGTATTTAATTAATCATTCTTTTTAGATCGAAAATATTGGGTATATTCAATTATCCTGATATACCAGGATATCAAAGTACTCTACGGAGATCCCGCAAATCCGAGATTCGAGTTAGTTTGTTAGGTAATCGCTATGGGCACAGTTGTCGTGACTAGCGACAATGTTGTAAAGAACCAAAACAGTTCGGGTCAGATTTAAAACGATTTAAATCTCAGATGTAGTTTATCATATGGTTAAAAGATGACTTCTATAAATATTCACTCTTTAAGAGACAATTTATATCTCACCTGTAGTTTACCACATGGTTAAAAAAATGGATTTTACATAAAAATTGAATATTTATAGAAGTCATCTTTTAAACAAATGACAAACTATAGCTGACATTACCAGTCCAAGTAGCCGAGCGGTCTAAGGCGTTATGTCTGTGCAGTATGCAGTACTTGGAAACTGGGAGGTTATGAGTTCGAATCCCGACATCGGCAGTTTGTCAATTATAAAAAAAGGGGTAGTTAATTGACTAAACTGTCGGCGTATGGACAAGAACGAAGTAACCGGCTATGCTTGAGAAGGTTTTCTGCAGTTTCCTTCACGAACTCCAGATGAATATCGGCATAGTTCCTATCATAGTCGGCTGCAGCCACATATCCTACCAATTCCTAGTCTACTAACAAACTCCTTCCACTCCACTCACATCCTAAGGCATCACAATGGACCTTATGGTCGAAGTGTAGCTCGCCCAGGGCAGTTTTTACAATCTACCTCTACCTCGTAGCTAACATTCAATCTGCTCCGAAGTGTTGTGTATTTTTTAGCACATTGTCGCTAGCATCGGCAAATGTACATATAGAAAATGACTAGCTAAAAAAAGAAGTCTGTGACAGTGGAGAAATGTGAGAAAGGTATACCTAGAATAATATAGATACACGGAATGGGGCAGATTTAATTTATGCGTGAAGCTAACTGACAGAAAGAGAGATTGTGTTATACACATATAAAACTTAAATAATTATGTAAATCGTGTATGTAGCGTCGGACAGGGCCTGAGAGACCCGTGAGGCATATTGACTACAAGAGCCCACCGCCCGCAAAAAACAAAAGATAATAATAATCATTTAGGCAAGCGTTTTTGGAAGTTTTTATTTTCAAAGACGTACATTTTTATGTAAAAATTTCCAATTAGTTATGATATAACTAAAGTTACCATATTAAATTTTTTGATTTTGGGAGAAATTTCAGCTAAATTGTAAAAGCTGCTATCCTTATTATCCTTGATAAGATTCGATTCTGTGTAGTTAAGGATAATCAACGAGTCTTGCAATTCTTGGCCCAGTAGAGAAGGAAGCCTTATCTTAATGCGCTTCGGCACGGAAAATAGTCTCTCGCAACGAGATTGAGAAGATTACACAGTAAGCGACATATCAGTTGGTGTATGTGCTACTGTGTTTGTTAAATTGGTATAAAAGTATGCAACTTCGGCAGGCATCCGAATCTCTTCGAGACAAACAAATAATTTCAATAATTTCCAGTTTGATCTTCGACGATCTCTTTCTGCTTTACTCTATCCTCCATTTCCGTGTATGAACTGTTTGCGTGTGGATAGTAAGCCTTAGGAACTATGCGGGCTGAGGGCCGGGTGGCAAACGCCACCCTGGGCTATATGGTCAGGCTGACACTGCGTGTATGTATGTATAATCGTGTTCATTAATTAAAAGAAAAAGCGCCCGAAAAGAACAAACTTAACGTGTATCCTTGCACTGAAAACGAAGCAGCAACCTATATGCACACTGAGAAGACTGTCACACACGCGCTGCATACCTTTGTATTCTACCGCCTGTTAAACAAACAACTATAAGCTATCTATAAGCGTATTATAGATAACATATATGTATACCTTTACCGTATACATACACTACCTACCTACTCTACGGTCTTCTCATGTCTATTATCTATCTCATTTTAATATCTTTTTCTTATTTTGTTTGATATTTTTCTTTTTTGCGTGTTTATACTTTCATCGACATTTTTTGTGTTTCAATTCGACATGTTCGTTTTTTTGTTTTGTTTTCTGCTGATTTTGAATAAAAATTATATAACCTTCGATTGTAAATGAAATTTGTGTTATATTTATGGTTTAACTTAAATATTGCAAAAATATTTGCATTGGCGTAACTAGGAACATATAGCTCTTTCAGTGGTCCTTTCTAGCAACTATTTCATTTCATAAAACAAGATCTCGAGAGTCGTAGGCCCCAGATTAACATTTAAGATTTTGTCTTTTGTCCTAAATACATTATTATAAGAGTCTTCCATTTAACACTTCACGCAAAATCCCCGCATTTTTTTACCCCTCCCCTTTTGTTACGCTGCGTCACACATTTTTCCCCTACCTTATAATACGTCACAAAACCTGACCCCCTCTAAATGAATGTTTTTTTAAGATTTTATGATTATTAGTTAACTATTAAATTATTTTAGCTACTGTGACTGATAAATATATTTTTCACTTTTTCTTTTTGTAAACTAGCGTCTATTTATTCATTGTTAGTTTGTTGCCGTTCGGTTATATTATACTAATGGAAGTGATTAGCGTTTATTTAATTTGACATTTTAAGTAATATGTCTGAACATTGATAACATTCTTTATCATTAAATTCTTGATGTGAAAAATCATACACATCTAGGATAGGAATCAAAACCCCGGCCTCTGGCATTCTAGAACAAATAATTCTGAGCATATTATTCATTGAATAATTGCATACGAAACTTTCTCCTGCGTACCCCGAATAACAAAAATCAATAGTTTAAAAAAAAGTAGGAATACAATTGATTGCTCCTCCTTTTATGCGTATGTATTTTATGGATGGCTTCATAGGAAATCTTTTTGTTGATCCCTACCACAATATACAATTCATTTCAAAACCTTTGTAATAACAAAAATATGAAATTTGTAAATTAGAAACAAAAAACCCTTAGACATGCCCAACTTGGTATTTTGTAATATCATAGTGTTTTGCGTTGGATAGAGGATCACTAAAGGTTTCGAGTTTTGACTTTGTTACAATGAAAAATTCCTTATCAATCATCATGTGTAATCGAATGCCATGGCTTGGAAGACATCTTTGAATTTTATTCAAATCCTTTTTTAGCGAATTTCCTCCAAAGGGAAAAAAAACATTTTTCATTAAAAAAAGAGATCGTTTAGGTCGGAATCTTGTACTAAAACAAATTTATAAGAGAAAACAAAACTATTTGGCAAAGTCCTCTCAAAATGGGGGGTAGTTACGCTACTGGATTTCTCTACTAGTTATAAAGAATATTTTTATTAAATTATTTCAATTATTATTTGAAAAGTAATCTCTCAAATATTTGTAAATATAATATATATTTTTCGGAAAAAAGTAATTAATTTTTTGGTAAACATATATATGAATGAAATTATTCACTTCATCAGGTGATAAATACTTAAACATTTAATTAATTTTTGTATTAGAATTGTAATTGTCTATTTAAATCAATAATGCATGAAATAAATAAAAAAAATTATAGAAATTCTACTTACCTGATTAATTTATGTATGGGTACAATTTGAACCATAAAATTAACATATTTCCATGTCCCGTAAATTTATAATTATAATTGAAGTAATAAAACTGAATTTTTGTTGACTTCGAGTTGAGACATAATTAGTTATTCAAATAATAAATTTTTATACCAAAATACTTATCGAAACAAAATTGTATATTCGAAAATTTATTTACAAAATACAATTAATACGAAATACACATAATACTTACGCCTTGATACTAGTATTTCGATTGCAATGCTATCATCATTAGTAGAAAAATTCTACCTTCAAAATTAATTAAATCAGTAAAATTCCATAAAAATCTTGATGCATTCGTAACCATTTTGATGCATATGGCCGGCAAAAAAAACACTAAAACTGGGATAATGGGCCATACCTGCTTCGGAATTGATTAAATTGACATATTTAAAAAACAAAATAATAAAATGTTAGTTATTGATTATTATCCGTCCACTTTACAGACGATACCAAATTTTAATAGAATCAGATTTTAATACTACCACCAGTATAAATAACGTTCGATAAAAGATTCTTTTTTAAATTCTAACTAAATGAAAAAACTATTATAAAACTATTGTTTATTTTATATTTATATTTTTTTTTATACATATTTCCATATTTTGTTTATATTTTACATTTCCTACTGACGATTATTGTGTTGCAATCGAACTACCGGTATCTAAGCGTAAGTCTTATGTTTTTCTTATGTCTTATGTCTTATGTCTTATGTCTTAGTCTTGTGTATTTTTTATTTATATTAAAAACAATTAATTTTCTAATATACAATTTTGTTTCAAGTACTGTGGTAATTTCGAGTAATTATGCTTTATTATTTTAATAACTATATTGTTGAGGTGTTATTTTGTATAACCTAATTCGAATATGTAATAATAGAGCCATAATAATAACAAAGAAGATCTTTAATATTAAATTATCTTACACGTACACTACCGTTAATAAAAATTGAACCAGTTGAAACATTCTAAGTGTTACTGTTTGTAATGTTATAAGGTAACTGGTGCCTAAAAAGCCTCACTATTTACAAAATGTCTAAAAAAACGTAAAATTGCGAAATAAAAAAAAATCAATAGAAATTTAGTAAGCAATAATTATTTATGCATCCGATATTTGAAAAAAAAATTATTACAATTTATGATGTTTCCATGAAAAAATGATAATTTTAAAAACCTTGATTGTGGGCCTTATTAGGAACAAAGATCTCTCAATGAGGCCCATAAAAAAAAATTTCAAATCAAACTATTTCAATATTATTTACTAAACAGTCATTAAAATAAATATTTTCTTATTTAATACTTGAGCACTTTGCACAACAAGTCAGCCAAAAATAGGTTGGACTTTGTTAGATCTATTAAAAATACAAACTGCATTACAAAAATAATCATTATATTTGATAATTTCTTCATTTCTCTGTTACTGTTTATTTATTTTTTACTAAATATTAAAAAAAAAAAAAAAAACAACGGAAATTTGTAGTATTTTATTTTTAATCCCAAATCAACCTGCGCTTTATTTGGAGGCAAAAAAGAGGAAGGAAAAATCTCGAATTTTGCTAACAGAAGGAACTAAATGTACTAAGAAACTGTTTTGTTTAGAATATAAAAAGCTTACTTTAAAACAAGCAATTAAAGCTGAAATTCATAGAGTTGAATTAACATACAAGGTTTAATTGAATACATTTAAGACCCAACCCTTTATTTAATGGCTGGGTCTTCCTAGGATACCATCAAGTTTGCCTTATTACGGCCAGTAACAAGCGTCAGCAAAAATGTCGTTAGAAAACAAATAAAATAAGAAATCAATAAAAATCGCCTTACATCTAATGATGAACAGCTTAGATATTAAGGAACCAGGCCTTAGTAGGAGACAGTACCTTACATATATTTAGTAATATATACGATTAGAGACTTCTGTGACTTGCTGGTTCAATTTTTATAAACGGGAATACATACATTACCAATATACGAAAGGTTTAATACAAATTTATCACTGGTTAAACGCTATATTATAAGCCTCTAATTTATTGTAAAACAAAAAGTTAGTCTATTTTAATTTGTACAACACGAATCCTGCAGTTTTTGATAGGGAAATGGGAAGATTTTTTAAATTTTCTGATAATTCTTTCACCAATTTCCAATTTTACGAGATTATTGTTTTTATCAAAATACGAATTACTTCGTAAATTTCTTTCTATTTTTCCTCCGTCATTTTCTTGTTGCATAAATCTATTTCGACGCATACTGGAAGTTGAAAATCTTCTTCTTCCTTTAGGGTTATTTATTGATGTGCGTTTTATTTGAATAGTTGAATATCTTCGATTCATATTTTTTGAATTCTTTCTTTGGATGTTATTATTCGGTAGCTCATCACAATTCGAATTTCCATAGGTTGTTAAATCTATTCCCGTCTTTAACAGTTGAATATCTTCATCTATAGTGGATGTTACACATCGATCAATTGAAGATGATATGACATCTGTCGTCATGCCATCGGTCATGGCTGGTTCATAATGATCAGAACAAAACACAAAATAATCGTCTTCTAAATTCTTCCAATTAGGTTTGAATTTTATGGATTCGGATTTTGTTGGTATCCTATAATTATCACCTACGTCATCTAGTATGTCTTGCAATACAGATAATGGTTTGTCCGTTTTAGGATTATAAAATTTAAAATTCATTTCCATGTTACTGATTTAGATATTGTTCCACCGAAAGAACTGAAAACTGAAATATTGATAAAGAAACGTATATGGTGTTTTGTACGGCTATGTCAATCAAAGAAAGAGGTGATATTCTGGGTCTGAATCTACCATTTGTGCTCAACGCATCCAGTTATCAAGTTTCAATGTTTTCGAGATATTAACAACTTTTTGAAATTAAGTATTCTGAAGCGATTAATGCTTTCGGAATCGTCTTCAAATAGGTTATTTACATTGAAATTTGTTCCTATATGTACACTCCCGTTCAATAAAATTGAACAGATCTGAATCGAATCACAATTTTGATTATTCTTGTAGTAAATGTTGTTTACTATACTTCCATTTATTTTTTCATACTTAAAATATATACTACTTATATTTGTTTATAAATGAATAATTATACAGAGAGTTACAAATGTGAGAAGAATTATGAAATGTAAGAAAATTAACATTTCAGGTCTGTTCAATTTTATTGAACGGGAGTGTACATTCATTTTATTTCAACTTTTATTTTGACAAAGTAGCATTGCCGTTAAAGTGCAATTGCAGAGTTACAATTGATTGCAACGTAAACAACGTTACGCAAATTTTAGCGCAACGTTAGCGAATTTCCTTAGAATACATAAATCACTCTCTAGCGGTCACAATTTTAGACAGATAAAAATGAAATGTCGTATTTGATTTTAGTATTTTAGTATTAGTATTTAGATTTAAGTCCAATTTTATTAAAAAATGGCATACGTCGAGGGGAATGGGGGCATAAAGAAAGAAGAAAACACAAAATATAAAATATCTCTCTTAATAACAATCGAAAAATGCGTTAGGAATAAAGTTGTAGGAAATCAAGTTTGCTACAATTCATCACCTTATAATTTTTGCTCAAACTCTAATGTGTACAGAGATATTAAGGAATTTAATTTTCAATCTTAAACCGTCAATATTTCTGTAAATATTAGTGTAACAGAAAAAATGATTAGAAACAAAATTACAGTAAAACTTAGTACCTATAACTTTACTTCTTATAAATATTTCGATTTTTCGAATATTATGGGAGATATGTCAAATTTTGTGTTTCCCCCTCCCTCTAACCCCCCCCCCCTTGTCCTTTTGTCCCATTTTACCCATTAACGAACTTGACCTTTTGAATACCAAAAGCGCCTTAAATACCTAATTTCATTCCAATCAGATTAAAATTGTGACCGCTAAAGCGATTACAGACACATATATATATAAATTTTACAAATGATAATTTTCGACATCTACTAGGAAGGATCGATGGACAATTGAAGAAATTTTTGCAAAATTTTGAAGTCGGTACGAGACCAATAGATCCATTTCCTTTCAGGAAATTCGCTAAAAAAATGGTTACGTATTTCGACTACAAAAATCAAAAATTTGTTATTTGCAATTTTTATGTAGAAAATATTAATACGTATATGAAAGTTCATATAAATGGAGATAACAGCCCGTTTCTAAGATACCAATAAAATAAATTTCTGAAGAGTCTCTATTTTCACTATTTTCTATGAAATTCAATTCCTTTATAGTTTCGTTTATTTGTTCACATTTTTTTAATGTATTATTTAACTAATTTAATATAATTTAAATTAAGTCAATCAGTCGATTGTATGGTTTGTTTCTTTTGTGGGTCTATTTATTACCTGAGGAGTATTTTCCACACCACACTATGAAATTAAGATATGAAAAATAAATCAAATTAACATATTCATAAAACTACACAGATATAATATTCATAAAAAAAATTATATTTTAGCGAAACACTTTGAACGATGTTGATAATTTGATAAAGATGATTTATTTGTTGATTTGATTCAGGAACTATGGTAATGTTAAAAAAAAAAGCTCCAGAAAAAAATTAATTTTTCACATAAATCTTAATACGAACAAAAAACATTTTTTTGCACTTTCGACAAAAATGACAACTTTACTCCCTCCCTCCGAATAGGTACTAAAGTAGTACTTTTTCTTCCAAGGGAGAAAAAGTAGATATTTTTTCCCATGGCAGAAAAAGAAAAATTTAATACGGATCCTAGCAAGAAAATCAAAATGACATTTCTATTTAACATGAAAAAATATGAAAAAAAACAAAAATTTGTTAAATAGAAATGTCATTTTGATTTTGTTGCTAGGATACGTATGGGAAAAAAATCTACTTTTCTCCCAAACGGGAGAAAAGTAGATTTCTCCCATACTTTTCTCCCAAATGGGAGTACTTTTCTCCCATATGGGAGAAAAGTACTACTTTTGTACCTTTTTGGAGGGAGTTAAGTGGTCATTTTAGTCCCGAAAGACAAGGGGACTAAAATAACCATTTATTTGTCTCTTAATATTTGTAAAATTATGTTTATCGTTAGTAAAGTTGTAGAAAATAAATTTTACTAATATTGTTATTTGATATTATTTATTTCTGTGACAAAATTCGTTTAGTCCAGAGGTGGGCACAGACAGCTCGTCTGAGCCTTACGGGCTCTCCATAAGCTGGGTGAGAGTAAGTAAAGAAGGTATGTTTTGAAGCAAGACGGAACGATGTTTCAATACAGGTTGTCCCTACCGATTATTGCCCAATAATTTATTCAATAATTTATTACTTTTATTTTTTTTGAAAAACAAATTATGCGAAAAATAATTTCCACTACTACAAATAGTACTTTTCACTTTTTCAATTCAAAGTAGACTAACTCGAAGAACTCAAATTCCCACTTTATGTAAAATTTAACTTAATTCATCAAATTCTCATGACACTATACTGAGCATACTCCATACGAAGAAAAAATAATTAAATCAGGTAATTAATTCTTTATTAGTTCTCGGATATGAATAGTAAAATATTTAGACAAATTATTTGGAATTTCCAAGTTGTATTTCCTATCGAAGTTGTATCTTGTCCAGGTTGAGTGCAGCGAAGGACAGTCTCTTGGATGCATTCCGAAACAGTATTTTTTCGATTTTTTGTTGGTTGCGGTATATTTTCCCCGTGATCACGATGATTTACGCTTAACGCCGCTTTGATATACTGTTAAAATTTATATCGGGCGGTTCCAATGTAGTTATTTTGTGATTTATGTAATAGTTATATTTTAAAGATGACCTACAGGGCCCTTCTATATATCATCATTCTATGATATTATCTGTATTCAATTTAAAAAAAATTTATATGAATAGAGAAAATCTTACAAAGATGAATTCATTTTGAATAAATGGCAAAGATATGTAAAATAGTTATTAATAATTTTTATTAAAAATGCATAAATTTACTGTATAAAGACGGTTTATTTAAATTCACAATAGTCCGCGGAGTGGTTTGCCCTTTAGTTGGTATCCGATAAAGCTACACACATACACTTGCATATATATATATATATATATATATATATATATATATATATATATATATATATATATATATATATATATATATATATATATATATATAACATTAAAAATATCTACAACAAACCACTGTACAACAAAGTCAACGATATATACCATTCGATAATTTTTTTTAAAGGTTGTAGTTATTTTTTTTTTGCTTGCTTGTTTAAAAAACAAAAAGTTGAAGAAAACGCCGCAATGTACACCACTGTATAGTAAATATTTACTACCATACGATATATAATATATTTTAAAGATGTCAAAGTGATACTACTGAAATGTCCACACGAGGGTTTTTGTTGTTGTTGTTGTTGTTGCTTTCAAAAGTATATCGCTGTTTGTTTATTATATGCATATGTTGTACAGTAAAAACTGTTTAAAACGTTTAAGGTTGTCAGGAAGAAGTAGTAGTACCAGTGGAAGCCTGGAAAGTAGGCGTTTCTAGGCCTTTTTACCGACACGGAATTTGTATGCAGACTACAGAATTTGGTAAGTTATGCGACTGCAACTGACTTTGATAGGAACTATGCCGATATTCATCTGCTGTTCCTGAAAGGTAAATGCAGCAAACCTTCACAAACATAGCCGGTTACTTTCATTCTTGTTCATACGCTGACAGTTTACGTTACGTCAACTAACCATCTCATTTTTTTTAAATAAATAATAAATATGTATAAAAGATATAATTGATCTTTATTGATTTGATTTATGAAATGTTATTTTTTAATATGTAAATTACCATGGTTGTTAACATTCAAAGCAACCGTGATAATAGAGGGAAGTTACAGTTGTTATGCAACAGATAAAAATGATGAACAAAATTATAATAATAATTTAATGAATAAGCGATACCGCTACAAGGTCTATCAGCAGCCAGAAAACGTTAGGAATTTAAGACGAATCATGTGTACCGATACTGTTATATACTTAGGTATTCAAATAATTCATCAAGAAACAATTTTATTATCTTCACTTGTATGTGTAAAATTTTTAAATGTAATCATACAAAAATATATTTCCCGTAACTTTGAAAGAATTAATAATTTATTTTGTGTATATACAATTTTGATAAAAGTTACGACTAATTAAATATACCAAAAAGTCTAGTATGAAATGGCCTAAGTGTATCGAAATTTATTTGTAAGCGAAAATATGTTTTTATTATAAAATTATGAAAAACGTTAGTAACTATTCAAAATTATTATAAAACAAAATTCAATTAAACTGGATTTTTTTTGAAACCAGATTTATAATTTTCTGTTATTTAAACATTTCTGACATTTTTGACTGTGTACAATATAGCTGTTTCGTTTGGTGCCAGAACCGCGCCTCAATTGTAACATCAGTCCTCTCATGTATAAGTTTGCTACTTATTTAAAGCCTAATAGTGGACTCACCTGATGTCCTACATTTAATAATTTCATTTGGCCGAAATAAATAATCAAGAAATAGTCAAGTAAAGAACGAGGAAAAATTTTCGTCTTACAAATTCAATGGAAAGGACTCCGAGTCTCCCATCCTCAATGTTCAACGGCTTCAGGAAAATTTCGATACCGTTTTCCAAAATTTTATAATTAAAAAAGTTGGAAATCTTGTCAAAATGAAGCTACTTACAAAGTACCAGCTTGATGCTTATGCTTATCATCCTGAAAAAACCCTTTGGTCTCCCGGACCATATTGCCGCATAAGAAGATTATTGAAAATGTATTTTTTTTAACGCCTTTGATTTTTGCAACTTACCTTTTAAAGATGGTATGAAGAATCGAATAGTTTTCGAAGCGCTAGTGCTATTATATTCTGGATAAAAAGTGCTCGGCGATACTGTGCTCCACAGCTAATCATTTGTTGCACAATAATATTTTAGTAGTTTTTATGTTAACAATGTTTTTAAATAAAAATAAATATATTTACAAAACATTTATTTTAAATATTTATAAATTGTTTGGGCCACAAAACGAGCGAACATTTTTCAAAAATTTTGTACTTGATTTATACCTTATTCATTCGGTTTTTGGAAAAATGTTTCATATAAAAGTTGTATGTGTACGTATAATGAACAACTTTTATACAAAGCATTGTGTCGAAAACCGAATGAATATGGGTCAAAACAATTATAAAATTTTGAAAAAAGAGAGCTACTCTATGTTTTAATTTTCTTTTTGATTGGTTTTAACATTAGAAAAACAAATTTTATATTCTATTCGAGAAAATATTTTGTTAGCATACAAAAAAAATAGGTCAAGTACACGCTATGCTTGCTCAATTAGGCCTGTATTCATAGTCCAGTCTTGACCAAATGCTTAAGGCTTAAGCTTACCTTCATGAAGATTGGTTTTAAGACATGATGTATTCATAGATATACATTAAGATCATCTTCGGTAAGACGATGGTTTCAAGCATGATCTTATTCGGTTTAAGATTAGCTTTAGTAAGACCAATCTTGAGATAATCTGAATTGGTGTTCGTCAATTTCAGTAATAATTATCATGTATCCACTGATCTGATTTGCTGAGAAATGTATCACATTATTGTCAGTGATACTGAATAATAATGTAAACAAACAGACCTCTTAAGACCGTCATTAAAAATAGCGGGCTAAACAAATAAAATATAAGAAAAATATGACGCGGGCAAAGATAAAAGTAAAAATTATATTTTGGTATACAAAAAGTATTTTCTTTTGAAGCAATTTTGAAGTGATACTCTCATGTGATAATAATTTATAATTACCTGAAAACTAGCAAATGTATAAAATTGCCAACGTATTAATAATTGAAACACTGGTGGAATAAATAATCCGCTACGATTCTGTTCGATTTTAGCTAAATTCTGTTCTATTAGTGGTAATATCCCAAATTTAATACTGTTTTTGTCGAATCTAAATCTGTTTTTAATTTCGATGTCTGAATAAAATAAAAAAGATCTTGAATATCTCGAATGTAGCGTTTAGAAATACATATAATTATGTCTTCACCGTTAGAATCAAAATCGATAGCAATATTATCATCCATATTGATATTATGTAAACCCAAAAACTTCCTTATCTTCACTACTTTTTTTCACTGTAAAGTTATTAAGGTTGTCTTAAGTCTACTTAAATGCTGATTTAAAAAAATCCACTTTTTTAATAAAAAGTAAGGATAAGGTCTATAATAAGATTGAATGGCTGAATATATCAACAGTTTTCAATTTTTAATATCGCCTTAAGCTATGACTATGAATATTTATCCAATCACACTTATCTTAGCTAAGATCAAACTTTCAAGTTTTCCTCAAGATTGCGTCTATGAAGCTAAATGCTACCTTAAGATCATGCTTAAGGTGAACTTACACTTAAGACGGGACTATGAATATGGTCCTAGGTAAGTATTCTGTCACTAACAATGATATAATTTTAATGTTCAGTATAGTATGATCTTTGAGCCCTTTTATATAAAATTGTTTATAAGAATTGAGACCCAAAAAAACTTTTAATTGACACTACGAATTAACATTACGAATTAGAAAAATTTTGAAAAAAAAAATTAATTTACATTAATTAATCTTAGGTCGGTGTATGACATAGAAAGATGTGTATCACAAGACAAAAATATATCAAGAAATTTTTATCAAGAATGTGTCACTCATTTATTCTCATTTATTAGTAAGACATGTGTGTATAGAATTCGCAAAATCTAAGCGCTCGAAGTTGCGGGTACAGCTAGTGGTTAATAATTATGAAAGAATATTTAAAACAAATAACCAGAAAACATGAATTACCTAATATTCAAATAAATAATTATTAATATGTTAATACCTTTGAACAATCAAAATGTTATTTAATAGTAAATGGCGGATATTAAGTAAAGCAAATGAATAGTTTACCGTTTAAAATGTACAAAGTGTTTTTTTTACCCATTATTTCAAATTATATTGTTTTATTATCTTTTTTTTATGTTATGAATTTGTGAAGTTGTAGTAATTATGAAAACTATCAATCATTAATTTGTTTTTCTATCTCATTAATTATAATTTTTATACAAATTACCTATTGCTGCAATTTTTATTTATGTATTTGTGGCTCTATTAAGAACTCAAAATAGTATTTCACTAAAAAAGAGAATGAATTTTAATAATTTTTCACATAGTTTTTACAAATATTTCATTATAATATGCAAAATTGATGCCAAATGAGACCATCTTTATTTATTTTATTATAATTTTTAATTAACGTGAAAAATAATTCGCACTTTAGTTTTGACATTCAATATTCATAGTTTTCTTGACCATAATTTTACCTTAGCAAGAGAGCTTTCAGTAAACAATTGTTTTTATTAAATATTCCATTGGATGGCTTTTTATTCCATTGGATGGCTTTATTTCCAAACTATTATTAGGTTGTCAAGAACTTCACGAAAGTCAAATATTAGTAAAATGAATCATCAGAAATCAGCTGAATTTTTTTGAAAATTTATCACCATGGCGTTTTTGAGAAAATTGTTATGTAAGTTTTACGTCGAACTATCTCAATATAGTCAGTCGGTTGTTCTGAAATTCGACACATACTTTCCTCAATTCCATAGAAATATTTTTCCTTAAAACTTTGGGAGAATGAGTATCGTGTTGTTAAGTTTTTTGATAAAATATGCGCAAGAAAGTGCATTTTTTCCCGTGTCCGCAGCAGAAGGTTATTTTTTATGGTTCAGTTGGCATCATGAGTACCTGCGCGCTGTTTGAAAGTTGTTTGAAATTGTATACTAGTATATGTATGATGACTAGTATATGTATGATATGTTATGTGACGAATAGGAATACTGGCGTCAAAGGACAGCTGTTTTCAACAACGCGCAGGAGTACCTACATATTTTTGTACAAAATAGAGGCTTAATACAAAAATAGAGGCTTAGAGTTACACAATTTTGATGAAAAATGAATTGTGCAAGCTAGGGCGGATTAAGACAATTCACCGCCCCAGGCTGCTGAAAAATTGCTGCCTCCTCCGTTTAAGGTAAATTTTCATGCTGACACTCAACACTGGCACGAGGTGCCGAAAATTGACCACGGAATCGGCCACATAACCAGTTAGACGCCTTCGTCAAAAACGCTAGAAGTTGGTATGAAACCAACTTCTTTGTTTTCCGCCAATCATTTTTAATTAGGATTGATTTATTGTCGCTATTTTCGTCCCGTATTGTCAACCACGTAGTAACTGCAACATGTAGTGTTAGATGAATTAATTTGGTAAACGTAAAACGGTCACCGGTTGCCATAGTGCTCGCGGGAGTACGGTTGGGATCCCTGCCATAAGTTATATATCGAGGTGTTCGCACTTTTCCTGCATAGACTGCAAAGAAGCAATACATATATATTTATCGTAAACATATTATAAAAACATGTATATATGTATACATATATATCTACTTAACATAAAATTATGTTTATTTCAAAGCCACTTATGTTATGTTTTTGTGTTATTATTAGTTTATAAAACAATTTTCCACTGTTTGATTTCTTAAAACATTATTTTAATATGTATATATGTAATATATGTATGTATGTATGTATGCATTAGCTATGCTATAAACTGAGGTATATGTATATCTTCTAGTCAAAACACACATATAATATATATCTTGTGCTATGTGTTCGTCATAATATTTTTATTTTAATCTGAAGGAAATGTTATAAGCAACTGGTGCCTAATGAGGCCCACTTTTTTGCTATAATAATGACTATATAAATACGTAAAATTGGGTAATAAATAAAATTAAATAGAAATTTAGTAAACATTGATTTTTTTCTGCATCCAGTGTTTGAGAAAAATAATCACAATTTATTATGTTTCCATGAAAAAAATGATAATTTTAAACACCTCGGTTTGGGCTTTATTAGGAACCGGGTCTTTATAAGACCCATTAAAAAACTTTGTCAAATTAAAGGTCAAATCAGATTATATCAATATTATTCACTAAACAGCCATTAAAATAAATTATTTCTTATTATATTAATGTATTTTGCTCAACAATTCAGCCGAAAATACGCTGGGTCATGTTAGATCTATTAAAAATACAAACTGCATTAAAACAAAAAATTATCATTTTATTTTTAAATATATTCATTTATTTCTCTGTTTACTTATTTTTTTACTAATTATAAAAGAAAAATTGAAATCAGTACAAACCACCTTACCTCAGTCTTATTTGGTTTCATTAGGTAAAAAACTCCAAGTTTAGTTACAGGAGGAGTTAAATTGGCTAAATGAACTAAGAAACTGTTTTTTTTTTTTTTTGTATGGAATATAAAAAGCTCAGTATAATTTATCTGACTTTCAATTAATAAATGTTTCTATTAAAGAAAAAATTTATGGTAATTAAATAACAAAAAAAGTTAAATTTAATACTCTGAATAAGGTCTTGGCCATCTTAGGTTACAACCAAGTGGACCTTATTTCGGGCAGTAATAGCTATGGCAAAAATATCGTTAAAAAACAAATAATAAAAAAAGGGTGGAGTGGCTGTGTCTTGGACACGGCCGTGTATTTTACGTGAATACGTGTACGTAACGGGTAATAATGAGCGTATTATATGTACACTGAGAGAGAGATATATATATATATATATTAATCTCGCGACAAGATTTTATATCATATAAATTGTATAATGTAATAAATTGATGGGTTTGATTTAATTTAGAGTTTATTTTCTTGTTTTAAAAGCTTGTTTAAAAAAATTATTTTTACTATTATTTATTTTATTTTATTTTTTATTTTTCGCTGGACATGTTTCAAAGTCTGTTCATTTCATAATTAATTTCATAACTATCATTTCATAATTTCGGAGTTCACAAGTGAAGAGATAGTAAGTTAAGGGGAAAGTGGTGCTTGGAGGAAGAAGAAACACGAAATATAAAATATCTCAATTAATATTAGAAAAATTGAAAAATGTGTAAGGAGATAAGTTGTAGAAAATCATGATGTTTACTACAATTCATTACCTCATCATTTTTTCTACAACTCGAATGTGTACAGAGATATTTAGGATGTAAATTTTCAATCTTAAACCGTCAATATCTCTGTAAATATTAGAGAACTAGAAAAAATGATAAGGAACTTAATTATAATAAAACTAATTGTCTACAATTTGTGTTTTTCGATTTTTCCAATATTAAGAGAGATATACTATTGCAGATATTTCGATACTGCATTATTTATGTTAATTTTTTACTTTAACACCATGTTTTATTCGTTAATAAGTTTTCGAGGTATTCTTGAATATAATAATTTTAGTCCTTAAAAGCTAATAGTGATGTGGAATAGAGGGTCAAGTTATTTATCGAAATTCAGTATATAGCTGTTATTTAAGCAATTAACTCAGTTAGTGGTTACTTTCACTTGTTTTCATATTCTATTAACAGGGAATATGCATGAAAATTTTTGTCACTTGAATTCAAGCATGTTTACTTAACAAATATCAAGGTAAAATTACTTTTTAAATAACTTTAAAAATAAGCGAGATATGAATGATTGAAATTCCCGATTAGACAAAGAGGGTGATAGCCCCCTTGATATGTTATGTGACGTCATATTACACTTTCACCATTTAAAATACACGTAAAACTCCGTTTTTAGTATTTTTGCAAGAAAGAGACAGATAATAAACTTTAAAAGCTTATAGCTTCCTTGATATTTGTTGGATTTTAATTTCGTTTTTAAATATTATTACAGTATTAACAGTATTTTCATATTCTGAAAATAAATGTGAAAAAAAATTTTCATGCATATTCCCTATTATAGTAAATCTTTTATTTAGAGCACATTACATTTATGAAAATATAAACATATATATAACCATATGTATTTATTTATATATCCATTAAAATAAAAACTCATATATACATATATTTCTTCAAATAAGAGATATTTAGATTACTTATCTTCTTATTTTTTTATAGTTGAGTTGACTATGTTATTTAAGTTATAATATATATTTATGTATGCATATTATGTTGTATGTTTATACAAAAAAAAATATATATATATATATATATTTAAAAAAAAAACAATACGAATCATTTCTCTGGTATTTAACTATGCAAATTTTTTTTATTAGTATTAATAATAAATAATATTATTTTTTTTATACTTATTTTTTTAACCTAAGATATCAAATAAAATTATAGTGTTGCAGAGAGATATTACATAAAAAATAAATTGTATAAAAAAAATGGATAACAGTTTTTTTATTATTTGAATATTTGTTTCCGAAAACAAAAAATTAATTTAATAATGAATGATGATTAATCGTTTCTTTACATTCTAATTTATAAAAACAAAAATTATTTTCTTTAAATTATTCATAAGAGATTTAATAAAAAATTTTAAAGAGTTAAAACAACCACTGTGATTTAACACTAAACTTCAGGACGTTGGATTACTGTGTCAAAAATCATAAAAATTCTTTCAAACCAATGAAATATTGTTGATGATAACATAAAAAAGATCAGTTGGATCTTTTTCGGAATTCTCTCACACGAAAATCCCCTCTTTTTTCAGCAGAAATAATCCATTAAGATGAAAAATGATGATTAAAATTATTTTCAGGAAGGAAAAAGGATATCCATCCTTACAATATCCTTCAAACCAATTGTTACCGTACTAAACGTATTTACTATTATACAAATGCGATTATTTTATTTGTAGTCTATCATGGTGGATGTTACAAGATGTCCTTAAACAAGTGAAATAACAACTAACTGAGTTAATTGCTTAAATATCCGGCATATACTGAATTTATGAAAAAAAATTTTAAACAAAAGTTGTTCGTTTTTTAAAGGGACATTTTTTATGTTCAAATTTTTGGTCTATCTCTTACGGACTCAATGATAAACAGTATATTTTTGATCACCCATGTAGTGGTGTATTTAGTGTAAACAATCAAAATTTGTCCTCCTAGGCAACTACCTACTTTACCTATCCAGTAAATCATCCACTGCCCAGTTTGCTAAATAATATATGCACCTCTCGATCTCCAGACAAGATCGACATAAAATATGTGGATTTCCCGACTTTTCATAATTTTGAGGTGGCAATCCTATCCCTGGTGCCAATACAATAAAAAAAATGGAATTTTTAACTTTTCCATAAAAATATCGTGTGTGTAAATGACTGTTATCATTATTTGAAAGGCTACTAAATTCAAATCAATTTTAAAATTTTACGCATGAATTATTCGTATATTTATGAAATGGTTAGAAAACCTACACACATAAAAAATTATGAAAACAAACATAAAATTGATGCTAAAAATTTGCAAATAATATAAAGCATAAATAAAAAAAACCAACTTGACACTATTAATTTGAATTTTAAGCAATACGTTTGATAAATGAATTTTGATAAAAATAATAAGCATGCATATAGGTTATTGTTATTTTAGTTCCCATTTTGTAAAGAGATAACGATCTGAAATTTTATATGCGTGGTCTAGAGCGAAAAAGTGACTGTTCATGAATGAGCAAAATCTATACATGTTCCTGCTAGGTAAGATTATATCAATGTTTGAAACCATTAGAAATATAAGAAAATCTCTTTCATTTTATAAATAAACAAATTCTGTTTCCATGATTTTTTATTATAAATGTACATTACTTTCATAAATTATCATATATGCGTGTGTAGAGAGTAAATTAAACTGTAAACGCATTGAAAATGATTTTTTTTATACAGGGATATTAAGCTGAGTACTCTTACGGTACACATTTATAAAGTTCTATCAATCCACAATAAAGTATAAGTTAATAAACTTGCTTGTTTCGTCATATTTGTATAACTGTGTATATGATTTAGCGCGAAAAAAATATATCTTCAATTATGCTGATTAAAATTATTAATAGTTAATTCTAATGTTCAATATACACTATTTTTTAAATTCAATTATATACACCCTATAATTCAAAGAATATTTTAAAAGAATATTGATCACAGTGTCAAATTTATTTACATAGTTGTTACAAGTTTATATTAAAAAAAACAATTTTCTCATAAAACTGTATTTAAAAAATTCGATTTTAATCGTTGATAACATTTTCAAGTGATCGATATAGAGGTTTTGAAATTATGAGGAAACATAATTATGTGATAAAACTTGACAAATATCAAAGATTAAAATAAAAGATTAAAAGTTTTATCTAATATAAAGTCTCACTCATGGACGTCCTTCAATCGATATAAATACTATCAGGGATTTTCTAGATAAGGTACTGACTAAAAATTTAACCGGAACTAGTTTTTGCCGTTATAACTGATATACATTTGTTCTGACATTATAGGCCGATACGTGAAACAAAGCTATAAAATATTTTGTTTTCATTAAATTGTTTAAATTAAATGTTGGTATAAACAAACTCCTTTCCCTATGATTTTTTAGTTTTCAGGGCTAAAGTTTATTAATTTACATTAACTAATAATAAAAATTTTTGTTCAAACAAAATATTTTTTTATTTAATTCAAAACATCCACATATTTTTAAATTCACTCAAAACAAAAAATTTTACGTAATTTGATATTTAAAAAAAAAATAAATAAAATTAATGTAATTAATGTAGCATTTCAGTTTAGAATTATTTTAGTTTTTTCCAAAAGTTATTTGTCAGCAGAAATTTTTTGAAACAGTTTTGTTCCACCCGCCTCGATGATGCTAAAAATAACAAAATTTCAAATATTTGTTTTATTTATTAATAATAAAAATAACAAATTACCGTCCAGCGTTGTCCGTCATCTTGGAGTTAGAAAATTGATTAGTTCTTCCTCAATATCTCCGGGTTTTCTTCAACTTTTGAACAAACACACATATTTTTAAAGTGGTGGAGAATTAGTAGTAGCAGTAGTAGTAGCGGAAGGGAGGACGAAGTTTGGCAAGAAGGCCTTTCTAGGCCATTTTTATCGACCCCCTAAAGGACAAGGAAATTGTATGTAGACTAGGAATTGGTAGGTTGTTCGACTGCAGTCGACTTTGATAGGAACTATGCCAATATTCATATGGAGTTTGTGAAAGGAAACTGCAGAAAAGATTCACAAGCTTAGTCGGTTAATTTCATTCTTGTCCATACGCCGACAGTTTTGTCAATTAACCGTACCATTCATTTTTTTTCTTTTAATATTTAATTGACAAATTGAATCAGCAAACTCTCAGTTCTGAGTGCCTTTAATAACTCCACCACAAGAGCTGTTTGGAAAATTAAATTATGAACATTGTTTGTTCTTACAATATTTTCGATATCTGAAATTGTTTATAACAATCAATTAAATAAAATTGAGATGATTTGTAGAAACATTAGAAGTGAGTGATTTCGAGATGATTAAACTGTATCTTGAATTATAATTTTAATACAGTGGAGCATCGATTATCCGAACGTTTAATTAACGGAAACGTTTTTTTTTCAAATGTAATTTTAATTAAATTGATTATCTAATTACTTATTTGCATTGTTAAAATTATTGTTATTTTAAATAAAATTAAACGAAAAATAAAATGATTTTTTCCATGAACGTGTATGAGGGGAGCTATCCCTAATTATTTCTCAGAAACTGCTTTGTTAACTATCTGGTATGTATATCCGCTGTAAATGTGCAGTGTGTCTGTTTCAATGAACTTACGAGTATATACATTTTTTTACTAAGAACTGTATACCTAATTAGGCCATTTCATTTGTTTCTCTGAATCCCTTCCCAGGTTTTTTTAAGTGAGTTTCGATTATCCAAATTTTCGATTATCCAAACCACCCCTGACAACGTTAAATAACGGAAAATATGCAAAAAAATTTTCCCACTTTTTCTTAAAATGTATGTTACATCAAACAGGGATCACTTTTTGATGTACACAGAAGACAGATATACATAAATGTGACAAATATAAGTAAAAAACCACTATTGGTAAAGTTACTCATGACGTCATATTCCGAAATGGCGACTTTAGTAAGACAACATTTAAATCATTATTTATATTTTTAATAAAAACAGATAATAATTTTATCAGATAATCAAAGATAATAATATTTTAACCCTAGAAACGCATATGTAACTATCACAGTTGAGCCTCCCTACTCTGTTTCTAATTATTGCCATCAGATGTTATAGTCCCAAGGACCAAACGCCAATAGTGAAGGTTGGTAGAAAGAGTACCATGGTTGTATCCAGTTGTTTCATAAATGTTGCACTTAAATAATTATAACCAAATAAATTTCCAATAAATTTCAATTGATAACATAATAATTTGTTTATATAAATAATATTTATATAAAAATATTTCCTTATACATACAAGTCCAAAACCATATGTGTTATACGTTCAATATGTGTAAAATTATAAATTGTTGTTAAATTTTTGTTTGTTAATTTTTAATGTTTATAAAAAAGACGTTTTGCTTCAAATGAATTATTCAATAGTTAATTAAACTTCTAAAGTTTGATATTATATTTTTACTATATTATATAAATAAATTATCGAACTATTTATCACTTATCGAAAGAATTGTATATTATATATATATATATATATATATATATATATATATATATATATATATATACATATATATATATGTATATATATGTATATATATATATGTATATATATATATATATATATATATATATATGTGTGTGTAAGCTTGAATGTGTTATAAATATATATTATAAACTAGCTGTTTCCCCCGTGCTTTATATAAAATTGGAGTCGGTTAAAATTTTTTTTGATGTTGTCATTTCCACAGAAACTATACTTCTAAAAAATAACTTTAAAATTATTTTATTAAAATATTGTTTCAATTTAGAAATGTCAACTTTGATTGTCGTCTCCATAGTAACTATAAACTTTAATAGCACACTATAAGGATATCTATGTCTATTGAATATATCTTTTTTTTCCGACTTACTTTATAAATATCGATATTTAACGCTAACTAAGAATTTTAACGAAATGCTAGATAGCCTATAGCCTTTCTCATGAATGTGGCTATCTAATGCAAAATTCTAATGCTATCTATTGCAGAATTTTTCGAATCGGACTGGCAATTCTTGAGATTAGCGCGTTTAAACCAACAAACAAACAATTAAGAGTAAAAGTTGATATAAATTTGTGTCCTAAATTATGTTTGTGGTATTAACAGCTACCAAAGGCGTTCCTTTGTGAAAATTTACAGTTGGTTAGTAACGTATTAAGTTTTCGAAAAAATGTCAAACATAAAAGTTGTTGAAATGTCAAGCATAAAACACAAATTGAATTCGAAACATTTTTACAAAAAATATCAACTGGAAAAAATCGAAAAAGTAAGGCCATATTTGGGACAATAGTACGAATAACGATTTAGATTACGATTTCGGATCTATCTACCATCTACGATTTCGGATACTTATTGAACATTTTGTTTCGTGCTTATAGACATTTCCCATTTGTTGTTCATCGTCGGATTTCCTATAACATCGTTTTTTTAAACAAGTTAATTTAAATGAATAAATCAAGATGGGTGTGAAGATGGACGAACAAATGATTCTAACTCGAGAAAAACATAAGCCAACATTTAGCGAATTTCCTCCAAAGAAAATGCAGCTATTGTTTTTTAAATTTAAAACTTCAATTTAACTGTTCGATATCATACAGAGTGTGACACTCTTCTTTTAATGTTTTTGAATGAGGAACATGCATCATCTTTCTTGCATTTTAATCACGATTTATCGAATACCATTTGTTGTCCATCGTAGAGTCGGATTTCCAATTATGTATATCCTTTTTTAAATAAGTTAATTTAAATGATTATATATCTTGTGGAGATAACAAAAAAAAAACTGAATAAATATATGTTTTTTAAAGATATTTAAATCTTATCATCAAAGATTCAAGGTCATGGTTTCATAACGTCTATCAAGCTAGCAGAGATAAGTTAGTCTAACGAAGTCAATTTTATGCGACCTTTTGCAGCTTTTTACAAGATACAACCATTAGTTTGTATTTGATACATCAGCAAGGAGGACAAACTCAAAATAACCAATAGATTTTTCGAAATATACTATAGACCCTAAACCATATATATACGGCTATAGATTCGTATACATATATATTATATACGGATTTAGCAGCTTTTTAAGAGAAAAGATCTCTATAGTTTTTTTCGTTAAGTAAACCGGTCTCGAGATGTTAAATGAAACTCATTTTTCGCGATAGTGACGCCACTGACACTCGGGCGACCCCTCAAATACGCCATTACGCTCAGAATACACCCTTTTAACAAATCAGAATACTACGAAAATTACGTGATATCTCATGTAGATTGATTCACCAATTGCTTGGCCTAATATATGTATTTGGTGACTTATCTCTGCTAACTTGATAAATCTTTGTTTGTGTATACAATTTAAATAGAAAAAATATTCTCAATATCACATGCGGACACCTCATGAGTTATTTAAAAAAAAAAACTTCTTAATAAATTATACAAAATTTTCATTTAAAAAGTAAATATTTACATAATTTTTACTTGATACATTTAAATGAAATAAATGAAAGTAAACTGTGATAATTTTCCAGTATAATAATTTATTTAAACTTTAAAATAAATATATGTAAACTAAATACAGATAGAATGATGACTTCTAAGTCAGTCATATATACAGTTTTTTTTTATATATATTTTATATTTATATATGTGTATATATATTTTAAAGATGACATTTTTATCGGTCTAAATAGTCATATAATTATTTGTGTGCAATGTACGACATGAATTTTTTAAATCATAATAAATTTTCCTTTTTTTAAATGGATTAAGAAAGCGCAGCATTAAATAGCAGCAGCGTCTTTTTAAATGTTTGATGTATTCTTCTTTAAGTTTGTTCTTTAAGCTTTTATTGGCTGTAACAACTATTTTTTTACGAACTGACTATTAATCCGGCTAGCCGGATAAATAATATCTTTTTATTCGTCCGGTTATTTCCACGAGAAAAGGTTTTCCCAACTAAAATCATTATAATAATTTTGACAGAAATAATATTGCCAAAATAAAAATAAGAATGATATGAAAAAGTTAGCTCTTACGTCAGAATCGTCTTTGATTTAGCGGTTAGCACGTTGGACTAGATATCCAGAGGCCCGAAGTTCGATTCCTGGTTGACGAGTTAATTATTTCATATCAGTATTTAATTAAAATAATTATATTAATTAATTAAATAATAATATTAATTAATTGTAAGTTTTAAGTAATGTATCACTACTGAGGAATTAAATAAGGTTACTATTCCAACCGAGTATTACAATCTTTCACTTCATCGGCATTATCCCCCAACTTGGTCTGGTTTGTGTGTTTTTGGGCTCCCACACAAAATGAGTTCGATATATTTTAGATATCATGTCAAAACCTATTGAAATTAATTAAGGTAACTATTCCAACCGAGCACTATAATCTTTCACTTCATCGGCATTATCCCGACTTGGTCGGGTTTTTTGGTTCCAGTTTTTTGGTTCTTATTTTTCTGATATCCTAGGAAAAAACTATTGAAGTCATTAAGCAATTAAAAAAGAAGTTTTAATTTTTGTTTTGGATATTATGATGCTCTGAATATTTTGTCGTTGGATATTGCGTGCAGGATAGTCTGTTGGTAGCCCAAATTGTTAAATGGAAAAACTAACTTTTTCAACTAAAATAAAATATTAAGTACATTGATTATATAGGCTTTCGGCTATATTGAAAGGAGTAAATATAAAAAGTTAATTTTTTAACAATCAATATTCGGAATAATACAAATATATTATTCAACCGGTATCTAGAGATGAATATATTCAGCCATCTTTTTATCCACTTTTCATTCGTTGATATAAAAGTGTTTTGTAAATGTATACAATGCCGATGACAATACAATATTATTCGAAATTATGCCGCACAATAGAAATTACATATTTTGCCGAATCGTTGGAAAATTTACATTAATATTTTGGTCTTACAATTAAAAAAAAAAATTATATTTTCAAAATAAACTAAAATATACGGCGAATCGTCAAAATAATATATAGCGCAATACAAACAAATACATTTTGCAATGACTTCTTTTAGAAAATATTGACGTAGTATTGCAAACATAACAACAGGTTATGAAACGAACAAAATTTTGTAGAATGTTCCTCACTTCAGCTAAAGCGACGGTGAAAATTTCAAAACTATTTACTAAGCTGCTTAAAAGTTATTGCAATTTAAAAGAATTGTAATTTTACACGTACTGCTATGGAAATTTTTTCACTCAATAGTTTAAATTCATTTCATTTACAATTAAAAAGTTATTAAAGCAGAAACAATTTTGCACAATTTAGTAACATTCACTAAACGGGCGTTGAGAAAAAACATTATAAATAGAAATATAAAAAAATCTGTCTTTGTCACTTATACGTATATATGGTTTGGAAAGACATAAAAGTTAGTTAACATTTTTTCATATTATTTGTTAATTCTTATTTAATTCAGTATTTCTTGTAAAATTTCCAAGTTTATTTTAAATTATATATATTTCTTTCAGTATTGACACTATGCTTACATTATGCTACAAAGCGTAGTTATTCACGAATTTCTATTTTTCAGTACTTTTCCCACCGATTACATCTCTCTAACATCCTTAATTAGCATTGTAAACGAATTGTAAACGAGCCATGGTTCGTGGTGCCAACACTGAGTTTCCATATGATTTGGATGAGAAATGAGATAAAAATTTACACCCAAAAAAAATCCTAGCTAGCTAAAACCAAAATTATATAGTCAAATATGAAGATCATTTTATGGAGTAGAACATACTTTGTATTGTAGTATTTTTTTCCTAATATTATAATAGTTAACAGTGGATTCTGATGCAGACAAGCAAGTAACGTTTTAAACGAGAGACGTTTAGTTCCGGCAAAATAAAATTATTTTTTTTTTAAATATTCAAATCAATCACATATCAAAAATTTAAAGTGAATTTAAAATTATAATTTGTTGCAATTTTTTGGTCTATTTATTGAATGTATTTGGTCTATTTATTGAATGTCATATACCTACACATGTTTTATGAATGATTTTAATTGATTATAATTATATTATTAGCCGTTACCCGGCCGCTTCGCTGAGCGTAACTTAAAACTTAGTAATAAGTTATTGATTTTAAAACTTAATTTATTTAGTGATTATTCGAATTGCATGGCTTTTATGTGATATTATCCATGGGTACAATAAACAATTTGTTGTTGTTTTAGGAAATACTCCCGTTTTATAAACATATTGTGTATATTACCGCGTAATCTTACACATGTATATGACCATATTAATTCGTCTTAGCTGGACAGAGTGACACTTCAAACAGGACGAAGGAGACGAATGGGGGGCCGCAACGCCCCTCTTACAATCAATATTTCGCCAAACGATACCTACAATAATACAACATCTTCTCCAAATTTCAAGTTTATATCCATAGCGGTTTGGCTTATGCGATGATATGTCAATCGGGACGTTGTATTTAATATACAGTCTATTCTCAAATGCATTTCTAATAGGGAATCACTGTTAAATAAATAAATAAAATATTTACTATAAAACCATACATCCATACACATACTTACAAACATCTGTGCTGCTTGTTTTATGATGTTGGTTTGATGTCATTTAAGAGTGGGGATTTGGTAATGCCCACTTAATTTATAATATTATTATTTATTACATATGCACACACACACAACTAACTACAGATTATCCCCACTATTTTTATTTCTTTCTGAAGCATTGTGTAGTTATACCTATAGTAAATAATATTTAACATTGATTGTCTATTGACAAAGCTGTCCAAAACAGATGGGTACGTGTTGGAAAGCATTGCTAATAGAGAATCAATGTTAAATATTATTTACTATAATAGCTATACACAATATGCTTAATAAAGAAATAAAAATAGTGGGGGTACTCATTGAAAATTCTTTATTGAATATCCCTTATTATTTTTATGTGGAATGTTTGAAAATAAATGATAGTATTCTATTAACGGTATAACATAAAACAACAATCCACACAAATTAAAACAAAAATAAAACCCCAAAAAGAAAAAAAAATAGAATTCTGACAAAACAAAAGTTAAATCAACGGTTCAAATGTTCCTCTATTATTTGCTAAACAATATCCGAGTCGATTGTAGAAATGAACCCGGGTATTTTCTAGCACTTGAGGAGAAATATTCGCACAATTGTCAACAATTCTTTGACTTAATTGTTGCAAATTTTCAGGCCTATTCCGCGAATAGATCTATGTTTTGACAAAACCCCATAAAAAAAGTCTTGTGGGGATTTGTTGGTTCCACATGAAGGTTCCAAAACCATTCATAAGACATTCCAGAAACAGCCCTACTATCATGGCATTGTGTGTAGGGCAACCATCTAGTTGGAACCATACAGATTCCAGGTCTAAATTAGGAAGAGCTCTAACAGTTGGCAAAATATTATTTCAGTATGTATGTATGTATGTATGTTTATGTATGGTTTTATAGTAAATATTTTATTTATTTATTTAACATTGATTCTCTATTAGAAATGCTTTTGAAAACGATCTGTTATATACAATAAATATAAATTTATTAAAAATTTTAATATAATATTTACTACATGTTAATAGAAAATTAGGTTATTTAAACAGTTATAATTAAATAAATTAAAAATACTTATGCAAAAAAAAAAACAAATATATATATTTTAATATCATAAAATAAAGTACTGTATGTAAACCTATTTCTAAATAATATATTTTTCTCATACAATCTTTTTACACATTTTAAAATATAATTATTGTTCACTTTTATAAAAATGACATTTTGCATATATTAAAATATTTATCTTTTTATAATATGTAATATTTTTTTTTTAAATATAATGTTATTATCTATATGTACTATACGTCTTGTTAATATGTTGTATTACCTCAACGTGAATATGGTAGTTAAAATGAAGGCCATTTTGTCATAATAATATATTAAAAGAATTAAGAAAAAATGTATGCATAAATTAAGTAATGAATTGCAACCTTAAGTTTATTCGATTATTTGCGCAAAACAATATAAAAAAAATCTATAATGGCCTTAATATGACACTGAAAGTAACAACCATGAAGAATAGATATATTAGGAGATTGAACGACATAGGCAATTCGTCTGTTTTTGTGTCCTCAAAAACGTGTAGAGATCATAGTTATTATTTTCGCCACTAGCGGCAGTGCGAATCTGCCCGTACGGAATTATTATTATTATTACATATTAAGATCAACGGTTATCACATCTTACAAATAAAAATTGTAAGTATAAAAATTGTTTAATTTTATAAATGTGAAAAAATGGGACGATGAAGTACAGGGAAAGCATAGATATACTGTTATATATCTATGAGTGGAAGGTTGTTTAAGGTTAGGAATGCGTGTCTGCATTTACGAAAGGAATATGGTCTGTAATTACCGGTTGTCATCTTTCTTTATCTAATATATGTTAGTATTGTAAACATATATTTGTAATTATTAATTGCAATTATCACTATGATTCTTCATCTTTTAATTTATTGCAGATTATTAAGAATTATCTATTATTAATATTTATTTAATTATTACTTGATAATCGAAAACAATTTTTTATTATCTATAAAACTAAGACTTCTTATTAACTGAATGAAAGTGATTTCTTGGCGCCTACATTTAAACATTTAAATTCCGTACGGCACTGAGACCAGTGACCCCTACTGATAAAAGATAGTTACACCAATTCTTGACCGTTTTTTTAACATTACGTTCGCTCTCCTAATATATCTATTCTTCATGGTAACAACAGTTAACGAAAAATATTATCATTTTTATTATATAATTAATATTGTTCATAGTATCAATGATCGTTAATCCTAGTCCTAATCTTAATTTTATTAACTTTTAATCACCATATGCTATAGTGTTTATTCGTTGCACCGCTAAGTACAACTACTCTGCATAGTAAGCTAAGCAAAAAAGTTATTTGAATTTTTAGGCACTTAGCTTAAGTACTAATCATTTACCTCCAGGTAGATTTTATATTTTTACAAACAAATATGAAAAATTACATTTCAAATTTTGGCCCAATTCCTAGAACATTTGTTTGAATTTTATAAATACCTATTTCGACTGCAATGTAGTCATCATCAGTATGAATTAGCTAATCGTAACTATCTCTGGGATTTGGATTCAGAGATATGATGTTTGTTGTTAATTTGGTGCGTGTCTCACAATAATATTAAACAAGTTCTGTCTTTTATACGATTTGACTGAGGTGATGATCTGACCTGAGGATTATTTGAGTTGAAAACTGACGGAATAATAATCCTCAGGTCAGATCGTAGCCTCAGTCAAATCGTATAAAAGACAGAACTTTTTTAATGTCATTGTGAGACACGCACTAAATTAGCAACAAGGAATATATCTCTGTATCCATATCCCAGAGATAGTTACGATTAGCTAATTTATACTGTTGATGATTACATTGTAGTCGAAATACGTATTTACCAAATACAAACAAATGTTCTAGGAATTGGGGCAAAATTTGAAATGTAATTTCAAAAAAGCTAGAGTTCTCTTTGATTATTTTAATAATCTTTATAAATATGAATAATATTCGGCTGATGCATTTGAAAATTATCAAGAAAATAATTTTTGGAACCGCAATGCATTCATATTTATAGGAGTTCGTAGGAATTGTCTGTATTTTTTGTACATGCTTTTATTAGCTTGCCTTTTACGTAAGTATCTATCTTTGTATGTATGTTTTTTAAGTGAGTTTTCACCCACTTCCGAGCGTCTGAATAATCTGAAATTTTGCTGACGTATCGATTTTGCATATTTTGGAGACGTACCGGTGACAATACAAGAATTAAAAAATAGGTATTCGACTGTAGCAACCCAGAAAAGTCTGAAAACCGAAAATTTTGTAAGATATAACATACCCTGGACATGAGAAACTTACCCAATAAATATATATATTTTTAGTTGAACATTTTTGTATACCCGGTATATACTAAGTTTTAGAAAAAAAGAGTTTCAAACAAAAATTGTTTATTATTAACGAAGAAACGTATTTTTGTATTTGAATTTTTGTTCTATCTCTTACGGTTTCAAAGATAGGCAGTTTTGCCCATTTTGTCCAAACATGGTTCGATCTTGCCCATTCACGCCCTTGACCTTATTTTTTAGCTCTAGAACACACACAAAATTTCTGCACGTTATCTCTTTTTATTTTTTAGTTATCGTGTCTACAGACGGGCGCACGGACAGACTAACGGACGGACATGCAGAAATGGACTAATTAAGTCATTTTATGAACAACTATAACAAATATTTTTTTCTACGATCACTATTTTCAACCGTTACAAAGTCGGAACTAAACTCAATATACTCAGCTGGTATATACAGGATGCTCTGAAATTCGTTTAGGAAAACTATACCATGGTGTAAAGCTGTATAAGCAAACAAAAAAGTTTTATAAAGATTTTCGATTTGACGGTTAGTTTTTGAGAATGAGATATAACTAATTAAACTGACTAATTAATAAATTCAACCATTTTCTGGGTGTCGCTACACTTATTGTGAACTCTGATTGTCGCTAGTCTTAAATTTTTTGTTTGTTTTTTGCAGCCTTACACCGTGGTACAGTTTTTCTGAATGAATTTCAGAACACCCTGTATATTATATACCAGGTATAAAAAGCGTGGTATATTTTTATTATTCATTACGATCGAGTAATTTGAACGAGCTTTGCTGGGTATTATGTGAGCATAATGATTCGAAAAAGTTCTTCAGTTAATTTAGATTTGTTGAAGTAATCGAATAACCTTAATAATAATAAAGTAATGAGAGACGCTTGTATCTGAGTACAAGTTAAGATTTGTAAGTATATAAACAAAAAGGTTACAAAATGAAAATTTATTTGTGGGAATTTAAATGAACTATATAATAGGTATTATAATAATTTTTATTTGACAATCTCTGTACAAACTGCACCGTTCGTTCGTTGGTCCGTCGGTCGGTCTGAATTGATATGTTTTTTAATTATTATTTCAACACTTTTTTTTAATCTTTTTTTTTTTTGAGGTTACTTTGTAGTTTGTTAATAGTTTGCATTATTTATATATTAAAAAATAGGTTAAATTTTATTACATATTAATATAATTTCATCATTATGTTTTAAAAGAAATTAACAAGTCAAATTATACACTTGTTCGCCATTATTATAGATTATTATAGTCGTGTTATATAAGCAGTTGGGGGATTATATATATATACATATATATTATATATACATATATATAATATATGTATATATAATAAATTAGCAACGTATATGATTTCCAAAATAAAGAAAATGTTCTAATAAATTAAATAATGATCTATGGTATATATTTTTTTACATCAGCGGTTCAATAAACCGATAACGTCGCCTAAGTTAAATATTAGATTATCAAATGATAATTAATGAGAACTCTAGATTTTTGAAATAAAATTTCAAATTCGCCCCAATACCTAGATCAGTTTTTTTTATTATAAATACGTTTTTCGACTACAAAGAAGTCATCCTCAGTATAAATTAGCTGATCGTAATTTACTCTTTGACAATTAAAAAATAAACAGAAAATAAATATACAAAATTTAAAAAAATAAATTTTATTTAAATTATTCTTGTTAAAATTACTTTCATGAAATTTACTCTTGATAAAATTCAAATTACTCTTATATTGTCTTTGGATATGTTACTCGTTGCTAATTTGGAAAGAAATCAATCCATATATGATTTCCAAAATAAAGAAAATGTTCTAATAAATTAAATAATGATCTATGGTATATATTTTCTTTACATCAGCGGTTCAATAAACCGATAACGTCGCCTAAGTTAAATATTAGATTATCAAATGATAATTAATGAGAACTCTAGATTTTTGAAATAAAATTTCAAATTCGCCCCAATACCTAGATCAGTTTTTTGTATTATAAATACGTTTTTCGACTACAAAGAAGTCATCCTCAGTATAAATTAGCTGATCGTAATTTACTCTTTGACAATTAAAAAATAAACAGAAAATAAATATACAAAATTTAAAAAAATAAATTTTATTTAAATTATTCTTGTTAAAATTACTTTCATGAAATTTACTCTTGCTAAAATTCAAATTACTCTTATATTGTCTTTGGATATGTTACTCGTTGCTAATTTGGAAAGAAATCAATCCATATATGATTTCCAAAATAAAGAAAATGTTCTAATAAATTAAATAATGATCTATGGTATATATTTTCTTTACATCAGCTGTTCAATAAACCGATAACGTCGCCTAAGTTAAATATTAGATTATCAAATGATAATTAATGAGAACTCTAGATTTTTGAAATAAAATTTCAAATTCGCCCCAATACCTAGATCAGTTTTTTGTATTATAAATACGTTTTTCGACTACAAAGAAGTCATCCTCAGTATAAATTAGCTGATCGTAATTTACTCTTTGACAATTAAAAAATAAACAGAAAATAAATATACAAAATTTAAAAAAATAAATTTTATTTAAATTATTCTTGTTAAAATTACTTTCATGAAATTTACTCTTGATAAAATTCAAATTACTCTTATATTGTCTTTGGATATGTTACTCGTTGCTAATTTGGTGTAATAAAAATCACAATTCTTGCAATTACATAGTTGCTAACTAATAAAAAAAATGCAATTTGTGCAGTAATTAATTATCGAAAAAATGATCAAAGTAAACAAGTTATCTTCACTGAATTCATTATGTAAATATTTAACTAAGCCTGTCTGATATACTTTAGACTTTAGGCACTTTAAAAAAATCATAACATGATGCAATCATCAAATATACAGAAATAGGTTTTTAAAGTTAAGTACCGATAATTTTTTTTATGCGCTAATCAAAATGATTTATTGATTAAAACATAAATTTTTACTTTACTTCTACTAGAACAGTTTCAATTCATAGGAATTGATTCATTTGGATAAAAGCATAAAAAAGAGCCATTCGATTGATACTGATAATTCTCTTTGTAAAAATCCAGATTGATTAAAACATAAAATTTACTTTATTTTGTAAAAATAAATGGTAGTTATATTAAATAATTATTATTTAAATAAATAATAAATATATATAAAAGATATAATTGATCTTTATTGATTTGATTTATGAAATGTTATTATTTTTAATATGTAAATTACCATGGTTGTTAACATTCAAAGCAACCGTGATAATAGAGGGAAGTTATAGTTGTTATGCAACAGATAAAAATGATGAACAAAATTATAATAATAATTTAATGAATAAGCGATACCGCTACAATTTCTACTAGAACAGTTTCAATTTATAGGAATTGATTCATTTGGAAAAAATCATAAAAAGAGCCATTCGATTGATACTGTTAATTCTCTTTGTGAAAATCCAGTATACATGTTCATGTTCATAAAATCATATAAAATAGGTGAAAATAACAATTAACTGAGTTAATTGCTTTAATACCCGGTATTAAAGGCTCGAGCTGTCCATGTCTGTCTTGGTAGTTTTGTATCAGGAATTCTGAAAAGGTTGCCGAACCACTGTAGTTTCCTAATGTCTGTGTCAAGGGGGTGATACCCAAGACGTGACTGATGGTATTGTTTCTGATACGATCTTTTTGGATCTTTTGTGTGAGCTAATTTTTTAACTGTAAACTTAGTTTTTTTGCTAATTTCTTCCTTGTTGATAAAGCTATGGCATTGTGAGAAATAAAGTCGTGTAGCTGAATCCATTCGATGGTTGACATCTGAATCTATCGTTCCATCTTCACAAAGTGTTGCCCCTAGGTACTTGAAAACTTGTACCTGTTCTCAGGTTTGATTATCAATCGTAGATTCCAGATGTCTAAATTGTATTGAAAAGTTTCTATCGGATTTGGCTAGAATCGCTATATAATCTGCAAATGTTAGTTCGGATACATAGATTGGGTTGAGTTTGAATAGTTTTCGTGTTACAAGGACAGATACACAGCTGAAATTGAGTAATTCTTTTAGTAATATCTACGCAAATATATCAATCAATATTTCAACCATTACAAACTTACAATTACCCTTATTCATAGTATATAATCTACTGGGTGAATCGAACCAGGTGCATTATAGCACACGCCTCCACTTCCTTCCATGATCCTCCCATTTTCCAACAACATCCAATAGAACATCTCGTATTAGGGAGACAGTCTATTCATAACACATATACCATCTTATATGTTATATACTAGCTCAGACGGACATGGCACTCTCATACAGATGCATGTCTGCAACCTACAATTCAACTGAATAACAAATCATTACCATTAATTTATTATTCACTTAAGTATAATTAGAGTGGGGGGCGACAAGCACACATCAACATAAGAACACCATACCCGTCTAAACCAACGCACAACATACAAAACAACATTTGTATTATGAACCGACCATATCCCTAACAAAAAGTACTCCACTATTGGATGTTGGATCATGGAAGTAAGTGGGGCGTGTGCTATTATGCACCTGGTTCGATTTATCCTGTATACAGCGTTTAAAAATGATTAAATTCCTGAGATTTTCTATTCAGTAATACGTGGAAATGATTTATTTATTTAAAAAAAAAAAAATTAATAATTTTATATATTCTGTACCTAAATAGCGTTAAAACAAAAATAAACAGTTTTAATAATATTTAATTAAACAATTAATAACAGTAATGAATAGAGAAAAAGGTTAAATTGTACCCATTTATCAGGTTAAATACTTCCGTTTATGTTTTATATCTTTTTTTTTTTGCATTCAATAATAAAAAAATACAAGAAATTAAAATAAAAAATTTCATATGTCCATATGTATAGTATATACATATGAACAACATATAGATATGTTATGTTTTTTATCCATAAATTTTCTGCTTTTTAATTTTTCCATATGAAAGATTTCTAAATAATATTTTACATTTTTAATTTACAATTGTTTATACATTACCGATTTCGATCGAATAGTTTTAAATGTACCGTTAAAATGTTTTGGTTTATTATAGTTGGAGAATGTAGTGCGGCACGAAATCTTGCTGATTTGAAAGGTCAATTAAAAAAAAATACTACGGATGTCAATGTAATTCAAAATAAGCTGAACATACATATATTTAACTTAAAGTTTACTTTCACGTAGTTTTGAAAATGACATCGAGCAGGTCCCTCCCCCAATTGTTAATACACTGAAGCGTTCGATTTATTTCTGTCCACTATCTCAAACGTAGCAATCGGAATATCGCTGATGACTTGCCGTATGTTAGCCTTAAGTTTTCGGCCAAAAGATTTCGGACGATATGGGTTGTTCGCTCCGTGTGTGCTGTGCTGTGCTATCTTGCTGGAACCACACATCTCCAAAATCCATTTCTTCGAGATTGTGGAAAAACAATCATCGTCGGGTATCGAGTGGAAGTAATCTAACAAGCTTCGATGATTCCTTCTGCGCCCTGAAACCACATTCCACAAACCACTTCCCCTGGATATCGATTGCCGGCCAGAAACAGGAGCTGAGGGCCAAGTTAAAGCGAGTGTGAAAAGTTCGCTGAATGTAGACGATGTACGCGTTCTTCCATAGTCCAACGCATGATGTATCTGAAACAATATAAACAAAACTATCTAAAGAGACTCGCTCTTACGAATGAGACCATCTCCATTCCTGTCCAAACTCCTCTCATCGTGTAAGAGTTAGGGTTAGTGGCAAGTAGACTTACATAATTTCAGTAGGATTAATATTGAGTTCAGTTATTATAATCGACTTTCAACCCTTGGTGTGGAAATTCCTAATCTCTACCTGTGGGTTATTTAGAGTTTATGGGCTTTCAAGTTTTGTAATTTGTTAAGTTTAAAGCTTAAAGTTAAGTTTAAAGGTAGTAGATGCTCGCTATAATGGACAATTTGCCTCGTAGTTTCAGATAATTTTGAAAAGAAAGACTTAAAATAGGGTAAAAATTATAACGAGTTGTTGCTGGACAAAATATATTATTTGCTTATACCAATATATTACAAAAATCTATAGTAAATTAAACAACACGTCATTCTTTAAAAAGTTTCATTCAAAATTCAAAACATTCAGTTTAATATAATTAAAAATTCATAATTAATATTCTATAACATTAATAAATTATTCAGCTTATGACTACGTCCATATATTCACTCTTGAATTCAATAAACGGGCAAACAGCCAGCCATTGTGTTTACGAGTATTTACCAAAATATGTTTAAAAAAATATTAATTAAGCATATTAAATACACACAATCGATGGTTCGTATGAGTGTGTACTTATTCGTTTATAAAAACCCCTAATATCAAGTTGTCTTCCTACATAAAACTATGGGGAAAGTAAACTTACTAAAAAATGAAAATTTGTTGGTAGTATCAGATTGGTTTCTAGTACAATCAATAGAGAATATTGCATTGCACTAAATTACAGGAGTTGTTTTTTTTAAGTAACTAGGTTCAGTATCACGTACTGAATGTAAATTAACAAAATCTTTACAAATTTCGACCCCGGAAGTGCCGCCATTTTGAGAAAAACTGTATAAAACTGCAGATATAGGCCAAAAATGGTAATAACGTTTCTTGTAGATAATTAAATTTCCTTTTTTTTCTTTTTTTTGTATTACTTACCGTTTACGACTTACTAATACTATTTATTTATTGACTTTTTGACCGATAGCTTTCCTAATAATTGTTTAAACAATAAAATGCTAATAACTTAACTTTTAAATCTACAAATTACCTAAAAGAAATTCTTACAATTTATTAACAAATATCGATTACCGTACCAAAACAATCGATTGTCCGATTAATCGATTTCGATGTTACAATTAGTACAATGTAGAATAAAGAATTCACACACTTGAACATGTATTTTTCCAAATAAAATGTAACTACACTTTCAAAATCGTAGTTTATTCTTAAAATATTATTATAATTCAACCCTTCGCTATTAGTAATTAAAAGAAAACTGATTTACCAGCATCTAACTTCTAAATTAATGTAATAAACATAAATATTTCCATTACTTCGGTAACATTATAGCTATAGCTAAAGTGAAATATTAACTATGTTAAATAGTATTCAAAAGTTTTGAATTTTATGACCATCAATTTGTCATATTTAAAATTGCAGACAACACACGATTGCATTTATTGAATTGAATCATGAAGATTCATGATTTTTGTCTACAGACATCTATCAATAATAATAATAATTCAATAACATATTGATTTATTGTTCAATATATTGAATGTCAATATTTTTGTGACAAAAATATAAAAATATCAACAAAAAAAAAACTTAACACAAATAAGTAATGTATTCGCAGGCAAAATAGAATCTGGTATACCTTGATTTGACTAGACATTGACAAAATGTCTAATCGTTGACTAGACATTGAAAATATCGACATACTTGTACTTTGAACCACACAAGTTCAGGTTATTTTTTCAAATATTGTAATTGATCTGTACCTTTATTGATTCTCAAAAATAGTAGCGACATCCGCGAGCTCAATAATTGAGTTCTCAATAATAGTAGCCACACCCGCAAAAATTAAAAAATGCAAATGTGATTGGTTGAATTTATTAATTTAATTATATCTCAAAAACTAAGCTTCAAATCGAAAACCTATATAATCTTTTTTGTTTGTTTTTTGCAGCCTGCAAAAACTACACCGTGTTTTTGCAATTATACCGTGGTATAGTTTTCCTGAATGAATTTCAGAACATCCTGTATATACCTATGCTTTGAAATAAAAAAATAAGAAAAAAACTAACATAAAAATCGTGATTATTTTACACTAATTTTATTAATTTTTAACTATCTATTGTCTTTTTAATTTACAATAAATGTTTATTAAAAGGTAATATTATTATATTATTATTGTACAGTGTTCTTAATGTTTACAGTTAAAAACATACATATAAATAGACAAATATATATATATATATATATATATATATATATATATATATATATATATATATATATATATATATGTATATATATATATATACATATATATATATATATATATATATATATATATATATATATATATATATATATATATATATATATATATATATATATATATATATATATATATGTAATATGTAATACATTGGATGCTGATATCATAATATCTATTTTTTTCGTAATTTATAGTAGAAAGCTTAGCTTTATAGAATTTATAAAAAAACATTCTTGAAAAAAAAGCACTTATTTAGCCTTGTTATAAGAATTTTCTTTGTAATTTTCAAAACAATTTACAAAAATCCTAATCGTATTCCTACTAACGAAATATGTCTGGTCACGTTGTACATATAAAAATGCAATTGCTGTATATCAAGTTAGAGCTAAATACTCGATAAACTTGCAGTGGCTGAAAACGCAATTAAAAATTTCCATTACATATAATCATACATAGATAGATACATAGGTATAAGTTAATTAGCTAATTAAAGCATGTTACAAACTTCAAATGTAATTTTGCAGAATATATTTTAGAATTCGCTCTGATATTTAATAGGTTCATACAATGTAACATATCTAGAGCACGGTAGTGCGTAAGGCCGAGTTTTAATTAAATTATCGGAATAAATAATTTTAATAATTTATTGATTACTATGTCTAAAAATATAGCGAAAAATCATTTCAACCAACGACAGTTCAACCATTTGTCAATAACGATGTGGCTATTCAGACACACGCGGGTCTCTTGCGTGTCTTCAGCGTGAAGCATTTAAAGCCATTATAATATATTTTTTATCGGTCATACCCCGAGTTGGTCGGGTTTGCGTGTTTTTGGAGCAACTAAAAGGCGTTCTATATATTTGAGATATAGTATCAAAAATTATTGAAATTAAAAAGGTAAATATTACAACCGAGTACTCTTACGATTACCCGATTCCATGGTTCCAGTTGAATGGTCATCGGTTGAATTGTTATCCGGTTGAATTGTCCTCGGTTGAAATGTCGCAGGTTGAACTATCCGCGGTTTAATTGATACAGAACCGTGAAATCAACTCCGTGCGAGGTAAAATGTACAAATTAACCGAAAACCGAGAACCACTTTAAAATTTTTTTGTTTCTTCCGTCGGTATAACAAAACTAGAAATATGTAATACGATAATCTCATGTATTTTTCTATGATTTAACAACAAAACTTTTGTATTAGTTGAGTTTACACTTTACTATCTAATAAGGCTTACTTGAATATTTAGTAAAATTTTTTTTTTCGTTAATATGCGCTGAAAAGGCTCAGAATAAGTGGAAAAAAAACGGTAAAAGCTAAAGTTTATACACAAACATCAAAATTGATAATTTCAAGAAATCACTGTGCCCTTCAAATTTTCCAAATCGAATCGTGGACAATTAAATTACACTTTGCCTTCAAATCAACTTTTATTCTGTTAGTAACTGTCGTATATCATTAACGTATAATATTGTATAATATAAAGTATAAAATACCTTAAGAATGTTCCAACATGAAACTACTTTTCGACAGATTTTGCTTATTTTTTTTCACAGGCTAAAAATAACGTTTTCTAATAGATCCCGAAGTTTCAGAATTGCTGATCGTTTACTTTGCTATCAAGCAAAGTAATCATTCTCTCTCATTCTCTCTCATTAGAAGCGTTTAAAACTTCATGCCCGCCCAACTATGCATTTGTTGTATTAAAAAAAAAACTAGGATAGAAAAGATAGTAAAAATAGTTATTAATTAAATTAAAATATAAAAGTTTAAAATTATTTTTTATTTCAAAATTATATTAATTTGTACTTATTTGAATAGTGAATATATCTATGTGTTGTCTATGTGTATATATGTATTTGTTCTATAATAAAAGCAAACCGGTTTTTTGTCCTGATTATATAAAACAGTACTGGACTGGAACTACCTTAAAACTATAAAATGTAAAAATACATGCGTATTAACTTGCAACGCTTTATTTTATTTATGTGTCTTATTTACATTAATTTATGTATAACCTTTGGTAACACCTTTTAATTTGCATGTTAATTATCATAAATAATCAGAATAAATTACAAAATACTTAATTTGAATTTAAAAATTTATGTATTTTTATTTTAATATTTTCTATAAATGTACAAATATCTTCCGTTTTGTACATTTAACTAATTTAATATATCAATATATGCTACGTAATAATATACATTGAAGTTTGTTTAATGTCCCTACACTCTATGTAGTTTTTGGGGCTGACTCTTAGATTGGTAGGGTAGGGATGAGTTCATGGTGGCTATCTACACTACCCGATTTACTAGAACGTCAGCGACTGTGACCGGAAGTGACTCTTAAAATATAGATATCGCATTACCTACAAGTTAACTAACGAATTAATCCAATCACGTTGCACAATACATAATTTTATGAGCGTTAGGAATAAGAGCTATGAGATTGTTTATCGAGTCCAATTTAGGATGGTTGGGTCCAATTTCACGATTCACTACCAAATTTTTGGGGGCGATTTACTAATTGATCCTACAAATTGAAGTAGTGTGTAGATGCTTTTAGAATGATTTTAATGGAAAATGGTAATCATCTTAATGTCAGCGAACGTTATAGAAACTAGATAATATATTTTATAATAATACTGAAAGAAAAAATTGCACGACTACCCAGAAACGAACCACGGAACTCTCGCTTATGTGACAATCGCTTTGGCGTCATATGTATTGCGTATTCTGTTCACTACTCTGTTTTCAACCGTATTTATTTCGATTCATATTTACATTTTACTCCTCGGCGCAAAGAGAGGGATGTTATAAGCTTGAAATCATTGCGTGCCTGTTTGTGGGTATGTCTGTGGCATCGTAGCTCTCAAATGCGTGGATCGATTTGAATGCAGTTTTTTATTAGATAGCTGGTTTCTTTGCAGTGGTTCTTAGCTATGTTTGATGATAATCTGTTCAGTCATTTGAAGATTATCAGCTCTTTTCCAAGATGATGTTCAGGCATATTATTAACTATAACCTTATTATTTTATTTTTATATAAATTTGGTAACTTTTATTTGTTAATTTCTTACTGCATATAAATCAACTACAATATGCAACTACTTATGACATGTTATCAATTTTAACTGTACAATATTTTTTACAACTTATATATTTAAAAAAAAAAACATTTTTATTAAAGTTGAAAAGGTTGAACATTTTATTTATTTATTTTGAAAATATGAAATTATACATACAGCAGGCAGGATATGACGACATTAGAAGCTCAAAGGACACAGGAAATTATAATAATATTCTAAGGTACAATTTATAAGTAAATATCTACATTCTACAATGTATTAAGGTTTATAACAAGCAATATCTAAATATCACGTGGTTATATCGTGACGTTATTTACTTACACAGGTCAATAGGTGATTAATGTAATAATTTTGATATCATTTATAGATTACAATGTGTATATAGACAGATAGATATAGGTATAATATTATATTATATTTATTTATTTGAAAATTATTATGAATTATAATAATAATATTTAAAATATAATTATTTTCAATTAAATTTGATCATTATAATTTTATATAAACGATTTTTATTTTTATTTCAATTCAATTTAGTTTGCAGCAAGGTAACAAGTTAGTTATATTATTAAACATGGCCACGATTTAGCCCAGTACCGTTGTACTACAACCGTGCAAAAGATATGGTATACGATTTGTTTAAGGATGTACGCGCACTGATGTATAGTCTATTTATAAAATTCTTCAAAATATTTTTACATTCATAAAAGACCACAATAATGTATATTATTTGTTGTCGTAAGTTAAAATTGAAATTAGTACTGTCATACCGGGCCTAAAAAAAAGATATTAAAGAAAAAAACCTGAGATTTCGGGTAATTTAGCTACCGCCGACAGAAATAAAATTGACCCGAAATCTCAGATGTTTTCTTAAATATCTTTTTTTTAGGCCCGTCATACCGGAATTTTATTGGATCAATCTCTTTATTAATATTTCTATTTTCTATTGCGTAGTTTTGTTTTATATTCGTCTTATTTTATTTCAAGTGAAAATTATCAAAATATGTGTGAAAATATGGGTTTCTCCATCAGAGCAATGCATTAAAACTCGAACTTAAATATTAAATAATTAATTCAAGACCCCCGTAACTCCACCTGAAACTTTTATAATTGATTTATATGCACTTCAACTACATGTAAAAAAAACCAAGCCTTAATCTTTTTGAAACTGAAGTGCTCGTACATCCTAAAATTTCTACTCATGTATGTTGAGACCACTAATAAAACACTTATGTTCATTTTCACCGTTTATTATTTAAGTGTTCCTTAAGGAAGTAACAGTTAAATTTAAGACTTTCTTAATGATTTCGTAAATACAATAACTTAACAACAAAAAGAGATAACGAGTTGAAATTTCGTGTGATCTAGAGCTTAAAAAGATTACAAGTTCGAGTATGCGTAAACTCGGTTCGTAATTTCCTGCGAAATGGGTGTATCAGAACGCAAAATGATTGTTCCGTTTTATTAATCAACAACTATTTTAATAAACTGAACATATTTTGCCACAGTTTTAGCTCAAACATATGCAATTACTCTTAATAGACATATACAACCAACCATATATGTCTATAGTACCTTAATACACTACTTTCTACTTTTATACATCTGTGCGTGTGTCAAAAGTTATATGGACAGATCACGCATTGATAATGAACTCAGTATATACCATGTATTAAAGCACACAGTTAGTAAACTAGTTTTTCGATTTTTTAATATAGACCATAATGACCCCTACTACTTAAAAAATTCATTTTACAGAACATTATTTGTTGATTTAAAATTATAATAATAAATATTTCAAAAATATTGATTGGTAATTTTGTATAATATTATGTCACATATTATATTTTTGGACAATACATACTCGATTTTGGCAAATAAAAAAAAGGAGTCGTTTTTACTAATAAGTCCACACAGAAAAACCATTGCACCAATCACAGCATTTTGTTTAGAATAACAATAAATACAAATTCATATAAATAATACTTTCAGACCAAAAGCTATAAAATATATTTTCATAATAATTTTGTGTTTGTCGATTATTTAAAATTTAATTTTTGATTTCTGAAAACATAAAATTTGTTTGTAAATTATTTGAAAATATTTTTCGAAAAAAAAATGAACCCCAAGTCGTTTAAATATTTAAATTCAAACGTACTTGTTTAAAATAAACTTATTTTTTGTGGTAAATGAAACGGTGATTAAGTTTATGAACTGGGAACTATAATTCGCTTGGAATTGTAAGAAAAATTTAATATTTTATTTTAATATTTATGAAAACAGTTAAAAAAATAACAGCAGTTTAAATAAATCGCCCTACGTAGGTTAAGCGAATTTTCCTAGAGTAAGAAATAATAATGCACATCGAATATATATATATCTCAAAAACCACTTAGTTGATTTCGATTACGCATGTTTTTTAAAATAAGTCGCTTAGTTTGCTGTAATTATAGATTTAATTATTCCATGGGCAGTGCTTGAGCATCCCAAAAAAAATTTGAGTTAAGGTTTCCAAAAAGTTTTCCATCGCCATCTATCGCAAAATGTTTCGAATAATACTAAAATACTAACTTATTTTGTGTGCAGAATCTGAAACTGCAATAACCAATGAGAGTTCCCAAGAGATTTTCAATAGTACGTTTTCTAAAAGTTTCTCAAGTGAAGTGTGGTTTAACTAACAGAATGTAATTTCATAAGTAAACACACATTTTGGCCTCTTCGTAGACAATTGTATTACTTTGATGTCCTTTTAAAATAGCTATGATCAAAAATCTATATATATATATATAAATGTCAGCGATCAAGATTGGAATCCGTCAATCTTTGTAATGTCCAAATAGACTTGATCGGTAAATGACAGGACAGTTAAACTTTTTCATGTTTGACATTTTTCGATAACCGTTTTAATTAATTATAACTATTTTATTGCAGGCATAAGTCGAAACCTAGATGAAACAAAATAACAACTAACTGAATTAATTGCTCAGTATATACTGAGCAATTAAAATACCCAGTATATACTGAGAGTATGAAAACAGTTTTATACAAAAGTTGTTAATGTAAAAAAATACTGGAACATTTTTTGACTATCTCTTACGGTATCATAAATGGATATTTTCTGACCTGACGGGGGAAGCCTGGTCTACTTTAGCATACTCACGAACTTACTTTTGAGCACAAATATGTGTTTTTTAGCTAAATAACACATACACCAGTTACCGCGTTTACAGACCGACGGACGGACAGATTTGGTAATTATGTAACTTTATGAACACCTATAACAAAAATTTTTTCTGCGGTCAATATTATCAACCGTTACAAAGTTCTGACTGACTTTAATATACCCTTGTATACAGGATGTTCTGAAATTCATTCAAGAAAACTATACCACGGTGTAGGGCTGCAAAAAACAAACAAAAAAGTTTCATAAAGTTTTTCGATTTGACGCTTTCGATTTTCTAAGATATAATCAATTAAAGATTGATAAATTCAACCAATCACACAGAGTGCATAGTGTAAGGAGGCGTGACCTCAGCAGTAGAGCGTGGTACTTTGCCTTTTAAAGGCTCGCAGACAGTAAGAGGCCCAGTCTCCTTACACTATGCGCTCTGTGATTTGTTGAATTTATCAATGTTTAATTGATTATATCATAAAAAATAAGGGTCAAATCGAAAATCTTCATTAAACTCTTTTGTTTGTTTTTTACTGCTCTGAATCGTGGTATAGTTTTTTTTGAATGAATTTCAGAACACTCTGTATATAGTTATACCATGTATAGCAATTTAAATGGCAAACTTATGAGTTTGCTAACTTTGTTGCCAATTGGCAGCCGCGTATATTTCTTAGTGGCGCTTCCAAACTTGAGAAAACCAATTGGTAAAATTCACTTTTATGCCGAAATTGATTTTTCTGTACAATTGACATTTTGTATATAATCCATTTTCGAACATACTATTTGTAGTTTTACAACTACAATAATGCAATAATGAGCTAAAAATTTAGTAACTAATATCTCAATTTATTATTTAGAAATGTATTATACTGTTTCTATGAATCAGAATTAATATATGTCTGTCTCTTTTTCTTTTTACAAATAAATGTATAAATATCTTAAAGTCATTTGTAATACACTATGGCAAATTTCACATTCCAATGATAAGTCTTGACGATGTCAACCTGTAAATTCGCACTTATGACACCAAGTACCATTTTGAGATAAGATCTACGTGCATGCAAATTCCTATAGGTCTTATACTTTTAACAGATATTTTTGAATGTCGGACATTGCATACCAGACATTGAACATTCAAGACAATTACATGTATTTGATGTTTTTATATGCTTTAGTAATGGTCTTTTAACCACCTCTGCCCTTTCCCGCTCCTTTCAAAATTTGAGGTTTACATTTCAAAATCCGTGGAATCCTGAAAAATGAAAAAAAAAAGTTACCGGTGCTTCTAAACTGTTGAATCAAATGATTTGAAAATTTGTAAGCGGCTTGAGAATAGTATCTAAATTGTAAAAACATCTTGGCGACTTGATTGAAATTTAAGGGTTGAGCGAAAAATCAGCCCGGGAAGAGTATAGATAGATAGATAGATTGTAGAGGCTGCCCTGGACGGGCTACACTTCGACCATAAGGTCCATTGTGATGCCTAAGGATGTGAGGATGTGAGTGGAGTGGAAGGAATATTTCTGTATAGACTAGGAATTGATAGGATATGCGGGTGCAGCCGACTATGGTGGGAACTATGCCGATATTCATCTGTGGTTCGTGAAGGAAACGGCAGAAAGCTTGCTCAAGTATATCCGGTTAGTTTGTTCTTTTCCATACGCCGACAGTTCAGTATTCAATTAACCGCCCTTTTTTTTCTTAATAATTCGCAAACTGCCGATGTCGGGACTCGAACCCATAACCTCCCAGGTTCCAAGTAGGCATATTGCGCAGGCATAACGCCTTAGACCGCTCGGCCACATGGACTGGTCCGGAAGGAGTACCTACTTGTTGAGATTTTGAGATTAATATAGAAAATAAACTCTTGTGTAAGTTATTTGCTGCGTCGTTTTGTAACTTTTAGTCTATGTGTCAAGTAAACATTAAAATGATTGACGAATTTCAGGTCTGGCGGGTTGCCGCAGACATTTTATTTGTGCGGTTTTTAAAGACTCGAACAGAATCAAAAACATTTTATAAAACATATATATCTGCTGATAGATATGATGATATTTGCTGTGGTGCTGGTGATACATTAGCTATCATTCATCAGATGAGAAATCGAATAACGAAATACCTTCATCGCTTCAATCTACTTTTTATATCAATAAAACGACAAACAACATTCGATGGATGGTGCAGTTCATCAGTAATAGCAACACACAAACCATCGATCGATACTCTAGGTATAAAATATCCACCGAAAATGTTTCTACTTTTTTTTTGTTATGATATGGTTAGAGAGCTATACAGGATGGTCAACCAAAATGGGAAACAGTATGTAATTACGATCAAAATAGCTTTCGTGTTAAAAATATATCTTAAAATACTTCACGTAGGAACTTCGTCATTAAGGTGATATCGAATATTAATTATGATATAAAGGACGTTCATGCGCTACGCCAGAGTCAAATGAGTACTATCTTTAAAAAATTTAAAAAAGCTGTAAAATATATCAATAATCTTACAACGATTTATGACCTTTTTTTTTGATTTGTACTAAATATTTGAATTTATTGTAAAATATCAGTAAATTTAAATTAGAAATTGATTTGACTTGATTTGACAGATCTGACAATAAACTATGTTTTGTTCATCATGTTTTATAATTTTATGAAATGATTAATTCAAACGTTCGTCAACACCATTTTTTTAATGCAATTATATAAACTGCATATTTCAAAGCAGATTTATGAACATTATTTAATATGGTGCCTACTTTAATAATTAATAATAATTTAATAATAAATTAATAATTATAATTTTAAGTACAAAAAAATGTTCTCCATAAGACGCTGTGTTAAAAGTTTGATTTTTAATCGATAATTACTCTTTGCAATGATTGACGACAGTTTTAAAATTTTTGAGGGAGGATAACTACATAATTGAGCTATTGAATCCACTAACAAATTTTTTTAATCTATTATCAAGCCTCATGCATGAACATCCTTAAAACAATAAAAATATAAAATAATTGTGTTATTATTGGAAATACAGAAAAGATCATTTGATAAATTGTAATAAAAGTTTCCTCATTCAAAATTTTTCAATTCTACTAATATAAAGAGCAATTTCCCCTCCTTGTTAGCTTCCATTCCCCCTCCTGATTTCGTTTCTGATTAATGCAATCATATCACGGGAAATAGATAATTTACTTAACATCGAAATAAATGTGAACAAGTTTTTAAACAAGCACAATTTTTGCAACGGGCAACCGTTATTTATATGTTCTGGAGGATGAAATCATTCATTTAGAGAAAAAAAAACTTTTTCAAACCGATTACCGGGATAGTGTGCTCAAGATAGGGTAAAGGCCACCAATCTATATAAATATATAAATATATATATATATATATATATATAGATCGGTCACCTTTACCCTATATATATATATATATATATATATATATATATATATATATATATATATATATATATAAATTTAATGACCGGTTGTTCATAATCGCTAATTTCCAAAAGTTCTTACCGATCCTTTTGAAATTTTAATATTTTAATTTTTGTATTCATATAGAGAAAGGTTTTTATATAAAAAAAAACTAAAATGGGGTGGAAAGGGTTGATTTTTATCCACCGCGACTTCGTCCGCATTATATAACGATTCATATTGTTAGTGTGCTATTGTAGTTTATAATTACTATGGAAAACGACTATCAAAGTTGACATTTCAAAATTGAAACAAAATTTCAATAAAATAATTTTACAGTTATTTTTTAAAAGTATAGTTTCTGTGGAAATGACAAAATCAACAATAATCTATTTAAATAAAAATTTAATGTTCGTTTGTTCAAATACACAAATCTCCTAAAGTTCTTTACCTTTAAAAACGTGTAGAATGGGGTTGTAAAGATAATATGGAGAAATTGTCTTCCTGAAGCTGAAATTTGGGAGGTATGTAGTTTATAGATAGTAAACGTTAGTTAAGAAAAGATTTCTGAAAATTTAATTTTAAAGGGGGGAAAATGGGAGGGGGTGTTTTATTCCTTAACATTTAGCCACATCAACGCGTGGCAGGGAAAAGCTAAAATATTATAACACTACACATATTTCCCCATCATTATGACGGAGTGAGAGGTCCGTTTTTCGACTATAATTAACATAATTACCGTAATTTGCACTGCAGGATTGACTTAGGGCAACCGATTGCCTTCAAAAGGTTATTTTGTATACTTATTTATTTACTACTCATATTATAATGATGTTCGATGGGTGAGAATCTTACCAAGGAGCTCTTGGACTTTGGGATACCATACAAATTTCTAGATAACTATTTCTGTGAAATATGTTTTTTCCTTTGACTGAACTGTGTTTCTTTTTTGTTGGCACACTCTGTAAATAAAGACTTTTTTATGTCGTTTAAATATTGAATCAAACGATGAATTTTATTTTAAGAAGTTGATTTAAGTTTATTTTTTTATTTATTTATTGTTTATAGGCTAAGCTTGATCTGACGAGGAATCATTTTATAACTTTAAATCGCCAAAAAATTGGTATCAAAGACAAGATTATATTCTTTTTATTTTATTTATATGTTTTTTTTTACTGTCGTTAGGGACATTTATTTAATGTTTTTGATAGAAGGAAGACTCTGGTGTAACACATGGTGATATTTTTAAGAAATATTTTATATTTTTGAAAAACAAAAAAAAAATTTGTTCTTGAAGGTTAGTTTTCTGTATGTTACGTTTTTACTTGTATGTTTCGGTTTTGCAATATTTGCTATCAAAAAAATGTTTCTTAAAATTATATAGTGAAAACCCCTTGTTCGAACATACAAACATGTTAGAAAAGCTGTCCCAAAATATATTCCCGATAATATCGGGAATATTTGGGATATGATAATGGATAATTATCAGTTTCAATTATCAGTTTTCATTTTCGTTACACATTTGTTAAATAAAAAATACACGTGTTTTCATTTTAATTTTATTCGGATAAAAAATGTTAGATAAAAAATGTTAGGTATCAATTTTTAATTTTTTTTGAAAATATATTTTAATTTTTATGTATGCAGTTTTCTCTTGAAAATTGTGTAACATACATCGAAATATTGAGCTTAATAAAATAATGAATTAAAATGTGTAGGATAAGTGCTTTTTAAACAACCTCCAAATACCAAGAGGGTCTCTTATGGTTTAATTTCAAAAAAAATTTACAATTTATCTAAAATTTACAATTTCCACATATTAGTTCGTCTGCCTATCTACAAGATTACTCATTAACAAAGACAGATAACGAACTGCAATTTTGTGTGTGTGTTCTTGAACTAAATCGTAAGTTAATGTACGAAAAGGGGTTTAATCGAAACGCAATTTAAAAAAAAATGTGTACTTTAAAACCTCAAGACATAGATGAAAAGTTAGTTTTGTTTCATAGACAAAAAATGTTGATGACTCCATAACGGGTCCATTGTGTGCAGATTGGGTGGCGAGGAGGAAGAAATATCCAGCCACATAATCTTTGACTGCGAACGTATAGGTTACAGCAGATACATGTTATTCGTGCATCTCATCCCGAATACATGAACCTTCTGGAGGACCTGATAAGCTCCATGCTATTTCCAACATATGGGAGATGCGAATCTCGGCTAAGGTAGAAGGGAGACCACAATGGACCATAAGGTCGCAGTACAATAGTTTTTAGACCCCAATATTAATCTAATCTAATCTACTAATGAAAATATTCAGAATCAAACTCTTCAGTACAGGTACATTATAACTCATTTGTGAGTCGCATGGATCAAATATGGGTTGAAAAAATGTTTTAAGGTTTGTTTTTTTAATCACATTTTTTTTAAAAATCGATTGCTGTGTGGTCTCGATCCAATAAAGGTAGGTTCGCTTTTTTTATATTGTAAGTAAGTGAACTATACGTATGTATTTTATAATATTCTTTATATATGTGTGCAATATCAGTTCATGATGTCTAAAATAAATACAGTGTGTCACAGAATTCTTATTTATGGAAATCTGTTTTTTTTATTTATCCCACGTTCGCTATATAACTGATTATTTAAATACCCTGAGTTCTTCTTCTGAGTTTCCGTAAAAATATCGTAAAAGAATAAAACATAAGCAGTGTGACTACACTCAATAATTTTGTTTGTGTGTGACAAAAATTTTGTATATTGAAAGAGAAATATAGAACGATGAATGATTGTTATTATTTTAGTAAATAGCTACACCGTCAGCTATTGCATTATTAATAGAGTCAAATTAGCATTTTTGAGGAAGGTTTTTGAAAAGCGCAATTTTTTTTTAAAAATCGACTCATTTTGACGTCCTGAATATGACCCCAAGTTTTTACGTTCGACTCGTGACGGAACAGGGTCAAAATTGAATTTGTGTATTACAAACAAGCATTTTTTCTTAATATCTTTTTTAAAACTAAACATTTAAAAAATTAAAAAGATTAATATTAAATTTTATATAAAAATAGAAAATAAATGAGCCCATGAACATTAAAATCGATTTATTAGAATTCGAGGAAAACATGTTTTTAAGTATGGCAAAGTATACCTTTTATATGTTAAAAATAATGTGCCAAATTTTAGCCCTTAAATTTGGTTCCCGACCAAATTAGTAAAATATCATGTCATCTATTTTTATAAATAAAAAGGGTGCAATTCATGCTTGTTGAAGAAATCTTTTTTTTTAAATGAATGGTCTAATTTCAATTTGTTTATAACGCGCTATAAACAAATTTTTTTTAAACAGTTAAGAAATAATTTAAATTATCTGTATTTTATTTTATCTTATAGTAAAAAATATCTTGATACGTTAACTTTGAAGACAGTTATTATAAGTTTTACCTTTTGCTAATTAACTGATAAATAAATATTTTTAGGTCTTATAAAGATTAATCGAAAGCTTAAACACTTACCTATCAAACTCTAAACTCAAACAAATTTACCGAGCAATATGGTTTATTTCTTAAAGAAAAGCAAGATAAAATCCGTGGGTCTTAGCTTGAAAATAATAATTTAATTATTTATAGACAGTTGTATTAATATTCTCTGAATGAATATACAAGCAATCCACAGTGGAATGCTTACAACTTGAACATATACGTGGGTTAAATATGTTCATTGTTGTCTTCTAAAGCTTCGCATTACTTCTAACAATTTAAAATTCTTTTTTGAATATCCCTTATTATTTGTATGTGGAACAACAATCCACACAAATTAAAAGAGAAAAAAATAAATAGAATTCTGACAAAAAAAAGTTAAACCAACGGTTCGAATATTCCTCCATTATTTCATAAACAATATCCGAGTCGATTTTCGAAGTCTACCCGGGTATTTTCGATTGCGATTTCCTATCCTCAAATGCAACAATAAATAAATTGACACATTCTTGTGCCGAATGTCCCCTGAAGTACCATTTTATAATTTGCATTTTTTCTATTATTATGTAAATTCGGCCTTGCGCACTACTGTGCTCTAGATAACCCATTGTTGAAATACGGTAATACCATTTATTTCCAACCAAATATTTCCCATGCATTCACATAATAATGTGCATCACAACACCCCCACTCTTAAATCACATCGCACAAACACCATACACCACAAGCTATAGCCAGATGTATGAATGTATGGTTTAATAGTAAATATTTTTTTAATTTAACATTGATTCTCCATTAGAAATTCTTTTGAAAACGGTCTGTATATTCATTCAGAGGATGACTATATAAGATGAATAGTGGAGGCAGTGGGATTAATAGGTTCTATTATCACTGATAATATGAATAAAACAATAAAAAATGTAAGATGTTTACTTTTGATCTTACCAACAGTTTTTTGCATTTTAGTGCGTTAACTTTTAATAAAAGCTTGTATTTTCGGTTTTTTTATTTATTTAATTTTTTTTTTTTTTAAATACATTATTTTTAAACACTGTGTACTATTTATGTATAAATATTATACAAGATTGATAATATAAATAAAAAAATATTACTGATGATATTCAATGAAAAAATAAAATTGTACACACACAAAAACCAACAAACTCTGGAAAGTATTATAATATACCTCCAAACAAAATACAAACACACACACACACACACTCAGTACACCAACCAAGAGGCAGAGAGTACGTGTTGTTGAATGTGTATATTATGAATGAATATACACACATATATTTGTGATCTTAAATAAAGATAACTTAATTATAATGGTTAAGTGGACTCTATGATTATAAATATGTAAAAAAAATTATATATATATATATATAATATATATTATAAAAGTAAGACCTTTCAAGAGAAAATATTGAAATTTTATAAATAATATTAAATTAATAATGATAGTTATTTATAGATTATTAATAAATATAATTTAAGTTATGTATAATATTATATAAATATTTAGCTAAATGGTAATAAATCTGACTATAGTTTTTATGCCTGGGTAGACCACATATTTCAAGTTTGCGCTGTTCAACACAGATGCCCTGTGCAGATATTATTATGAATGTATTAAATGACTTTCTGAGTAAAATTGTGATAAAAAATTGAAAAAAAAATTTCTAGTTGAAACGATTGTTAGCGTAAATTGAGTTAGGTCAAGATTCTTGGGCTGTTATTATACATCGAGCTTGAAAGCATACATGTGTGGAGCAAAGAGTCCACTAGTCAATTCCTCTCTTAATCAAGTTATTAAAGCATTTCCAAACTATATCAGCTGATCGGGTACACGCGCGAAATGAACTGTATAAAAAATTGTATGTGTAAAAAAAATATGTTGGTACTCCTGCGCGTTGTTGAAAGCACCTGTCCGTTGTCGTCAGTGTTCCCATTCGTCACATAACATATCATACATATACTAGTCATCATACATATACTAGTATATAATTTCAAACAGCGCACCGGCACTCATGATACCAACTGAATCATAAAAAATAACCTTCTGCTGTCGACATGAAAAGAATGCACTTTTTTACGCATAATTTTTCGAAAAACTTCACAACCCGATCGATGTTCATTCTCCCAAAGTTTTAAGGGAAAATATTTCTAAGGAATTGAGGAAAGTATGTGTCGAATTTCGGAACAATCGTGACTATATTGAGATAGTTCGAAGTAAAAACAGTCGGAATTGTGCATTTTATTTCACCATGTTTATGAAGTTGCATGTTAAATTTCTCCAACTTACATAACGATTTTTTTAAAAACGCTATGGTGATAAATTTTCAAATTCAGCGGATTTCTGAGGATTCATTTTACTGATATTGTGAAGTTCTTGACAACCTAATAATAGTTTGGAAATACCTTAAATATAAGTTTCAAATAATGGGTAATCTAACAATATAAATTTTTAGAAATAAACTAAATTTATTATAATTAATAAATTTAGCCAAAAAAGTCATAGTATCCTTTATCCAATAGACTCAAGTCGTACGGAAGACTTTTCAATTTCTAGTAGAATTTATATCCCAAAAATATATTTAAGCAACATTATTTATTGAAAATGTTAAAACTATTGATTTAATCGGAGAAGTTAGCGACAAACATGTACTTTTTATTCGAAACATTTTTCCAGATGATCAGCATTAAAAACAATTTCTCTAAATTGGATAATTTAGAGACTTAATAACAAAATGATTCAAATAAAAAAGACTTCTTTCACTCTGATATTTAACAAGAGGACAGAGAGTTTCTATTTAAAATAAATAAAGTAGATAGTTTCCATTTTTTTATATTGTTTTCTACACGTAGATAAATAACGTTTTATTTTTCACATTGGGTATCAAAATAAATGATTTTTGTGCAAACAGTCCGATAGATAGATTCGTCTTGGGGTCTAAAAACTATTGCACTTCGACCTTATGGTCCATTGTGCTCCCCCTTCTACCTCAATCCGACGAGATTCGCTTCTCCCATATATTGGCAATAACCTGGAGCTTGCGTATCAGGTCCTTCCGAAGAATCATATATTCGGGGTGAGATGCACTGAATATCCTGTATCTGCTGAAACCGAGAGGTTTGCAGTCAAAGATAATATGGCTCCTCGCCACACAATCTGCATACAATGAACCCGTTATGGAATCCAATTGTGTACAGATGCTTCCGCAAGGAATAATGCCCGGCAATAAATCCGGTAACCCTCCCCAGTTGCATCCTGTTCAGTTTCAGTGCATCGAGAGAGAGCCTCTTGGTGGCACTCTGAAACAGTATTTTTTCGAGCTCCTGTCGCGGTACTTTTTCCCATTGATCCCGATGTTTAGTATTTGACCACTCATCGATCACCAGTTAACAGCACATTGTAGATATTTAATCAAATGCTTGGACACTATACTTAGTGACGGATTACATTATTCCCTACATCATGTATGTTATGACAGACAGGCAAATAGATGGATAGATGGACAGTCAATCATTGAGATTCATCGCATCACTGTTGAAATTATTATAGGTAATACTCTATTTTGTGATAATCATGAAAAAACAAACATTTGGGCGGAGTATTATTGATTTTATTATTATTATTAAGAATGGATATCAGGTAACATCTATATGGTTACAAAAACGTATCATAAACTTTAATATCAGATTCACGATTTTATTTATATTTGTAATATGAACTTACTATTAATAAAAAACAAACAGAAAAAAAAAACTACAGAAAATGTTATGTTAGTCGAGAGTACCTACTTGAGTTGTATGTGTAACAATTATTATTTTGAGAAGGAATTATATAAGTTGAAAATAGTATTCATTGTACTAGATATGAGGAAGTGTTTACTTTGAAAATTGCTATATAATAACGATTGAATAAATGGGAAGAGAAACATTAGTAGATTCAAAAAGATAGGTTATTGGCCCTCGGTTAAAATGATTTTTAAATATTATTTTTATAGCTAATAAAACTGTCCTAGAGGAATTACTGGAGCTAGCAAAATAGATCAATGTTAAATTGATCTGGATATCAGGTCACAGAGGTTTCGAAGAAAACGAAAAAGCAGATACCTTAGCAAAGGAAGGAGTCAGAATACCTTTCATAGACCCAAAATCTATTTTAGGAAATCCAAAGACAGCATTTAAACAAGTGATCAACGAATGGATGAACATCGTGATCACAAAATAAACTGCAACAAAAACTCGCAAAAATACTGTTTCGGAATGCATTCAAGAAGTTTTCTCTCGAAGCACTCAACCAGAACAGGAATAGAACTGCGAAAGGTTATCGGATTCATCATCGGACATTATCACTTACGAAAGCATCTGTACACAATAGAACTCCAAAATGGATCTATTATGTGTAGGCTGTGCTTCGAGGGGGGCGAAAAATTCAGCCACATCATCTTTAACTGCGAATATCTCGGTTACAGCAGATGCAAGTAATCCGATGCTTCAAGTCCCGGGTTAATGAACCTTCATGAAAACTTGATAAGCAAGCTTAGTCTTAGATTAAATGTCTTGAATCAAAAAGGAAAATCGTCCTTTCGTACCAATAAAAGTTTTAATTTTTGATAAAATAGTAAAAATATTTATTTATTTTTGGGTTATGTAGAATATATTTGTTTATAAGATAAAGTGATGGTTTAGTAATTTCTTGCTCCAACTTGGCTGTAGTTTATACAGAAAGTTTTCGATAGGCTATAATATAGTAGTTATTTCCTAAATAATATTTGAGCACATCACAGGTATGCAAATGATTTATTTATTTGATATAAATTTCAGTCAATATCATCTAATCAAATATTTGTTCTTTTTCTTATGTTTAAAATGATTTATAGTGCGGTTCCATAACTCAAACTATGACAGTTTGGAAAAATGTCCATGTGTTTAGCTTCTTAAAAATGTGTACGTCATGAAATAATAATTTTATACATAAATGTGTAGTATGAGAAATTTTCCTTCGATATGGATGTTTCAAAAAATATTTCATTTATTATTTTCCGACCCCTAAAGTTTTGTGAAATTGGATTTTAGAAAACAATTGAATTTTATTCAAATGGTCATATTTACTTTCCTGGTATATATAATATAATACGAGGGTATATTAAGTTGAGCTTCGACTTTGTAGCGGTTGAAAATATTGATCGCAGACAAAAAATTTTTCAAAAAGGTCTTTTCAAAAAGTGACCCAATTGGCCTATTTCTGAATATTCGTCTGTCCGTCTGACGATAACTCAAGCTGTCAGGGAGAAAACTATACATCTTTGAAACCGTAAGAAATAGAAAAAAATGTTCATTTTTTAAAATAAACAACTTTTGTTTGAAACTTTCGTTAACTCCGTATATACCGGATATTTAAGCAATGAACTCAGTTAGTTGTAATTTTCACTTATTACAATTAATGGGGATACTTAATTTGGGGGTTAATAGTTCACATACTAAATCTATCCGAAGTCACAAATGTAAAAAAGGGCCGAATTTTCGGGGGTGCGTATTTCAACGGAAGGAAGAAAATTTTTTCCCAATGACATGTGTCCGCGTGGTAGTTGTATACCAAGAATGTTGCAGAAACTTTCGATATCCGCAGATGCGGATAATTTGAGGCTAACATCTGCGGATGCGGATTTATATGTCAAATTTTTTTTAAAGAGATACTTAACTCAGATACGGTAAAAGATGGTAATAATTTTTAATCATCTTCATATTATAATCAAATTTTTAGTATGAAAATTAAAAAATTTGGTGTATTATATTTAATAAAGAGCAATGACACTGCCATTTAAGGTTCCATCCTATTTCGCATGATAGGCTAAACTACTCCGGGTGTATCGACTTTAGATGATACCTCAACGGTACGGCCTTTGCGACAATATGTGTTATTGCATATTTTACACTGAGATTTATCTCGGACATGCTCATCTAGTTTAAAACTATACTAAATCGCACTTTGCACCACCAGTGGTGGCATTGTTGATTCATTTGTCAAATAGATTATTCAAGGCGAAACACTCAAACAGTAATGTAAATTGTTGAACTAAATGTAAAAACATCCATATACTTCTAAACACGTTGTAATTTATTTACAATTAGAAACGCTAAACAAAACAAGCAACATCCGCATCTGCAAAAAGCATTGATTATTACGCTAATATTCCTGCTGTATATCGATGGTGTACTAGGCTGTATAAAAAAAATCGACTTATTTTTTTTTCAAAAAGCACTATGAAAATATTGTTCAGGATTCCGAAAAAATGACTATATCAAAATAAGACAAGAGACCTTTTTTGTTTAATTTCCTATAAGAATTTGCTCTGGGATTATAAGTCGGATAAGCCGTTCAGAAGCCACAAAATACCAAAGGTTAACAAAAATATTATCCCATGTTAATCAAATGGGAAACGGAAAATCGCGATAAGGCACCCCTTAATGTTAAAATTAAGAGCTGCCATTTTAACAGGGTTATTTTTTTGGGAATCCTAAACAATATTTTCATAGTGCTTTTTGAAAAAAAAAGAAGTTAATTTTTTTATACAGCCTAATGGTGTACAGACGTTTGTTTCAAAATTTTCCATACATCAAATACGCTTTGAATCTCGCGTATTAATTCAAATATATCGCTAATTCATTACACGCCGTATTTCATATTTTCTTCAGCTTGGAACAGTATTTCCGATTAAGGAATCGCATTAACTGATATTAGTGACCAACAAAAAATATATATTCATTTAAAAAAAAATAAATATAAAAAATGAATTTTAATAAACCTATTTTGACAAAATGGAAACCCGACTTCTAAAATCAAATATTCTATAACAAAAGATGCACTAAAAAGTAAAAAAATAATTGCATATTCTTGTGCCAATTTTAGTTCACCAAAGCAAAAATTTTTAAATATATATGTACAATTATTGTTATTTTTGGAGGCGGTGTCCAAAAGTTATGTGAATTTCTCTATGCTGACACCACCTCCAAAAATAACAATAATTGTACATATATATTTACAAATTTTTGCTTTGGTGGACTAAAATTGACACAAGAATATGCAATTATTTTTTTACTTTTTAGTGCATCTTTTGTTATAGAATATTTGATTTTAGAAGTCGGGTTTCCATTTTGTCAAAATAGGTTTTATTGTAAAAATTTTTTTTTTTTTGGAGTGAAATTTTTAGTGCATTTTTTTTTTTTTTAAATTTTTTGTGTATTTTTTCATAGCAGATTTTCAGTTTTTTTTACATGCTATTTGTTTTTTTTTGTAAAATTTTGTTTTTTTGGAGTTGGTTTTTTTTTTGTAAACAATTTTTTTGAAGTCGGTTTTTAAAAAAATTTTCTTATTTTCCCATTATGAATAAGTATATACTTTCAAAAAAAAAATAAAAATTTCGCAGAAATCGGTTATCACATATAAAATGAGGATTTTCCTCGATTTCCCGGAGATCCCCTTATCAGAATGCGATATGGTGACAATGGGACCAATGGGAAACCAAACCCTTTAAAACAAAAAAAAAATTCAAAATCGGTTCATAAATGACGGAGTTCTGAGGTGACACACATAAAAAAAAAAAAAAAAATACAGACGCATTGAGAACCATCCTCCTTTTTTGAAGTCGGGTTAAAAAGTAACAAGTAAAAAAAAAAAAAACAAAAAACTCAATATGAATTATGAATTATGATGCCTACACCTAAACCTTGTCTAACCAACACTGTTTAAACATCTCCCACGCTTTTAATGTCTATCAAATATCTATCAGAGTCATACACATACATACCATGATATTAAACTTTTTGTAGTATGCTTAAAAGTTTATTATTACATAAAAACATAAGTACTTTAAAACTTACATATTTTGGTGATATTACACCGTTACATTCATCCAAATATTTACATTCTAAACGTTATTATAGTTAACACCATTTCCGAATAATATTTAGTGCTTGAAGTAGTGTTGCTGTGAAAAGTGTCTGAAGATACGGGCAAAAAAAGATACTTCTTTACATTTTTCAATTTTATTTTTTGTTTTTTTCCACAGCTGAGTCGAGACAATATTTTTCTGTCTCTCGACGAGAGCAAGAACACTTTTTTTTGTAAAAATATTTAAAAAATTGTATATTTTTTTAGCTTTTTTGTATATATTCTTTAATTCGTAATTAACAATATCCAACACGAAAACTATTTAATTTTGTTAACCTTTAGATTTTGAAAATATTACACCCTTAACCACTTTTTTAGCAAATTATTATTTATAGTAGTTACCAAGAAATTGAACATAATAAATCGTAAAGTGGTCAAAACCTCTTGATGAGTAACAAAACAGTATCCTATTGCAATTTTCGTATCTCAGCGGAGAGCCGAGTTATTGCAAAAAAACCAAATTTAACTCTTTTTTCAAGATGGCGGAGAATGCACATAAGAAATCTTCGCCATCAATTTTAAGTTAAGCTTTTCTAAGCTCCCCCGGAACTTATTGCTTCACAATATCCAAAAATCATCTTTCTGACTGGACTATAAGTTAATAATAAATATTAAAATTATAAATAAATTTGAAGGCAACTATGCAAGAATAATAATGAAGTTTCGTTGCTTAATACATGTTGCCCTAGTACTCCACACTCCTGGTGCCTGGATTTTATTATTTATGCGCACATTGTTTTGAGTGCTTTGATGTTTTTCATGTCTTTGAGATAACCACGAGTGAACTTAGTTTTTTTTTAATATATCGATTTCTTTTGGATGTTGTTGAAGCATGCGAGGATCGTGGAAGGAACTCGTGTGCTAATATGCGACAGGTTTAATTCACCCGGTATATCAAAATAAATATATATCAAAAATTTATTCACTAATTAAATCATAACGTTACTTATGTGCCACTCTATAAAAGATAGTGCTGGAACTACCTTAAGTACATATATACTTCCCAAAATGTAGAGATATGTCATCAAAAGCATGAATGTAAAAACGCCGATGAGTTCGGATATTCTCAGAAAACAGTAGTGATATATTACCTGAGGTATACCTACCGTTTAGTTTACATCTTCGTATAGTAGATCTCCCACGAGTATGAGAGAGTACATATATATACATTAAGCAATGTGTATGAGAAGGAGGTCTTATGTGTTTTTTTGTGTTGTATGAGACAATCACCAACCACTCGTACAGTTATGAATATTACTCACTGTTTTGAAAAATATGTTTGTTTATCAAACCTATAAGACCTCCTTCTCATACACATTGCTTAATGTATACATATGTACTCTCTCATACTCGTGTGAGATCTACTATGCGAAGATGTAAACTAAACGGTAGGTATATGAGTTTGTGATTTTATATTTTAATAGCTAAATAATATATTACTTTGAAAGATGCCAGACATTTGTACAAAATGTTATTAACATAAACTTGTCAAGTAAAAAACATAAAAAGCTACCATGGAAAACCTTGTAAAGCATATAACTTTATTTCTATCTATGCATTTAGCATGATTGTCTGTATGGTTATGTTATACTAAAGGGGTATACTAGTGTTTCTCAATTTGGCACTTAATTGGAAGATTGTAGCGGCTGCCCTGTACGGGCTACCTTAATGTCCATTTGCTTCGACCTTAATGTCCATTGTGAAGACTTAATTGGAAACTCATATTGGAAACTATTTTATGTTATCAAATATAACAATTTGGTGAATATAAAAAATATGTTTATTAATATATAGTTGTTTTAAAATTTGAAAAACATCACAAAAATTGTTTTTAATTTGGAATCCTGCCTGAAGTATGCAAATTAGATATTTTATACCATTTTTACGAGATGACATTAACGAATATTACACAATTTTCACACAACAGATATCGATTATTACTTAAAAGCATTATTAAAATCAGTTAAATTTTAAAATCAGAAAAATTTTTGCTTGGCTCAAACTTGCGTGGGAAGAAAAAACCATTTTTTTTTGGATAATCAAATTAAATGTGACCCTTACGATAAATGTGACATTACGATACCTGTTATTATTAAATATAACTTATATTTTCTATCACTAACAAATAACGAATGCATTTATATTTATTTAAAAACAATTTTTTAAATAAATTCTTCTAATTTTGACTTCTAGTATCATTTAAATTGTTGGATCAATGAAAAAAGTATATGAGACCTTTTTTGCAGAGCTCTTAATTTCCTACTAAAATATGTATCGGGATTTGTTATAAGTATATTTATATCAGCGTGATATAATATTTTCCCATTTGACTGAAGTGAAAATGGAAAACTGCGATGAAGAGATCCTTAATATTATTATTAAGAGTTCAAAAGTAATAAATAATTGTTTAAAATAGTTTCGTAAGCATCCTTTCTTTTCTTTCAACTACTTGACCTGTCCAATTTTTAATGATATTCCGATTTTAACACAAATATATTTTTTAATAAAATAAAATAATAATTATATTTTATACAAACTCATATAATAAATATTATACTTACAATAATAATGTAACGTTAGCAAACGTTACAAAACAAATTAATCATTCACAAAACTAGAAAAAATAATAATTATTTTTTTATACATCCATACGTACAAATGTTGGCCCACAGACATGTTAATTTTTTGAAGGTTAATTACCTTTTAATTTATATTTAATAAACGCCCCTATATATTTAATATTATATTAATAATATTTGGCATTTTGATTAATTTATCAAACAGAGTAGAACATTCAACAAAAAATTTATTTTCCAAAATAATTATTGTTAGTATACCTAATTTAAAAAAAATTTTATTTTCATTTTCATAAAATTGTTTTTTTAAATTTTGTAGCTTAGTTGGCAGATCACTGGAATGCTAGAGGTCGTGCAATGATCTAAAAACCTTAAAAATAGCTTAACAAAAGTATACTGTCAAAAAATAAAATAAAATAAGAATGATATGAAAAAGTTATCTGTTACGTCACAGTCGTCTTTGGTGTAGCGGTAGCATACTGGACTAGATATCCAGAGGCCCGAGGTTCGATTCCTCGTTTTTCATATCAGTATTTAATTAATAACTAGTATATTATATTATATTTGTTCCGTTTTTGTAACGGTTGAAAATATTGATCGCAGAAAAAAAATTTTGATATATAGGTATTCATAAAATGACCTTATTAGTCCATTTCCGCAAATTTGTCTATCCGTCCGCCCGTCAACACGATAATACCAAAATGAAAATAGATGCGAGTTGAAATTTTGTATGTGTGTTCTAGAGCTAAACAGTAGGGTCAATTTCTTGAATGAGCCAAATCGGATCATGTTTGGGTAAAATGGGCAAAACTGCCAATATTTGAAACCGTAAGAGATAGAATAAAAATTTAGATACAAAAAGGGTTTTTAAAAAATTTTTTAAAAATAAACAACTTTTATAAGAAACTTTTTTTAATAAATTCAGTATATACCGGGTATTTAAGCAATTAACTTAGTTAGTTGACATTTTCACTTGTTTTTTTTTTTAAATTTTGACAGTTTGAAATGTCAAATTTGTTTATATGTTACTCATTAACAGATTTTGTTAATGCAGGTATTTTTATAGAAACTATAAACTATATTAGAGATCTGAGCAACTTATACAGCATACTAAAAATGGTTTCTTTTTGGCTACCAGACGACGTGACCAAAGGTATCAGTTATCAATAACCTTAAAATAACTTACAGAAAAAATGATCAGATTCAATATTAGTACATGTACAAGTACTAAGACTCATAGAGGTAGTGCCCCTTTTGAAAAATTGTATAGTCATTTGGTACCTTATTTATTCGGTTTTTAGGAAAATGATTACACCTGTTTGAGAAAAGGATTCTACTTCTGTGGCGCATAGTACAGCGAACACATAACTTACATGCTATAATTGAAAGCTGTATATAGAGGTATAAAAGAAATGATGTGGCTGCCTTGAAATATCACGATACCTTTAAAGCGTGGATTTTTAGCCAATACTTTATGGATGCAATAAATTTTATTTATTTTTGTTTGAGCACCCACATTCCGTCATTACTTCAAAAAATAACAAATTGCAAATTTTATGCATTTTTTTTTTGGGTTTGATTAATTTTTAGTTTTTGTTTAAAATTATTGAATTAATTGTAATTAGTAATTGTATATACGCGTAAAACAAATCGGTTAAGTGTGTAATGTCAAACACGATTGTGGGCGGTGCTCTTAAAATAATTTATACTATTGAATTTAATAGTTTTTGTATAACCGTGGCATAATTAATAATTATTTCTAAAATTGTAGCTCTTGATGTTTTGAATTTTGTGCTATTTGAAAAACTAACTACGTATATGTCCTATATGAATAAATTGACATTTTGATGGATAAAAAGAAAAATGTTTACAAATTCTGTAACATATGTAACAAATATTGTAAATAGAAATATGAAAATAATGATAAATAGTAAATATATTTTATTTCATGTGTTTCCAGTGTACATATGAGTTGGGGCTATTGTTCCTGGCACCAAAATACTTAAGGATGTACGAGCGATGATGTATAGTCCATTTATAAAATTCTTCAAAATCGTATATAGTACATTCATAAAAGTTCACAATAATGTTTCTTATTTTTTGTCGTAAGTTAAAACTAAAATTTAATTTAGGCCCATCATACCGGGCCTAACAAAAAAGGTATTTAAGAAAAACCTGAGATGCCGGGTAATTAAGCTACCGACGACATAAATAGAATTTTCCCAAAATCTCATTCGTTTTCTTAAATATATTATTTTAGGCCCGTCACACGATCAACTTTATCAATGTTTCTATTTTCTATTGCGTAGTTTTTTATTCCAAGTGAAAATTATCAAAATATTTCAGAATATGTGTAATAATATGGGTTTCTCCATAAGAGCAATGCATTAAAATTCGAATTTTAACATTAAATAATTAATTCAAGACTCCCGTAATCCCCCTGAAACTTTTATAATTGATTTATATGCAGTTCAACGTACTACATGTAAACAAAAAATCAGCATCAAAAGCATCACTCGTGTTTGAGCAGCCTCGCGCCTAAATTCATTTACCCAATTATAAACGGTTGCATTTGAAGGTATATTTTCACCTAATACTGTTTCCATCTCAGTGATAATTTATTTTGGTTTTAAACCTTTAAAATGAATGTATTTAATCACTGCACGATATTAATTTGTTTCCATATTTAAAAAGAGTGATTAAAAACGACTGTTACCAAGAACACTTCAATTAAATGTCATAAATATTTGACAGCTTTCGATTATGAGAACATACTTCACAATAAAAAAAAAATTAGTTGTTATTAGTGACTTATAGATGATGTTATTCTAAAGACTTACCAATCTATTCGAACTTCTATCACCCAAGGTACAAACTATATTGAAAATTGAAAATTTGATAAATCTGTAAATTTGTAAAATAAATCTATTTAAAAAATAAATATTAAATTAATTTACACCACAATAATTGTAGGTTGTTTTTTGCATACTTTGGCATTGCAAATTAATTAACAATTCAAAAATTGTTTTAAATAATGTATATAATTATTTTTATTACATCATTAATTATTATTTTTTTGCTGAAAACTATCACTGAACAACATATTTTGACTCTGTAATGTTGTATCATGTAACATGAGACCCACTTGAAATTTGGCTCTCTTATTTTGCTATATTGCATCACCATTTATTTTTGGCTTTCTGAAGAATTTAACTTTGTTGTTATTTTCACTTGTTTTCAATAATTTAGAATATTTCCGTCTAGTTTATTCTTCCTTCCAAAAATAAATGATTTTAAAAGTAAAAAATTGAATGAAATTAAAATTTGTCGGTTCATCGCTAAAAAAAATATAGTAAATCATTTAACCATATTAAAAAAAGGTGTGTCCCACAGTTAGTTAGTGTGTCTGATATATATGTTCGTTTTTTAATAATTTTGTGTACATATTATTAAATTCACATAGGAAATAGTAAATTAATATACACATACACATATACGTACACACACACATACACACACGAGTACTCGTATATACAGATACTTTTTTTAAACTACTATCCACTCTAAAAGTGGCGTTTCTTTTCCCATCTTTACATTTGATTTGTGTCAAATTAATTTGGTTTGTAAAATAAAATATTTTTATAAAAAATTGTTGGTATTCTTATATCAAAAAATTTTGATTCAAAATTTTTTTTCCCAAAAAGCAAACGAATTCAGCACCCATCAACTGTAAAAATGTGAAAAAAGAACGCTACTTTTGGGGCCGATAGTACATACGATAAGGTGGTGTAAATTCTGTCATTCATTTACGTAAACGGATGTATTTAAACATTTAACTATAGGTTGTCTTTCAATAACGCGGAGGCACAGATTTTTATATTGATGGATTGTGAATATAGTCTAGTGAAGTATTGCTTAGCCTCTCCAAACTTTCCCCCCAGATAATGATAGAATAAGGTAGTTTTTAAGAAGAATTGATTTCATCTTAAAAGCTGATTAGAAAAATTGCCGAAGTTCCTGATAGGGTGACGTTGTCCTAAAATTCAAAACCTTATTTTAGTGTTCTGTGCCAAAATTGGTAAGGCGGGACACTTATTTCATAAAGGTGATGCATAACTATCAAATTTGAATGTTCTAGCACTTCATTTAATATTCAAGGCTGATTTCTCGATAACGGGCAGCGATAATTTGTTGCAAACGATGGTAGTGTATCTGGCGATATAATTAAAGTTCATAAAGTATATTATTAAAGTACGAGTCCTGGTAAAACGTTCGCCCGGTGAGGGTTGGGGACTGATTGTTAACAAAGACAGGGAGTTATATGAAAAATGGGTGTCAGTTATCGACTGAGTGGACAGTTTAGATGCGCTTTACCAGCTACGCTAAACTAAAAAAGCTTTGTTTTCAATGTTCGAAAAATTTAGAAGATGGAAAATTATTTTATATAACTTTCATCCAAGTTGCAAAGGACTATCTATAAACCATGAATCGCGTTTTCCGTTCCCGTTTTAATCCACACTCGCTTAGCATGTAACACTATGTAGACATTTAGTTCACCCTCCGCCGTCCTGCTTGTTTTGTGTTACGTATCTATTAAAATCAATAAAAAATTTTAATTAGCTTAATTTTTCCTTTCTCTCTCCTTTGGTTTCCCAACGCGCTAGTAGTCAGTTCAAGAAATATTTAGTAATCAATCACATTTTGTCAGGCTTTGAACCACGTCAGCTTTGTTGTCCGTATCTTTATTAGTTTTTCTTAGATATTATCAGTATATTAACACGTTTAAAAAAAAGGATACCCCTCCCGTTCGTAAAAATTGATACGTGGTTTATGGGGATAGCTCATACGCACGCTTGACTCGAAAAGTACGGACGCTTGACTCGAGTTAATCTAAAAACAAATTGTCTAAAGTTTCATATTTTGGTGGTGCTAAGAATTGAAAAAATAACCGAAAAAGTGTTCATCATATATATTTATTCAAGTAAGTGAAACGAGAAAAGATAACTCAAAATATGAAGTTAATGTTTAAATTTGAATCAATGGTTCAGATACAATTAATTTATACAGATATTTAAAAAATAATGGTGGAGCAGGTCTATAAAGTATGATAATAAACATCCTGTATATCATTTTAGACTACAAAAAAAAATAGTAAACTAGTTTATAATTCCGCAATCATCATTTCTCTTAAAAGTTCAAACATTACCCGCAAAATACTAAGTATATTAAATAGTATTTTGTGTTGGTCTCTCTAGATCACTTCATATCAAAATAGAATGAATATTTGTGTGAGAATTGTTTAACCGGAAAATTCTTATGCTATTGTTCTTACAAAGTACAAAGATTTTTATATTCACATAATTTTAATCAAAAAATTTGTCATATGGTTTTTTTTATTAAATTTTATTTTTAGTATGTAGTGATGTTCTGTTTCTCTAAAAAGGAAGTATTTTTTATATAACTGAACATTATTATGTAATTTTAATGAGGTCATGAACAATCTTCTTTTTTTTTTAGGGTAATTACATTAACCGTATTTTAAATGATCTTATACATTGTATTAAGTATAGTATAAATGTGCACTCACATAATATATGATCCATGTATTTATGAATAATCGGTTAGTGTTAATATGATTCTTCACCTCATTTAAAAGTGGGGAAATTCTCGAATTTCGGCCCAAGATCGTATCAGTTATAAATTTTTTAGGTAATTGGCCAGTTTACACTATGTAACAAATTAAATAATTGTTTATTCACTGAGTACTCTCAATAAAATACTCTTAATAAAATAGTCATTTCAAATCAGGTTTCATAATGAAAAGCATTTGTTCTATTAAAAAATTCGTTACGCAGGAGCTGCGTCAACTTAGCGAATATCTTCAGAATAAATATGGCATTTCTTTTTTGGAAATAGAACTCGATTACCTTATATTTTATTAAATTTCAATTACCTTACATCTTACTCAAAATACAAAATATCTCTCTTAATATTAGAAAAATCAACAAATATATAAGAAGTAAAGTTGTAGAAAATAAAATTACTACAATTTATTAACTGATCATTTTTTCTAAAACTTTAATGTGTACGGAGATATTTAGGATTTTAAGTTTTAATCTTAAATCGTAAATATTTCTGTAACAAAAAAAATGATAAGTAACTAGATTGTATTAAATTAATTCTCAATGACTTTTCAATGTGTTATAAATTTTTAGATTTTTCACATATTCCAAATTTAGTGTTTCCCCCTCCCTTTACACCCCCATTTTCTTTTATCTATGATATGAGATGTGATTTCAAAATTAAACCTTGTATACTAGATTTATCTAATACGAATCACTATTCGATATATCGGTGAATTTTTTTATTTCACATAGTTAGATAGATTGTAGAGGTTGTCCTGGACGGAATGCACTTCGACCGTAAGGTCCATTGTGATGCCTAAGATTGTGAGCATGTGAGTGGAGTGGAAGGAATTTTTGTATATAGACTAGGAATTGGTAGGATATGCGGCTGCAGCCGACTATGATAGGAACTATGCCGATATTCATCTGGAGTTCGTGAAGGAAACTGCAGAAAACCTTCTCAAGCATAGCCGGTTACTTCGTTCTTGTCCATACGCCGACAGTTTAGTCAATTAACCGCCCCTTCTTAATAATTGCCAAGCTGCCGATGTCCGATTCGAACCCATAACCTCGTAGTGTCCAAGTAAACATACTACTATGTTCTTACAGAAGTGTAATAGCCTAATGTAGTTTAATTGGTAAGAGCTCCGACCCGAAGACATTAAATTCTAGTGGTTGCATTATCTTTTTCACATTTTATTTTGTAGTTTGGTTTAAAATCGTAAAGCATTTAGTTTACGATTTGAATGTGATTAACATTTTGAATTTGAAAAAATATTTTTGTTGTTGTTGTTAAAACGCACATTATAGATTATTGCCCTAAAATCTACTATGACGACGAATTCGTATTGTACACTGGATATTGTTCGTAAAATGTCTTTTAAATCGAAAATTTTAATCAAAACATGCGATGAAACATAGTTCGTGTAACCATTAACGAAAATCTGTATCAGTTTTTGATAAAAATCATAAACAAAATTTTTAAATTATCTAGAGCACGGTAGTGCGTAAGGCCGTAGATTATTGCCCTAAAAATCTACTGACGACGAATGCGTATTGTACACTGGATATTGTTCGTAAAAAGTTTTTTAAATCGAAAATTTTAATCAAAACATGCGATGAAACATAGTTCGTGTAACCATTAACCAAAATCTGTATGTGTTTTTGATAAAAATCATAAACAAAATTTTTAAATTAAACTAAAATTCCAATTCACACAATAATAAATTTTTTTTGTGCACTGTAATTATAATTTCAACTAAAAGAAACGAAGAACATTTATTAAAAAGAACAAAAATAATAATAATTCTTGTGAGGGATGTATTTAAGTTTAAACTTGATGATGACTTATCTCGTGAGAAACCGGAAGTTCACCTGTTATGTCCGTCTGTCCACCAACAACACGGTGTTCACCTCGTGAATATTATAATGTAATGTATAGAAGTATATATATATATATATATATATATATATATATATATATATATACGACATACACTTACTAAACATCTTTCGTGACGTCATTCAGTCTACGCGTATATATAATATACGGTGGGTTCATAAAACAGTGATGATTGTACTATCAGTTTCCAGTGTTATATTTTGGAATTGAGCTAGTTCAGTCATGGATAAATTGACGGTTAAATGGTAGTCGATTTTATGGAAATCAATACAACATTTTTATTGACAATGATGGAAAAAGAGGTTTCTTTCCGAGTTAGTATTTAAACTTAAGCCGTAGAATGGATTTGTCTCTGAGTATTACATTTCTAAATAAGAGCCATGAGGTCCACACGATCAGCTTCCTAGTATTTGTTTTTTTAACGGTGGGATGTTTAAAAAAATGTTTGCGAAGTATCTTGGGAATAGGGAATATGCATGAAAATTTTTTTTCACTTGAATTGATGAAGCATGTTTACTTGACAAATATCAAGGTAAAATTACTTTTTAAATAACTTTAAAAATAAGTGAGATATAAATGATTGAAATTCCCGATTAGACAAAGAGGGTGATAGCCCCCTTGATATGTTATGTGACGTCATATTACACTTTCACTATTTAAAATACACGCAAAACTCCGTTTTTAGTATTTTTGCAAGAAAGAGACAGATAATAATCTTTAAAAGCTTATAACTTCCTTGATATTTGTCGGATTTTAATTTCGTTTTTAAATATTATTACAGTATTAACAGTATTTTCATATTCTGAAAATAAATGTGAAAAAAAATGTTCATGCATATTCCCTATTACGATTGTCATATAAACTTTTTTTCCATTATACACATATTTCTTTCATTTGTTTTACTTAATTAAAAAGTAAAAATCTAATTAGTTGTTTAATTACCAGGCAAATATTGAGTTTATGAAAAAAGTTCCAAACAAAAGTTATTTGTTTTCAATAGCATTTCTAGTCTTTGAATTTTTTTTTCAATCTCTTCAAGGATGGAGATGATCTGCCGTGGTAGAGGAAACCGGGTCCGATTTTTCCCATTCACGAATTTGCTCTCCCCTTTTTTAGACTAGAAGACAGCTCGCCATCTCATTTTGAGTCATTGTGTCCACGGGCGGATATGCGGAAATGAACTAACAATAAATACAATAAATAAATAAATATATATATATATATATATATATATATATATATATATATATATATATATATATATGTATATATATATATATATATATATATTTACAATAAATACTTTTAAACTTTTTTTTCATTATACACAGATTTCTTTCATTTGTTTTACTTAATAAAAAAATAAAAAACTAGTTAGTTGTTTAATTACCCGGTATATACTGAGTTTATGAAAAAAGTTCCAAACAAAAGTTGTTTATTTTCAATAACATTTCGAGTCTTTAATTTTTTTTCAATCTCTTCAAGGATGGAGATGATCTGCCGTGGTAGAGGAAACCTGGTCCGATTTTGCCCATTCACGAATTTGCTCTCCCCTTTTATACACTAGAAGACAGCTCACCATCTCTTTTCGGCTCTCAGTTATAGTGTCCACGGGCGGATATTCGGAAATAAACTAACAATAAATACAATAAATAAATAAATATATATATATATATATATATATATATATATATATATATATATATATATATATATATATATATATTTACAATAAATACTTAGGACAAATAAAAAAAGGTTATAAATCGTTGTAAGATTATTGATATACTTTAAATTATAACATTTATAAAATCCTAAATAAATTTTATTAAAAATAGTATTCATTTGATTCTAGCGTAGCAAATGAACGTCCTTAAATACGTATTTACAGTGTATAAAAGTAAAACCGTACACAACTGTAAACTTTAATAAATTAATAAATTACAAACTCACATTATTTGTATGTAGTGATGATAAATAAATTACTTTTTTTTTTTTACTATAAAAATACGAAGTAACCAACGAAGGATGGAATAGGGGTTACGTCTTTAATATTTAAATCATGTGTGTGTGTGTGTGTGTGTACCCCTTTCCTTGCTTATAGTACGGTGTACGTACCTACTATATACCTAATATAATAATTTTGCATGTTTCATGTTTTTTAATTAGATAATTTATATCCTTTTCGATAAACACCAAGAGGTTATGAACGAAAAGACAGATATTTTATTTTTGATAAAATTTATTTAAGCAACTTGGTTTGGTTAAATTTGGCTTTGTATATTTAAACATTTCTGAAAGAAATATACATACAGCTGATATTTAAAAAAAAACGTTCGTTACGCAGGAGCTGTTTCAACTTTTCTTAGAATACATAAATCACTCTCTAGCGGTCATAATTTTAGTGTGATCAAAATGAAATATCATATCTGATATGATTTTAGTATTTGAAAGGCCAATTTTAATACTAAATGGCATAAGACAAGGGGGCAGGAGGACATAGAGACAGAAGAAAATATAAAATATAAAATATTTCTCTTAATATATTAGAAAAATCGAACAATGTATAAGGAATACAGATGTAGAAAAGTATGTTTGCTACAATTCACTTCTCGATCATAACTCTAATGTGAACAAAGATATTAAGAATTTTAAGTACAAATATACATACAGCTGATATTTTTTAAATATTCGTTACGCAGGAGCTGTTTCAACTTAACGAATTTTCTTAGAATACATAAATCACTCTCTAGCGGTCATAATTTTAGTGTGATCAAAATAAAAAGTTGCATATCTGATATGATTTTAGTATTTGCAAGGCCAATTTTAATACTAAATGGCATAAGGCAAGGGGACAGGGGGACATAGAGACAGAAGAAAATACAAAATATAAAATATCTCTCTTAATATATTAGAAAAATTGAACAATGTATAAGGAATACAGTTGTAGAAAAGTATGTTTGATATAATTCACTTCTTGATCATTTTTCTCAAACTCTCATGTGAACTAATATTAAGAATTTTAACTTACAATCTTAAATTGAAAATATTTCTGTAAATATTAGTGTAACAGAAAACATAATTAGAAACAAAATTATAGTAAAACTAATTACCTATACAATTCTGATCCAAGTTTTTCGATTTTTCGAAAATTAAGGGAGATTTGTCAAATTTTGTGTTTCCACCTCCCTCTAAACCCACCATTTCGCCTTGTCTGATTTTACCCATTAACGAACTTGACCATTCAAATACCAAAAGCGCCTTAAAACACCAAATTTTATTCAATTCGGAATAAAACTGTGACCGCTAGAAAGTCCACAGACGCATAGACGTATATATGTATATATATATATATATGCTATATACATATATTATATGCAGAGTGTTCTGAAATTCATTCAAGAAAACTATACCACGGTGTTGAACTGCAAAAAACAAACAAAAAAAAGTTTAAAGTTTAATAAAGTTTTTCAATTTGACGCTTATTTTTGAATATATAATCAATTACACATTGATAAATTCAACCAATCACAGAGCGCATAGTGTACGGAGGCGGGGCCACAGTAGTGGAGTAGGGCGCATTACCTTTTAAAGGCTGGGAGCCAGTCTTAATTTTTAATCAATTTTTTACGTATTCTCACATTGTTTTGAGTATTTATTGTTAAATCTTTTTTATTTATTGCGTTCGGCCTTTAAAAATCGGTATTTATGTACATTGGTACATACTTTACAAAATCTAGGTGGTTTAGAATGGCTAAGAGTGATGCCAGTATCCGATCATCAATTTATAAACAATTTGTTATGTATTCTTACGTTTTTTCGAGTTTTTATTGTTAAATTACTTTTATATTTGTGGCGCCTGACCTCTGTGATTTGTTGAATTTATTAATGTTTAATTGATTATATCTTAAAAACTAAGCGTCAAATCGAAGAACTTTATTAAACTTTTTTCTTTGTTTTTGCAGCTTTACACCGTGGTATAGTTTTCTGAATGAATTTTAAAACAACAACCCTGTATATGCAGTGTATAAGAACCGTTAATTTATCATAAAAATGTTCTAGTACACCAACCACCTTATTAAGGTGATTAATAATTTATTGCAACAGAATATCAAAAATAAAAAGTCTAAGTTTCTATTTTTTTGTTAATAGATAGTTTATCGCGTAATACAAATTATATACAGTAATTTCTTATTAATTAATATTTGAAGTAAAAGTCACAAAAATTAAGTGACAGTAAATTTTAAACAGACCAAAACAAATTATCTCGTGAGTGTTAGTAAAATATTTATAAAAAAAAAAAAATATTAATCACACATATATGTCGTCTCTGCAGTCTGTATGATAAAGTTTCTAATGAGTAAAGCTATATGACAAAAGCATAAGAGCGTTAAGTCATTATTATTTTACACATTCTTTTTGTCTTTAATTCCTGGTTATACAGTGGATTCATTGAAAAATCAACACGAAATCATTTGTATACATGACCAGAAAAGTAGCACTTATTTTCTAAATGAGAGTCAATTCGAAAACTGAACGCCAATATACAGGGATTGGCGATAAGATTGTTAAACAGATGTCATACTTTAGCTACCAACACTCGACATTAAATCACGCATTCTTCTACTTCGAGTATCTGGTTTTTCTAAGAGCATTTTGTTTTTTGAATAAGATACACCAAAGCGAAAAGACCCTACAGAAAATGTGTTTGGAAGTAGAAGAAAAGCGAAGGATTGAATCAATTGTGGGTAAGTGCAGGTGAATATGTGCTGAGTATATCTAAAATTCGCAAAACAGTTAAAGAAGCTGCCATAATTAAAGCCTTAATTGATGCACAAGAACGAAGTACTTTGACGATTTATTGCCAGCTAGGACACGTTATGTAGACGGAGCCAAATACATGCATATAGCCAATAGAGAACAGAGGCGAATTATTGCTACTTTTTAGAATGTATCGATTTGTGTGGGAAAATGTTATAGTGAATGGGGAAAGAATTTGTGTATTGCATGGAGGATGTGAAGATGTAAGACATTTACTAGAAAGCTGTCAGGGTATCGAAGATAGCGAATGAGAGGTCCTTAACAAGCTGGGAATTAAGGATACAATATCCATGTTAAATTATTTATGAAAAAAAAATCATACCGGCCGTTACGGCGTACTTTAACGTAACAACGTCATTTTGAATATACAGACTGTGTTGGAATGCTTTTCCAATAGAGAATCAATGTTAAATATTCTTTATTACTGGCAGGCCGTGTGGTTACTGTGCGGAGTCAGTTAGTAAACATGAAATGAGTCAGTACACACAGTACACACAGTCAATGACTCAGTACGCACTCTTAGATGACTCTCATTACATGTGTACTGACTGACTCCGCACAGTAACCACACGGCCTGTCTGTAATAAATAATATTTAACATTGATTCTCTATTGGAAAAGCATTCCAACACAATCTGTATACATATCTTTTGTTATTCATTTTGTTATTATTTTGAAATTTTTAGATTAGTTTGTTTATGTTGATTATGTGTTTAGATTTTATTTTTATTGGAACTATTTGATAAGCAGAAGTATTCGGTATGTTAATTAAGGAAGAAATAAATAAAAATTTAAAAAAATTACGCATAAATAAAGCGAAAGGCTCATTTAAAATACTCCACACAGGTCGGTCCATCAGTCGCTAAAAACCAAATGAGAATTTTCAACTCAAACACATAAATCCCGCTCTCTTTCCGTATGTGAACGTGGCTTGTAACTAAGAATTCTATGAGTAAACTGCAATGTTTTATAAATCGCTGTCTAAGGTGTATCATGAATACCCGATGGCCTAAGACTATTTCAAATCTAAAACTCTGGAAACAAACATTCCAAACTGCGTCCAAACTCCTAATGATGCGGAATTTAGGTACCATAAACGGAATTGTATAGGCCACGTGTATCAACGTCCAATAAGTGGTGCCAATTTTTAAATGTTTTTAGTCGATTTTCGACGAATACATTGAGTTTTCGGAAAAATCTTTTGATTGAAAATTGTTTGATATTTTTATTAAAATGACGAAAAAAGTTTTCAATGAATCTACGAAATTGGAATTTTTATTGGAAATTATTTAAATGGAATATATTGATGGTCTACAAGAATAAAAAAAAAATTATTTTGCTTAAAAAATACGTACAATATTTCAGGAAATTTATAATTGCAAAATATCGGTAATTTATTTCTAGTCTCATAATTTGCAATTGCTGCAGATATAAAATTTTTAAATTTAATTGAGGTATATTTGAATATTGTTAGTATAACGTTTTTAGAAAAATCCTTTCTATAATTCACCCCCGGCTTACTGACTTATATCAACTGTCATATGCAACAGCAAAATTCAATTTTTAATTGGGTGAAAATACTCCCCAATAAACTTATACGTATTTTAGAGTATCTGATTACGTATTTCGAAAATAGTATAACGTAAACGAAAAACATAACATAGAAAATTATAATCATATCAGCCATTTTTGTTGGAAACCTATATATAAATGGAAACAAAATATATATCAGGTTATTTAATTCGTTTATATAAAGAACCAATTGTTAATTTCATTTAAAATTTTGTGTCTGTAAATGATATTAATTTTTCAAAAATATTCAGATCAATTAAAATTATTATAATATATTAATAATTTTAAGCTCCACCTTTACTGAATTGTACTATTTCAAAATATTTATATTAAAAATAAATTTCACCAGAGTTTACAAACAAATTTTATTGTCATGTAATTCTATAAATCGTCAAATTTGAATAATTATTATTAATTATTATTATAATTAATTATTATTTGAATAATTATTACAAGTTGTTAATAAGTGATATTACATAAAATAAATCAGTTTTAAAAAGATGCTCATAGATTGCAGTGCATATATAGGTTGAAAAACTCATTCATAGGTGGCGATGCATATTTTCTATACAAAATAGTTAATAATAATAATAATAGTTTAAGTAACTGATTGAAAGAATTGATCCATCTCAATTTTTAAGAAATTATTTAATTTTTAATAAAAGAAGACCGTAGGAAAATTTTCTTCCAGAAAAACTATCCAGAACTCGACTCCAGAAAAACTATGAAAAGTTAAAAATTTCAAATCGTGTCAAAGTTATAGCTATTTTGTGACCGTTTCAAAGTTATAGAAGTCCCTAATATAGTTAATAGTTTCTATAGAAATACATTAACAAAATTTCGGAAACAAATTATTTGTAGATAAATTTAAAATACACAAAAACGGTCAAAATTTAGAAAAAAATAATTATTTCACACTGAAAAAATAGATTATTCTTTGGTTGTACGCAATAAACAGCTATGTTTTTTAAGCCGCGCAAAATTTTCAACACAGCCCCATGTTTTTACAAATAACTATTTAATAATTCATTACTTTTTAGTGCGTACCTACCTAAAACAAACTAATTAAATTTCCCAATTTCTTCATGAATTCGTTAAGATTGTAGTAAATTGTATTGTCATCAGAATGATGAATTCTAACTAACTGAGTTAATTGTTTAAATACCCGGTATATAATGAGTTTATGAAAAAAAACTTCTAACACAAGTTGTTTATTTTTGAAAAAGGAGCTTAAAATTTTTTTTCTATCTCTTACGATTTCAATGAGGGATATTTTTGTCCATTTTACCCAAACAAGGTTCGATTTTAATATATTCGATTTCAAAATATCAGTTCGTTATCTCTTTTCGTCTTTGAGTTATCGCAAATGGACTTGAGCCATTTTATGAACATCTAATTTTTTTTCTGCAATCAATATTATTAACCGTCACAAAGTCGGGACTAAATTTAATACACACTGATATATATCATATATACCGGGTATAAGAGTACATAGAAAAACTTATAAAACTTATTGCTACATACCGATATTTTCCAACTTCAACGGAATTATCATCGGTAGTTATAACATTAAAATAAACTTATAAATAAATTGACATCAATTCACTAGAATAAAATGATGTCTTTAACAGTATATTGACGCAAATAACTTCGTGGAAAAACACTTTTTTTCCATGCTGGTAACTCATTTAAATTTATATGTTATTGTAATATATGTTTATTGTGCTATAGGTTTTTACGATGATTGAGTTCCAACCGAAATACAAGTATTTATTTATATTTTTAATACGATTTTGATGAAGATTTGTCGGCAAAGCACAAAAATACTTCTAAAACTGTCAATTTAAAATCTTAATGTTCCAATTTATTGAGTAATATATTGTTAAATTCATTGGAAAATTGCATTATTATCTACAATGAAATACATGTCCCCATAAGGTTGCCTATGAACTGTTGAGTTAAGTATTTAAATTTAACTTGGTAAGAAGCCTTTTTTTACCATTGTGAATAAATGGCGAATACCAAAATGATGGGAATAAATTACAAGATATTTATGTTTAGTGAAACATTACAAAATTAATGTATCAAATATCAATCGACATTAAATTATATTTTAATTTTTACCATTAGATTGGATAACTAATATTTTTTAAGGTGCTATAAACTAGTTTTTATAGATTCCTTTGAAATTTTTTTTACCGATAAATTATAAATTAGAACACACAATTTCCCGAAGTTTTGGAGAAAAAAAATCCCAGAGTTTGCTTAAAATGTAGGGCTGTTCTTTTCTAATACATGGAGTCTTATGGAGGTGCCTCATTATATCTCACTCTGTTTAGGATTTAGCTCACATAAAAATTTATATCCAGGTGGGAAAAAAACTTTAACGTTGCTTTTTAAAGTTGTAGGAACGTTTTGGTCGGTTAGAGAAATGAATCGTAGGATTCAAAAAAAGAAGCCATATACAATAGAGTCTCACTAATCCGGCACCTCAATAGTTCGGTACTCCAATAATCCGGCACCCTCCGCCCGTGTCTCCTTCACCGCTCCCTACACCTGCTCTGCGCATTTATTTATTATATTTTATTTTTGTTTATTATGAATTACTCTTTTTATTTTATTTTGTTTTTTATACAATCCAGTAATCCGAAAATTCCAATAATGCGGCAGCCTCTAGTTTTTAATAGTGCCGGATTAATAAGACTCTACTGTAGTTATAAAATGATAAAGCAAGAAAAATCACAGTAACAAAAAATCACTTATATACTAAAATATACAATATACTATTCTTATCACTAATTCCATTTGATTTTAAAGTAACTTCAGACTGTTTTTAATTGATGGCTCGCCAATCGATAGCAAAGCACCTTAATAAAATTTTACAAATTTCTTGTCAATTAGCCTATTACTAAACATATGAACAGCTCACTTTACTTATGTATATCTATTTTTACAGTGAACAATATGTATAAAATATACAATAATCATCTGGTGACAATTTTCATACTTTCTGATTTTAAATTTAATTCTTAACTCATTATTTCAGGTAAATTAAATACTGAAATAAAAATTGATAAAAAAATATTACATTAAAAACATACTTAAAGAAAGTACTTTAGAAAAAAAAAGTAAAAGCTAAAACTAAAACTAAAACTAAAACTAAAACTAACATTATTTTTCTTTTCAAAAATTTCAAAAACTATTAGAATAAATTTAGAGTTTAAATACGAAGTGCAATATTTTGAAATTTAAAACCAAATCAAGAAAATAAATAGATTAAATTTGGTTCAAATTTTTTGTAATCAGCCTTAATTAAATTTTTATGGGACTTAATTTCAATTTTCGTTGGTAGGCATTTGTTATGATTTTAAATCATAATTTTAAATATTATCACAGTGAAAAGAGGCACTTTGAATATGTGACTATAAAAAAAAGTTTAAGACACTCAGATTTTGCATGTTTGCCTCAAGCTTTTATGTGCGACGCAAGCTATTTATAGTCATATATTGGCAGGGGGTGGATTAAGACAATGCGCCGCTTTAGATAGCTTCAAAATTACCGCCCCGTTCCTTTAATAGTACATTTTCATACTAACCCTCTACGCTGGCGTGAAAATGGGCTTCGTGACAAGTTTAGATGCCATCATCGAAAATGCTTGAAGTTGGATTGAAACCAAATTTTTCGTTTGACGCTAATCGTTATGCGATAAAATTAATTTATTGTAAATATTTGTCGATATTTTCGCCATATACTGTAGATACTGCATCTTGAGTACATGCAGTTTTAGATGAATTGATGCCAAATAACATCATTGATGTGTTATCCGTTTTGGCATCGTTTCTACAATACTTCTTATCAAGACTATAATTATCTAGATGAACAAGATTATCACATATAGTTAGAAAAATAACCTTCACGCCGTGCTTTTCAAACTACAAATCATGAATAATCTCATCGAAATCGATCGAGAATAAAATTTTTGCCTCAATAGTTAACAACGCCAAAGAATTCGAGCGAGACTGTCCAATGGTCGATACAGATAATTTTCGATGCACCTTAAACAAGAAAACGATCTTTCACAACTAACTGAAGTTTATGATAACCATGCAGAAAAACGTTCTGCGTGTATGTCAACATTGGGAAACTAATTCAATATCATTTTCAAAAATTATATCAAATCTTTCAAAAATTATACGCTTTCAAATGATAAATTCTATTTTAGATCACTAGCACGATCAAAATTTGCCTCCCCTGAACATTTGCCTACTTGTAAATCCACCATATGCATATTGGTGGCTCGAGGAAGAAATTTTATTTTCTACTTTTGAGTTCATTAAATAAAAGCTTGTTTAAAAAAAACAATGTCTATTATTTTCTACTTTTTTGTGCATTATATAAAAATTCTTTATACTAAAACTAAGAAACTCAATTCAATTACCCACCGCTTCCACTACTTCTCAATAATTATCAACGTTTAACTTCCATTAAATTTCTATTTCAGGGAATATTTTATAACTCCCTGTAAATAGAACATTGCATTGTCACGTGACTATACACGTATGCAAAATTTCACAGCTCTAGCTCAATTAGAACTGATCGAAATTTTGATTTTTTTCTATAACAAGCAAACAAAAAAAATCAACTGAAGAAATCTTGTGAAGATAAATTAAAGAGACAAATTCAGAGCTAAAAAAAATTGTTACAAGGGATATTTGGAACTCTGGATCAATAAAAACACGAGGGGGAGTGACATTTCCAATTTTTTATAAAAAGGTGAAAAATGTGCAAAAAAAGGTCGATATGGTCTATGACTATTTAAAGCCGAGTACAAAAATCTGTCACTTTATCGGTCCTACTCCAAGTTGGTCGGGTTTGCGAGTTTTTGGGCACCTGCACTAACAGGCGTTCTATATATTTCAGATATAGTGGCAAAACTATAATACTCGGTTGGAATAGTTACCTTATTGAATTTCTATAGTTTTTGCCACAATATCTGAAATATATAGAACACGGAGATGTATTGAAAGATTATAGTCATCGACCATAATACCATAATAAAACAAAATTATATAATAATAATATCAATCTTTTTTGCTTTTTTTTATAAATAAACACTTGAAAATCGTCGCTCTCTCTCGGTTTTTATAGATCTAGAGGCCCAAATATATACCTTTTTCCGATCAACAATTTCTAAAACCTGCTAAACTGTAATTTACCTAAATTTAAAAAAAAAGTAAATCAAAGCATGATAAATTATACAAAAAAATCCAAGAAACTAGATTTTCTTAATAACATATATTGATGAAATGTACACAGAAAGCTTTCAAAAATGAATTTCCTCTTCATTGAACAGCTTTTAAGTACTATTAGAAATAAATAAAGACAGCGCGCATAGACATTCAACAAAAAGTATACTTAAATTGATTTTAAAAAAAGAATACTGTTTACTCACTCTAAATTAAACAAAAAAAAAAAGATTATCTTTTTTAAATATGATGAAAAGTATTTATATCTCTTATTAAACAAAGAACAAGTGATAAATTTTCCATATAAAGTATGATTATCTATCTTTATTTAATTTAAGTATACATTATATACAATAATTTGAGTATATGTTTTTTTTCTCTCCATAAATGTGTGGCTTGAATCCACTATACACAAGGTATATTGGATATACCTACCTATAAGCAATATACAGAAGCATTTTATATATCTTACCTTAACTATTCAGCAGAGAGTGTTTTGTGTGTTATTATTGAGTGGTAGGAGAATCAACAGGTAACTGTTGAATCAGTCAGTGAATACGCATAACCTGTGGATTTCGAACCGATTCAATTGTTTTAATTCAACAATATTTCCCGCCGCCGACGGACGGATCAACAAATAACAATATATTTGTGTGTGGGAAAAAGTTTGTGTTCGTTTTTGATTTTTAATTTTCCAAACCGAATCTACAACAGTGACTTCAAAAGTATTTATGTTTATAAAAACAAATCAAAAACATTTTGGTCAAGTGTTGTGTTTTTAATAATAATAATAGTAAATATTTAAATAAATTCTATGCGTAATAATTAATATTTCCGATGAAATTCGATTAATTCGTAGAATTTTAAATCGCATCTATAAACTATTTTTCGAAAAACATTCAATAATAAAATGTGTTCGTGTTTCTTTTACTGAAAACCTAAAGTGTATATTATATATAAAATAGTGTAATCCAAATTTCCTACTGAATAATAATGGTTTTGTTACAAGAAAGGTGATTTCGAAAAATTATTTTGACAAAAAAATAAGACAATTATTTTGAGTGATACATTGATTTTACATTGAATAAATTTTTCATCATCTGGCCAGAAAATTATGGCATCTGATAGTGAGGATTGTAATACAGTTGATATGCCGCATACGTTCAGTGATTATACAACGTAAGTATAATTTGAGAAAATTTTTTCATTTAATTACTCTCTTATATACTTTCTAATCTTATCGATTTTATAATAACATTATAAACAGTTTGATTATAATTTAATAACACCGTATGCCACAATTATTGAAATGCGATAACAAACCAAAAAAAATATATTGTTTTATGTAAAACTTTTAAAGAAAAATTATATCTCACATTGAATAGTTATTCATCGAAGTTAATAACCCTTGAAAGACAACTAAATTTTTATTATAATTAATTATAAAATCAAAAATTGTCATTAATATTAATATAAACTGTCAAAAATTCTTTTGTTTTAATATAAAAAAAATGTAGTAGATACAACAAATGATAATAATAATTAAAAAACATTCTCTATGATACACTAAACATTTGGAATAATTCTCTATAATATTCAAAATACCGGCGCGGTTTTGTACTCGTTTTTTTGTTTTTGACAAAGGTCAAATACGATTTTTTACGTAAAAAAAAATAATAATAATATATATTTTAAGTATGAATTATATGTCATTAATCATTAAAGTTTGACAGTTTTTGTGGGTTTTATTATGAAAAATAGATTCATCGAATAAAACGATAAATACGTGTATTTTTATGGATTTTAGAGTATGGATTTTGACAGTGACTTGATAAAATCATTAATTATAAATCATTTTCGATTTGCAAAGAGAAAAAAAAAACTTTATTTTGATTCGGTTTTTTTTTTTTTAAATCAAACTTTATTACATTTCGATTTATATACAGTTAGTTATTATTAATAAAAACGATTTATTAATCATTTTTTTCCACTCTAATTTAATTAATACTAAAAACTATTAATAATTATTAGTTAAAAACTATAAAATCAATAAATAATCAACATTTGATTAAATTCTTACATGTGTGCTAAAATATACTCAATTATTTCTAGAAAAAGAATGAAAAAATTAGAAAGATATAATTTCATTTATTTAATGAAATTAATTATAATTTTTATGAACATGTAATGTAATTTTAATCAACTATGAAATATATAAACTTATTGAATTTAACTGCCGCACCATAGCATTTAAAACTAATATTCAAGCTTGTTGATTCTTGATGTCTTCTAGGACTTCAGTATCTAATTTAAGTGCAGAAAACTCGAGTATTGTTATCAGTAAAGGCATCACGTGACGTAAAATAATAATTTCAAATGAAAAACATTTTTGTGTATTTATAAATGAACAAGCTCTAATGAAATTTAATTTTTTTTATATTTTCGATGTTACATATGTTAATTCGATATGTTCGAGCATTTTCAGTTCTTGATTTTAATACACAAATTAAAATATATTTATAATACTTATTCTCTAAACGATTTTTTTCGAGGCGTGTGTTTTTCTGAACAGTGTTGTTTGTAACTAAATCTAGTTTGAGTCAAAATATCGGTTTGAAAAATTATTTCATCAATTTTTTAGGAAAACTCATGTAGAATTTATAGAAATATAAAAGTGAGCAAATCAACTGATTTCTATGGCTTCAAGTTCATTTTGGCACTTGAGACAGTTTTTTTTTTCTTGCAATATTTGTATATTTAATGTAAACAAATCAATAGTTTTGAAACAGATTTTCAAGAAATTAATTAAGGATGTTAGGGAGATATATTGAAAATGCAAGTAGAATGTGTACTTAGTAGAACTGTTCCTAAATATTAATTAAGCTATTGTGAAAATTTCAAAACAATTTACTTAACCGTTAAAAAAATGCAAAAAAAATTGTAATTTTTCTTATGGAGATTTGTTTACTCAATAGATTAAATTCATTTCAATAATCATTAAAAAAGCTACGAAGCGTCCCAAATTTTCCAATTATATAACTTGAATTCTATAGAAATAATTTTTTGCACAATTTCATTAACATTCACTAAACGGTTATTGAGAAAAAAATTATGAATAGAATCTTTAAAAAAATCTGTCTTTGTTACTTATACGTATATGTATAGAAAGTATATATATATAGGTATAGAAAGAAAAATAATATATATTTTTGTTGATTTAAATTAAAGGTACATGCTGTGCCAGAAGATTTTCATATTTTGCCTCCCTAATCCTTAACATCCTTAAATATAAAAGACAACAAAATATATGTTTTTTGAACTATAACTTTGAATATTGTTTCCATTTACTCGAAAAAATAGGAAAAATGATAAAATCAAGGTATATATACAAGTAGATATGTCATCACACATATATGCGTTCTATATTGTCACTATGGTTAATTCAATGTACTTATTTACCACAGACAAGTTCAAACAAAATAATTAAATAACCACCATCAAATGTCTCCATATATAATATTTATTATTTTATTCAGTTTTCTTATTTCCTCAATTTCTTTTTGCTATAAAAAATTATCTACATTCAATTCCAAAAAAAAATTTATCATTTCTGGATAAATTTTAGTTTGGTAATATTACAGTTAATAATATTAATTACTACATGTGCAACATGGACATCCAATGTGCGCCACAAATAATATAATATGTGGAATTACATACCTATTTGTTTCCATCATGGTAAATGTAAAAAAATTTATAATATTAAAATTTTTTATTTTTTTTATTTCTTGTAAACTGTCGAAGAAATGTATTTATAAATTTTTTCTATAGAAACAATATTAAGCCATATTTATACGTGCCACTTTTGATCACTTAAATAATCAAGGCATTACAAATGAAACTTATATAAGTACTGCTTAGAATTTTTAAAATAAGGTTCAAAGAGCGATGCCTCGAAAACTTTAACTTCTGAAGACTCAGTATAATTACTTAGATATTGCGGTGTTGATGGGCATAAGAATATTATCTCAATTAAATTGTATGTTAAGGTATATTCAAAAATTTATGCAATTATCTTCATTAATTGGATACATCAAATGGTTCGAGCCCTTGTAGCTTCTAAAACGTTTAACCAGTGTAGGTAGAGCCCCAAATAACACATTTGTCTTTTAGAAAATCTTAGGGACTGTTCAAATTTGGTTAAAACTTGCTTCGTTTCTCAACTCTCAAAATTTGTGTAAAACGTTTTTTATCTTTACCGAAAATTTTGTATTCTAATAAAAGAATTTGGATTATGAAATATACTTGATAATTTTACTAAACAAAACGTGGTATGCCATAAATTTATTTTCAAAATCGTTCATTTCATAAAAAAAACGAAACTTAAACTAACATTTTCTTAAAAATCAATTAAATAAAAAAAAAATCGATCTAAAGCAATATTGATTTAAAATTCTGAAAAATCCTGATTAATGGTCATCGATCAACTTACTTGAGTTTATACTTCTTTAGTACATGGCTAAAAATATTTTATAGCACAAGATTTCATATATGTTGTGGTTGAAAAATTATAAAAACCAAAAAAAATACAAACAAATATTGGACATAAAAATAATTAAAAATCAGAGCACACTTTTAATGAATTCGTCCGGCATTTTATAGGTATTGAATTATTTAATAAATACACTTAAGTACTTATATACTTTTACTTAAGTATTGGAAAAAAAAGTGGACATCTCCTAACTAGGGGTTTGCTTCTTTAAGTATATAACCATCAATGTTATTATATTCCGAATATATAAGATAAGGTACAAAAAAACATTAAAAACGACATAATGTCTGCTACAATACTTGTTTTTATATATTTTACTGATCGATTGATGAGAATAGTTCGTTTTTGTCAACGACTTTTGTACACTCACATTCACGAGCATGAATTCTCTAAAAGTTTGCGATGATTATATATATATATATATATAATCTTCTGTAAAGATGATACGCGTTTTTATTCTCGTACAAAATGTCTCTGAAACAGTATCATGGAACAAAATATCCACTAGAGAAAACATTCTCGATTTAGGAGATTATCAACCATTCAAGCATTCTCGATTTAGGAGAAAGTCTTTTAAAGAGTTTTTGTACTGCGACCAATTTGATCTATTGATAAACATTACGATATCTCTTGAGGAGACCTTGGATATCTCTTGGCGACACACTTCATTGATTTCATTCATCCTAAATGATGGTGTCTCTTGAGAGAGAAACTAACGCCTAGAATGTGAATTCCGGTTTCCACCTCTTCATGAAGAAATCTGCAGAGATCGTTCCCTGTAAGATTGATTTCGTGCATAAGCTTATTGAGTTTGCAGTGATCTGTTAAAAGGTCAGTAAGTATCCTCGATTGGTGTTTTCTTAGTTGTAAACGCAGAGGTCTATTTCCATGAAAAGTTTTTTATAAGAGCCTTTGCATGATCCTGGCCATGAGTATTTACCCAAGAACGGTAGGACTCGTGTACCGCCCATTCTTTTATTTTACATTTTATAGTGCTTTTTGGCACTCCAAGAAATGGTTCTGGGCCATTTCGTAGAGTACTAGCACCCGGCATTCTGCTTAATTCATCAGCCTTCTCTTTCCCATCGATTCCTCGATGTCCAGGTGTGCAACCAATAGTGATTTTGCTATGTTTACTCTGAATTTTCGGTGAGTCGATAAACTCCAAGACAATATTGGAGTTTATTTGAATTTTGGAACTTAACGCCTGATTATCGGATAAAATATTTATCTTTTTATTTTTGTAGTTTCGCTGAAGGTTTTCAATTGCACATCTATTTATGGCATACACTTCAGCCTGGAAAATGGAGGCGTATTCCCTAATAATCTTGACCTTACTTCAGTGTCGGTTTTGAATCCATCTGCATAACAGATTATATTTTGGCTGTTGAACGAGATCATGTCATTCTCCAATGACGATCTAAAATTTAATGGTCTTTAGAATTCACATGCTGTCGATATATGATCACAAACAATCCCTACAATCGGGTCATTTTCTAGTCGAAGGTTGCTTTAAAGCTATTTGAAAGACATCAGCCGCAATGTAATTTTTTTACATTTTGAATATTTCACATAGTTAAGCGATTAAATGACTGCTAGTAGGCTGAGTCCGATATTTTTTGTTGTAATTCTGCGAGATAAATTTTGCGGATAAAATAACTGATGATATTCTGTGTTGAAAATATTTTATCTCGGGAATACATTTTCCGTGGTTATTTGGTTGCGGGTATACTTTGACCAAATATAAAAATTTATCAAATCGTAAATTTACGGCATTTCAGTACACCTAATTTTTATTATTATTTCGCAATGGATTGTAGATTTATTAATTATATTATAATATCTAAAGCCTAATTACTATTACGGTAGGCAATATGTATGTGTTCATCCCAAAGTAAATTATATGGGTCCAAAATGACCAATGTTAAAAAACACAAATTCAACAATTCACTGTTTGAAAATGCTCGCTAAGATTGAAACATGTCATACGATAATTAAATATAAAAATAAATTATTATTAAATAAAGTGAGGCCGTAAAATATTTTAGTTTTGAATTTTCGAATTAGTATTCAAATCAAAATGTGGTAAAAGTCATTAGTATTTACTTGATTCCTAAAAGTTCATGTATTTATTAATTAATAATATATTATAATTTTATAAACGGAATTTGGTTAATAATCTGTAAATTAAACAAAACATTTGAAGAATTTTCATGCGTTTCTATTCTATACATGCGTTAAAATTACTACCTCCGAACGGTTCAACCATAACGTTAAACGTTCATCGTCACTACACATCTGTACAGTGTATATACCCGGTATATATGACACTAACTGTTTCCAGCGACTTCGTCGCATGTATATAAATTGCATTTATATAGCTATCCCCTGTGGTTTATATAAAATTGGAGTCGGTTAAAATTTTTGTTGATTTTATCTTTTCCACAGAAACTGTACTTCTAGAAAATAACTATAAAATTATTTTATTAAAATTTTGTTTCAATTTTGAAATGTCAACTTTGATTGTCGTTTCCATGGTAACTATAAACTTTAATAGCACACTATAAGGATATCTATATCTATTGAGTATATATTTTTTCTTCCGACTTACTTTACAAATATCGATATTTAACGATAACTAAGAATTTTAACGTAATGCTAGATAGTCTTTAGCCTTCTACCATGAATTAACGCAAAATAATTTTTCAAATCGGACTGACAGTTTCAGAGATTAGCGCGTTTAAACGAACAAACAAACAAACAAACTCTTCAGCTTTATTATATTAGTATAGATTATATACCAGGGTATATTAAGTTTAGATCCGATTTTGTAACAGTTGAAAATATCGGTTGCAAAAAACAGTTTTTGCTTTGGATGTTAAAAAAATGATCTAATTAGTCCATTTTCGTATTTCCATCTATCCGTCCGTCCGTCCGTCAACACGATAACTCAAAAACGAAAACAGATAACGAGTTCAAATTTTGTGTGTGTTCTAGAGCTAAAAAGCCAAGTCAAATTCGTGAATGAGCCAAATTGGCCCGTGACTATCCTGCCAGAGGAGTAAATATTCTTCTTTGAATCCGTAAGACATAGAACAAATTTTTAAATTTATACTTTATTATAAGTAGGTAGTTCTAGAAAATTCTTTGCAAAATATCAAGTTTAATATTCTTGGATGTTATTTAAATTCATTATTTTTTTGTTTTATTGCTATTTCTTTCCAAATGAAAATATAGGAGTGTTTATTACATCGGTTTAATATAATTATTGTTTTTTACAAATAAAAATAGTTTAAATATGCGTTCTATTGAAAACTAGTTGATTATCAGAGTCATTTAGAAAAAGTATGAACATTTAAAAAAAAGTGAATTGTGTATGCTCCTTGGACCCTGATTCTGTACAAAAAATAGACATTTCTTTAAATAATAGTTCAAAATTATAAATCATTAAAATGAGAAACAATTTCAAGTGAATTTTTCGTGAATAAAAATTGGTAATTCATAATTCAGCATATAAGATCGGTAGTGTTCATCAAAATAAGAAAACAATTTATATGATCTGCGTTCTAATAAAGTATTATTTGTGAGCCTTTTTTCAAGAAAAAGAGTTTATCTCGAATCTTAAAACTTCACTTACAAACAAATCATCTCCGAGTTATAATTCACGTGAATATTCTCATATTTTTATGAATACTATCGATCATGGAACTTTAATGTAGTAATACTATCGACTCATAAATTGACCATCTTTTTTTAAATTCTTGGAGATTTGCACTGATTAATTTTGTTTTTCGGCACAAATCAACTATATGAATTTTGTACAAACAACTTTTGAAGACAAATTCACGAAAAAAGTATTTTCACTACTTCACGGGACTATATTACAAAAACAAAGCATTTCCGGATCGATGTTCACATGCAGTTTTTTTTTCTTCTCATTGTCAGTAATGATTAATTCCAGTACCTCCTTTATCTATTTTTGGAAACATCCTTTAGGAAAATTGCATTGTTTATCATATATGGTAGTGGATAAAGATGTTTTGTGCACTTAAAATGATATGGTAATATGGTCGATCTAAGGAAGATAGAATTGCATACGCTTTACCATACGCTCGAAAAAGGATATGTTTCTCGTGACATTTGCTCGTTACATCCAAACGGTGGCAGGGATTTGAATAAATGCATAGTCATTAGCTTTATCTGAGGATGATTTGATATAAGTGTCAAGAAAATCACTATTGCGGTCATTAACCTTTATTGTATATTCTAATTAGTATCCTAATGTAAACAACGTAATTTTTTTAAGGTCCATATTTCGCCCCGACTACATTTAAACTGAATTGTAAACATTATTTTAATTCTATATATTTTCACCGTACACAAAAAGTATTTAATAAGTGAAAGCAAAAAAAATGCAAACCTGATAGGTACGTACAGTGGGTGCATTTCAATTCTGACAAAGATGGCGGCAAGAATTTTATTACCATGATAAAAAAAGAGGTTGGTACCTATTCCAGCAATAATGAATAAACCAGTAGGCTGGATTATTGTACTGTGGCCATAAAATTCTCATTCGATTACTATTTTAAATGTGAATATGTACTATGTGCTATAGAAGACATCGTGTCCTTTTTTTCACAATTGCATAGTCATTTTGTGCCTTATTCATTGTGTTTTTGGGAAAATGTATCAAATCAAAGTTCTTCATTATAAATATACCAACAACTTTTATTAGAAAATTTTTCCCAAAAACCATAAAATGAATGACTAACGCACAAAATAAGTATATAACTTTGAAAAAAGGACACTACTGCTATACCAACATCAAGAATATGTACCTTGGATGTCATCAAGCATTTGATGTCAAAGAATGTACCCACCTCTTTTATTATCATGATAATAAAAATTGTGCCCGCCATCTTCGTCAGGAATTAGGCGCAACCACTATACACTTGGCCACAAAAGTTGATATCATTTTTTTAAATTTTATAGTTGATTTGTGGTTTAATCATCCGGTTTTCGAAAAAAAATTTCGAATAAAAGTTGTTATTATATTTCTAATGAACAACTTTTATCCGAAGCATTTTTTTCGAAAACCGAATCAAAAAGGCACAAATCAATTATAAAATTTTTTTAAATGACATCAACTTTTTTGGATCCTAGAACCTATAAATTTCAAATAGAAAATCTATGAATGATAACTTTCAGTCGGAATTTTAAAAGACTTGACATCTGGAATTTTAATAGACTTAACTATTCTATATAGACCTTAATTACTAGGCATTTTCTCAATACTAGATCTTTTTATTTAGAATGAATTAAAAGGAAATTTATAGGGAAAAATCCAGTTTTCCCCACTACAAACATCAATGCAAAAACGTGCTACTAGTTTTTGAACAAACTAACCTACAAAAAAAAACATATTTGACGTTTTGTTTATACACATTAGCACATGTTATGTCATCACATAATACAGTGCTGCCAACAGAGCGGAATATTCCCCGTGCATGTATGTGAACTATAAACTTCTCGTGATGCATATATTATTATATATTCAAAGCCTTATAATATATACAAACAAAAATGTAACACGAAAAGGTTTTTTCAACAAAAAGAGTTAATTAACCATGAAAATAAAACATTTGTTCCCTTAACAACTGTTAAACAAAACATACTTACTTCGTTCTTATTTGTGTATATAAAATAAAAATAAAATAAAAAAGATTAAAAGTATTATTATTATTATTTGAAATCAGTCAATACGGGCGTTTTAACTTTATAAATAAATATCAGTAGTAAGTTAAAGAAAAAGAAATCAAGACACAATAATACGAGGCAACAATTCTGAAAGATTGGTTGTTGCTTATACCTTATTATATTTCATCTCCTCAATTGTGAAAGAATAAGTAATTTTATATCATGAAATATTGTATTTTATATAAATGTAGTACCTACTATACCAACTTCTTTTATATTGTGTGTGTGTGTGTGATAATGACACAAATATATCAGAGCACAATTGATTAAATAAAGATAGCGCGAGATTGATGGTAAAATAGGGGTTTTAAAAAAAAAGTGTATAGTTTAGTTATTATTATTATGATGATGATGATGATGATTATTATTATTATTGTAGCAAAATACTTATAGTTTTATTAAGACATTTTATTTTATAAAACATACAACCAGAAAGGCATTAACTAATTCAGTTTTATATGTTGAATTTACAATTATTTTTACAAAATCTAACCACGTAATACCATAATTTATTTTCTATAGAGGTATATTTTTCTTCCCTTTTTATATATATTAGTGCAAAATAAAACTCTATATTCAATTGTTTTCTATATGTTGTATACGTCATATAGTTGTATTAATTTATATAAAGGTAGATACATACTGAAAAAAAAGAGTCATCTAGATAATAGATAACGCCCTGGACAAGATATATTTTTCTTCCCTTTTTATATTACTAGTGCAAAATAAAACTCTATATTCAATTGTTTTCTATATGTTGCATACGTCATATAGTTGTATTAATTTATATAAAGGTAGATGCATACTGAAAAAAAAAGAATCATCTAGATAATAGATAACGCCCTGGACAAGATATATTTTTCTTCCCTTTTTATATTATTAGTGCAAAATAAAACTCTATATTCAATTGTTTTCTATATGTTGCATACGTCATATAGTTGTATTAATTTATATAAAGGTAGATGCATATTGAAAAAAAAGAATCATCTAGATAATAGATAACGCCCTGGACAAGATATATTTTTCTTCCCTTTTTATATTATTAGTGCAAAATAAAACTCTATATTCAATTGTTTTCTATATGTTGTATACGTCATATAGTTGTAGTAATTTATATAAAGGTAGATGCATACTGAAAAAAAAGAATCATCTAGATAATAGATAACGCCCTGGACAAGATATTTCAAATTTTGCCCCTATTCCTAGAACATTTGTTTGTATTTTATAAATACGTACTTCGACTAAAATGAAGTCATCATTAGTATGAATTAGCTAATCGTAACTATCTCCTTGGTGCGTGTCTCACGTGGTGAGACATGCACCAAATTAGCAACGAGCAACATATCTCTGAATCCATATCCCAGAGATAGTTACGATTAGCTAATTCATACTGATGATGACTACATTGTAGTCGAAATACGTATTTATAAAATACAAACAAATGTTCTAGGAATAGGGGCAAAATTTGAAATATAATTTCAAAAAAACCTAGAGTTCTCTTTGATTATTTTAATAATCTTTATGATATAACCTATAATTTCCTTCCAATCACTGTCCTAATTAGTCCACTTCGACCTTGTCGCCTGTAATGCACTCTATTCTTAATCTTAATTTTCTTTCATTTTTAAATACCTTTGCATGCATTACATATTTCCTTGAGTTAGCACCGTAACTACTAACAAACTGATATTCGTTATTTATTAGGCAAAATAAACATTAGGTTTCAATTCCAAAATACTGTCTATATATAGAGTAGGTTTGAGGTTTTTGACCAGCGTTGACTATTCTGTCCTTCAACAGGCCCCTTGTGCTCTCTCTTCTACTTCTTCTCTCATAATATCTTGGAGCTTGCTCATCAGGTTTATTTGAAGTTTCATATTTTCGGGATGAGATTTACCGAATATATTCAATCTGCCGTAATCGAGAAATTCTCAGTTGAGAATGATCAACTGAGGTGGATGTTTCTTCCTCCTCGCTGCACAGTCTGCAAATGATGGATACATTATGTGTAGGTGCTTTCGTAGGAGATAATGTCCGGTGATGAATCCGGTAACCATTCGAAGTTGCATCCTGTTCAGGAAGAGTGCATCGACGGATAGCCTTTTGGATGCATTCCGAAACAGTATTTTTCTGAGTTCATGTTACGGTATATTTTCCCAGCCATCCTAATGAAGATCTAACATTGTTAATTTCGTAAAACTCATAGTTGGGAAAATAAATATCTTGAAATGTAAGAGCAGTCCTATAAGCCAGAACGTATGTATTCTCTTGAACAGTCAAGCTCTAAAAGCCTTGTTTGGAACTGGGATCACCTCAGGGATAGTCAAGGACTATCTGAAGAAACTGCTGGAGCTGGCAAAACGAAACAATGCTAAATTGATCTGGGTGCCGGGTCACAGTGGTTTCGAAAGGAACGATAAAGTAGATACCTTAGCAAAGAAGAGAGTCGGAATACTCTTCATAGGCCCAGAGCCTATTTTAAGAATTTCAAGGAATGCATGTAAAGAGGTGATCAACGAGTGGATAAACACCGTGATCACTGGCAACCGCAGCTATAGCTCTGAATAATACTACTTCGGAATGCAACCAAGAGGCTATCTCTCGATGCACTGAAGCTTAACAGGATGTAACTGCGGAAGGTTATCGGGATCATTACCGGGCATTGTCCCCTGCGGAAGCATCTACACACAATGGGACTCCATAACGGGTCAATTTTGTGAGGAGGTGATTGCTTGATGAGGAGGAAGAAACATCGAACCACATTATCTTTGAGAGCGAACCTCTGGGTTACAGCAGATACAAGATATTCGGTGCATCTCACCCCGAATATATGAACCTTCAGGAAGACCTGATAAGCAAGCTACTGGCCATTGCCAACATATAGGAGAAGCGAATCTCGTCAGACCGAAGTAGAAGGGGGAACACAATGGACCATAAAGGTCGAAGTGCAATACTTTTTGGACCCCAAGATATATCTATGTATCTATCTAAGAGCAGTCCTTTTACACTAAAATTTTCGCTATGAAAAATTTACAAAATATAAACATTTTTTTGTTTAATATTTATTGATTAAATGTAAACGGACCTTGTTAGTAGATAAAAATAAATTTTTGTACCCACGTAATACTACTAGTTGGGATTATACTACTAGTTGGGACTTGTACTATACAAGCGTATAGTACAAGTGGTATATTCTACCCACATTTTTGTTAAAAGCTTGGACTTTTTTAAGAGCTTTTGATAAATGTCATATATTATAAAGTTATAAGATTTTCAGTATTTTAACCAGACGAAACCAATTCAATTATCATAATCAATATATTATTATAAAACTACGAAGACATGAATAAAATTATATATGTATAAAAGTACGAAGTATATAAAGATGCTATCCATATTTGGTTTGGTATTCAAGAGTAATTTCAGATGTTTGAGATGACTGTGGCGAAATTATTTAGTTTTATTTTGTTTTTCTTTACAAAAGTAAAATAGTAGAAATTAGTACACAAAAGAAGAGCTTACCTATAAAAAAAATAATCGTGAAGATTTTTCAACGGAATTATCGTCGTTTTGACACTAGGAAAATATGGCAAGAAGTCCATAACGAAGTTTTTTTTTCAATATCTCGTAAACTATTGGTTTTATACGTTAACAGAGGTCATTATTAAATTTATTTCTTAGCTAATTCTGTGCCATAAAGGCCCTGTACAAAACTCACGTTGGACCAATATCTCTCGAGATATGCGGCTGATAAACGTTTTTCGTAATGTTGCAACGAAATATTAAAGTTATTTTTAAAAGAGACAAAATTTGCTGTCCAATTCGTTGAGGTTTATGTCGACCCGTAAGATTATAATTTATTATTAAATAATATTGAAAAAAATCTTTTTAAGATCGTGAAAATTTGTTTTTCTTGAATAGAGGTCATTTATGTTAGTAGAGATCAGTATCATAGTTATTCCTTAATTAATTTTTCACTAATAAGATGTTTTTATCTAAAATCAACTAACTGATTATTTCTGTAACCTTAATATTTACAAAAATATTAAGGTTTTGAATTTTCTGATATTGACTGTAAAAAGTGTCGCCGGGGTAACCAAATATCATATTCATTATAATTCCTACCTCGATAAAATTCGCTTAGCTCTCTTGGTAGCGTGTGAATAAGCACGACTAATTTTTAGTTCATATTTGTGTGTATATACACGTACAAATATTTCATTTTTAAATTGGCGTGAAATTTCAAATAAATATAAATAATTTAATATTTCAATAATGAAATACAAGTAAATTTCAATCAACATATAATATAATATATATTAGATGTAATTTTATAATTACTAATATATACCCAAATATAGCGCTTATTTTGCAAAATTATACAATTCATTTGAACAATACCCCTACGCATGACCTTTCATGGCGGGAGGAAGGGATAAAAAGTCACTATTTTAGCTTTTCACTTATACCTCGAAAACGGTGCCTCGTATCAAAAAATTATTAAAACTGAATGATATAGTTTTCGATATATTCGCTAACGAAAAATGTATTTTCGCCTCACGTTTTTGGTCAAATTTGTCTTTTTAACACCTCAGCTTTTCGCGTTTAACTTAATTATTATGTTATAATCATATTTTCCACGAATTTATCTTTAATAGATCAAAACTTACGGCAGTTTGGAATATATATATATATATATATATATATATATATATATATATATATATATATATATATATATTTATTTATTTATTTATTTATTTATTTAGTTATTTATTTATTTAATTAATTTTTACAATTATAAAATTAAAAATAGTAAACAGATATTATTTTAAAAGTAAAAATGGCACAATTTAAAAAATGTAAAATATTACCATGTTCTATTTTACATAAAAAATAAATGTGTATATAATATATATATATATATATATATATATATATATAGAAAAATATATAAATAATATTAACGATTTCAATCATGTTCTGAGACCGTTTATTAATATAAATCAGTGTAAAATAACACCATATTATTTAAAGAACGTATAATATGCCATCTAGTTTTTTGTACAATAATTAATTCTATAAATAAAATTATATATATATGTTTTTCTAAGTGTATTATTAGTGATGTACCCAGATCCCGAAATTGTACGGGAATTATATCTTAAAAAATTTAAAATTAATTTGACGAAAAAAAAATGTTTCCGTCCATGTTAAAAAAAAAAATTTCTTTCTTTAATCGTAAAAGTTACTCGTAGGCATAAAAAAATTCTACTAAAACACAAGATTAAATCAAAGGGCAGACTCTTATAGACAATTAAATTCTCTACAAAAAATATCCAAAATGTTTTCTTGTTAAATATAACATGAACTTAGTTATGATTCTTTAATTTTTATTAAGTGGAAAAACTCAACGCATGCATTGAGTTGAGCATGATATTGCTGAGCGGGGGCTCCCGTTAAGTGAGAAATTTATTAATTTGGAACTAAGGATGAACAACAGAAGCGCAGTATCTTTTACAAGTTATTTCAGATCACCAGAAAAAATGCCGTAATTGCAATAAAAATAATCATTCTTAATAAAAAAGGTTTTATTACATTTAAATTGAATACACTATTTATTATAGTTTAAACCTTTAAACCTTCCTGTTAGATTTACGAAGAGAAAATTTTGGGTGTTTTTTCTAGACAGTTTAATTTCCTATAAAATACTTCACTTCGATTAACAAATAAATTTTTAATACTTTTATTTGAAAAAAAAAACAACAAAATTTTGTATATGCAATTCAAATGAGAAAATGAATATGTAGGAGAATTTTTTTATACCTAACACCTGTTTTTAAACACTAAAACTTCAAAAAAAAGTTAAAAATATTTTTTTAAGCACCCTAATATACACGTATACACGTTGTTTTTCACGTATAAGTTGCCGATCTTATACGTTTAATACGATTTATCAAGCGATTATCCGTTACATCACTATTTTGTATGTATGTATGTATACCATACAATTAATTCAATTGTTTTCATCTTATAAATTATCACTATAAATAAGTAACAATGCACAACCGACTTCTTGGATGCATTCTTCTCTATGAATAATAATATGGCTGATGATAATAATTATTTTCAAGTATAGTTGAAATGCATGTAAATTTAATTAATCTCTATCATTATAGTGATAATTTGTAAATCGTTGAATAGAAGTACCTACTATTGACAATAATATGTAATTAACAAAAAATAGATTTCATTAGAATTTTGTTTCCAACAAATATGGTGATAGCGCACCATATTGATATCATAGATAATAATATTATGTAACATGAAATAATTCACTGATATATTGAAAAGTGATTCATATTAGGTACACCTAGTATATAAAAGATAACAAGATTAATAAAATTTGTTATGCAGGAGCTGCTTCAACTTAGCGAATTTCCTTCGAGTACATAAATCACTCTCTAATGGTCCAATTTTAGTCTGATCAAAATTAAATGTCGTATCTGATATGATTTTAGTATTTGCAAGGCCAATTTTATTAATAAATGGTATAGGTCAAAGAAGAAAACACAAAATATAAAATATCTCTCATAATATTAGAGCAATCGAAAAATGCGTTAGGAATAAAGTTGTAGGAAATCAAGTTTGCTGCAATTCATCACATTATCATTTTTTCTCACACTATAATGTGTACAGAGTAATTTAGAATTTTAACTTTCAATATTTAATTGTAATTATTTCTGTAAATATTATTGTAATAGAAAAATTATAAGAAACAAAATTAGAGTAAAATTTAGTACTTACAACTTTACATCTTATTAATTTTTCAATTTTTCGAATATTAAGGGAGATATGTTTTGTTAAATTTTGTGTTTCCCCCTCTCTCTAAACCCCTTTTGTCCCTTGTCCGATTGTACCCATTAACGAACTTGACCTTTCAAATACCAGAAGCATCTCAAATACCAAATTTCATTCCAATCAGAACAAAACTGAAACCGCTACAGAGTTCACAGACACATAAACTTATATATATATATATATATATATATATATATATATATATATATATATACATATATATACATATATATATATATACATATATATACATATATATATATATATATATATATGTATATACAAATATATATATATATATATATATATATATATATATATATATATATATATATATATATATGTATATACAAATATATATATATATATATATATATATATATATATATATATATATGTATATACAAATATATATATATATATATATATATATATATATAAATTTTACCGATGGTGGTTTTTAACATCTAGTAGGTGGAATCGATGGACATTTGATGAAATTTTTACGAAATTCCTTCATCGGTATAAAAATAATAGCTGCATTTCTTTAGAAGGAAATTCGCTAATAGATGATATTTAATTAATAATTTGATTACATTGAAGTAAGATAAATATTTTCTGTTTATAAAAATAATTTGTAATACCTGTATTGACGTTCATAAAATTCTGACAAAAAATTGATTTCTAGTACCCAAGTAAAAGATTTTGTTAATCATTAAAATTTAATCAATATCGCATATCATAAATTTTTAAGTATAGTCATGAATCAAATTTGACACTAATATATCGTGTGTACATTTTTTGTTTAAAGTATTCACAATTTTAAGGACTTATTGGTTTCCTGAATACAAATTTTTATCAACGCAAATAAAGTTTTTTTTTTTTGTTTGTATAAATATTCATTGGACTGCTGACGTCAGAACATAATATTTACGTAATTGTTTACTTAGAAAAAATTTATGTATATTTTTTGAGGCCGCTTGCAATTTTAGTCTTTTAGTTGAAATAATAATAATTTTAATTATTTGACAATTTCATAAAAATATTAAATATTGATAAAACCAAAAACGTGATTATATTAAGAAATTAAAATTAATAAAATTCAATTTATCTTTCAATATCAAAAAAATATTATCGATAACTGTAGTCTTTGATGGTTCTTGAAGTTATACTTATTTTGGCACGTTATGAGAATCCGATCAGAGTGTATTTTCAGCAAGTAACGAATCGCTGATGTAACACTTGACCGATGTAGCACTTGCTCGAGCTTCAATAAAAAATGCGTGTCACACAGTACATAGACAAAATTTATATGTACTTACATGTGCTTAACCGAAACAGACAATTCTGCCTGTCCCATAAGCAGTGGGATTACACTCTGCAGTGGACAGAAATTTGGTTTGTGTGTGGTATGATTTTTGGATACTGAAAGACAAAACAATAAATATTATACATTATACAAAGATGAATGATAGTTATTATTTTGGTAAATAGTTACACCGCCAGGTCTTACATTAGTACATCTCTAATTTGATTATACGGTTGAAATTAGGTTCATGAATGTCTTCATCATTATCATTATTATATTTCTGATAAAAGAAGAATATTAGAATTACGAACCACATTATCCATGATATCATTTGCAGGGGTTCGTAAACTTTCTATATGAAATGAATATATTGATAAACCTGACCTGGTCTTGATAAATTTCATTAACTCTGATTCTAATAAAATTTCAAATTTGCCCCCTTTACCTAGATCAGTTTTTTTGTATTATAAATACGTATTTCGACTACAATGTAGTCATCATCAGTATAAATTAGTTAGTCGTAATTTACTCTTTGACAGTTAGAAATAGATAAAAAGTCGAGATCAATAGAAAAAGATAAAAATAAATAGAATATTAGAATTACGAACCACATTATCCATGATATCATTTGCAGGGGTTCGTAAACTTTCTATATGAAATGAATATATTGATAAACTTGGCCTGGTCTTCATAAATTTCATTAACTCTGATTCAAATGTAAATAATGAATTTAATGCAAGTCTTTCAAGTTCTAATTTTAACGGAGGAAGTGACATTGGTTCTGTTTTACCATGATAAAATGTAGAATCATTGGTTTTAGATACAATATATAATTTTTCTATAGTAGTTTTTTCATTACTATATCATTTTATTTAACTTTGGTGTCTTAATAGTAGTGTTGACCTTATTTTATATTATTTTAATAAATTATTTAAAAAAAAGTATAACTTCTGACGTGCGTATATAAGTACACACACATTTTATTTTAAATATAATTTATTGGATCTAATATTATTAATGTATTATTTTTTTTAAGTTTTAAGAATTCATAATAATTTGTAGCATCAAACCTGAAATTTTTTACTAACCATTGAAATAAATAATTTAAATATTCATGCGAAAATAAAGATATATTATTTTAATATTTGAATAATTTTGTGAAAATTTATGGATATAATTAAAATATTATTTTATTTAATATTTAATTTTTTCTACAACAAAAAATTCATGTAATGAGTTTTATCTTTTAATTTGATATACGAGCTTACGTCATTAGTGTTTTATAGATTATATATCTTTTAAATATTATCATACTTTACAAGACAAGTTTAAGCTTTTCTTGTTTTAACTGAATTTTTTTTATAAATTATTACATTATATTTAACTATTTGATTTATCAAGTTTTTTTTTTTTTCATATAAAACGACACTGTTATTGGCATCACACGCAAAGACACCAAAATATGTGGTTTTTAGTTTCTTGTTTAAGGTTGTGCTTAAGTTTAGTTTCTTGTTAAGGTTGTCTTGTTTAAGCCGATGTATTTGATCCGTGATCGTTCTATGATTTTCAACTGAGTGGTATATAAATTTTCGATCTAAAATCAGTCGTGCAATAATTAGTTTATTAATTTAGTTTAGAAATATCTAAAACTTAGATTTCAGTTTTCTCTGTATTCACTTTTTAAACTTGCCTAAGTACGGCAGTATTAATATGTACATATTAGCGAATTTACCGAATGGAAATAGAGCTATTGGTCTCGTACCGACTGCAAAATTTTGCAAAAATTTCTTCAAATGTCCATCGATCCTACCTAGTAGATGTCGAAAATCACCATCTGTAAGATTTATATATATATATATATATATATATATATATATATATATATAAATATATCTATGGATATGTATATATATATTTATATATCTATGGACATGTGTCTGTAATCGCTCTAGCGGTCACAATTTTAATCTGATTGGAATTAAATTTGGTATTTGAGACGGTTTTGATATTCAAAAGTAAAGTTCGTTAATGGGTAAAATTGGACAAGGGGAAAGTGGGGTTTAAAGGGAGGAGGAAACACAAAATTTGACATATCTCCCTTAATATTCGAAAAATCGAAAAGTTTATAACAAGTAAAGTTGTCGGAACTAAGTTTTACTGTAGTTTTGTATCTTATCATTTTTTCTGTTAAACTAATATTTACAGAAATATTGACGGTTTAAGATTAAAAATTAAATTCCTTAATATCTCTGTACACATTAGAGTTTGAGCAAAAATGATAGGGTGATGAATTGTAGCAAACATGATTTTCTACAACTTTATTCCCTACACATTTTTCGATTGTTCTAATTTTAAGAGAGATATTTTATATTTTGTATGTCATTTATTAATAAAGTTAGCCTTTTAAATACTAAAATCATATACGACATTTCATTTTGATCAGCCTAAAATTGTGACCGCTAGAAAGTTATTTATACATTCTAAGAAAATTCGCTAAGTTGAAGCAGCTCCTGCGTAACGAATTTTTTTAAAATATTGTTACCATTTGGTTTGTTATTATTCCTTGCTAGCTTAATCGACATACATTAAAACCGTGTACTAAATAAATATCTATGTAAGTCAATTCCACAAATCAACTATAAAGTTCAATCCACTTGAAAAACTCCATAAATCTAAATGATAATTAGTTATTTGTTTTTTATTTTATATACCATACAGAAAACAACTTTTTTTTCTCCTTCAAACGATGATTAATTTAAACACAATTTCAAAAAATAAAAAATATTTGTTGCGCTTCTGGTTTTTTTTTTCTTCTAAAAGTCGTATAAAATTTATTTATGCATTTTTTTTTGTTTGTTAAATCTTTTGTTTGTAAACGCATGCATATAGTAATGTTTTTGTATGGGTAGAAATGATATACAGTGGTGTACAAATGATGTACTTGAGAAAACAATGTTTAGATTTTATATGAAATTAAATTTTTAGTTTAGGTGATTTATGTGATAAAAGTTCTTGACACTAAAATGTATTTCATTATTTACATATGAAAATAAATATATAGATTGTTAAAAATTCAGTAATAATATAATTTGTTCAAAATTTTTGGAACCGAAAATCTTTTTTTTACTTGTAAATTGTAGTCAGTACAAATGACTAATTCCATAAAATTTCTACGGTGTATTTATAGTTCAAGCGGGAACCGTAAAAAAACGGCGCTCTTTTAATTAGGGGATGAAATTTTCAGAAAAGATTTGTAGTATATACACTGGAATTAGATATAGTTAAATTTGTCAAGGCCAGGCCGGTTAATATATATATATATATATATATATATATATATATATATATATATATATATATATATATATATATACAGACTGTGTTAGACAGCTTTTCCTATAGTAAATCAATGTTAAATATTATTTATTACTAGCTGTCCGTCTGGTACTGTATGAAGTCTGTAAGTACACTTGTGATAAAAGTACACTTTAGTATGTGCATTGTGCATCACAAAATTCCCACTCTTTAATGACAAACAAACAACCATACGCATACCTTATAGCTGTGAGATAACTGACTGGCTTTATTTATATGTTTACTGACTGACTTCATACAGTACCAGACGGACAGCCAGTAGTAAATAATATTTAACATTGATTTACTATAGGAAAAGCTGTCCAACACAGTCTGTATATAAGAAATCAATGCTACATCGATTGAGTGGCTACATCGATAGCGAATACATCAGTCGAGTATTATATTCGTTACATGCTGAAAATACACTCTCATCAGATTCTCAAAACGCGCCGAAAAATATAAAGCTTAGGTAGAAATATCGAAAAATTAAGATAATTCTCTTTATTTTTCGCTATTTCTGACTAAACTATTGACGCTATGAAAAAATTGTAAGGTCAAAAAATGTGGCAGTTTTTATTTCCTTCAAAATTTCTTTGTACAACTTTTTCAATAAACTGAATGATTGGGAAGCTATCATGGAAACCAAAATTTAAACCCCCACAAAAACAATTCAGCATGGGGCGGTTGTACCAAAGTGGTTTTCGCTGTTGGGGGCTAGTCTCTTTTACGATCCTATAAGGTCCGATTAACGTTAAAATTATTTTTAAAACTCTGAAGTATATAAAACGTTTCGATAATTTACTGTTGAAACAATTATTTTATGTTTTTTAATCGATAAATATTGAAGTTCTTGCATTAGTTAGGTACTTATTAAATGTTGTTAAACTCTTTTGTTGATATAAATATTTAATAAAATAATTAGGTTAAATTACAATTTATATGAAGTGCTAAATGCTAAAGTTTAAGTGATCGATCGTTTGAATTTATATAAAAATTTTCTGTACGTACTTAAGATTAGAACAATATTAAATACCAGTTATATGTGTAGAGAGTGTTATAAAAAAACCGCTACAAATGATTCAAGAGTTTTTTATTCATATATCAAGATCAAAACTCAACACGAAATACTTCCGACTGGATTCGAATATTTCAACGTGGTACCAAATTGACACTCAAATATGTCCTTAATCAATTCCGATTTTTAGGTCGTCAAGAAATTTTCAATATTGAGGACCTAACATCGAATTGTTTACATCTCTGTCGTTGTATCTCTTCCATTAACTTACTACAATTTAAATTTTACTACAATTCATTACCTGACCATATTTTCTGTAACTCTAAGGGATCTTTCTCACCAAAGATGCAAGACGCAAGATGCATGCATCCTGGATTTTATTTCAGTTTTGGTTTCACTTCTTAAGTGTTTGTGTTCTTATTTTTTCTTTGACTTCTTTGTCCCTTCTCGGGCGCCTATTTGTAATGTAGATAATAGTTAAATTAAATAATTATTATTTAAATAAATAATAAATTCATGAAAAAGATATAATTGATCTTTATTAATTTGATTTATGAAATGTTATTATTTTTATATGTAAATTACCAAGGTTGTTAACATTCACAGCAACCGTGATAATAGAGGGAAGTTATAGTTGAAATGCAACCAATAACAAATGAAGAACAAAATTATAATAATAATTTAATGATGAAGCGATACCGCTACAGTTTCAAGTGTTTTTCTCGGGAAAAAAAAGCAAATACACAAGAAGGAAAATACAAAATAAGTGAATGTAAATATGTAAAATTAATTTACATGATGCATGCATCTTGCGTCTTGCATCTTCGGTGTGAAAGACCCCAAATATGTACAGAAATATTTGAAATTTAAATACAATACCTCAAATCTTGAGTTTCTCTCTTAATTTTAGTAAAATGGGAAAATTTATAATAAGTAAAGTTGTAGTAAATAAACTATACTACAATTATTCATTATCTGGCCATATTTTCTGTAACTCTTATATTTCCAGAAATATTTGCAATTTAAATGCAATACCCATAATAATGAATAATAAAATAATGTTTCACCATGGTAATTTGCTGTTTTTCTAATCTTAAATTAATTTTCTGGAAAGAATGACGTTAATCAATTTAAGATTTTTTCACACGCTATCATAATTACATAGATCTATAAATTGTTTTCGATTTCTTCTCTCTCAAAGCTAGCCCCCCCTTCCCTTCCCATTGGCCGTATAAAGTATATAACAGTTTAGTCAAACTGTTATTTAGAATATCTATTTCCAAAAGAGGAATGGTGATTTATTCGGAGGAAATTCGCTAATTTGACGTAGCTCCTGCGTAACGAATTTTATTATTTTTAGTTCCACACTGTATTTAATTTTATCTTAAAATATAAAACCTCTCGACAATTAATACAGTTTCAAGTGAAACATGTGACGATGATTGAACAAAAACAAATTATTTTTATATCAATTACATTATATTAATGACAATTACGGGCGACGAAGTGATAATTTGTTTGTTTAAAACTTTTGTTGTTTAGAAATTTATTCGAATAAAATTTAAAAAATAGTTCATCTTTACCATATTTTTCAAAAATACAAGTGAAAAGAACAACTAAGTTAATTGCTTAAATACCCGATATATACTTATATAATGAAAAAAAGTTAAAAAAAAAAGTTTTTATTTTAAAAAAGGAACATTTTCTGTCTAATTTTGCCTGATTCACGAACTAGATCTTACTTTTTAGCTCTAGAATACACACGCAACAGATCTTTTCGTTTTGGAGTTATCGTGTCTAAGGACAGTCGGGCAGACACAAGCAATGAACTAATTACGTTAATTTATGAACACGTATACCAAACTTTTAACATTAGTCCCGACCAAAATATCTTGGGTATATAGTAATATCCGGGTATTAAAATATCCTTCACAGCGCTTCCACAGTTTTGTGTCTTAGAAACTCGAATTAATACGTGCGTTCTTCCCACTTTTGGTTTTTCTCGTTTTCCGCGTTTCCGGACAAATAAGCTATTATTCTTCAATGAATAAATATCAAAATAGTTTTCAGAAAATACTCCTAGTACACCACCTATCTTTTACGATGTATTTTAATTTCACAATTAAACAAATTATAAATTTAAATGTTTTTAAAAGATGCATGCAAATAATTTATTTATACAATTTTTTCAAGAATTTAATTCTGTCTACGCCCTTGATTATCCTATAATAATTATTAATAAAACAAAATAGATATCTATCATTTTTCAAAAAAAGTAAATAAATTTTTACATATATTTTTAACATTAGCAAACATGTAAAAAACAAAATCATAAAACATGTAAAAAACATATTATTTATAAATACAGTAATTGCAGTTATTTTAGATGGAACTATGGAAAAACTATTAAGTTTATGAACAAAACTGAAAGAAAGTTCAATTTTTAGCTCTATAAAATTTTTTAAAATCAACTTGGTACCTGTTTCGTTATTGAGTTATCGCGTCAGCGGGCAGGTGGACATCTTTAAATGTAGGAATTCGAACATTTTGTGAACTAGTATATCAAAATTTATTTTCTCCGATCAACTGTTACAAACGTATCCCTAACCATATAATACCGTTGTATATATATATATATATATATATGTACACCACATACTTATTTCTGACAGTATTGTTGTAATATAGAGATTATTATCTATCATTGTAAAAAAATAACCTAAATATTTCTATACAGCGGAATCATTATTAGGTATAATAATGATATTAAATATTGGTGCGATATTAGCATAGTAGCATATTAGTTCCTCAGTTTCATTCAGGCCTTCTATGACATAAGTTAATTACATGATACGCAGTAATCCCTCAGTTGCGAAAAAAGCTTTTTGTACTGTATGCACAGAATAAAATTTCGAAACGAGAGAGGTATATAGACCCAGAGGTTCTCAGTCAAATATAATGTGGCTGGATGTTTCTTTCTCCTCGCCACACAATCTGCCCACAATGGACCCGTTACGGTGTCCAATCGTGTGTAGATGCTTCCCCTGGAGATACTGCTCGTTCGCAGTTGCTACCAATTCAGCTTCAGTGCATCGAGAGATAGTTGGTTGCATTCCGAAGTAGTATTTTCCCGAGCTTTTTCTGCGGTATATTTTCCCAGTGATCACGGTGTTTAGCATTTATCCAGTCGCTGATTACCTGTTTACAAGCATTCCTTGGAATTCCTAAAATTGACTCTGGGCCTATGAAGGGTATTCAGACGCCCTTCTTTGCTAAGGTTTCTGCTTTTTCGTTTTCTTCGAAACCACTGTGGCCCGGCACTCTGATCAATTTAACATTGTTCTGTTTTGCCGGCTCTAGCAGCTCCTCCAGACAATCCTTGACTACCTTTGACCTCAGTGACCTCAGTTCCAGACAAGGCTTTTAGAGCAGCTTGGCTGTCCGAGAGAAAACATGCGTTCTGGTTTATGAAGCCTTTACGTAATATGGCGTAAACTTCTGCTTGAAAGACTGTGGTATATTTCCCCAAGTTGAGGCTTATGTTTGCTTTGGGTCTTTCACCTTAGATTACCGTCCGGTTCTTCAGTATATATATATATATATATATATATATATATATATATATATATATATATATATATATATATATATATATATTTTGGGTCTTTCACCTTAGATTACCGTCCGGTTCTTCAGTATATATATATATATACTGAAGAACCGGACGGGAATCTAAGGTGAAAGACCCAAAGCAAACATAAGCCTCAACTTGGGGTGCCGAGCCATTTATATATGTATATATACTGTTTGCGTTTGCCCCTCGTTCTAGACAACCCGTTCACATCGGCCGATTTTGAAGTTGAGACTATATATATATATATATATATATATATATAGTCTCAACTTGGGGAAATACAAGCAGACGATACAAGTGTATGTACATGCTTTACAGGCTACAATATTAATCTCTGTTCTTTTGGTATTAGAAGGGTATTTGGTATTTCAAGTCCCTTGGTGGACAAAATCGGCCGATGAGAACGGGTTGTCTAGAACAAGGGGCAAACGCAAACAGTATATATACATATATAAACATATACAAGTGTGTGTGCATGCTTTACAGGCTACAATATTAATCTCCGTTTTGGTATTAGAAGGTATTTTGAGTCCCTTGGTGGACAAAATCGGCCTATGAGAATGGGTTATCTAGACCGAGAGGCAAACGCAAAATTTGAAATAACCCTCTCAAAATTATTTAAATGGAACAATTAAACATCAGTAAAGTTGTGGAAAATAAGTTTTGTCTTAACTTGTTATTTCCTGATTATAAATAAATATATGTAAACTAATTGATGGTCATTTTTGAAAATTAAAAAGCTATAAAAAAGGTGTACAAGTAGGTATATATTTCAACAGGTTTTCAATCGCTCTGTATTGAGGTAAAACTATCGACTTTATTTAGATACTTTATATTTCAGGAAAAATTATATGATAATTAAAATACCATATGAAAAAAGATTAAGTTTGTGTATTTATTTTACATTTATTTACTATCTCTATTTTATACACAATCATAAGTAAAGTAATTAAGTATTTCTAAACAGATTTTAGTTTTGATTAATGTTATAATTATGTAATTATAGAATCATGTTTTTCTGTTTTTTTTTTGAAATATTATGTACAGAAAATTCATAAAACATTGATTATTAACATATTTTTATACCCAGTATATGTAAATATACATGGAATATTAAGTTTAGTGCCATCTTTGTAACGCTTGAAAATATTAATCCTTGACATAAATTCTTGGTTTAGATGTTCATAAAATTATCTAATTCGGCCATTTATGCAAGTCCGTCTGTCTGTGAACTCGATAAATCAAGAACGAAAAGAGCCAATGAGCTGAAATTTTTCATGTGTTCTAGAGTAAAAAAGTAAGGTTAAGTTCGTTAATGGGCAAAATCCGAACGTGTTTCTCCCCGCTAGCAGGGACGGGGGGAGGTATACATCTTTGAAACCGTAAGAGATAAAAAAATTTAATATCAAATTCTTTTTCTTTTTAAAATAAACAACTTTTGTTTGAAATTTTTTTCATAAACTCAATAGTTTTCTCATAATTAGTGATTAAATGTCCCTCAGAAAGCGAATTGTTCACAATTCGAATACACAGAATTGTTAACAGTTCAATCATTGATATAAAACTCAATATACTGGGTATTCAAATAATTAACTCAGTTATTTGTTACATTACTACTTTAATTTAATTAGATACATACATTTTTATACCCGGTATATAATATATACCAGAGTATATTAAGTTTAATCCCGACTTTGTAACGGTTGAAAATATTACTCGCAGAATAAAAATTTTGGTATAGGTGTTCATAAAATGATCTTATTAATCTCTTTTCATAAATCCGTCCGTTCGTTCGTCTGTAAATAACTCGATAACTCAAAAGCGAAAAGAAGAGATAGCGAGCTGAAATTGTGTGTTTATTTTAGAGCTAAAAAGTAAGGTCAAGTTTGTGAATGCGCAAAATCGGAACATCTTTGATCAAAATGGGCAAAACTGCCTACCTTTGAAACGATAAGAGAGAGAACAAAAATTTAAGGACAAAGAATGTTCTTTTTTTAAAAATAAAGAAATTTTGTTTGATTCAATCGAACCTCCTCGATCAAGTACAAAATAACTATAAATTATTAAATCTTACATCCTTAATGTTTTGCAAACACTACGTAGCTGATATTTCGTCAAGTGTATAAATAATATTTTAATTTTGTGAATGTGTCAGCCTATCCGCGTCAGTCAGTCGGTAATTAATTAGTTTAGGTACTTACTCAGTTTAGCATGATGGGTTTGAAAAATTTCCATGAAAATAGTTTAATTTGTTCTTAAAATAAATATTATTAAAATAATCAAAGAGAACTCTAGGTTTTTTGAAATTATATTTCAAATTTTGCCCCTATTCCTAGAACATTTGTTTGTATTTTATAAATACGTATTTCGACTACAATGTAGTCATCATCAGGTGAGACACGCACCAAATTAACAACAAGCAACAGATCTCTGAATCCATATCACAGAGATAGTTACAATTAGCTAATTCATACTGATGATGACTACATTGTAGTCGAAATACGTATTTATAAAATACAAACAAATATTCTAGGAATAGGGACAAAATTTGAAATATAATGTTTTTAAAATCTAAATGGCTGTTGTTTTCATGACATAATTGAAATGAGTATTAAGTGTACCAATGAGAGTATCATGTCTCTTGTATTGTATTGATTTGTAAAAGTTTTCTATCGTCTCGTCTTGTTTCCAAACTTTAACAGATGATAGCTAATACGATTTTAAGAAAAAATAACAAATGACTGAGTTAATTGATTAAATCCCCGGGTATATACTAAATTTATTATCAATGCGTAAATTGTTTATGTTAGTTAGAAGCCGTAAGAGATCAAACAAAAGTTTAAACAAAAGAAATGTTGTTTTTTTACAGTAAACAACTTTTTTTATGGAACTTTTTTTTTGATAATGAACTCAGTGTATACCGTGTATTTAAGAAATTAACGCCGTTATTTGTTATTTTCACTTGTTTTTCCTTAGAATCGTATATAGCTATCGTTTACATGAAACCTTGGCTGAGACTAAAATTAGGTTCATGTAATTACATTGCGCTGCATATCTTGCATTTTTGTAAATTAATTTTCGGACATGATAACTGCGTGGCTTAAGTGTCATGACTGCATTGTGTGTACTGTCTACCACATATCATTGCCACATTGTGTATAGACTACAAAGTATTAATTATTAATTTGTTAAAATTAATATATTGTTGAATAATCTAATTATTTAATTCAAAGATAAAATACTAAATAAGCCGTCTAGTTCATAAAAATATTATCGGTCAATATTTCATACCTATTCAATATTCATAATTATTGCATCATCATATAATTTAGAAATTTCACTTCAGAAATATCTACATTAAAAATAAAAGGATGCCGACAAAAAAGGACAGTAAGTCCAGAGATTCATTTTCAATCCGTGAACAATTTTAAACTTAATTGTTTTCGTGAATGTCTTTTGAATGAAGCTAATTGTCAACAAATATTGTCAAATTGTCTCGACTATAAAGAATTATTTCAAATATGTTACTCCGTGAATCCCTGGCGCCCTGTTTGGAATATCAGATTTTATATCGCATTAGTGTATGTTCAAACGCCAAGTAATCTTAGAAAGTCCATCTCTCGGGTCCATGTTCAATCTCATTGGGGCCTGGGCACAATATATTTATAATGTTTTAATGAACATTTTATTTTGTTGTAATTATAACTATATGTAATTTTTGTACCCGGTATATACAAGGTGGCTCAAAAGTACCGTCACGATTTTAAATTAAAAAAAGTATTTGAGATGTTAAGAAAATTTATATTTTGCAACTCATAATATAAAGTGTGTTTCTTGAAGTTTTTTTACGAAAATGATGTTTAACAAATGATATCCCCCTTCGCGCGCTAAAAACTGTGAGCTCTTTTCAGCACATCTGACATTTTCGTACAGTTTCTTGAGATATCCCCAAAATCTCTCGTCTAATATTCTAAGTTGTTCCAAGCATTGTGGCTTGTTTACATAAATCCTTTCTTTCAGATAACCCCAAAGATAATAATCAGTAATATCGTATGGTTAGAAGGAGCATATCTGACATTAAAATATCGTCGATAGTTTCTCTGAGTAGAAATAAAGCTTCTTCCGTTTTCCAAATAAAAAGTTACGATATTTATCGTTTCTGCCGGCTGGTATTGCTCTATATCGAAACTCTTAAGTATTTACTATAATCTAAAAAAGAGAAACTCAATAAATATTAATTCCAGAAAGTATTATTGAATTTAAAAATCGTGAAGGTATTTTTGCGCCACCTTATATAATATATACAAAGATTTATTAAGTTTAACCCCAACCTTGTAGCGGTTCAGAATATTGATCCCAGAAAAATAATTTATAGTATAGGTATAGGTGTTCATAAAATGACCTAATTCGTCCATTTTCGCCCGTCCGTTCATGGACACGATAACTCAAAAACGAAGAGATAACCAACCTGAAATTTTGTTTGGATTCTTTGTTTTTTCTTTTCTATTATTTTCATTTTATTATTTAATTTATTTTTTTGTAAATAAAACGTACTAAAAGAAACTTTATGTTTGTAATAAATCGTACTAAATTTACAAACTCATTTTCTCATCATTCATGGGGTATCTCGTTGAATAATCTATTCTAAAGCCAGTAGCGGCGTTAGGGTAGGGTACGGTTGGGCGACCGCCCAGGGTGCCGTACATAAAGGGGCACCGCAGGCCGCGGGAACCACAACAAAAACTCGATTTGTTAAGCGTCAAGCTGGTGAAACTGCCTACGATGAGCCTAGAGAGGTAGAGGTAGATTGTAAAGGCTGCCCTGGACGGGCTACACTTCGACCATAAGGTCCATTGTGATGCCTTAGGATGTGAGGATGTCAGTGGAGTGGAAGGAATTTGTGAGTAGATTAGGAATTGGTAGGATATGCGGCTGCAGCCGACTATGATAGGAACTATGCCGATATTCATCTGGAGTACGTGAAGGAAACTGCTGAAAACCTTCTCAAGCATAGCCGGTTACTTCGTTCTTATCCATACGCCGATAGTTTAGTCAATCAACCTCCTTTTTTTTTTATAATTGACAAACTGCCGATGTCGGGATTCGAACCCATAACCTCCCAGTTTCCAAGTACTGCATACTGCGCAGACATGACGCCTTAGACCACTCGGCTACTTGGTAATGTTTCCAGAAAAAAAATTTGAACTTGAATTTTTCAACTGTCTTTTGTACACTACATTAATTTCAGTCAATGAAAGATTTGAACAGTTAAATCAGTATTCGGAAACTTGGTCTTTTTTGAACAATATAAAACAGATTCCTAAAACCCCACCTTGTCGAAATCTGTGATGATCTCCAATTGAAATTAACTGTAGACTCTAAATCAGACATAGATTGGTTCCTGATCAGAATTTGGTTACTTCTGTTTTTGTTTTAAATTTTATCAAAGATCGCAACTTACAAGAACTGTATCCAAATGTATGGATAGCATTGCGAATATTATTGACTATACCTGTAACGGTTGCTAGTGGGAAGAAGACTTTTTCTAAGCTTAAGCTGATAAAAACCTATCTGCGATCGACAATATCTCAATCTAGATTGACAAACTTGGCAACTTTGTCAATCGAAAATGAAATTGCTGAAAACATCGACTATGATAACCTAATAAAAGGGTTCGCCGATAGAAAGGCTAGAAAAGTAAAATTTTATTAGTTTTATTTTAATAAATGGTTATTGCTTTTAATGAATGGTTATTTCATTATATCCTTTGTTTTTTTTTCGTATGGGCTTGAATTGCAGTTAGGGGGCGTCGTAGAAATCTAGCCCAGGGCGCTGGTTGTGCTAAAACCGGCACTCTCTATAACCTGCGTACGTTGCCTAAACTATTTGTAACGATCGTTTGACTTACTCAAATTTTAATATTAATTTCCAATTATAATATTAAAAACTTTTCATATTTATATACAATCGACAAATAAAATTATTTTTTATTAAATTATATTGATTTGACACATATCTCAAAAAAAACAAAGTTAAGAAAATTGAAAAGAAATCATTGATTACATTATTTTAAAAACATTGTTTGTTAACTGATAACGATATTAACGTAAACAAATAAAAAATAAATACCAAAAAAAAAAAAAATTTGATATAAAAAAAAATAAATTTTCAAATTTTTGATAATAATTGAAATAACTTTTATTGTTTGTAAAAAGAAAAAGTTTTATTTTATGAATAATTATTAAAACTTTATATTTATCGTACATTCAAATTATGTGTAAATATATGATTTTTAATTATGTAGGGCATAAAAATTTATTCATAAATATAGGTCTATAAATAGTTACCTATATACATACAGTTAGTACATATAGGTGAGAGTATGCTTGAATGTTACTTAATTCACAAAGAAGTTCGTTAATGGGTAAAATCGGACGAGGGGAAAAGGGGTTTAGAGGGAGGGAGAAAGACAAAATTTGACAAAATCCTTTAATATTTGTAAAATCGAAAAATTTATCAGGAGTCAAGTTGTAGGTACTAAGTTTTACTGTAATTTTGTTTCTTATCATTTTTCTGTTACACTAATATTTACAGAAATATTTACAATTAAAGATTGAAAGTTAACATTCTAAATATCTCTGTTCACATTAGAGTTTGAGAAAAATGATCAAGTAATGAATTGTAGCAAACTTGATTTTCTACAACTTTACTCCTTATGCATTTTTCGATTATTCTAATATTAAGTGAAATATTTAATATTTTGTGTTTGTTTGATACGTACATGAAATATATTTTATTGTAAAAAATTTTGATTGTCGTTTCCATAGTAACTATAAACTATAATCGTTATACCGTTCTATTTTGGCTATTAATAAATTTAATTTTTGCAAATACTAAAGTCATATCAGATATTATATTTCATTTTGATTACACTAACATTATGATCGCTAGAGAATGATTTATGTATTCTAAGGAAATTCGCTAAGTGGACGCAGCTCCTGATTTTTTTTTTTAATGCTTTAGTTAGAATTAACAAGTCCGTATTCTAAGATAAATTGCCCGCTCCAAGCCGCACCGATCCGTTGACTGTTGGATAGACGACGACACTGTTCGACACGTTGAATCCTGTCGAGAGATGACGCAATCGACAGGCAACAACGGTCAACGGTCATCGGTCTTTGTGTTCCTTCTATGGAAAGACTGTGTGTAGCATGAGTCAATACCGCATGCTACATGTTGGCAAAAAGTTGCCTCAGTGGAATTGCGCCTTAAGTACTAAATAGCATTCTGATTAAATCAGTAAATATTAACTCTCATTAAGATCCTGAAACCTCGGCACATGTATTAAATCAGCATTAAAATTTTTAAAACAATATATATTTTTGGACTCATTATTGACGAATTAAATTCCTTTTTATTATTAATTTCTTTTAATGAATTTTTATTTTATTTGCAATTTAATTTACAGGTTTAAATCATAGGTGCATTAAATTGTAATAAACTGCACTATAAATGCGTACAACTCAAAAATTATTGCCTAATTCAATAGATTTATTAAATATTTTTCAATTAAGATTTAATGAATAATAAATTAATTTTTATATTCCGTTAAATTTGCTCAATTTATAGATAAAAAAATAATGTTAATAATTAATCGAAAAATAATGTGTTATTAATTAATGTGTATAGGTATGTTACTCTAATTGATTTACACAGAAAGCAAGAAGCCACTCGATAAGAAGCTATTTTTTTCCAAGGATCGATTATCATTTAACCGTAAATTTATCTGTGGTCGGACTACTTTAATAACGTATGATAACAATCCATATCCGACTTTTTCATACTTTTTAAGTATTTTTACTGGGAAAAACCAGTATATTTTTTGCAATATTAAGAATTTAAATAATAAAATCATTAAGTAATAAGAATCCACCCTGCCTTTATGAATGGAATTAATGTATTGAGGTCTTACTGAGAAATTAAGGTCGTGGATATTTAACAAAGTGCAAAAATGTGTCATTAATACATTTGCTTATTTTTTCATATTTCCAAGAAAGTGTAGAACGATATTGGACTGTTAATGATTTGGGTACAAAAAACATAATAGTTTTTGTTGGTGACAATAATTTTGTGGGATTTCCCAATTGTTCATTTTTCTTTAATGCAGACCTTCAAAATTTCCTAATTGAGATTTTATAATGATTTTACGTCAAACAAATTAAATTACTATAAAATGTGTACAGTTTTTGTCAATTTAATATTTGAAAATATTTGTTGCTCTTCAACTTTTCACTGATGCCGCGAGACGAGAGTAGCATGTCTCTTGCATTGTCTCGTCTTGTGGCGTTTTCACATTTGAAGATTTTCTTTAAAAAAGACATTTAATTAAAAAGAGACAGCCCTAGTAGTTGTATTCTCTACGCAGAGACAATAAAATGCATACAAGTTTATTTAAAAACATTCTTTATGTTATATATTTACATCTATGCACAATCCTTTGCATATAATGCACAAATGTTAATGTTTGAAAATTTGTAATTTATTCATTTTTTCTAAAAGATTTATCTTAAATTAAAATGAATTATTAAAAAAATAAATTGAGACAAATTGTGTGTTTAAACTTTAATAATAAATAAACTGTTTTTAATTATCACGAAGTTATTTGTAAGCGTTAAAAAAAAATTAAAAAAGTTGTTTACTCTCACAAGTGACATGTTCTATTGTGATTAGTATATAATATAAAGTTATCAATTATAAACCCATAGGTTAGTCTGGTGGGTGTTATTTGGGGAAATTGTCATTAATTATACGACAATTTATTAACGGATTTAGAACTGATGAAACCGGCCATTCACCATTTCTACAATTTCTAGTGTAATTGATGGCAACACACCACTTAGCAGCGCGTCTAACTTTTTTAGCGAATTTTCGAAGAATAGATGTAGCATTGGTTCTTGACGTAAATACGTCTAAAAATTTGCTTCATAGGGAGGGGAGATAATTTAAAAAAGGGGTGGAGTGGCTGTGTCGTAGACTCGGCCGTGTGTTTTACATGAGAATACGTATACGTAACGGGTAATATTTTCTTTCAGCGTATTACATGTATACATATACTGAGAAGAAAAGATTTATATCAAGTAAATTTTCTTGACATATAATATATTAATCTTGCGACAAGCTTTTATAACATATAAATTGTATAATGTAATAAATTGATGGGTTTGATTAAATTTAAAGTTTATTTTCTTCTTTTTAGAGCATTTAAATAAAAGCTTGTTTTTAAAAATGTTTTTTACTATTAATTTATTTAAATTTTTTTACTATTAAGTTAAGTCTGTTCAATTCATAATTTTCATTTCAAAATTTCGGAGTTAACAAGTGAAGGGATAGTAAGTTAAGGGGAAAGTGATGCTTGAAGGAAGAAGAAACACAAAATATAAAAAATCTCTTAAGACCTCCTTCTCATACACATTGCTTAATGTATACATATGTACTCTCTCATAATCGTTATGAATATTATTCACTATTTTGAAAAATATGCTTGTATATCAAACCTATAAGACCTCCTTCTCATACACATTGCTTAATGTATGTGTACATATGTACTCTCTCATACTCGTGGGATCTATGATACGAAGATGTAAATTAAACACAGTGTATACTGTATACTGATCTTTTTAGATACTATTTCAATTTTCATTTATTTTAGGATAAGATTAACCCACCACTTTTCTGGACCTTTGAAAAATAATTGATTATTAATATAATTGTGTTTTATTTTTAAATTTCAGAATGTTGGAGGATCCAACAGGACAATTAACAAACAACAATCATCGTGGTTCTCCATACGCAAATAACAATACCAACTGTTTAGAATCATCACCATCGCCCCGTGATGTGACCGCTAGTGGACATAGCCCTAGTGCACAAAGTCCAGTGTATTCACATTATCCTGGTGCACCAACAAATGTACATGATACACGGCAATATGATCAACAAAGTAATTACGAAACGAACTCACAGTGTGAATTGATATTAGGTCCCCCACCTGTGACACAAATGCTCCAACAGAACACGACGCCGAATCCACAATCTCATAAATCACAATTTTGGAGTGACATGATTCCAAATCATGATATTTATGATAGCTATCGTGCTGCGGCGTACGGAAGTCCTGCACCCAATGAATATCATACCCATCATTTGCATCAACATTCATCACATTTTGGACCGATCCGTGGTGGTCCTACATCCGGTACGAACTATGATCATACACAAAATCAAAATCCAATGTTATTTAGTGCGAATAATCCAAGTGTTGTTAATCCAACGGTACGTCATACATTTGGACCAAAACTGAATGGCCCACAAAATGGTGTGGCTGGTGGCCCACAAAATGCTAGTGCAAAAAGTATTAAAGAAGCACGTATCAGACGACCAATGAATGCATTTATGGTATGGGCAAAAGTTGAACGGAAAAAATTAGCTGATGAAAATCCAGATTTACATAATGCGGATTTATCGAAAATGTTAGGTGAGTGAGAACAAGTTTTCAAGATAATTTATTATTTTTGTGAACGCCCAAAAAAAGTTATTATTATTTTTTAATTTTTATTAAATCCATAACATGATTTTTTTTTAATATTTAAATTTTTTCATTGAATGATTCAGCAATTTTGTGCCGAGGTGGTTGTAGCAAGTTTTACCTTGTGTTTTAAATTATAATTTAAAGTATGATTTTTGAATCATTTACAAGACTTTAAATATTATATTTTTGGTTCAATTTCACAATATTTTGAATAGATATGGGGGCATTTTTAGTCCAAGCAATTGAAATTGATACATCCATGCTCTGAACCTTACTGATTAAATAGGATTAGTTCCCAGAGTAAGGAAAGGAGTGCTGTTTACGGTATTTTTCCAATTATCTCAACCAAACTATGGGATTTATCATAAACATTTGTTAAAAACCCAAAATTAGATTTAACCAAGTTGTAAATATAAACTAATTTCATTTTACAGTAACTAAATTTTGTCTTCTTCGAATGAACCGTGCGATACTAATTACTTTATTACCAATTTCATTCAATTGTGTTAAAATCAGCACTCCCATATGACCGAAACTAATGACTTTTGCAAAGTAAATGCATAGTCTTTGAGATATTTGGAAAGAACCGCTTTAACCCTCATTTAAACCCCTAAATTGATCACCTGTCATATTCCCAACACTTGTTCATTTAAACAGTTGGGTTCAATTTACATAAATTTAATTATTTTTGTAAACTTTGTGTCTATCCAGCCATCATTAGAATGGTTGCCATTCGGTGATGTTATCTGACATTAAAATAAGACAGAACATTAATAACATTATTTTGACTTCAATGTTTGACATGAAAAGTCATAAACATTTCGGATGGGGATCGGTGGAGATATTTACATGTACTCAATTGCATTTGCAAACCTTGTGTTTATCCAATGGCCATGTTCGGCCGAACTAAGTCCTTAGTAAACTAAGAGCATCTGAGCGCAACTTATAAATAACATTATCGTACTCATATTGCCCAATAAAAAAATTTGATTTATCCATTTTTTATACATAATTTTCCATATAATAAAAATTCACTTAATATTTCGAATGTTCTGTTTTACTACGTCGAAATTTCATGCTACAATGGCCGTGACATACAAAGTAAAATGCCGGCATAAGAAAAGTTTCTTCGTATCTATAAAGTGTCCCGGCAAACAACTTAGCTCAGTACTCTGACTTACTTAGTTTACTAAGGACTTATTTCGGCCGAACACAGTCATTTATTGTTAGTATTCGGTTATGTTCGGTTGTCTATCGATTATGTTTGTCTAGCCTCCGTACTATATATACCACAAGATTTAGTACAAAAAGTAATATATACATTTTCATAAAAATTTTCGCTTATCAATGAGAAAACAAAAACCTTTTGTTGCTGTTGTTTACATAATCAATTTTTTTCATATCTTGAGAATTTTTCTAATTAATTCGTTATCTCTGCCAGTCAATAAGTAATTATTTTTTATTTTCAAAACAAATAAATAAATATTTGTTTGGATCTATTCAATTTAACATTGACAATCTCATCAACGTAATGATTAAACAAGAAATGGTTCAATTAACTGAGCTAGTTGTTTAAATACACTGAATATATTGTTCGTTAACACTACATAAACTGTGTATTTTATTTCCACTCACGCAAAGAGATATATTTAAGGATGTTCCAGCATACTACCACTTTTCGACAGATTTTGCTCATTTCTTTTTCACAGACTAAAAATAATGTTTTTTTAATAAATCCCGAAGTTTCAGAATTTTTGACCCTTTAGAACGCGAGATAATTAATATTAAAGTTATCATTCTCTCTAACTCTCTTTCATTAGAAGCATGTAAAACTTCATGCCCGTCCAACTATTATCTATTGTATTAGAAAAAATAATCGGCAGAATTTAAAAAAAAACTAGGAGAGTAAAGCTAAATATGTATTATATAATTAAAATTAAACAAAAATCGTGTGTTACCGTTTTGTTGTCGAAATATAAAAGTTTAAATTTTATTATTTGCACTTCTTGGAAGCTGCTCATCAATTTTTTACTGGCATTGTATGTAATTATTTCCTTATAGTTAAAATTAAAGTTGACTTTTTACACGTATATCCGTATGTTTACGAGTTTTGAAAGAACCATAATTTAAAATAAAAAACGCGAGACGGCGCAAAGGTCGCCCGCCAAAAATAGTTTACTAGCGTATGTATACAACGCTTATGTTTTGCTCAAAATAAAAAAAATAAATTTAATGTTTTTAATCAAATGACATTCGGTACAGAGTTATTGTGAAATAATGAGAAAGTACCGAGTGATTGCAAAATTTTGGTTTTGAATTTTGAATAGAAATAAAAGAAAAGTGATTTACATTAAGAGTAAGCTCTTACATATATACAGGCTGTAAACATCATGATTGGCCATTGGTATACTAATTTTGCAACAGTTTATATAAATGAGTATAAGAAAGATATATTTATTTGTACATTTATTTGTAAAAACAGAAAGAGGTCAGCATATTTATTATTTCTGAATCTTACATCAAAAAAAATGACATCAAATTTTGTGGTCTAAGCGTAAATATTATTAAATGTATATGTATACTCCCGTACATACATAAAACTGAACTGACCTGAAATGTTAATTATCTTACATTTCATAAAACTCCTCACTTTTGAACTCTCTGTATAATGATTAATTTATAAACAAAAATAAGTAGTATATATTTAAAGTGTGAAAAAAGAAATGGAAATAAAAAGGACTTTCTACAAGAATAATCAAAATTGTGAGGGATTGATTCGGGTCAGATCTGTTCAATATTATTGAACGGCAGTGTATATTACATACAATAACACTTAGAATGTTTCTACTGGATCAATTTTATGAACGGGAGTGTACAAGAGTATTATTTTAAAAAGAAAATTTACATATGAAAATTAAAATAATTTTAACGGATTATAATTAAAACAGTTATTAACCAAAATACCCACAATTTTTTGTTGTTCAATATCAATTTTTTTTTTCTTCATAATTTGACAGTGACAATATGCGGCGACCCCGATCATGTCATGTTCTACAAAATATCTTTGAAGTCTTCAAAATATTTAAATTTATCTGAGTAGGTGTAAAGGATTTAGATCTTACACACACACACATATACTCAAATAACAAAACATACAAAATCTGTACAAAAAAAAAATTAATACAACTGCACGCCTTAAATTCTGTCAATCAAATTTCTCTATCATATTTTGAGGATAGGAATCATTCAACGCACAAACACACATACACACACACACAAACACACACAAACTGATCATACTATGAAATCATTATACCATGAGTTATCAATTTTTTGGGTATAATTTTATTCATATTTAAAAGTTTTTTTCTGACGAATTTTTTTAAATCTCTTTTAATACTTCCTTTTTAATATATTGGTGGTTTTAACATATATCGTTTTCTGATACAAACAAGTTGAGGATAATATTTGACATCGTTAATCAAACCTATATGGTGTAGGCATAAAATATACCATGTCATAGATAGTTCGGCCAAACAATAATTTACGGATATATGATAGATAGATATATATAGATATATCTTGGAAATGTATTGCACTTAGGGTCCATTGTGCTCCCCGTCTACTTCAGTCTAACGAGATTCGTTTCTCCCATATTTTGGCAATAGCCAGGAGCTTGCTTATCAGGTTTTCCTGAATGTTCGTATACTCGAGGTGAGATGCACCGAATATCTTGCATGTGCTGTAACCGAGAGATGTAAAATAAAAGACTTCGTGGTTGGATGTTTCCTTCCTCCTTTCTGCACAGTCAGCACATAATGAATCCATTATCGAGTCCTATTGTGTGCAGATGCGTAAGTGATAATTCCCGGTGAGGAATCCGGCAACCTTTCAAAGTTGTATTCTGTTCAAAGTGAATACATCGTGAAAAAGCCTCTTGGGTACACCCCGAAACAGTATTTTCTCGAGTTATTACTGCGTATATTTTTCCATCCTTTGAAATAGATGAAGATATATGGATTTTATTATGCAGATATACTATTTGAATGTCGATTATTGGAAATGTGCCCAAAATTATATGGCTCTGAGGGCAATAAAATTCTCCTTTGTTCGTAATTCTAATTCCTATTTTAAGTTTAGCAGCCATATTTCTAGCGGCCACATATTGTAACTGACTGTACACCAATTTTATCAAAGTGTTCATTTAAGAAGTTTAAAACATAAAAAATATTTATTCTTATATTTATTTAATTGCTGATTTGATTTCAGCTTAAATTACACTTACTTACTTTACACTATTCCAGTAATTGACGACTAAAGGGAACTAATAGGGAATATGCATGAAAATTTTTTTTCACATTTATTTTCAGAATATAAAAATACTGTTAATACTGTAATAATATTTAAAAACGAAATTAAAATCCGACAAATATCAAGGAAGCTATAAGCTTTTAAAGATTATTATCTGTCTCTTTCTTGCAAAAATACTAAAAACGAAGTTTTACATGTATTTTAAATGGTGAAAGTGTAATATGACGTCACATAACATATCACCCTCTTTGTCTAATCGAGAATTTCAATCATTCATATCTCGCTTATTTTTAAAGTTATTTAAAAAGTAATTTGACCTTGATATTTGTCAAGTAAACATGCTTCAATTCAAGTGAAAAAAAATTTGCATGCATATTCCCTATTGGGTTGACAGGTACATGAATAGTGTAAAGTCTGTAAACTACTATTCAATTTTTTTATAGTACAGTGTAATGTACTATAAAATGTAAATGGGCATACATTTTTCTGAACCACCCGGAATTTGAAACAAAAATATGTACAATATATGACATTCATATACATATAAAAATACATATATACCTATTTATGTATAAATAATATATAATTTTTGTATACATAAAGTAAAATTACCAGTTCAGTTAGTTTTATTTTAAATAACCAAAAGCCAGCCCACTTTTTTCAGTAATATTATAAAATATATATTATTACTTAAGTCATGTTAAAATTTTACATAGATACTTATATATATATATATTTATATATATATATATATATATATATATATATATATATATATATATATATATATATATATATATATTTCATCTCTTTCTATTCTATGCTTTATATTTTCATAATAAAGTATATTCCTTTTCTGTTAAATTATTATTAATAGGTAATTTTAATAAATTCTATCTTTGTTTTGTATGTATACAATTAATATTTAACTAACTTTATTCAATAATACTCTTAAAGATTATTTTATTTTATTTGGTTTTTTTTTTTTCAATTTATTTTACAAAATACTCTTGTGTCTGTAAATATATGTATTGAGTGAGATGCGAGCGATATTTGTTTAAAATATTTTATGGGTATAACTTGTTTAACAAGGTAACAGTCAGGGTAATCAAATATATCAAATTTTTAAATACTTCTGCGCATATTGCTGATTAAATTTTTAACGTGCATGCTCAATATATAGTAATATATATATATATATATATATATATATATATATATATATATATATATATATATATATATATATATATATATATATTTATATATATATATATATATATATATATATATATGTATATATATATATATATATATATATATATATGTATATCACGCATGCGTAAAAAATTAATTATAAGAATGTTTACACACCTTTTAAAATTCAGTGATTTAGAGTGATTTAAAATACACAAAATTAATTCATGCTTAGAATATGACTAAACTGATCAAAATGAAGAAATAAAAGGTCCTTTGAATATTGATTAGGAAATGTTTTCCAAGTGAAGGGAAAATTTACTTTTTTGTCACTAAGCTGAAGAACCTACTATACTTCGTATTTCGCAAAGATAACGTTACTTGATTCTTACGAAGAAATTTTCTAATGAATGCTTTCGATCATAGAAAAATATTATTTTACGCTATTTTTCCCCGGAGCTTTTTATGAAAACACAGCATTTCCAGACCAAAGTTCATATGAAGTAAAAGTACCTACTACTTCGTCTCTCGCAAAGAAAATGTTACTTTTAGCCTGTGAAAAAAATTAGCAAACTCTGTTGAAAAGTGGTTTCATGCTGGGGAACATCCTTAAAGCATTCACACATTGGGGACTCGGGGAAATAACTTTATTTTCTTCTTTTAAGCTTAATAAAAGTTGTTTCAGGTCCATTAAATAATATAGATAAATGTTATACTTTTAAGGCTTGTATATAACAATTTTTTTTTTATGATAGAATAAATATTAATTTTATTTACCCACCGCTTCCACTACTTAAAATATTTATCAACACTTCCAACAAATTTGTCTTCAGTGAATATACCATATGTATATTGTATTACCACGTGACTAATTCACGTGTGTAAAATTTCATAGGTTTAACTCAATGCAAGATTCTTCCTCTCACAGCCGTTGCCTTCATCAATCCAGAACATATTCCCTAAAATTTATTTATTTTTATTCTTAGATTAAAAATTAAATTTAATTACCCGCCGCTTCCACTACTTAAGGTATCCACTAACACTTTTATCCACAAAATTTCCATTCAGTGAATATTCTATGTATAAAACGATATTAAATATACTTAATTATGTCACGTGGCTTATACATGTGTGTAAAATTTCAAAGGTCTAGCTAAATCCAATCGATATTTTCATAGCAAGATTTGACTTCAGCTAAAAATATAGTTTTCGGCCTCTCTGACCTCTAAATCGGCTAACTCCATCCTAACACATTGTTTGCCAAAATCATTCGAGAGTTCATTTTGGCGTACTCTTTATTATAACAATCCTAGAAGCATATGAACTCTTATAGGTGGAGAGGCTGAAGCCTGGCAAATGGGTCTTTCTAAGCCTTTTTTACCAACCCCTAAAGAACCAACTCCGTCAACCTCTTCTGCCTCCCGCCAAACCCGGTTCGTATTCTCTACCCCTGTTTTCATTGCCAACCTACCTGTCCTCTTAGCGAATGACCGTAGATAATTTTGCTTTACCTCAGCTTCCCAGTTTCGGTTGAGTCGAAAGCTAGGTGCCTCATGCTCTGTAAGGACATTCTGCCAGTTCATTGCCAATATCATAAGAGATAGGTGCATTTCGAGTCGAGTGACCAGTAATTACCCCAACCAGGTGGTATATCTCTTTCCGGTTTTCGCCAATGAGCTAGATTGACCTCGTGACATTTTATTAACTCCAAAATAAAGAAGAGAATTAAATAAGAATAAATGGCTCATTTATTTCTCATTTTCACTCTTATCGTAAGCAGAGAGGGTTACAAATAATTACTTGAATTCGGAACTCTTAACAACAAATTGTGACATCCCTGTGCACAAAATAAACATCGCATCATCTTTTCCACTACTATTAACTATACTCTCTCAATGCACAACAAAATGCAACAACGAACGAACAAACTATATAGAGAAAAGATGATAGCTGGAAATGTTGTTATAGCGCTCGTTGTTTGTTCATTGAAGTAAGACACAACCAATAATAAATAAATAGTAATGACTGCGAAAACAACACAGTCAGTGATGTGTCCGTAGTAAATAGTATAGAGATCGGATATGTTTGTTCAATCATACATACAACAACAAACCGAAGCGAACAAATACAACATCAACAAAACAACAACTATTATAAAGTACCTACACACTCGCACAGGTAAATAAATGTACTTGGTTTTGTTGTATGTTTAAAATCAACTATCTAAAACGTTGTCTTTTTGATTTTTTCCAACCAATCATTGCATGTGGAGGCTGTTTTCTTCACCAATAAGAAACTAGTATATAATATACATACCATCAACTGTGTGTAATATATACAAAACAGTTTATATACTTTTTATATATACTTTAATATAAATTATTAGTTATGTATATATATATATAGAAAGAAATTTAATTATTTAAACTTTACGGAAAAAGTATATAATAAAAATGTTGTTCTTTATTAATTAATTAAATTAAAATTGTTAATTATACAAACTAGTTTTCAACTTAAAAATTAACATTTAATTTATTTATATTAGATTTTATTTGTGTTAACACGCATCTATTTAACGAGGGAGCAGCAAGGGCGGGGAATGAATCTATTAATTTTAAATATAATAATAAAAATTAATTTTTATTCGTATTAATTAGTAAAACTCTATTCTATTTAAATATAGATGTGATTTTTCTCTTTCATTTAGCAATTTAGATTTATGTATGGTTTCCGGTATATTATATAGTAATATAATAAATTGTTTCGTGTCGAGTGTAGCTCGATGATATAGTTATAAATTATGCTACTGTATTTGATATATATGTATACTGTCATTCGATTGATTGTATTGAAAGTTTAAGGGTTAAGGTAAATTTAAAGGACGTAATTCGTTCGCAATGAAAATATTTTGAAAAAAATATATAATGAAAATGTAACAATATTTTAAGATACTAGCGAAAGTTTGAACAAAATTTTATGTCTACAGTATTCATAAATGAAATTAATTTACTTAAGCGTACTTTTTACATTTTATTGGGAGTAGAAGTTTTGTAATCGTGGATCATTGAATAAAAAGTCTTGTGTGTATTTGATTATTAATTATTCATTGAAGAATCTATTCTGACTATCTTATTAAAACTACAAAACACATCTCCTTGTATTCATTCCAACTCTTTGTATGGTCAAAAACCACGTGTGTTCCCAATACAAGTCTGTACTGCGAATTTTGGCTTTAATGTACTTCGTTTAATTGCATAAACGAATTTAAATTTTATGTTTTACCAAAATAACATTATCCTTTCAAGTAAACCAAATATGTTTACCAAATATTAAATAATATAATAACATTGATTTGTGCCTTGTTTATTCAGATTTCGGAAAAATGTTCCGAATAAATGTTGTTAGTAACCACAGATTTTGAACTACTGAGACATACCTCCACCGAAGTCTACAAAATTAAATTAAATGCAGAAAGTCCCCAAAAAAAGCACGAAAATACGCATAAACCCCTCTAGTTATCGCAGTTTTAATTTTGGAAAAATCAAAATATTTATTGGAAATTACATTATCAATTATTGTACAATTTAGTTTCACAATTTTACAATCGTTTTTTCTGTAACTTTAATATTAAAATTGTAAAGCAAAATCCTAAATATCTGTATGTAGTTGTTAAAGTTTTAGAAAAAAATGACCAGGTCATGTATTCTAGTGAAGTTGATTTTGTACAACTTTCTTACGAAAAAGTTTACTATTTTTCTAATAGTAAGAGAGATATTTTGTGTATTCTTTTTCCCCTTTCAAGTCCCAAATGTACATTCAAATTTTTATTCAGATATGCACATTTAGTCCTACACAATAATTAGTAAGATGAAAGGTAATCAAGGTCTATTTCCAAAAAAGAAGTGATATATTTATTCTGAAATTCGCAAGTTGACGAATTCCTGCGTAACGAATTTTTAATTTGAATTATAAACTTGACATTATTTACACGATAAGAAAATCAACTGGCAGATATATCGCCTTATAAACTTAGATACTCTGGATATTACTGATTTTCAAACGGCACGTTTATCTCAAATATAAATGTATCTAATCAACCATATAAGATCCATAATAATGCAGTAATCCGAATATATTAAATGAGGCATGAAATGAATAGCCGTCACACGTGTAATAAGCAGATCATAGACTATGTATACACACAAAAAAATATCAACAAAATTAGTCAAGTTAATACGAAAATTTACACGCACGTGAACAATATTTATTTGCAATTAATCTTTTGATCTTTCCGAATATTTACATTATATACCATTTATAAATTATTCTTCATAAAAAGTCAAAGTTTGTCATAAATCTTAAGCTATATGATATATGACCTGGAATATATGTTTCTAAATATATACTAATCAATTTTATTAATGATATACAATTTTGATATTAATTTACGACCCATATGGTAATCATTCTGATAAGTAAAATAACCCAATTATTTGCAATGCATGAATGAATCATTTTTGATAAGGACTTACTGTTTTTGATTAAATTAGTGGATCCAGAAGAGGAAAAAATGAGTGCCTTCAAAAAGATAAATGTAAACAGAACCAAGTTCTTGCATATTTTCGAAAAAAGTGTTGAAATCTAAATTAGGCCAACCGAGCAATTAGAAGGTTTTCCTTACTAGCTATCAAATATTTTACCAAACAAATTTATCTATAACGTAGTATAAAAATATCTGACAGCTTGCAGTAAAATATTCTATGGATAACTTTGCAATGGCTTGGCCCTCGAGCATATATCATTGCGGATTTCGGTGAGTATGCGAGGACTATGTTCTTAACCACCGGCGCAAAAAGAGGGATGTTATAAGTGTGAAGTCAATGTGTGTCTGTTTGTCTCTCAGTAGCATCGTAGCTCTCAAACGCGCGGACCGATTTGAATGTGGGTTTTATTAGATAGTTGGTTTCCTTGCCATCGTTCTTTGCTATGTTTGATCAAAATTAGTTCAGTCGTTAGAAGATTATCAGATCTATTCCAAGATGATGTATAGGCATGTTATTAACATTTGTCATTTTACATATAAATTTGGTGGAGGTAATGAGAAGTTCTTATTTTTTGTATTAAGATTATATAAACATTTAAAGTTAGATTTTTTTGAGTTGGGGGTTTTTAAAATTTTACTTGTAAAGATATATAATTGTATATAGTTTTTGTATTTACATTAAATTTAAATTAAAAATTATATTAAAAATTTAAAATAAAATTGTTTGTTTGAATTTGAAGTGAAAACTTCTTTAACGTTACTAAGCTGCAAATATCCATAGAAATTTGTCATTGCAAATCACTTTTATGAAATAACTACTACGTTTATTAAAAACTAAATGCCCGCTTAGACTTGGCACTGTAATTATGCCTAAACTATTTGTTGTAGGAAACAAATGTTTCTTTTAAAGGTTGTTCGTTTTTATTAGATAAACATTTTTTACATTTAAAAATTTTCTCTACATCGCATCGTTTAAAAGTTTGATTTTTACGTATCATCCACGTGGCAGATATGAATGAAATGCAAACTATTTCTAGCCATTTACCTTCCTCAATAAACTATCTTTCCAATGGAACTACCATTCGCACGAACTTTTTAAATCGAACTGGTTATTCCTGAGATTGGCGAGTTCAAGCATAGATACTATTCAGCTTTATAATATTAGTATAGATTAAAAAAATACAATTAACAACTATGATTTGATTGATTCATAGAAATAATGAATTACCTCACGTGAGTGGAGGTCCGATGAAATTAATTGTATTTTTTTTTTTGGACATTTTATGACGATTATCAGTTCAATAAATTTTTTTTAATGTAAATTAAAATCTGTTCTTAGATTTGCAAATACGAATCTAAATTATAGGTATAAAAACAGAACTTTATACACTAGGCGGATATGTTTATAAATCATACAAAAAATATACCATAAAAAATATTTAAATTTTTTGGACATAGTTATAAGTCATCGAAATATTTGCGGTTATATCCATTAAAATATTTGTATACTTACAACTAATATTTTGTAAGTGTGTACATTACTGTAATCAGGGTGAAGTAGTTACGTATAAAAAATATAGCAACGTCAAAAATATAATTTACACATTAAATTTCAAATTTTGTCACAATTCCTAGAACAAGTACATATTTCGACTACAAGGTAGTTATCACCAGTATGGTGCGTGTCTCACAATAATATTAACAAATTTTCGTGTTTTATATGATCGGACTGAGGTAGTACCTGAAGGATTATTTGAGTTGACTGACCAATTAAGAGATTAAGCGTGTGAAAAGAAAGTCCTACCCATTTATTAGCGGTATTCTTTTCTGACCATGCGGTGTTATTATTGTCAATAAGGTGAGGGTGTTGATCGAAGCTAATCTTGACATTCCGGTATTAAATTTTTGAAAATGGTTTAATTTTATTCAATCAGAATTTGGAATTGGCCCATTGTCTAAATTCATTATCTGTTTTCTTAATTTGTGTATGTAGATACTTTCGTATGCATCTAATTCTCTGGGGTTTTGTACCGATTTCAGTAGATATAAATTCAATTTTGTGGTCGTTCTCAATAACGTGCGCAGCTATACACGATTTTTCGGTTCTCCCAAATTTCACATGAGCCTGATGTTCTTTGATTGGAGTTCCGATTTGGCAACGACTTTGACCAACATAAATTTTCGAACAGCTTTGACAACTGACACCATATAATGCTCGATTGTTTTTCATTGGTAATTTTATCCTTAGGGTTGCCCGAGAACTGTTTAACACTCTTTGATTATTTTAGTTCTCTTTGATTATTTTAATAATCTTTATAATAATTTACATAGGTAAATAACAATATTTATTTAGATTAGTTATTTGATTTAGCTAATTACATTTTAATTCATTCGTTTAGTTTTTATTTTAAACGTGCAGCTGGTTCTTTGCTTTCTACACAAAAAAAACCAAAAACTATATAAATTCTAAGCAAAATTTCTTTCAATACATGTATCGAGCTTATCAATGTACAGTCAAAATGTACAACTACGGAAAGTTCTCATCAATATATAGCGAGCAGAAAAGGCGTGATTTTAAATTCAAACTTAAAATAGTAAACAAATAATAATTGTATTGTATGGCCCTCAGAGCCATAAAATTGAGATATGCTCACATTTCCAATAATCGAAATTATTATGAAGACATATTATTAATGTCGGAGGACAATAAATTTTACATTTATTTACAATTTTATATTGATGAAAATTTGTATTTGACTGTACCTACAAATTTTGTACCTATAAAGGTTCCATTTCTTGCACCTATAGACCATGGTTATGAAAAAAAAGAGGTATATATTATCCTCGCGTACAATATGTAAACGCATTAACAAAAATATGTTAGGGTATGTACTGTAATGTATTAGTAATATGTAAAAGTATATGTGTATGCATAGGACAGCATACTTTACAGTTTGTGGCACGCTTCGCAACGGAAATATCACAATTATAGTGTCGCATACTAATTTCATTTACTCATACATATATTGGAAACTTATGTACGTGCTAAAAATTTTATAAGCGGTAAGCAAAAAAAATCATATACACAATAGCTTTAACACTCTTGAATAATGTGTTGTGTTATTTTTTTTTTTGAGGAATTTGTTTGCCTTTTCTAAGCCAAAATTAAACTTATTAATTGGAAATCACTTTTTGAATGAAAAAGAGATCTAAAAGAATATTACCGCTTGAACACCGTGTCTGTTATTGTGTGGCACCGTATAATGGTGACCAATTTAGGAAATTTTCAATGACAATGTGTATGATTTAATTATTAGTCATTCAAAATTTCGATTTTAAATATTTATTCACAAAAATTTGGTTACGATATATGTTAAAAAGTCAGATTTGTGTTACATATCCAGCATCGAATTGGATAGCCGACCTAAAGGTCGCGAGTGGCATTATAACTTTAATGACGTGCATTTTTTTAACCCGACTTCAAAAAAGGAGGATGGTTCTCAATTCGTCTGTATTTTTTTTAATGTGTGTCCCCTCTGAACTCCGTCATTTATGACCCGATTTTGAATTTTTTTTTTGTTTTAAAGAGTTTGGTTTCCCATTGGTCCCATTGTCACCAAATCGCATTCTGATGAGGGGATCCCCGGGAAATCGAGGAAAATCCTCATTTTATATGTGATAAACGATTTCTGCGAAATTTTAATTTTTTGAAGGGGTATACTCTTTCATAGTGGGAAAATAAGAAAATTTTTTTAAAAAACGACTTCAAAAAAATTTTTTACAAAAAAAAACCGATTCCAAAAAAAAAAATTTTTACAAAAAAAATAACAAAATGCTTGTAAAAAAAACTGAAAATCTGTTATAAAAAAATGCACTAAAAATTATAAAAAAAAAAAAAAAACGGATAAAAAAAAGTGTTATAAAAAATGCACTAAAAATTAGCTGGTCGTTTAGTATGTCTACCCATATTTAGACAAATAAAATCAGTTATAGAGCTTCAAAGTCACTAAAAAGCGAGAAATAAAACCTATTTTGACAAAATGGAAACCCGACTTCAAAAATCAAATATTCTATAACAAGAAATGCACTAAAAAGTAAAAAATAATTGCATATTATTGTGCCAATTTTAGTTCACCTAAGCAAAAATTTTTAAATATATATGTACAATTATTGTTATTTTTGGAGGCGTTGTCCAAAAGTTATGTGAATTTCTCTATGCTGACACCGCCTCCAAAAATAACAATAATTGTACATATATATTTAAAAATTTTTGCTTAGGTGAACTAAAATTGGCACAAGAATATGTAATTATTTTTTTACTTTTTAGTGCATTTCTTGTTATAGAATATTTGATGTTTGAAGTCGGGTTTCCATTTTGTCAAAATAGGTTTTATTTTTCTTAATAATTGACAAACTGCCGATATCGGGATTCGAACCCATAACCTCCTAGTTTCCAAGTAGGCATACTGCGCAGACATAACGCTTTAGATCGCTCGGCCATTTGGACTGGCAACTTTAATAAAACCAATCGGCTTGATTTTTACAAAACAAATTTTTCTCTTATTTTATTCTAGTCCGATTTTTCATGTGTTGAAAAATTGTTTTTTACAATACACTCGAGTCAAGTCAAATTATAACATCCCCTTAAACTTGGAACATAACACATCCTGCATAAATTAAGAGACTTATGGCGGTAGATATTATAGAGAGAGGTAATAAAATTATAAAAATATATTTTAGATTGTGGAAGGATTTGTATTTAATTTTTGTTTTGTTCGTTTTTTTTTTTGTTACTTCTTTTATGGAGACGAAAAAGATTGTTAACTTGCTGTTGAAATTTTATTAATACAAATCACGTCTTTATTAAGTGACAACGAAGTTAGTTACTTCACCACACAAACTAGCTAAGTAAGTAGCTATATATATAATTATATATATATATATATATATATATATATATATATATATATATATATATATATATATATATATATATATATATATATATATATTGACTTAAAGCGTGTGTTTTGTTTATTTGTAAACTTAAATGTCTGTCTATCGATCGAATAACATTCAATGGTGGTCAATGACAAATATTCTTTTTTTTTAAACACAAAAGTTATTTTGTTGTTGCATTTTTAAATATGTGTGTGTGTGTGTTTGTGTATGGATGGAGGGACCTTAAAATAAATAGTTTTGTTTTATAAATTTTTTAAATTGTATTTCTAAATATGGAAATTTCAGTTCGTTTATATTGCCAATAACATGATGACTTGAAACTCTATAATTATCGAATACTTTATGTCTCCAATTATTGGCCAGTTACGTAAAAGAATTCTGTATAAATTGCAATAGATTATTTTTGTTGAAAACGATTTTTTTTTTTTTGATCCAGGTGAGTTAAATATCGATTTGCGAGTTGTATAGAATACGTATTCTATAACTTTGACTATTTCGATTTTGTCTCTTATGAAATCGTTTACTGACGCAGAAGTCTTTTAGAGGTACCAGACAAAATACTAGACCAATACAATATTTTCATAATACATGTGTCAAATATTAATAAACAATGCATGCCAAAATTACCATAATTTTTATCTATGCATAACTTATGCTGGTTTCACAGTCTCTGTCCTTTTTTACGGGAAACATAAAACAAAGTTTTATTAGGTCGGAATAGTATTTTTTTTAAGGTAAATAATCCATAGATTTCGTTGTAGAGTATATTAGCTGACATTTTGCTTATTTATTTTTTCACTTGGAAAACATAGAACTCATAAAGTCTTGGAACGATTTTGATAAATTAAAATAGGTATTGAAAATATGCAACATGAAATTTTGAACTGAAACCGAAAAAGTTGAAGTGGGAGCGCAGGGAAGTATTAATGAAACCTTCATCAATAATTATTGTAATGAAAAACCATTAGTCGATGTGGGTAAGTTCAGGTAAAAGTTTTATGTCTATGCTAGAGCAATGCAAATATCATAGGAAATATCTACGCTTATGTGGCAAATCGACTGAATTGAATCACGGCTCACCGCCATGATCCATTATTAGAATCCTGGCTAATTTGATCTTCAATCAGCCTACATATTATAATTAAATGCGTATTAATCATATAAAAATTCTGGAGCTGACCGATAGATTGTAAGATATAAATTTTTTAACATCCTGGTACAATAGAGTTTTACATCAAAACATGCCGGAGAATTTCACTTTATAAAAGAAATAATAATAAAAATACTCTCTTTAATGTGCTATAGATTAGACGATAAAAAAATTCATCCAAGATAAATTTAGTCCATTGGGTCATTCAAAACCAAATATCAATGTTCGGGCGTATATACCGGAGTTTATTTTTTCTATTTTGAATTATCCATTGTATACCATATATATGTGGAATATATAGAGATTTAATTCTTCTTTCTTCATACCGGCCCAGTAGCCGAGAGGTTTAACACACTCTGTCTACTTGGGAAGGGAGGATATGTGAGGATGTGAGTGGAGTGGAAGAAATTTTTGTGTATAGGCTAGGAATTGGTAGGACATGCGGCTGCAGCCGACTATGATAGGAACTATGCCGATATTCATCTGGAGTTCGTGAAGGAAACTGCAAAAAGCCTTCTCAAGCATAGCCGGTTACTTCGTTCTTGTCCATACGCCGACAGTTTAGTCAATTAACCGTCCCCCTTTTTTTTTTTAATAATTGACAAAATGCCGATGTCGGGATTCGAACCCATAACCTCCCAGTTTCAAAGTAGGCATACTGCGCAGACATAACGCCTTAGACGGCTCGGCCACTTGGACTGATGTATAAATAGTGAGTTTTATTTTGAAGAACTTACTGTATTATTACACCAACTACCTTAACAAATATCAAACAAAATCAACTAATCATGTATCTCCCCTCTTAACAATTTCTATATAATGTCAAAACAAGCAAAATGGAATAAATTATACAACAAATTGACGCTGATTAGTAGAATTGAGACAATTTCCAACAGTATCAAACAAAAATTGAGATCAATAAATATTATTTCTAATAATGTTTACTCTAGTCTGATAGATCTGAAAGACCATATAACAAAACAGGTCTCTGTGGTTGTATTTTTCTATCTTTTTTTTTTTCAAATAATTATAATCGTCAGTCTTCCCGTCTTTTTTAAGTCTGTTTTTCACATTATCAATGGAGATTAGTTTAGTAAAAAAAAAGTAAAAGAAAAAAAATACAATTGTGTGCTGTTTTGTTGTTGTTGTTGTTGTTGTTGTTTGAAGAAAACAACAGAAACATTGAATGTCATCACACACAACAAACAAACATCGATCGATTGTCTTGAGTCTTGACTTGACTCAGGTTGTTGTTTAAGTCAGTCATCACCTTTATGCATATTATAATATATGTGCATATATGTAAAAGTATGTGTATATATTTTACTATGGACATAGGTAAACCACCTTCTTACAAACCATTCATTACCTTAGGTATATAATATTTTAACTATGTTTATATAGAGTGTTTCATGAATATTTATGTTAATAGAGTAGGCTACGACTACTTGATTAGATCACGATTTAGAAGTTTCGATTTATAAAATATGTAACTTACGAATTCCTTCCAAAATATACGGCAAGCTTTATTTACCAACAAAAACTGAAAAGGTTCAAGTATTTATCTAGAGATTCAATTTCAAAATTTTAGCTGAAGTGTAATTACTAAAAAATTCCCAAGTGAAAATTGTAATAACTTCATGATCTAGCGCACAATCTCTAGTAGAGTTATTTGTACAAACGATGAATAATATCATAAATAACATTTCTTTATATTGGAACCTTTTACACGACCTCCGATATGACCCAACCTATACGCGAATATGGAACGTTGTGTAAAAGGCTACAATATATTTGAAAATGTGCGAAAACATCCGATTGTCGAAATTTAGTGTTAATGATACTACAATTTTTTTATTATAGATACGCGATTATTGACCTCAGGTTTAAGTTGTCAAACATAATTTGGAATTTCATTAGGTCTTCAAGACTTATTGTCCTTTTCTCATGTTTAAATCAATATTGATGAGGTGTTTAGCAGAAAGGTCATCAATAGTACGTCAAAATCATCAAGTTTTATAGTTCATTTGAAAACTGAAATGCTAGTGAATACTTACTACTTGCTAGTGCTAGTACATATTTAAGCATCAATAGAGCGTCTAGAGCATCATTTTAATATAGTTTTTTCAAAATGTTTGGTTTTATTTCATTATATTATGTATATACAACACCAAAAGTTGTGCTAAAATTTTAAAATTTAATAATTGATTTATACCTTATTTATTCGAATTTCGGAAAAATGTTTCGAATAAAAGTTGTTAGTGTAGTTAAAATGAAAAACTTTTATTCGAAGCATTTTTTCGAAAACCTAATAAATAAGGCACAAAGTAATTATTCAACTTTTAAATTTAGGTCGACTTTGGCGTACATAAATATTACCTACAAATGTAGTTTCAACTTTAAAAATTATACTTTATCAATATCTATTTTATATACCATGAAGTCAATATAATTTCAATCTCCAAACTTATTCTGGAATTTCCAGCCTTATAATTTCTGCATTCTTTTAACATCCACAATTTCAATTTTGAATGAGACATAATAATTTTAAGTTAAAAATTGTAACTGAAGAACAGTCTTTTTAGTTACACTTTTTCCATAATTAATAATTTCGATATCCCTTTTTGTTGCGCTAAACTCTAGACAGGTCATCAGTTTTGTACTTTACATGTCTGTTTGACAACTCTGATGACCTGAAAACATTATATTCAAGAAACAAGAGACCAAAAGGATTACTTGTATGCTCTTTTGTAGCGCTAAATTTCGACGGAAATATTTACTTTAGTGTCGCTAGTGCATGCGACTGGGCTTTAAACATTTAGATATTTTTAAATTAAACACTATGTATAAGTGATAAGATAGGAAATCGAACTTTAGATTGGTATATGTATTTTGATGTATAGGTTTTGCTTGAATTATGTTTTTCTGTCATAATACATCTTTTGCATTCATTACTTGTAGCTTGTAAAAAGAATGTAAATTTTATGCTTATTAAGTGAAATTGTTTTTATCTTTATAAAGATAATGAAGATGGTCATATCATATAAAAAATTATGATATGGCCTCACAAGGGAAAAGCAAAGACTAATTATTTCGTATAATAAAGATTTTCACATAGAATTAACAAATCCAATATGTTATCCTATTTTGATAATGGTTACAAACAAATTTCGAAGTTTTGAAGGAGAACCAAGGAAAACAACACATAATTTTAAGTACTAAAGTTGTAGAGGAATACTATTTAAGACAAAATATTTATCTTCTTAGAAAAGGAGTTCTTTTTATATATTAAATATACAAAAGTATAATTATAATTGAACAAAAATAAGATCTGACTTTAATTTTTTTTTCTTTCAAAAATAAAAATGAAATCTATTTTATTTTATAATATTATATGATCGTGTTTGTGCAAAGTATAAATTAAATTTTGTAAAACAAACAAACAAACAAGTTGAAACCGTAAGCCTACTTAACAAGTTGAAACCGTAAGCCTACTTAACAAACAACTATTATATTACTGTATGTACATAGAATCGGTGAATGTGAATTCCTATAACCATGGCTAAGTGGTTAGACAGGAGGGGTATTATAACTTGTATTATTGTTGTTTCATATCCCAGTCGAGCCAATATAATTTCTAATAAAATTTATACATTATCAAACCCTCTAAATGCGACCGTGGCTGACAAGAAACTAATTTTTCGAAAAGTTTCTACAAAAAAATATGTTTTTCAAAAACAATATTTTTTGATTTGTTTGAACATGTTATTCTTCTGGCAGTATAAAGGAAAGCGATTCACGGATTCTATGATAAGTTAAAAATTTACCATTGACTAGTAAAGATGAGTTAAGAATTATCATTTGATCAGTTAGCATCAAGTTAAAAATTTGCATTGGACGAGTAAAGATCACGTTACATATAAAAATTGTTGTACTGTATTCAGAAAAAAATGAAACCAGTATTGAATGTAAAATTGTATTGTATAGAGAAATAGACTCATAATTGTTGAATTAAATTCAAGTCAATTTTTTTTTATCAAGTGTTATAAATTCTGGTTTGATTTGAATCATAAAGTTTTTGTTTTTATTTAAATTTTTTATTCTTTCTTAAATCAAGTGCGTGTTGTTCTGATTGGAATAAATTGAGTAAACTTTTACTAATATTTTGTGTTTCTTTGTGTGTTAAATATCGAAGTCTGTTTTGGTTCTACAGGGCTGTTTTGGAAGTTAAAGATAGTCCAGATACCACGACAAACTACCTAAAATAAACTAAGATTAAATTTTGACTGATGTAAATATCGTCACGACTCTCGCGTCAAATATCAAATGATTCAACATTTGCAATTTTATTATATTATATTTATACGTAACCTAATGTTACATTAACAAACTGTAGAATATTTTCAAGAAACCAAATAATTACTTTAAGAATGCTTTATATATATAAAAATCGACGAAACATATATAGACATAAATACAGTATGTGATATAAGATATTGGACATATTGATAGGATTTCTTAAAATTAACACAGAAATAAACTGTGACTTTTAAGAAAATCGTTACAACCCAATGATATGATACACACCCTATATTTATATACATAGTATGTGGTGATATGTATTATTATCATTGCAGTACATAATAGGTATGTGTATGTGTGCTGTAATGTTAACTCTATTGGTGATGAGACCACCAAGAGCCCACGTGCAGTTAATACCTATATAATAAGCAGAATATAATACCTTTATATAAGGCTATTATATACACATAAGCATTATAAATGCTGCATGTACATTTTTTTTCTTCAATATATCCCGTACGCATGTGATACGTGACACTTAAAACTTAATTTTTTTTACGTTTCTGATGTTTTAATAACCGTTTTTTTTTCTTTATTACTTTAATATGTCTATAGTGAAGTACATAGGAACATTGCAGCGATTTGATATGTGACCAAGAGTTTTTATTATTTTCTATACCTGTCTTTGGAGTTATTATATTCAGTGATAGCATTCGTCAAATAATGTTGCAGATTTGAGATGTTCAAGTCCGGAAATGCATTGTTTCCGTAATAGAACCCCAGAAGATGGTGTCAAAAACTAATTATTCGGAAGTGCATTAAACGTGTATGGATATTTTTTTATTTGAGGAGTTTTTAGTTCTACCGTTTGCCGAATTGCAGTTCATATGAATTATTTTTCATATTTTAATGTAAACTATAGATCCCAGAGACTTAAGTTAATGTAATTCCTGAAAAGGGCCATTTTTTCGATTGAAATTAGTTCTATCACCTCCTAAAGTTATATGGAGTAAATAATTTGCAATACCCTAATACCATAAATATCTAATTGATATCATGCTCAAGGTCAAAGGTTTTGATGAAAATAATTTCATGTTTTGATTTCATGATTTCAAAAACTACCTGAATTATTTTAAATACTAGTCATTGATCAAACATTATCATTAAAGTAAGATGAAGTGGAACATGTCACTATTTATCATCATTAAGGGAACATTTTATTATTAATCAACAATTTTGCCTGAATTTGAATGGATATGATATTTAAAAATTTGTAAATATATATGTTCCATGCTCATAAAAAATTTATAGTTTTTTTTAAGTTGAACTGCAAAAATTTGTCATTTATAAAGTTGCATATTATAAACTTTAAAGCCACAATCAGGTAAAATATTTTTAGGTTATACTTGAATTAGGGTTAGATACAATAAAATAATTTTTTTTTAAATTTTTTTGGCTTTTCTTAAATTTTTTTGGTTTATTTACTTTTCGGATGTGTTCCCTTATGACGTAGCGTTCACCGGCCTCTTGTTCCCTCAATGACGTGTAACTCACAGTATTGGTATTCAAACTAATAGATAGATATATTGATATAGATATATCTTGGGGCTTAAAAAGTATTTCACTTCCCAAACTCTTGGCAATGGCCAGGAGTCTGCTTATCAGGTTTTTCAGAAAGTTCATATACTCGGGGTAAGATGCACCGAATATCCTGTATTATTTTTATTATATCTTGAATCTGCTGTAACCAAGAGATTTGCAGTTAAAAATGATGTGGCTGAATGTTACTTCCTCTTCGCCGCATAATCTGCACATATTGGACCAATTGTGGAGTCCTATTGTGTTGTGAAGCATTCGTAGGTATCATATCCGGTGGAGAATCTGGCGACCTTCCGAAGTTTTATCCAACCTCTTGGATAACAGTAAAACAACCTCTTGGATGCATTCCGAAACTGTATTTTTCCAAGCTTTTGTTACGGTATATTTTCCTGATGATCAGGAAATCTTTGGAATCGTACAGTCTTTGGAATTCCTAAAATAGGTTCTGGGCCTTCAAAATAATAAATTTTAACCGAGTCGAATTCATCTGCACAGAATATTTTCCCTGCAATTTTTTAAAGCGTTAGGTCATCATACTAGGACATCATATAGGCCAGAAAAACATAAATGCTGAGAGACATTAACCGTAACGCGTGAAATTAACCACAATCATTATTTGAACACACAAAATCGAAGAACGTTCCCCTGATGACATTGGAACATGCCAAGCTAAAAAATGCGTATTAAAATAAAATGAATCTTTCAATGGCCAAACAGTATAATGGATTCACGCAAATTGGTTTTTTGACATCGAAAATTTCCTGTTTCGCGTAGCAATCCAATCTTGTGCACGATCAGACGTATTAGCAAAACAAAGACGATAATCAAACTAATAAAGATGTAAATATACTCATCATCTGTAAAATAAATATCCATCATTAACAAGTTGTGATAAAAAATAAACATAAGTCACAAGTCATCAGATGAAACATAAACAGATAATGTTCATGTTGAGCTACAAGAATGAAGCACATAAGAGCTACATACAATTCCGAACACAATATCAAAACGGACATAAACACACACGACAACAAAATATTCAATAAAACACATACAGAGACACAACATAGTGAAACAGGAAGGGAGTGTTCGGGTGTTCCGCCCCTCACAGTGAAGGTGTGGCCCCCTTTTTTTTTAGTTAGTTACATGTTGTTTCATGCCTCATTTCACTATACTTAAAACTCTTTTTTTTATTATTTTGTGTTGGTATTATTGTTATTAAAATCATGGTTCACTTGTTCTGAGATGATAATGATGATTCCAAAAAGTTTTTTTTTTTTTTTCATTTTTGGGATTGGCTTTTTTATATAGAAATAAATTAATATACAAAAATTAAAAGGTTTTTTTATTATTGTGAACAATATTGTTAAATTAAAGTTAAAAAAAGAGAAAAAAATGTTTGTATGTAGGTTTTTTTTTTTGGAATAATACATTTTTTAATTTCTTGACGTTAGGAGGGCAGTCAATTTATATAAATCATATATGAGAGTATATGAGGACATTTTTCTGTAATAATAATAATAACGTCTTCTCCACCTCTGACATTACCGAATATGGGTTTAATATCGAAAGGGGTTGGAGATTTATTTATTGTATGACTTGTATGTTAATATATTAGAAATTTTGTGTGGATGTATTATCATTTTAAAAACTGGCCAAGTGCGAGTTTGACTCCCACATTGACGTCTTCGTATCTTAAACTAGACACGTTGTATTACTCACAGATTTCTATTCATGATTGAATTTAATTTTAACGTACTGATATTGTTGAAGGGAATGTCTGACATAAACCTAATTTGCAAAATCTTTTCCCACATATACACAGTAAAAATATCTAGTCCAGAATTTACCACGGTTACTGTTACAACTAGAATTTTGAAACGAGAACTGAACATTTTTTTTGCAGAACTTGAACTTGTGTCGAGACCACAATTGTCTGTTTTTCGGCAAGAGCGAGTCATTCACGCCTCTCTTCGCGGTAACACTATTCGCATGGCTGACATGAAAAAATGTAAGCCTTTTTGTGATAATGAAACATTTATTAATTTTCTCTAGTAATCTCGTTTAAGATAATATTAAAACATTATATAAGGCTTTATACTGTTTTAATTGCCTTATTGATTATATTTTTCATAAATATCCAAGTATCCTTTATTTTGATTTTGTATCCGTCTCCGTCCCCGTAGGCTCAGATAAAACAGGATGTCAATGAAAATTTCATTCTTCACCAATGAACAGCTATTGTTCTATTTTCAAAAGTGGAAGCGCTGTGAAATGTTAAGCAAAGAAGGATATTAAACACTATATTATCGAATGATAATTAGTGAGAACTGTAGGTTTTTGAAATAAAATTTCAAATTTGCCCCCTTTATCTAGATCAGTTTTTTGTCTTATAAATACGTATTTCGACTACAATGTAGTCATCATCAATGTGAAATTGTCACCAAATTAATAACAAGTAACATATCCTGCGACAATATAAGAGTAATTTTAATAAGAGTAAAATTAACAGGAATAAATGTGAATAAAGGAAATTTTAACAAGAGTAATTTCAATATAAATAATTTAAAATTTATTATATTTTAAATCCAGTATATTTTAATTTAGTTAATTTTCTATTTATTTTTTATTTTTGTCTATTGATCTCGACTTTCTATCTATTTCTAATTGTCAAAGAGTAAAGTACGACTAGCTAATTTATACTGATGATTACTACATTGTAGTCGAAATACGTATTTATAATACAATACTGATCGAGGTAAAAGGGGCGAATTTGAAATTTTATTCAAGGAAAAACTGCATACGGCCAAGTTTATTATGTGTAATTTAAAAATCGTATGATTTGAAGGACTACATTGAAGATCTATTTTATACTTTAATAAATAAATATCAGAATATACTTGAAGTTAAAATGTATAATTATAAACTTTAGCTAAAAATTATAGCATGGCACGAGCTAGAATAACTCTGTCTCAAACTAGTGAAAGGAAAATTTATAAAAGTGTCCCAAATTGAGCTGACATTAGAATTTTAATGATTTTTAATTTGAAAATTGATAATATTTTTCCATATTAGAAAGTAATGTTATGGAAGTTTTCGGTAGTGGTAAACATCTCACAACGTCTGCTCTGGGTGCAAAAGTTGACTTTCATTTCAAATTTACCACAACATGTTGACACAACTACTTAAAGTGCTCAATTGTTTGTGGTATATTGATATAAAAATGGCGTCAAAAAAGTCGAGCTATCATTTCATCAGTTTATAATTGTACATTATAACTATACAGACAACTTTTATACGAAACATTTTTCCGAAATTCGAATAAATAAGGCACAAATCAATTATAAAATTTTGAAATGGTAGCTAAACTTTGGACACCATTTGTACACTTTATCCTGAAGATAATCCCAAGTGACATAATCTCAAGTGGCTTGACACCATCGTACTGCGAACTCTTTAAGCTGATGGAATTAATCAAAGGTACCAATTTGACCTTATTCAAGTAGAATCTCGGCAATATAGTCAAGACATAGTTTTAGGCAGAGTTAGTCACGACGTCTGATTATTTAAAACTGTTCATCTCAAAAAGTGTTGATTGGATTTTGTTCAAGATTTCACCAATTTATAGTATCTCCCGGGGAGGTTTATGAGTAGAATTAGTCCATATATGTTTTATATTAGTTGAACTGTCCCAGTTTAAATCAAGGAGGTCGTTTAATAGCCGTGACTTCCATACAAAGCCCAATGGGGGGGGGGGGGGTTAGTTGCTAATACTATATAAGACAAATTGAAGAAATATGCAGTTTACTTTCATCTTGAAGGAAGAATAACAATAAGCCTGCGTATATTGTAACAATTTGTTTTCCAGATTCAAACTTACAAAGAATGAAATCCAAAAGTCGATGTCAATCATTGGATGAAAATGTATAAATGTATAAAATTTTGTTACAGCAATAAATGTATATGTTTTAGGATAATCAGAAATAACTCGTGAATGTTTAATGAATTTTTTTCCCATCGTAATTTATTTTACAGATGCGAGACTAAATACATAACAGACTTGTGTGTATATAAACAAAGAATAAAGTCATTGATAGTATACCGTAGCAATACACTACCGTAAGTGTACGTTACGTATAAGACTAAAATCATAACAAGCAGACTATTAAAATAATATTATTATAATTGCTATTTACCTACAATAATTATCACACACATAAAATTTACACTTGTAAGATCGGGGAATATTGTTATATATATTTATATATATTTATATATCTATACAGGGTGTCCCGTAGGTAGTCGAGTTCCATAACAGGGTAGGTAGAGTTTACGATTTTGGAACGAAAAGTCCTGAGACTTTTTTTATTAGACGCGGTCCGTTAATTAATTAAGGAAACTAGGTTGAAACCACAGTTGCAAAAAGTGCATTTTTTTGATAATTCATTTTTGAGTTAATTATCAATTTTTGGAAAAATGTATTGCTTAAATTTTTCAAATTATTAATTCCTTAAAAAGTGCATTAATTAAATTTTTTTTTGAAAAATGAAAGAAATTGTTTTAATAATAAATTTTAAAAAAAATGCTCAAATTAAATTCTTTAAATTATAAAGTTTTCTCAAAAATGCATTATTAAAATTATTTTATTGATTAATTTTTTTAATAATTCAATAATTATATTTTTGAAATTATAAATTTTTAGAAACTCGCAAGACATGCACCACCATAAAACGAAGATCCCACCCCTTAATTTTACTTTCCTGTAGTTTCGTTAATTAATTAACAGTGCGTCTAATAAAAAAATGTCTCAGAACTTTTCGTTCCAAACTCGTTCCAACCCTCTATTTACCCTCTTAGGGAACTCGACTACTTACGGGCAACCCTGTATATTGTTATATATATATATATATATATATATATATATATATATATATATATTGAATATTGCAAACAATAAGATGTGAGTAAGTGTGATAAGGATTATATCTATAAATAAAATTTTATGTATAAATATATATATATATATATATATATATATATATATATATAATTTATTTTTATTATTATATTATATTTAATATTATTATTATTAAGAAGACTGGACTATAATAGATAACATATTGTCATATTATACTTTGTGTATACAATTTACAGGATGGGTCCCATAATAACATTATCATTCTTGTATGGTGTGGTAAAAAATGAATTATACATCAGTTAAAATTATACATCAGTTATATATCAATTAAAATCGTAAATATTTCTGTTAATCATGGCCATTAAAAATGAATATAAATGTATTACGTAAGTCCTTCAACATTTTTCTTCTATTAATGCTAGAAGGGTGAGGTTTTTTGCATTACGTCAGGGACGTAAAGCCAAGGTCGAAGGCCGCCTCGGGGATCAAGCTTTCATTAGAGCAAGGCCAGTCTTTATGTATATATAATCATTGGTCCATCTGTAAGTGATCTTGTAACTTCTAACATGACCGATTGAAGTCATATTCACACAATATATTTGTTTTGTATAGATATTGATTCTGATTCTGATAGCGGAAGCGCCGGGAAAAATTAAAAATTCTCTACGGGCAACGCCGTGAAATTCCGCTAGTATTAATATAAATTATTATATTTTTGAATAAACATTTATTGAATGCAGATAGCGACGACGTAGTAGACATCCTGTATAATATTTACACATGTTTATATTTACACATATATAAAAGATGTATGTATATATATTAAAAGTGTGAAATATACAACAATAATAATAGAATATTGAATATAACTAACCTACCGTACAAATTCTATTTGTAACAACAATAGCTTATTTTTATGAACACTTAAAATTGTTTTGTTGTAATAATATTACACACATGTTAGTTATATTCTCATACTATGTAATAACAATCCCAGTCACTGTGTAAGTACCGTAGTATATGTATTCAGTATTGTGTGTGCAATGCATATATACATTTATTTACCTATATAGGTATATAACTTATATCAGGGGTAAGAGGTAGTTAAGCTAACATTGCTTTGAAATTCGATTTACTTACTACCTAGGAAGTATTCACTATATACTAGTCTATACATTATTTCGCATACCTATTCGTTATGCAGAAATTGCAAAAATTAACCTAATTTTCACAGAGGAAGAAGACAATTTTGTTTGCCGGAAAATTAAGCTCACTACACCGATCAAATTTTCGGAATCAGTGTCTTTTATACAATTGTAAAACATCATTTTTATTCCCAAATTGATGTAACTTAATATTGTGAATGGCAATGATTGCACTAAATGAAATACTCTCGTAGCTTTTGAGATTTATAGTGAAAAATAAAACTATATGTTCGACCCTCTCTTCCTCCTTGGTTTTTATACCCGATATATGTAATTATACAAGGGTATATTAAGTTTAATCCCGACTTTGTAACGCTTGTAAAAATTGATCGCAGATATAAGTGTTTGGAATAGGTGTTCATAAAATGGTCTAATTCGGCAATTTACGCATGTTCGTCCGTCTGTGGACACGATAACTCAAAAACGAAAAGAGATAACGAGCTGAAATTTTATGGGTCAAGTTCGTGAATAGGCAAAATCGGACCATGTTTGGGCAAAACTGCCCACTTTGAACCCGTAAAAGATAAAACAAAAATATAAAGACAAAAAGGATCTTTTTTTTAAATAAATAACATTTATGAAAAAACTTGAATATATCGAGTATTTAAGCAATTAACTCATTTAGTTGTTATTTTCACTTGTTTTTATAGATTTTTTGAGAGCAATGGTATCTTTACAAAACGTAATCTATGTTCTCAGCTTCTAAATTATATGATCCTTAGTTTTTTCCATAAAGATTTTCAATAAAACTCAATATATTTAGCTTCTTTCTCTAAAATCGAAATCGAAGCAATACGATTTATCTGTGCTTTTCATATGTTATAGGGCAATTTGTTACGGTCAATTTTTTAACAAAACGTTTTTGTAATAATTAGTTCCACGTTCCAGTTTTCTTTAATGCAACTGTACTAACATCAATGAATATAAAAGTATTAAAATATTATACAATACACTTTTATACATTGAATAGGTCGACTTTTCTATTGTCATCTCAAAAAAAAATATAACATAAATATATTATAATGGGATAAGAATAATATACAGTGTGTAAATAGTTTATAGTAATACAGGAGTTATTGTGCATAATAAAATAACGTATGAAAGTGTGTCTGTTTTGCTTCTTCTATGATTGAAGTTGTAGCGGTACGCTCCTAAAATCAATTCTTTTAGAAACCATTGCTCCTCAACTACATCCTCCTCAAGTTACTAAACTAATTGTGATTGTAAAATTATCGTAGTAACTATCAATAAACATATTCAGAAATTCATTTGATATTTTAAATAAAGATAATATATATCTTTAAATTTGTTTTGATTTTTATTAATGATCCAATTATAATCATTTTATCATCTTACAAAGTAATGAAAAATTTATTTAAAAACATTTTTATTGTTTTGTACATTTTTGTCTGTAATGGGACACTTTTTTGGCATGCAATTTTTTAGCACGCTAAAGAAAATAAAATCACAATCAAAATATCTTTACTTTTTCTGAATTAACACCCGCATTCTACCATGATTGTAAATTTTAGTATTAGAGGTATTTGAAATATGCCCATACTCAAATCAGTGGGCTTTAATTATAATTGAAGTTAATTATATGTCGAGACAAATAAACCGAAAGGTTTTGCACGTGTTCAGGCGTCCTCATTCACTTTCAAATTAAATCAACCTTCTAAAATTTCGTTTGAATAATTCGCGCTTTCTTGAGTGGAATACTTTAAAGTTGTACTAGGCGTGACGCATAACTCTACCGTTAGTGACCAACACAATTTATTCAATACTGCTCATACAAACATGTTGTCCAGTTGTTAAAAGTTGTACACTCGGAACTGGAAGGTTACCGGTTCGATTCAAAACACTGACACTTTGTCAATTAAATTAATTTAAAAAATAAATTAATGGGGCTGTTAATTGACAAAGCTGTCGTATAGACAAGAAAGAAAGTAACCGGCTATGCTTGTGAAAGTTTTTTGCAGTTTCCTTTCACAAACTCCGGATAAATATCGGCATAGTTCCTTATTAAAGTCGACTGCAATCGCACAACCTACTAATTCCTAGTCTACATACAAAATTCCTAGAACCTAGTAAAAAAGGCCTAGAACCTAAAGACCTACTTGCCAGGCTTTGAATTCTTCACCGATACTACTACAATGCAGGTCATGAACTACTGAATGTCTGTCTACTTTGTTATCAGAACTATGATTCTTTAAATTGCTGAATGATATCACTCGGCTTATTCGTAAGCCTAGATATACACAGTATCTTCTCTATAACATTAAATTATTCACATACTGTATATATATTGTATTCATTCTAATTCCAAACATTTGTTTTGTAATTATTTCCTTAGACTGGTGTTGACTCGTATATTATATTTTGTGTGTTATTTTGTATTTCATTTTATAAAATCAGCTGTTTAGTTTTTTTTTTGTCTCTGTATAAATTATGTTGTTTGTTCTCCTAATATCTATTGTTTTTTCTCAATTCATTCATAAATTGAATATAATTATTCTTTGAAGAAACTGTTGCAGTGTGTATTACAACAATAAAACAACAGTTCAATAGTACCAGAGTCTATTGTTTTTGTGATATGAGTTGTAAGATTGCAAGCATAGCACTGTTGTAAGGTATTCGCTGTTTCAGTTAATTAAATTATACCTATATTATTGGAAATTTGGAAGTTACAAAAACGTTCATTTATTTTGAAATTATAATAATTATATAAATAATTTTTCTGATTTCAGATCGCTTATCAATTAAATTATAACCGACTTACAAAATAGAGGAAGGTGTATTCAATGCATACTGTATATTTTTCTTAATGATGTTCGGTTACCTCTGATGTCAAATTCCTTAAATCCAATGAAGTATTGTTGATATTAACATTTATACAAATCAGTTAAATTTCTATTATCGATATTACTTCATCATCAAGTATTCACCTTGCATAGTACACTTGACCACAAATGTTGAAATCAGTTTTTAAAATTTTATAGTTGATTTGTACCTTAATCACTCAATTTCCGAAAAAAATTTTCGAATAAAAGTCCTTACTATATTTATTATGAACCACTTTTATTCGAAGCATTTTTTCGAAAACTGAATCAATACACAAACCAATTATAAAATTTAAATGTATTCATCTATTCATTTAAATTATGTATTCATTTAAATGTAGTCATCAAATTTTGTGGTCCATAGTATAACATATAAAAACAGTCACTAGTCACAAGTCCTAGCGAAGATGGTGATACATATATTTACTTTGAACCTCATGGCTCTCTCAATGAGCGGTCAGTAGGGTAGGCCCATATTTTCGTATTTAAATTTTAATAATTTTTTTGTTTTTAATTGTCATTTCAGAATGTCTAGGTTAGTTTTAGTACTTTGAAGTATCCATTTTGAATAGCCAACTATAAGCTATAGACTGATATATATATATATATATATATATATATATATATATATATATATATATATATATACCTGCCCTATTAACTGTGCTCATTGGCAGCATTCTTTGACGTCAAATACTCGATATGAAAAACCACACACATCTAGGATAGGAATCTACCACTGAGCTACCTGAGATGTTATGGTAGTGGCATCTGAGCTTATTGGTGACATCTGAGCTTAATAATGTTCAAACACTATATATGTTATACAAGATATGTTCAAATATAATAAATAATAAATGCTTTAATCTTTTGTTTTAATTTATGTATGAAATATGCCAATGGGAGGACGTTTAGAACTCACTAGCGTCGAAAAAATATATAAACGTATTAAAAATTACTTTATGTTCAATACTAAAATCTAGTATTCCACTCTGTATATAGAGATTATGTGGCGGTCACTTAAAACTTGCTTGTTTATAATAATTGATTTAAATAGATCAATTTTATGGTATGACACCATTTATATTTCAATTCTGTGTACGAGTACCTACCTATTACTCATATATTAAATTTAAATTATAACTTTTTGACAAACACGAATACCTAAATAAATGTAAGACCTTTTACATAAAATTAATATTATAACGGTTCAATTTTATTTATTTTTTATTAATAAATAAATATTATTATTTAATATTTGTGTTATGACATAGATATTTTTTCCATTTTGATTTTTAATATATCACCGTTATTATAATATTATGATTATTTATTATATAGGATGGCCACGAAACTTAGCGATCATTTTTCAAAACTTTATAATTGATTTATGCCTTCATTTCATTTGGTTTTCGAAAAAACAATTCGGATAAACGCTGTTCATTATAAATATACTAACAGCTATTATTCGGCACATTTTCCCAAAAAACCGAATGAATTCGGTAAAAATCAGCTACAATATTTTGAATAAAAGATCTTCTCCATCTCTGGCCAACTTTTAAGGTAGTCGAAATCACTTTTCGACAGATTTTGTTAATTTTTTTTCACAGGCTAAAAATAACGTTTTCTAAAAAATCAAAGTTTCAGAATTTTTGACCGTTTAGAACGCGAGATAATTAATAACAAAGTAATCATTCTCTCTCATTAGACGCATGTAAAATTTCATGCCCACCCAACTATTATCTGTTGTATTAAAAAAAAACTCAACAGAATTTTAAAAAAAATTGGAGAGTAAAGATAAATATTTCTTAAATAAATCTTTCTTTTTAAATCTTGTTTTACCGTTTTGTTTTCGAAATATAAAAGTTAAAAATTTTGTTTTCTCTCAAAATTACATTAATTTGTATATAAATATATATATAAATATACGGGTTTTTATCCTGATTATACAAGATAATGCTGGAAGTACTTTAACATGGCTGACACAAATGTCTACACACTGGCTATATTCATATCTACAATCAATCAACTTTGTCTATATCTACTATTAAACACCTGGACTTAGCATATAACCCACGCTGCAAGATTTCTGGTTATTTTTGATTGATTTTATCCGTTCTATTTTGGACGAACCTCCGGTATAAATATAACCGTGTTACAATATTATATAAATTTTTATAATTAAATTTTTTTATAAAACATTCAATTACATTTTTGAATGTTTAATAATTTTGTTTATTTTGATTGAAGTAATCGATACAATCAATACTAATTAAAAACAGTTGAATCTTAAATTCAAATTGCTTGTAAAAAATTGTAAATTTCATTAAATTTAATACAAGTATCTTATATTATATTACGAGAAAAAAAAACTCTTGCAACAAACAAGGTTAACGACTATTTAATATTTAAGAATGCTGATTTTTTATTTAAATGAACGTTTGGCTACAATCTTTGAAAATCGATTTGAAACAATTAAGAAATCATAAATGCATTGCTATTATTCGTAAAGATAGAAGTCGTAAAGAAGAATTATTATTTATTAAATTGTCTAAACAGGTATCAGTAATTTGGAACGGATTCTACGGTCTGCATCTGAGCTACCTGAGATGTTATGGTATATGTTCTCTCACTATCCTAATGTCAATGTATTATTAATGTGTTTATTTATTTTTTACATATTTTTAAAATGTTTTCTTCTTTTGTAAACTTGCGTTTATTTATTCATTGTTGCTATGGTTGCCTTGCGATTATATTACACCAACGGAAGTGACTAGTGTTTACTTAATTTTACATTTAAGTTATATGTCTAAACATTGATAACATTATTTGACATAAAATGCGTTATTTGAAAAATCATACACATCTAGGGTGGGAATCGAACCCACGACCTCTGGCATTATAGGCTAATGCTCTGCAGCTGCGCGACCTGAGGTGTTATGGTAGTAAAATTCAAATGATCTTTGACTATCTATGATGTCACTGTATTTTTGTTTTTTAATTATTGAGGGTGCTCTTATAAGAAGCCCTTTTCTCTTTATCCGTTACAAAGAGAATTTATTATCTTGCAGTATTTTCTTTTTCTATCCATAAGTAACGAAATATGGTTACTTTGTTTTTCTTGTGGTATTCATAATTTATAAACATATCTTCAAGGAATCCTACAATATAATATAGCCCTTTGTGTAATTGACTGACTGCCGTATACTAATTCGTACCCACTTCTAGACATGCTAGAAGAATGCTTCAAACTTATGGGAAAAATTGGAAAACTTAATTTTTCCCAACGCAATCTCCCTAGAAATACTCTTCAAAATTACTTTTTTTACTTCTATTCATGCTTAAAAGATGCGGTTTTTTTGCATTATGTCAAGAACGCGAAACTAAGGCCGAAGACCTCCCCGGGGGTCCTTTGCGGGCAGAGCGAGTAAAACAATAGCATAATCACTTGATTTAAGGATCTAATAAACTCATTTACTATTACTAATTTCAAAATTATTTTATTAATTAATTAAAATTCTTATCAATAAATCGAAAAGTCAATAACACGTGTTATGCTTATGTTTAAAATTAATTTTAAATAAATAAATAAAAATATTTTTTTTATTTTATCATTGGAAGAGTCATTTTATCAAACAAATAATATTAAAAAAAAAAAAAACAGTTTATTTAAAAAACGGATGGTATAAACCAATTAAATATTAAACATACAAATTAATTCTTATTTAAATCTAATCAATAATATATGTTGTTGTTTTTTTTACAATGGTTTAAAATTGTAGTAGTCAAGTTGTAAAAGGTAATAGATATCTAATGTCTAATGTCTCAAATAGATTATAAAACAGGTATTATTATTTATTAATAATATTTAATTAATATCGACGTATTAATGTACTTAAAACGATTGATGTAAATATTTGATTTGTGTACAAGTATCTATATTTATACAAGATGATTCAGAATTATTGATTGAATGTCAGATTAATTTACTCATAGTATAAGTACATCGTCTTGAATTCATTTCTTTTGTTCTTATTTATTGATTTAGTACATTTATTTTTGAAATTGCACTGAAATCGAACGTACACATTTAAAAAAAATTTAAAAACATCTAATAATGCGTTTACAATGATTGAACCCACAATAGTCCAGATAGATCATTTCTTGACTTATCTGTCGCGCTGTATTTGTTTTGCCTCTAACGTCATCACACCAGTGTAGGTACATGCACCTGAATGTTTACAAATTAGCTTTGTGTAAGTGAACCGTTGAAACATGTTTAGCTCGAACATTGATTTTGGTGAATATTCGACGAAATATCGAGAGTGTAAATCGGTATTGAATTAAAAATTACAAAAAAAAAATGGAGATTTCGTCTCATATGACTCGTAAATATGCTGCAAATTTTAGAAAACGCATATCCGTAGAAAGCTCATATCGAAAGAAATCTTACGATCCTAAAAAGTACAATGCCGAACGAATGCAAGAGTCGAAAAGGAAATGAAGAACGGCACAAAACGATTACGTAGCTGGCCAACCGGGTTTATAGTGGCCAACGACAGCCTATAGATCTACGGATCATGTGCAAGACATTTTCACGAAAAATCGACGGCACGGGCTGGAACTGCACCTTTCTTCTTGTTTTCTAGTTCTAAATTTTTGGGAATGCTCCAATAACTGAATATTAAGTTTAAGATCGTCAATGTTTAAATTAATCCCGTTTATTTTAATGTGAAAAAAGTACATCGAATTTTCGAAAGTACATAGAAAGTTTATACCAGCTTTATGCCTAGACTCTAGAGTAAATTTCGCGAGAACAGTTGAAGGTCGATGATTTGTCGAACGTTTGTCTCTCCGATCTTATTGGATTTTTTTATATTCTTTTAAATGCAAACGAAATTAAAAGTATACACCTTAGTTTCAAAGAAGCAATCATTTTAATGATGAATCATTCTGTACAACATATATTATAATTTAAATTAGATGAAAGATTCATAAAGAGAAAAATCAGATTTGATTATTCGTAACTAATTATTAATTAAAAAGTCATTATTTATATAGGTGCATATAGGTAAATATATACAATATATTAACTATGTACTTAATGTAGTCCGGCCATAGGTAAATTTACAGTTAAATAATAATAGATTTTTATAGTAAACAGTCTTGGAACATTTTTATTGACAATTAACACATAACCTTAGGAAAACATACATTTCATCGTCTAGAATAATGAAAATTGACGGGGAATTGAATTACAATATTACTCAACAAATTGGAACATTAACTTCTGAAATTTATTTTTTTTTAACACTTTTTGTGATTTGTCGGTTTTGTTCGGGTTTTATTTAAGTTTTTTTGTGCTTCTGCAGGTGTTTTGCGCATGTTCTATAACTCTACTGATCCAAAGTAAGATTTAATGTTTTTTTAAACTATTTTATTAATTTTATTGTACATTAATAGAATCAAAACTTTCTTTTACGAATTTTATAATATAAAAATTGTTTATTGTATAAAGTTTTATTTAATTGCTAATTTAACTCAAAGGATGAACGGGCTACCTATTAAACAATTTTTTGTGAGAGCTAATTTTTGTTTCATTTTTATTTAAACGATGTATTTCATCATCAGTTAAAGTACTCTAGAAAAACCTTTAAAACCTTTTGAGATATCAGAAATGTCATTTAAGTTTATTTTATAAATATATTAAGTGTAGTGTCACCATCTCTAATTAATCAGTCATATGTGCTCAGATAATTAAAAAGTAATTCACTACAATCATTGAAAATATTTTATCTTATCGTAAAAATAAAATGCTATCATTTTTGTTTGATATTTCATTAATTTTCTTTTTTTAAGTTCGTGTAAATGAATTTGAATTCATTTATTTTATTTTATAGTATTTTTGTATTGGTATAGTTTCAATTGCAAATTTTTAACAAATTTTCACTTAGAACAAATCACATATAAGAACAAAAACGACAATTAAAGAGATGATTAAATTATATCGTTGAATTTAAAAGACAATAGAAATTTATTCGAACAGAAATACATTTTGGCACTTGGTATCAATTTGAACTACATAATTGCTTATTTTTCCGCAATTTTTTCAATAGTCGGCACTTTTGTGTAGTGTTTCCGTGCCATTGATTGATTGAATTGAAATAAATTTAATCACATAACCACCGATAACTTTGTCCGGCCTTCTAAAAAAGCCAGTCATAGTAACTATGTCAGCTGGTATTTGATCTATAGCTTGAAATGGCTAATTGATGACGTACAACGCGATTTCAAATTATTGGATTTTACATAACATTAAATATATACATACATAAATCAAATTTTAAAATATTAAAACGTGTACTAAATTTATGTGTTTACGTGTACTAAATTTATGCCTACCAAAAATTAGCATATGGAGAACTGCTTTCATATCGTTTGTTCTACTTTTACGTTTTGTAAAGTTTTCTATAATCGAATAACATCATTTCCTCAAGCAACTAGAATCCAACGCAGGATTTAGGCACTGGGCCGCATGGGCCCGGGCCCATAGACCTCCAAAAAATTCAACTCTTCCTAAAATTTCTAAAACTTCTGCGGAAATCAACAATAATTCAAAGTACAAAAATATGTTTTATAATAAAATTCAACAATTTCGTAAAAATTTTAATTTATTTACGTAACGTAATTTTTTTGTGATATATTTTTTTTTGTGATCGTTTACGAAATAAAATTTTTTCTTATTTTCATTACTTTTGACTAAGATTTCATAGAAATGTTTTACCCGTAATAATAACCATACGGTGAAAGAGTATATCATATTTTGCACAGAAAATGCACGTTTTTTTCTTCTTTTCGTTGTTTTAGATAAGATTGCCAGAAAATTTGCTTGCGGGGAGAAGGTAATTTATTGGAAATTTCACAGGGAGAAAAGTGATCAACCTTTGTTCCGTTATCAAGATTAAGGACGAAGGGCATCCCTTTTCTGAAAATCTATGTGTAGACGAAGTTTGGAAAGTTTTCTGTGCATATCTAGGCCTACACAAAATTTTGTATCCACAAGCCTCCACATCGATAAATCCGGCGCTGCTAGAATCGCTGAAATTTATATCTTTTAAAGGAGTTCACGTTGCAAACCATTTTAAAAAATTACAAACAATTTAATATTTAAAGAAAAATAATAATAATTGAATATTAGAATAACATACTTAATTTTTGCAATTATTTTAATAACCATTAACTAATATACTAAGGAAAAAAAATCTATTGTTGTTTAGGTACAAAAAAAAAATCCTGATTTCACTTCTGCTATTTCGTTTCTATGAACGTACGTGTGTATTTGTGTGTGTCGTTTTTGATATTGCGTGAGTGCCCCTTTGATTAGTATTAATAATAATTTTTTTTTTTTTTTTGTATAACTTAACAGCAGCATGTCATGTGAATAAGTAAATAAGTAAATAATTCATCATATATTACTTACGTATTTCACATTTTCACATGACCTATTACCTTGTTAAATGGGTGGTACTTGTTGACCCAATCATCGTCGTATCACAACATATCATATTACATATCATTATATTACTATAATTATTAAATAATATAAATCATTGTATTTGAATAATAATTATATGATATTTTTAATAAACGGAAAAAGACTAGAAGTCATTTATTTTTATATTATTATATATCTGGTTTTTTTTTTATTCTTCAAAATAATCATTTCAATTATTTTATGAATTTAGTTATTACATTTATATTTATTGTGAATATGATGATTCTACATGAGTTTGTGTGTGTCGTGCTGCATAAGATTAAAATTTTTATTTAATCAGAGTCAATGAGGCTTGAAAAATTCATTAAAACATTTTCGACAATAGTAGCTACTATTTTTTCTTCAAACGTATAGTAAATAATCATTGAAAAATAAATTTGAATGAAAAAAGGTTTTATTAAAAAAACAAGTAATGTAACAACTAACAGAGTTAATTATTTGAATACCCAGTATATACTGATTTGTATATCAGTAATTGAATTGTTAACAATTCTGTGTATTCGAATTGTGAACACTTGGCTTTCCAAGGAACATTTAATCACAAATTATGTCAATAATATGTTTGTCAATTTAAAAAAAAAAAAAAAGGGCGGTTAATTGACTAAACTGTCGGCGTATGGACAAGAACGAAAGTAACCAGCTATGCTTGTGAAGGTTTTCTGCAATTTCCTTCACAAACTCCAGATGAATATCGACATAGTTCCTATCATAATCGGTTGCAGCCTATCCTATCATAATCCTAGTCTATACCCAAAAATTCCTTCCACTCCACTCACATCCGCACATCTTTAGGCATCACAATGGTCCTTATGGTCGAAATGTAGCCCATCCAGGGCAGCCTCTACAATCTATCTATCTATACATTCAACTTTCTCAGTGGAGTTTGTAACTTACCTTCGTTAAAGTTGAACTCTATCGAGATTACACAACGAAGAAGGTGGAGCACACATTTTTTTCTTTCTGGTTTTTCTGGAAACATAGTATGTAATTTGAAATACTTTATAATGTTGGATTATTTGGAACTGGAAAATATTTATTTTTATGGAAATTATTTTTCTTTAAACAAAAATATATATTCAATCCTTCAATTGAATTATGTAAGATTTGTATATCATGAATAAAACATTATTTGTTATCTACAGTAATTGATCTATCAATAATACCTGAATATATATATATATATCGATCTAATAAAATCTAGAATTTATCTGAATAGTTAGTTGTTGTTATGTGATGTATTTTTGTATATAAATTATAGAGTTTTATACTTTAATGTCTAATAAGTTAACCAAGACATTATGGATGCTAACAGTAATTATTATAATATCCGTTTGTTAATGAAAATACGCAATATACAAATCATTATATTTTATGACTAATAATTTTATATATTCTGGAATTAGTATATACAGGATGAGTCAAAAGTCATGGAGTTTATTGAAAGTGTGGGTAGGGGATGAAATTCTAAGATGAAAAGTTCCCTCACGTGTCACTGCTGTCGCTGCGTTCATTTCCCTCTATTTCTTATTCCGTTAACGCGCTTCTCTAATTCTTTACTTTATTTAATTAATATCTACTTAACGGTGGGTCAGGTGTAAAAATGTCCAATGACTTTTCATCTTAGATTATATCCCCTATCCACCCTTTCAAAAAACTCCATGACTTTTGACTCATCCTGTATATATATATATATATATATATATATATATATATATATATATATATATATATATATATATATATATATATATTTATATATATATATATATATATATATATATATTTATATATATATATATATACAGGATGAGTCAAAAGTCATGGAGTTTTTTGAAAGGGTGGATAGGGGATATAATCTAAGATGAAAAGTCATTGGACATTTTTATATATATATATATATATATATATTTATATATATATATATATATATTTATATATATATATATATATATATTTATATATATATATATACAGGATGAGTCAAAAGTCATGGAGTTTTTTGAAAGGGTGGATAGGGGATATAATTTAAGATGAAAAGTCATTGGACAATTTTTAATTACACACACACACACACACATATATCTATATATATATATATATATATATATATATATATATATGTGTGTGTGTGTGTGTGAGTAATTAAAAATTATGTGTAGTATAGTTTACTCCAAATGTTTTTTCAAGAAAAACTTTTTTGTTTTGAAAATTTGTGAAGTGCCCGAAATTTAATCATCTTTTCTTTGGTGGTAAACAAGAATTCCGATCTCCAGTTTTCAAGATAAAGGACCACACTTTTGCTAAATTAGCAAAACCATTAAAAATTTATGTGTTTGATTGCTAGCCGTAAATTAATTGTTTGCACAAAAAAAATTTAAATTTATTGCATTCAAATTTCTCAATTATAAGTTAGGGGCTAAGAGCTTCAAGTTAGCTTCATAGATTGTTTTTACTTTGAAAAAGTAAATATATATTGAAGAAAAAAAAACCAACCATTTAACTTGCAATCAATTGAACATTACCAATATAACAATTTACAATTAATATTATCGATATGATTAATTTAATATTATGTAAAAATAGTATTAGTATCAGTATACAGCTTGTTTTTTTTAAATACACCCAATCTGGAATAATGTATAGTGTATCTATCGCTGTCTATATGTAAAGTACTATGATATGGTTTACTTTGTCACACTTAAACACTCAGTATTGTATTTTAAATAAATAATTATTATATTATACTTATCAGTCTCAAACTATAATCATTTATATATAGTTTCATCTTACTCGTGCATGTATACATCGTCGTTATTGTCCATCGTCTGTCGTGTGAGTGTAACATCATATCATGACATAATGTGCATAGACAAAGATAGATGCATTACACAATGTTGCTATTGGGTCTATTTTAATTTACGTAGTGTATATTACAAACGATATGTAACTTTATAAAATACTTACATATGTAAAATAAAGTAGTTTATATTTATTATTAATTTTTCATTTTTTTTAATTTATATTTATATATTATATTTTTCATATTATACTGTTTTCTTGTCAATATATATATATATATATATATATATATATATATATATATATATATATATATATATATCGATAAATAGTCGTGACTATTATATTTCATATTTGAAATTATAGGTAAAGAATATATGCGCGCAAATACCTTGTTAGAAAACATAGTTGATTTATATTTTTAGTTTTACTAAAAATAGAAATATGTTACTAATCATTTTTTATATTGAATGGCAATATTAAATAGTACACTTAATATACAATAAAATTTAATCATTTTAAATTAGAAAATCTTGTTTACCTAGACGGAATAAAATTTTGGTATCATAATTCCAAACAAACTTACAAATCGATACGAAATTTTGAAGTGGGTGAAATGCGACTTCACTTTATTTTGTTTACTCAATTTACAGATAAAGCTAATATTTATCATGTTAAACAACATTTAAAAAATACAAATTAAACTAATAATTTTATAAACAAGTGAAAATAACAACTGAGTTCCATTTTTTGACATCAAATGCTTGATATGAAAAATCATACACACACATCTAGGGATGGGAATCGAGCCCACGACCTCTGGCATTCTAGACCAATGCTTTACCAACTGAGCTACCTTTGATGTTATGATAGTACTATGCATATGATCTTTCACTATCATTTTTGATGCTATTGTATTATTAATTTTGTTTATTTACTAATCACATATTCGTTGATATGTCGTGTTCACACTCACACATACAAAACGTAAAAATTCGATGATAACTTAATTTCGATTTTCGGAACGAAGTACTCATATAGATACTATGTTGTAGTCTGCTGTACTTAGAAGTAGCAATTCGATATGAATACTACATGATCTTGAATTTTCTCTAAGATAAATTAATATACTTGTTATGAATTAACAGGTAAGGACTATTTTTAGGTCCGTAAAAAATAAAAGTAAAGGAAATTATATTCAGATCACCTTATAATATCTGGAAAACAAAATATTTTTAAGTGAAATTTGATTTTAAAGGCAAACGAATGTTTTTAAGGACGTTTATCTGCTACGATGTAGTCAAATGAGTACTATCTATAATAAAATTTATTTAGGATTTAAAAAAAAATTGTCAAGTATATCAATAATCAATCTTACAACGATTTATAACCTTTTTATCTGTCCTAAATATTTTAAAAGTATTTCTTTTAAAATATCGGTAAATGTACATTAGAAAATTATTTGACTTGATTTTACAACAAACTATGTTTTGTAATGACATTCACAGAGTATATGTGTGTGTATATTTTTTTTACTGTGCGCTGTCGAAAGTTTTCAAAACATGGTGGTAAAAACAAACCTAACAAAATAGTTTTAATTTTATTAAATAATTAATTCAAACGTTCGTCAACACCATTTTTTTAATGCAATTATATAAACTGTATATTTCAAAGCATATTTATAAACATTATTTATAATGGTATCTACTTCAATAATATAGTTATTATAATTTTAAGTACAAAAAAAATTCTGTTCTTCATAAGACGCTGTGTTCAAAGTTTGACTTTTAATCGATAATTACTCTTTGAAATGATCGTCAACAGGTTTTAAATTTTTGAAGGAGAATAACTACATAATTGAGCTATTCAATTCACTAAAAAAGCCTCATGCATAAACGTCCTTAAAAAGATTTTTATTATTATTTTTCACTTCTTGATTGTAATAATAATCGTGAAAATCTACAAGTACCATTGCCTTTACCATAAACATTGCTCTAACAAAATTATACACATTTAATAATTAAATAGCTAATTTAAAAATATTAGAAAACTAATTAAACAGCGCAAATTTTAAAATATTTTCTCATACTTATTTTAATTAAATTAATTAAAAATGACTAATATCAACAGCAGCACCAAAAAAACAACTTGTACTCTTACACTCGAAAACAATTATTTCCTAAAAAATAAAACAGCCAAGAATGTATAAAAATAAAGACTACGATATTAATTAATAAATAAAAAACTTAAAGATATGAATAATAATAATTATAATAACATAACAATTAAATTAATAGTTTATATACATGCTAATTAATAAATTAAAATAATTATAAAAATGCCTATAAAAAAGTATAGAATAGTTATCTAAATTATTCATGGTGGTAAATTAAATAATGATTTCATTTTTATACTCACAGAAACCAAGAAATTTATACATTCTTAAAGGGGAATTCCGGAAAACAGGCAGATTTATACAAATATTTTAATGGGAAAACGATCGAACTCTTCTAAAATTCATTTGACAGTTGGTCGCACATTTGAAGATACAAAGAGCGTTTTGATATAGGGAAATATATAGATCGCATTTTAGTGCGAGGCCCTAAAACATGCAAAACCGGACCAACTCGGGGTATGACCGATGAAATGAAAGACTGTAGTACTCGGTTGTAATAGTTACCTTATTTAATTTCAATAGTTTTTGACACTTTATCTAAAATATATAGAACTTGTTAGGAAAAAGGACCTTTAGTAATGGGAATTCCATAAGCCCGTTCACAATAATTCTAAGCTATGAATTTAAGACTTAAACAATATAGACTGCTAGGTAATATAAATAGTTGTAATAATAATAATGATGTAAACTAAAAACTACAATTTGACGTTTCATTTCACGCTGTTTTACAACGTCTAATCGTTGACCCGCTGCATTGATAAACGCAAAACGTTTAAGCAATATTACATGTTAAAGTTCAGTAATTATGTAAAACAGCTAAACGTCGTTCAGTTGTTTTACGTAACGGAGTTGTTATGTAAAACAACTAGCGCTTTTGTAAAATAGCGGATTTGAAAATCCATCTGCGACATATATATATATATATATATATATATATATATATTCAAACCTTGGTAAGCGCAGAAAACTTTACAAGTGAGAGTTATCGTAGAGTTCCCTAGTCATTTTAGCCCTGGAAAACCTCTACAAGTGAGAAAAAGAAACCTTTAAAAGTGAGTGACACAGGGTCGTTTTTCACGCCTGCACCTTTATTTCTGAGACTGCCGTTTGGCTATACCTCTATTAGCGAGAGTCTAGCGTATTTAATATCTGTTATTTATGGCGCTTTCTAAATTTCCTGGAATAACAACAAACTCAAATAAAAAATATATTTAAATATCTATATCACTGCTTCTTATATTTTTTGTATACCTCTGTAAGAATGCAATTGCAATACCGCTAACCAAAATAATAAATATTTTAGGTCATTATTAAATGACAACCCGCATGAATAGAGAAAATCTATCTCCTAAATAGAATAAGTGTATATCCTTAAATATGTGATATGTTTTAAATCTATTCCCCACCCATACAAACCAATAAAAAAGGAAAATTTAATAATACCACATCGCTGATGTTCAATAATAATCTCCACTTACTTACATCACAACGACGTACAAGAAGTATCTCTCAAAAATGATTGGGTAATCATAAATTTGTATAAGTTTGTATAGGTAATCATAACTTTATTAAAGCAAAAAAAAAAAAACATCATAATAACACAAAATTATGAAAATTTTAAATAAATAATTTCAAAATATATACTTCATAACATCTATCTAAGTGTCAATTGGATATTTAATATTATGATAATCGTTTTATTATTATTAGGCTCAAGAAAAAAACCTACAGATTTTAATTTTAGATCACATGAAAAAAATATTAATTTATAAAAAAATTGAATGTTTTTTTGTATATTAAATTGTATTTTGTGTTGATTCTTATCTTCTTAATATTGTTTGTCAAATAAATTTAAGAATATGATTTTTATATTTTTTAAATAATAATAACAATAATATTTTCTGTAATATAATAATATAATTTTCTTTATTTTTTTGAATTAAAGGTATTGCATGCCAGATGGCATCTTGTTAATATTTTTGTGTTTAAATTTAATTAAAGTAAAAGTCAAATAAATTGTAATAAATAATATTTTTCATTTCACAAATTGTATATTATTATTATTATGTATTATTTACAAAATGCAATATGGAGACTGAGAAATAAGTGTCATTGAATTTCGTGAAAGTTTTATTCATATACACATTGGTAGCGTAATATACATTAGGCACCTATCGATCATATTGCTGTAGCTTAATTGTAGTGAAAAAGTACCTTTTTTTTAATAGAGGGGGGAAATGCTCATGCACGAACTGAGAAGTGTAACTCAGAACTTGGACTCCTGATACATCAGACCTACCAACTAGAACCCTAACCCTAAGAACGCAACTGCGGAGAGTTATCGGATTCATTACCGGGCATTATCACCTGCGAAAGCATCTGTATAAAACGGGACTCCATAAGAGGTCCTTAACGGGTCCATTGCGTGCAGATTCTGTGGTGAGGATGAAGAAATATCCAGCCACATTATCTTTGACTGCGAACCTCTAGGTTACGGCAGAACAGTATATTCGGTGCATGTCACCCCGAATATATGAACCTTCTGGAAGACCTGATAAACAAGCTCCTGAATATTGCCAACATATGGGAGAAGCTAATTTCGTTGGACTGAAGTAGAAGGGGGGGGGGGTGCACATTGGACCATAAGGTCGAAGTGCAATAATTTTTAGACCCTAAGATGTATCTATCTATCTAGCATAACCATAACTACATAATTATGAAGATAGTAAAGTTTCCGTCGGACAACATACATTTTCTATAAATACATTTATTTTCAGAAACAAACAATTTATCAAGTAGTAAATTACTATTTACTATTTATCAAGTAGTAAATTTTCCAATGAAAAAAAAGTTATTTCTTACTTCAGATCAAAAATCCGATTTACGAAATCCTGTTTAATTGTTTCTCGAAAAAATAATTTTTAAAAAATTAATAAATATGGACTGTCGATATTTTAATGCCAAACATATTTATGACATTTATTCCTCCTTGCGTTTTGACTGTGTAACTTAATGGTCATATACACATTCTACGTTGATGGTGAGTACGCAGTGATGTGTCATTGTCATAATTTCTGTACCAAGCATTCATTTCTGTGAGCATTCTGTACCAAGTTATCAGTTCGAAGTAAAAGGCTCTTTAACAAAAAGCGTTGAAATATATCAATTTTCAAACGAATTTTCTAAATATGTCAAGCTCGCTGCTAAGTCACTTTTCACCTACTTCTAATTGTCGTATCCATTCAAAAGTTTTCAAATGTATTCAATAGTGATTGTAATACAATAATATGCAACCATCTAGATCATAAATTTCAAACCCTATGCCCGCGGGTACCATGACACCTGCAGATTGTTTTACGTATACCCGTTGGTTCGCGACCTCGATAAAAAAGTATAAAATGTAAGGTATATAGATAGATAGTTAGATTGTAGAAGCTGTCCTGGACGGGACACACGTTGACCATATGGTCCATTGTGATCGTGTGGTCGTGTTTTAGTGGTCGTGTGTATAGTTTTGGAAATTTAAATGGTGCCCGCAGCTCAACTGATATTCTAGAATATGTTCTTAGGTACAAGGAGGTTGCGGATACCTAAAGTAGATAAACTAACTACATTAATTCGAATATACGCCACAAAATAGAAAATATAAATTCGGAAGCATTTTCACACTATAAAAAATTTAATTATGATTTGTTTTAAAAAAAAATTATTATTTTTAATTGTAAAAGCATGGCTTTGTATTTAATTTTTGCTTGTACATTAATTTTTTACTTTTTAGTGCAACGTGATTCATCCGAATCTTTAGTTTTAGTTACATACAATCAAACTTAATCGATGTATTTAAACGAGTGTCATTTATATTATTGGAATAAAATGACAAACCATAAACTTTTTAAACTGTATTGAACAAGTTTACCGCCAGATATTATGGTTAACTAAATCATCTTCTCTGTCTGCCTGCTCAATCAAAAACTTTACGATTTTCAAAAGGACACAGTGGCCTATACAGCAAATGAATATTTTTAATATTTTTCAACACATCATAAGGATTCTTAGGATTCCAAAAAACCAAAATGAGTTGAAAACTCATAATGAATGGAAAAAAATGAGTTGGAAAAAACCGTCGTTGGTTTTTTGTTCGAAATTTTCTGTTTTTTTCTATCTATTTCAAATTGTCAAAGAGTAAAGTACGACTAGCTAATTTATACTGATGATGACTACATTGTAGTCGAAATACGTATTTATAATACAAAAACCTGATCAAGGTAAGGGGGCAAATTTGAAATTTTATTTCAAAAACCTAGATTTCTCACTAATTTTTATTCGATAATATAATGTTTAAGCCTCATGACAAGGGATATTGTAAATAAAATTCAAATTTGTTAATCAAACACACAAAATTCCAAAACATAAAAATTTAGTTTGTTTAATATATAATCACTATGTGTAAAATCGAAAATTTATTAATACATTTTGTTATTTGACAAATTAATCGATCATAACATCCATTGTAGCAACATACCTACAACTTTTTAATTATCACATTATTAATTTTCATTTTATGTACATAATTATATGCTTTGTATATTTTATAAAAAAATTTTAATATTTTTGTATTATCATTCCCATATATATATATATATATATATATATATATATATATATATATATATATATATATATATATATATATATATATATATATATATATATATATATATTTGTTTTAAATGTAAAAAAACGTCACATTAGATTAGAATCGCGAATATAATTTTGAAGAACACTTTTTATTAGAGGAAAATTCCGTGAATCGTATTATCGTCATAAAGTTAGCGTCCACCCGATAATTATTATTATTATAGTTGCCTGTGGGTTAACTCTTTGGTTAACAAGATATACAGTTAGGAGAAAATATATAGATATATTTTCAATATATTAACAAGATATACAGGTGAATCGAACCAAGCGCATAATAGGTATACGTCTCTATTTCTTTTTATAAAACCAATAACATATTTAGTGAAAAGTGGACTATTTTGGACTTAATATATGTGTAAATTGTGTGAATATATTTGTGAGAGGTACAGTATTGGCTTAACATCTTAGTTCTGCAAATACGGATAACAGTCTATTGGGTGTTATTAAAAAATGGGAGGATCATAGATATAAATAGAGGCGTATTTTATTATGTGCCTGGTTCGATTCACCCTCTATATATATATATATATATATATATATATATATATATATATATATATATATATATATATATATATATATAGTGTCATAATGTAAAATTGAGTAATATCAGCTTTAAAAATATTACTAACTGAAAAATAAAAAGAAAATCAGCAATTGTCCGTTCCGATAGAACTATTTTGCCAAAAGTTAATTTTTTTAACTCAAAACCCTATAACAAAATTTGATTGTTCCACCACATTACGTTAAGCACTTTTATGGGCACACATGCACTGTTACATGCTTAGCAATAGCCAAAAATTGTATTTTTGGCACCAAACCAGTCTTAAACATAAAGACCCGACCAAATCTCAACATCGATTTTTTAGAGATAAAAAACCTAATTTGATTACATATTCTGGCCGGGATATCTTTGATGTATCTAAAATGGGTCGTCACACGACTGATATATGCTTTTAGATATCCTACGTGTATCTTACACTTTGTTTCTAAGAACGTCTAGTAACATACAACATTTTTAAAACTTCCTTCCGTGTACTTCCTGTCAGACAAATCATTTCCGTTTTGTTAAAAAAGGGATAAAAGTATAAAAATATATATATTTTTTAAATTCTTCATTCATAACTACGACCATACGATCGTTGTTATCTTTCAAAATAACAAATATTTCTACTTGTGTGGGCGCACTGGACAATATAGATTTATGAACGTTATTTTAAAAAAGATGAATTATGGACATTTAACGACTATTTTTTTGAAATATTTTATTTTCTAATTTATGCATATATTCAAAGTCAATTCTATTTTTCAGTTAGAAACATTGAATACCCTAGTATATTGAAGCTTAAATTTACCATCTCGAATTTGCCCAATTGATGGATGAATTTTCAAAAATTGGAAATATATCAAGCTGAAAAAATTATTTCTTGTACGAATAGACTTCTTAGATAAATAGATAAATCTTGGGGTATTTTTTTTTATTTTTTGTCTATTGATCTCTTATTTTCTATCTATTTCTAATTGTCAAAGAGTAAACCACGACTAGTTAATATATACTGATGATGATTACTTTGTAGTCAAAATACGTATTTATAATATAAAAACTGATTTAGATATTAGGGCAAATTTGAAATTTTATTCTGTACCGAATTATCCAGCATGTTTTTAGTTGGTTCGCATACCAGCTAAACTGGTAACGTCTAATAAACATTTCTACAGATGTAATTTCAAAGAATATATACCCATATATTAATTAAAGATTTTTTAAATTACCATTTAATAATTTTCTAATTTTTTTCTGAATAAATATTAATTCGCATAAATAGAAAACATTATACCAATTGATAATCAGATGTTCAAGTTTTTTTTTTTGCAGTGCGAGTTTATTCAACTTTGCGCGTTACTACGCAATGTACGGCATATTTGCCCTCTTTTTTTTTCATAAATACATAAATATACATATGTTCATAGTTATAGGTAGTCAGTAAAACATGCATGCATTTCAAAAAAAAAACAACATCAACAAAACAATGCTGAGAGATTTTCCTGTGAGAAAAATTCTCTCTAACTGTGAGTGTGTTGTTTTAATACCTTTTTGGTTTAGTAATTATATAGTTTGCGTTTAACTAGACTTCACTAAGCAGCAAGTAAAGTAGTCAAATGACTTAGCATCGGAGCTACTTCTCTCTATTTTGCAATTTTATATTTAAAAAAAAAACATAGCTATCTAAACGAAAACAATAGAAAAATTTATTCTCATGACCCCCTATGATAAAATAATTATGATATTTCTCATATCTTTTGTGTAAATTATGCTATTTTTTTCTTCTTGTTAAAATATAATAATTACATATACCAACTGTCCTTGTTTAATATTCATTGAATATGGTAATTTGGTCAGAGTGAGAGATGACGATGTTCATATGTTACCCAAGACGAATTCGGATGGCGTTTGTTTACTTATACAAATTTTTTTTTGTATATAATAGTGCAACATTAATTTTAAAGATACCGTTAGATTGATAATTAACATGCAATTTTTTTTTTTTTGAAGAATTATTCATTTTTTATGCAAATTAAAAAAAAAATTATCTCGTTCCGTTGAGGAACATTAAGCTGTTTTTTAAAATTCCGTTTGATAGGTAGAAAGTTTTGGAAAAATTGTCATTGAAGTTTAGTTCTGAAGTTAGAACAACATTAAAGCATCATAATAGAATCCATAAAAAAGCATCTTACCTAAAGAACTCCAATAAAAGTCCTGTAAGCGTCGTCTTACTGTTATGAATACAAATAATATATGAATAAAAATGGTCTCTTACGTTTCCACTAAACATTCTAGGATTGGAATCGAACCCACGACCCCTGGCATTCAAGACCAAAATTTCTCACTGTCTTTAGCTCTAACTAAGATTCTTGTTGTATGATTCTGTAAGACTGGAACTGAAGAGCTGTTGTCATCACGGAAATAGTTATTAATTTTAAAAAATGACTCTATTAAATTTTTGAGTTCAAACAGACGATATTCTTATACCTGGTATGTTATATGTACCAGGATGTACGTTTAGTTCCGCCTTTATAACAACCTAACTATTCCATTTCGGCAAAAACTTGATATCCTTTCAATTTAATTACGTGGGTTAAATTTGTTTTAAATTATATTTTACTTGAAAAGTTTCGTCTTTTAATTAGCTAATTAATTAATCAAAAATTAAATGCGTCATTTTTCTCTGCTATTCAATAAAATGTTACATGCGTTGTCAATTAATCTAATCTTATCACTAGAAAACATAATTGGGAATAGAAAATGATTTTAGTTTAATCATATTTTTTAAGTATAGTAAATAAATTAGAATAGATTTAAAAACCTATTACAAATAAAAATTACGTCCATTATTGGTAAACATAAAAAAAAATTTAATTTATTACTCTTTGATATATTTTATGTGCGATACGAAAAACATTTATTATACACATTACATATTTATTTTTAAGACATTGAAAATATGATCGAATATGCAGACGGTAGACTTTATATCATTTGAGAATGTTAATAGTTTATTTGTAGTAAATCATTATAACATTTTACTTCATTAACAGTTGAATATAATCAGGATGCGTTCGTTTGTATATAACTATAGACAGGCTCGTTTCCAAAAACCTAATTACATTTCGAAAAGCACAATCATGGAAACAAAAGTAATATTGATATCCCAATTCAGAATAGATTAAGTCTATTTGTGCATATATTTGTTGTAGCTATCGTTCTTTAATCTTTCTTTTGTATTATAAATACGTATTGTGACAAAATTTTTATTACGAAATTTTGACAAAATTTGTTTGTCGACTACAAAGTATGAATTAGCTAATATACACAAATCATGAATTTGGATAATGGGCTTATTCGAAATTCGATTTAATAAAACTAAACCATTTCTAAAATTAAAACCAAAATGTCAAAATCACCTGACATAACACTATAACGGTATTGGCCCAAGCAAGACTATGTGATCAACATTGATTACTGCTAATCGACGCAGCTGATTTCCTCATTTAATCCTTTAATCCTTTAATTTACACACTTAATCCTTTAATTTTACAGTTAACCCTGTTAATCCATCGGACCGATCATATAAATCACGCACCAAATTTGCAACGGATAACATATCTTCGATTCCATATCCCGAAGATAGTTACGATTAACTAATTCATACTGATGATGACTACTTTGCAGTCAAAATACATTTATAAATACAAATAATTTATCTAGGAATTGGGGGAAAATTTTAAATTTAATAAATTTTATACTGCTTTTATTTTTTTGGTATCCCAAATCAGTTCTGATGTCTAGAATTTCTTGATATTCGTTAAAAAATGAAAATTATATTCATAAAATATTGAACCTATTTTGTTTTTTACTCAATACTCAATTTAATATTCGATGAGGAAACAAAATATTTCCTAATCATTCAAATTATTTGTTCGTTTTTAAAAGAACAAATGAAAAAAAATAAATAAATTGTGAAAGAAATTTTAATACAAAATAACTGAATTTATAAGTAATATAGCGTGTAACTTAACCTCATTTCCTTCTTTTTAAAAAAATTATTATTATTAATTGGAATAAATTATATGACGTAGTGTATTTAAAATATAATATAAAGTATAATATAAAATTAATTGTGACATTAACAAAAAAATTTTCTATGTATATGAAATTTGTATTACACACAGTGTGTTCCACATTACAATTTGGAATATCACAAGTTCAGGTCAAATCGAATTAATATTTCTTTTCAATTATTAAGGATCGGTGGACAAGATTCAATAAAAATCAATAGTGTATTTTACACACACAAAGAATCTAAAAATTCTAGCTTACTCTTCGATTTTTATAAACAAATAAATCGTCGAAATGAATTTGAAGTAACAAATCCAGTGAAAAAAATTCGTTTTTTTTCACTGGATTCACAGTATGGAATAATTCCTCTCAATTGGGTTCAATTGAGGTTTATAATAAAATAGTGACATCACAGGTTTCAGGTTTCTTGATGAAAAACTTTTGCTTTTTAAATATATGCGTTTGCATATATTTAAACTTTGTATGAAATTACATAACGGAAAACCGTGGAAACAAAGTCAACTCTGATAACGGTGCGTGGTTTTTTCGTCACCCTGTATTCAATCCACAGTGATACTTCTAAGAAAAAGAAGAAAACAAAAATAAAATAAAATAAAAGACCAAAACAACCAAAAAGACGAAATTTAGAGAAATATTACTCTCACAATAGAAGAAATGATACTCTTCTTCGAAAATCACCAGACACGTATAATGGAGTTTGTTCCTTCGGACTATGACATCTGGCGGCAATAAGCAGAAACATAGTAGTCAGGCAGAGTAGTCAGGTAACTATGATAGTTATTATATATGCGTTGCTAGATTAACCGTAATAAAATAAGAAATTAATGTTAATGAAACTCATCTATTTTTATGAAAAATATAACAGATTGTATAAATGTAGCCTCACTATAGCCGCCATTTTGGAATATGACGTTTTGAGTACTTTACTAATAGATAAGCAACCAAAATAATATACATTTTCTAGTAAATATCTATCTTTGAAATAGTTACAAAAAATAGTTAATTTTTCTGTCTGTTATCTGTTTTAACATGTTAATCAATTTTTAACCCGACTTCAAAAAGGAGGATGGTTCTCAATTCATCTGTATTTTTTTTTTATTCAAAGAAACAAGATCCCTAACTAGTTAGCCACACTTGAGTTGTAGCATTTATAGGGTACACTTCGTTTACATAAATGTTGATTAATGGTTTAAAAAATATAAAAATATACTAAGATAGGTAAAAAGACTTGAAAAACAGAACACAATTAAGTTTACATATATATTTAAGAAACCCTTCATTCTTTTCTTGAAAAAACGATAGTATATTTTTATACATTCTACATTCTACATGATATACATATATATATATATATATATAGAAAACTTATATACTTACAGAAACATAATAATTTCACAACTTCCTCGTTTTAATTGTGAGAATCTATTTGCAATTAACATAAAGATGAAAAGAATTACAAATTTTTGTACAAAATATAAAAAAAAATTAATAATAATATAAATTATAAACATACACTTTTATACGATTTTAAGAATATAATATATATGTTTATACTTTAATTATAATTAAACAATTAAAAAAAGGAAATTTTTTTGTATAAAAAAAATTTAAGATTACTATTATCATAAGATTAATATTTATTTTTGGCTAGTTCCGGAATCATTTTTGAAGCTTTATATATGTATAAAATAGATAAATTTATTTGTTTCTAAATAAGCTTTTTCTAAAAGAGGTGGGAAATAAAATGTTTTCCCTGGGTCACCAACATGTGCCAAACATTTAAAACGTGATTTTCTATATTTTAGTTCATTAAATTAAAGCTTGTTTAAAAAAAAATGTATGTATGTTATTTGTTACTTTTTTCTTTTAAATTTATTTAGAGTTTAAGACTAGAAACTCTTAGTTTTAATTTTCCACTTCTTGAAATATTTATAAACACTTCCATCAGATTTCTATTTCATCGAATATTTTCGATTTTGTGTTGTATTGTCACGTGACCTATACATGAAGTTTCAAAACCCTAGCTCAATTATAACAGACGAAAGTTTAATTATAAGATTTGGCCTCAACAAAACATAGGAAGTTAATAGTAGGCTTTCTTAATACGTAACGCACTGAAAAAAACAAAATTATTGAATATTTAAGTATAAAAGCGTGGGCCGCTTTGTGTTGACATTAAATCATCATACGCTTTTAGAACCAACTATTAATTATTTTGAGGGCATTACCAAATCATAAAAGTGAGTATCTTAGTTTTTTGAAAATAAAAAGACAGAATCTTTCATTCATTGAAGTGAAAGCTAAGGATGTGAAACTGTCACCAAACTTGTTTGGTGAAACCGTTACCAAATTAGCAACAAGTAACATATCCAGAGACAATATAAGAGTAATTTTAATAGTATTAAAACTAGCAAGAATAAATTTAATGAATGTAATTTTGACAAGAATAATTATAATAATACTATTTTTTAATTTTATTTTTGTTTAATTTTGTTTATATATTTTTTATTTTGTCAAAGAGTAAATTACGACTAGCTAATTTATACTGAGGTATTGGGGCGAATCTAGATATTGGGGCGAATTTGAAATGTTACTATCACTATGGTCTCAACAACATTTCCATTTTTTTCTTTTAACATGTATTTCATTAACTGAATTTTCGCTTTATTATTTTGCTGCTCCTGGACTATTAACAAAACAGTTTAATAAAGAATAACATTAAAAATTTACATATTATTTAGCAATAATTCATACATAATATTTGCAAATAAAAATTATGATTTATTTATTACCTACATACGTATCGTACATTATAGGTATACATAAATATTTTAATGCGCTAATATCACCAATACAGGCACACAATATGCTCATACTGTCCTGCTTAGTGGTCATACGTACACATAGTCACAAAAATAAAACCACAAGGGTGTTCTTTTTTTCAAATTTCCTTAGTTGTTTTGTGCCGAATTCATTAGTTTATCGAAAAACTTTTTTGCATCAGTCATTAATATTTTTATAACGAACGTCTTTCAATCATAAACATTTTTTATGAGAAACCATCTATAACGAGGCTATGCAAATATGATTTCATATGCGAAGTGAAATAAAATTGCAGATTAAGCTGTCACGTTCGTGCTTTAAATCGGAATTTAACATTGTATGTGAATATTCATTGCAGTTTTATATAGGCAATGAAATATACTTACAAGTATAAGTTTATTTTATATCTATTTGTCTATCTATCTATCTATATATACACAGGATGAATCAGACCAGGTGCATAATAGCACACGCCTCCATTGCTTTCTATGATGCTCCCATTCCCCTTTAACACCAAAGCACTCAAAACAGAGTGCTAGGGGAACAGCAAGTAATAAAAATATATTATTATTTTTCCATTAATAAAATAATATTTATGTTAAATTAAAATTTTAGATGAAAAAATTATAATATTCCCACCACTAGGGGAACTAAATGTTCCCCTAGCACTCCATTTTGAGCACTCTAGTGTTCATCACATTCTTGAAGTGGAGTGCTAGGGGACTATGAAGTAGGTGGTGGGAAACCGAAGCCGAAGCCGGGGCGGGCAGTATTTTATAAGTATATATTATTTTTATATCGGATATGATTTCTCTCGGACCCAAACTTTTTTTGGAAAACATATGGTTTTGGAACAACACTATCTATGGAATTTTGAAGAAATGCTTACTTTTGTGACCATGTGTGCATACATACATACATACATATATATATATATATATATATATATATATATATATATATATATATATATATATATATATATATATATATATATATATATATATATATGTATATATATATATGCGAAGTTCAAAAAACATATTAAAACATATTAAAAATGGTCAAAGAATAAAATAATAATAATAATATTAAATTATTATTTGTGAGTGTTATATTTTAATGACTACTATTTAAGTGTAATAAATATATATACATATATTTAATATATGTTTAACTTATTTACTATCTTTATCTTACGAATATATTCATCCTTAAATATGTTTTACACATTTTCAAATTAATAGTGAATTTCTTTTTATTAAGTAATAATATATATGTCGTAGTCTCAGCTACAATAATCAGTCGGTCGGCTGAATGACTGTCTAACTCATTACTCATTATGGGGTCTGGAAGAATGAATGAAATCAATGTTCAAAACATTCATCATTATTTTTACTGATTGAATTAAACTAGCTAAATAACAAAATAATACAAAAACAAGTGAAACTAACAACTAACTGAGTTAATTGCTTATATATCCGGTATATATTCAGTTTATAAAAACAAGTTTCTTGCAAAAGTTGTTTATTTTGAAAAAAGGAACATTTTTCGTTCTTAAATTTTCCTGAAAGGAAATAGAGCTGTTGGTCCCGTACCGAAGTCATAATTTCGTAAAAATTTCTTCAAATGTCCATCGATCCTACCTTGTAGATGTCAAAAATCACCATCTGTAAAATTTATATATATATATATATATATATATATATATATCTATGGACATATATATATATATATATATATACATATATATATATATATATATATATATATATATGTCTGTAATCACTCATGCGGTCACAGTTTTCATTTTATCGGAATGAGATTTGGTATTTGAAGCGTTTTTAGTATTCCAAAAGTCAAGTTCGTTAATGGATAAAATCGGACCAGGGGAAAGGGGGGTTTAAAGGAAGGGGGAAACACAAAATTTGACATATCTCCCTTAATATTCGAAAAATCGAAAATTTTATAAGAAGTAAAGTTATAGGTATTAAGTTTTACTGTAATTTTGTCACTTATCATTTTTTCTGTAACCCTAATATTTACAAAAATATTGACGGTTTAAGATTGAAAATTAAATTCCTCAATATCTCTGTACGCATTAGAGTTTGAGCAAAAATGATAAGGTGATGAATTGTAGCAAACATGATTTTCTACAACTTTGTTTCTTACGCATTTTGTGTAATTGATTGTTCTAATATTAAGAGAGATATTTTATATTTTGTGTTTTCTTTTATCTTTATGCCCCCCTTTCCCCTTAACGTATGTTATTTATTAATAAAATTGGCCATGCAAATACTAAATTCAGATACGACATTTCATTTGGATCAGACTAACATTGTGACCGCTAGAGAGTAGTTTATTTATTCCAAGGAAATTCGCTAAGTTGAAGCAGCTCCTGCGTAACGAATTTTTTATTCTCTCTCTTACGGTTTCAAAGATGGATATTTACTCCTACCACGTCCTGACCTTACTTTTTAGCTCTAGAATAAACACAAAAAATTTCAGTTCGTAATATTCTTTGGATTTTGAATTCGGAGTCAAAGTCCGGAATAAACTTATACCCTGATATATTATATATACCAGGTTTAAATGTGCATTCGTGATTTTATTTTTATTTAATATTTATTTATCTGCAAATATTCACTGTATGTGAAATCAATAATTGATATAGACTGATTTGTTTTTTATAAAAGTCCACAATGTTTATTATTTTTGTCGTAAATTAAAATTTAATTTAAACCCGTCATATCGGGCCTAACAAAAAAGATATTTAAGAAAAAAAAACCTGAGATTTATCCGAAATATCACTTGTTTTCTTAAATATCTTTTATTTTAGGCCCGTCATACCGGAATTTTATTGGATCAATCGCTTTATTTATATTTCTGTTTTCTATTGCGTAGTTTTCTTTTATTTGTCCCATTTTATTCCAAGTGAAAATTATCAAAATATGTCAAAATATATGTAAAAAATGGGCTTCTCCATAAGAGCAATGCATTAAAACTCGAACTTTAACATAAAATAATTAATTCAAGACCCCCGAAACTTAGATTTGTACCGACGCAACTTTGTCGCATTCACAAAAGGATTTCAAGGAATGTTTGACCCTCTATAACTTTTAATCGATTCTTAATATAAAAATCAAGAAACTTTTTGTTTTTGAAACACCATTCTGAACCTATTTTGACTTGTAATATTGAACATAATAAATAGTATCCAAAAATTGAAGTCACACCCAGTATTTATATTTTTTCATTCATATATATTTTTATATTATATGAAGTGTACAATATTTATATTTATATGTTTTTTTTTTTATGTATAGTCTTTCTTTCATAGTGTTAAAAAAAGGCACTACATAGTGAATATTAATTATGTGTTTTATTACACGTAAAATTACATAGCTCTTGGTTCATAAAAGAAACCACTGTACACTGACTGACATATGGATGTTGTATTGTAAATACTCGTATGATAGCATAAAATATATTATTGACGGATACATATGCTTTATGTGAGGCGGAGAAGGTTTGTGAAGAACCACGATGATTACTTATAAGAAATATTTTTTTTAAATAATACCTACAGAAAATAGAAAAAACTGGTTTTTTTGAAGGAACATTTTACTTGGGAAAGTCTGCAAAAACTAATCGACGGCCTAATATTAATTAATATTAATTTTTCCAAATTTAAAAAACAAACAAAAATTTACGTCTTGAGAATTTGAAAACTACTCTACAGCGTTGTCTTATATATTCCACACAAAAAACCGGTTTGCTTTTATTATAGAACAAATACATAAACACACATACACAACACATAAATATATTCACTATTCATATATACAAATTAATGTATACAAATTATAAACTTTTATATTTCGAAAGCAAAAGGGTAAAACACGATTTAAAAAAAAATTTAATTAATAAATATTTATTAATACAACAGATAATAGTTGGGCGGGCATGAAGTTTTACATGCTTCTAATGAGAAAGAGTGAGAGAGAATGATTACTTTGCTATTAATTATCTCGCGTTCTAAACGGTCAAAAATTCTGAAACTTTGGTAATAATTAGAAAACGTTATTTTTAGCCTGTGAAAAAAAAAGAGCAACATCTGTCGAAAAGTGGTTTCATGCTGGAACATCCTTAAGTAAAACACTACATTATATACGGGGATAAAAGTAGCATAGTGGAAAAACTAATTACTAACTTCTGTTCTGCGGCAAGTGTTTTAAAACTCACCTCTTTTTATTGCTAAAATTTATCTTTTTATCCTTTTATTACAACGTTTTGATTCTTTGATCTAAATCCAATTAATATCAAATCGAAAGGAGGTGGAAAGCTCGAAGATATACAATTTTGATTCTTGTATACAATTAATTTTAAAAAAATCATGTAAATTATTTCCTTTTGATTTTTTTTTTTGCGTATCAACAACATTTTTATAAATTGTATGTTTTTGTTAATATGGGGGTAAAATTGCAAACATAACAAAAATTATTATAATTTACGGGATAAATATTTTAGAAGGAAATCAACTTTTAACCATGAATTTTATCTACTCTTGCTCTAATAACTTTAACAAGATTACACATTTTTCGGATAAAAGTATTAACGCATAAATTATTACAAATTCTTATTATAGTTGAATTTTGATGTTATTTAGAAAACTTTCGTTCGAAAATAATTTTGCAGTAAGTAGAGTATAAAGAGTTTATTTGAATCTTCGAATTCCAGTAATATTACAAGTCAACTTACAAAATATAGTAGTTTCTAGCCTACGCTTTACCTATTTGCAGTAAGAAAAGACTAGTAACGCTTATTTCTTGTTGGAAAGCGTTTGGAAGTTTTTCTGCTATATTTACGCTAAGTTTACTTTGCTATCACGTGCGTTTTGAGGTGATTTGTTCCAGCATTTTGGAATTTTTGTCCCAACCCTGTTTTTTTTATAAAATAAATGAATTTTCGCTAAAAGCATTCTTTCTTAGTAATAAATTAGTTATGAAATTTTCATCAACACATTTCATTCTCAGCATCTACTTAGATTCATAATCACATTTGGGAACTTAATTTCGATTTTCGGAAATGAATTACTTTGTACTACACACAACATTGTAGGCTGTACATAGAAGTACAAATGGAGGTTTTGATGATAAAACATTGACCAAGCAATAATTGTAATCACTTTGTTCCCACCAACAAACTTTCAAAAAAAAACATAATTTTTTTGCCAGGTTTAAATATTAATCATCCATAAAATTCATACCACAAAATCTATGTACTAAATACTATTTCAATTAATTATTCTTATTTTTAAACTTAAAAAGTTTTTGCAAACATTAAAATAAGTTTTTATTGATACATTTTTTATGTGGTTAATTATTCTTGAAAAAAAAACAATGTTTCATGGATCATTTTTCATTCACTGAAATAAATTTCAGAGTGGTAACTAATTTTATATAGAATTAATATTAGTTTCTTTATATTGTATGTATTTTTTAGTTATTATTATTTATTAATTTTTATTAACGAATGATTGTGCATATTTTATGAAAAATAAAAAAACCTACCTTAAAAATGTCACCGTGGAATAATTAACTTTTTCTGAAATTAACTGCTACAAACTTATTATTGCGTTTAACCTTGGCCGTTCTCGCAGTTCCACAACACCATCAATATGATTTACAAATGGGAGTAAACCCATGCACGCCCCGATGTTGGCCCTTTTTTAGCGTAAGGGTAGACTAGGTGGGGACGGTGGCCATGATCGGTAATACTAGTTAAAGAGTTAACAAGATTAACCCATTAACTAATATTCCCAGTATCGACTGTTCGGTCCTTCACAACTTGGGGATATCTGATGATCCCACTTGAAGGGCCTGTATCGAGGACGATGAAACCTCCTTACATCTTATATGCACCTGCAGAAACCTGCAAGATGTCAGGTATAGAACGTTTGGGTCCAAATCCTTGGATCCATCAATCCTGGGAGCAATTCCGGCGCAGAAGTTGTGGGCCTTCTGTGTGGCGTCTGGCCTCAACAAAATCCTATAGCTTCATCTGCTTACAATAGCACCTTTTACCCGGAAACGTCTCGCCTTCGGGTGACAGGTTGTTCTCAAAGAGAGCACAGAGGACCCCTTGGTCTAGGTGCTAGGGACCCATTTGCGGTACACCTCTTTCTAATTATTAATATTATCGACTGTTTGGTACTTTTAAAAAATCCCCCAAAACTAGTGAACCTTTATCAAATATCCAACTTGTTTATATATAATAATAGGGAATATGCATGAAAATTTTTTTTTACTTGAATTGAAACATGTTCACTTGACAAATATCAAGGTAAAATTACTTTTTAAATAACTTTAAAAATAAGCGAGATATGAATGATTGAAATTCCCGATTAGACAAAGAGGGTGATAGCCCTCTTGATATGTTATGTGACGTCATATTACACTTTCACCATTTAAAATACACGTAAAACTCCGTTTTTAGTATTTTTGCAAGAAAGAGACAGATAATAATCTTTAAAAGCTTATAGCTTCCTTGATATTTGTCGGATTTCAATTTCATTTTTAAATATTATTACAGTATTAACAGTATTTTCATATTCTGAAAATAAATGTGAAAAAAAATTTTCATGCATATTCCCTATTAACCGCTCCTTTATTTATTTTTTTATATTATTAACTTAATTAACAAACTGCCACCGTTAGGAATCGAATCAACAACCTCCCAGTTCCGAGTGCCTTATACAGCTCGACCACTCGGACTGGTTTTCTTATTTGTTAGTAAAATTACTTTTTTTATTTTTGATGGTTCTTATTAAGTTTTTATTAAGCTGATTTAAGCTTCTATTTTATTTACAGAAATTAGTAGTGTATTTTGTTTCAATTCGAAATATTTCTGTGCATACTTTAATATTCTTAACAAAAACTTTAATATATTAAAGAAACAAAAATGTTTTAAAAAAAACGTGGGACATTTACTTTATTTATATCTTTTTCATAATTGTTCATGTTTATTCGTTAGTTTTATAATAATTTATTAAAGATTACTTAAATATAAATCTACGGTAAATAATCAATTACTCAATGCTAATAAAATTATCATAAAATCGGTTACGTCAATGAAAAGGGAATTTAAAGATTTAAAGTAAAAACTCCTTAATAAGTTTTCATTCCAGTAATTTAAAACGTCAATAAATTTTATTAATATACCGATATGTAGAGAGTGGAACATTTTGTTGTGTATTATGTAATTTGAATTAAACATTTACTATTTATTCTACTATTCAACTATTTACTACTATTCAACAAATAAATACAAATATTTACAAAAAAGCGATTTGGAGTTGCTGCTAGTTACAGAAGGGGCTTTAAGGTTCGAACTTTCGGGCACCTATTCCTAAGGCATCTAGCTTTCTCTCTGTTGTTAATAACAGGCAGATATCCGACAAATGAGTACTATAGTTGCAGGATTTTATGAACACCTACACCAAAGTTTTTTCTAGTCTTTAAAAATTTCAGGCTAACCTTATCAACTTTATTTCAGGCTAACCTTGCATTTTAGAACTAAATGCATACATGAGAGTCGGAACTAAACTTAATATACCTTGTATATTAACAAATATACTGGGTATAAAAATAGTATGTATGGATGCTATGTAAATGTATACATGCATGCGTTCGTTCACCTATCAATTGTATTTCTCATTTTCAACTTTGAGCACAAATTATAAGAAAACTATTGAAAAAATTTATCAAACAAAAGTTATTTATTTTAAAGAGAAGAAGATTTTTTGTCAACAAATTTTTTTTCTATCTCTTACGGTTTCATAGATATAAATTCCGTTCCGATTTTACCCATTAGCAAAATTGACCTTACTTTTTTGCTCTAGAACATACACAAAATTCTCTTTTCGTTTTTGAGTTATCGGGTTCACGAACAGATAGACAGACAGACGGATATGCGGAAATGGACTAATTAGATAATTTTATGAACACCTACAATGCGATCAATATCTTCAAGCGTTACAAAGTCGGAACTAAACTTAATATACTGGGTATAAAAACATAACACATTTTTGAATACATTCACCCGGTTGCTTCTAATAGTGAATAGTAAGTTTGTTGTAAATTTCTCGCATTTACGTATTTAATCTGTACACACAACGAAATAAAGTAAGTTTAATTCAAATATACCAATATACCACGGCCACACCCATTTTAGTTAATAATGTAGCATTTAGTGGAACTAATAGTTTGAAATTTTTTTATAAAATTTTTAATACCTTTTACTTATGCATATATACAAGAGAATAAACATTTGTATATTCCAACTCGGCTGTTCAGCCCAGCGCAGCGATTAAAAAATCAACAACACTTATATATATATAGCATAAATACACAGTACTTACCCAACCTAAATAATATTTAAACCGTTTGTAGAGTACAAACTTTGTAACATGACGCAAATCAACATATTATTTCTGAAGGTTATTCGATCGCTTGTTGTCAGTAAAGTGTGTAATCAAAATTTTTAGGAAAATAATTTAAGGTAGTATGTCGGCCACTTTTCTGCAGAATTCTCCTTGAGAATTGCTAAATTCGAAACTTTTTTCAATAAAAGAGATATTCACTATCAAAGTTGGAACAATTCCCATGGGTAAAATGTTCCAATTGACTAAAAGTGACAAATTTTACATCATAAATTAAAAATTTTGCTGTTAATTTTTTCAAAACAACTTTTATTGATACATTAATTTACGACGAATGTTTTGAAACCAAGAAAACGGTTTTTGCCCTATTTTTTGAAACAATAATTTTGAGCTATTCTCGGCAAGTGGTGTATATATACATGTAATGTCTCAATATTAAGTCCAGTATCTACGAAAATTATGGAACATCACTACTCTGATGTCACAGACATTTTGCATATATATGAGAATGTTTTTATAGATGGACTGTCACGGAAATACTACCTTAAGATTTGTAATTATTAATTTATTAATATATCTTTCAAAATGAATATTGTAATGTTACACAAATGACGACAATACTGTCTATATATCTATATATGTAAAATTGTGGATAGTTTGGATCAAAACAGGGTATTATATTATTGCCTTAAGCTAATTTTTACATTCAATATTAATTATTCAAAATTAATTATGTATTAATTAAAATTTCAATGACATGTTTGTCTATATAGTATACACCAGTTCTTTCATACTATGTCTTTGTAACCTTAATGGAAATTGGCATTAGTATAATATTGTAACACTCAAGTATGAATAAATATTAATATGTGGAATAACAAGCTGACGTTCAAACTTCAAAGTAATACTGTCATTGATATGAAAAAATGAACTCGTTCATCTATATAATCCGTAGGGTAACAGTAGATGATATAGATGAGCTAGAAATGCAGAGGTACAAGGTTCGATACCTGGTGAATGAGTTAATTTTTTCATATAAATATTAATTAAAAACTATTACATTCATTATATAATTTTTTTTCTAACCTTAAGAAAAGCTTCTGTATCAAATTAATTACTGACCATAACTCCAAAAACTCCGAATTATTTCAAACCAAAAAACTGTATTACATAAAAAAAATGGAAATTGAAAATTTTATTTCATAGGCTCAGTGCTTACGTCACAATTTCATGTCAAAAATATGTTATTATCTATTGATTGTAGAATGTAGACGCCTGCCTATGCCATGGTATGATGCCTTCCTTGGTGGCTTGCTTGGTATTTAGTCATAAATCATATTTTATGTATTTATGAGTGTAAAATAGTACGACAATAAATAGTATACGAACAGATGAAGAACTCAATATATACAACGTATTTAAACAATTAAATCAGTATTAAATTATATTATACAAGTTTTAATTTATTATGTTTTATTCGAATAACCTGATTTGTTTATTTGTTTGTAATAAAGTTTGTAAACATCAATACGAAAATCCAAAAAATATTGTGTCTGTAAAAAAAAACAAATGTTTTTGTTGTTTTCTGTTCAAAACTAAACTGTCAAAATTAACATAATATTTTGATTTGATGTTTATGTTTATTTTGGGTACATCTTCTTGTAATGTTTTTATACATTCTGAGATGATGACAGAAACCACCCATAACATTAATTATTCATTTTTTTGTTTTTCATTCATAAGAATATTTTTTGATGAATGGTCTGTGTCTATTAAAAAAATAGTTGTTTAATCCTAACACTATTCTTCGGTTTCATATCTAATACACTTACTGTGATGAATAATTGTTTTTTGATATTGATAATATTAGAGTTTTTTGTAGAAATTTTCGAATTCATAATATGAAACCGCTTTGAAAACTTATTTTACAAGCTTTTATTTAACTTGCAATGTATGTATGTATGTTCAGGTCAAATCTTGCAAGCTGAATTAAAACCGCTTCCTCTTATCCTACGGAGTTTATTTTTTACATGTTGATTCAGTTCCTATGACAATGCTTTTTTATGGTTAGCATGACAAGAATCGACAAGGGGAAAGGGTGGTTTAGAGGAAGGCGGAAACACCAAATTTGATATATCTCTATTAATATTGAAAAAATCGAAAAATACGTAAGAAGTAAAGTTGTAGAAAATTAGTTTTACTATAAAAAGCTTGTTTTTAATAATGTTTTTTTAACAGAAACTTATTTTATTAATAATTTGTATAATATTAAAAGGCACGGATTTTTTTGTGCCCTGGAAGTGAGTCAGAAATCTGAAAAAATCCCACAGTGAACTTTAGAGTAAGTACATTAAAATAGTTTAAATGAAATGTGCCATTTTTCTGAAGTTTTCAAAGTTTTTTTATAAAACTAGTAGATAAAAATGAAACTTATTAAATAAAACAAATATTTGAGATTTTCGTGACAATATTTTTATTATGACTATAGTTTCGGAAACATAGCTCCCTTCTTCAGAAAATATATGATAATAATTACACTATTATATATTTTCTGAAGAAGGAATTATATTTCCGAAAGAACACTAAACTTAAAATGATTCGTTACGAAAAAATCGTGATCCATAGAATGTGATTATAAAAGAGGACTCTTTTATCGCAATAAAATTACAATTTTTCTCATGTTTAAAGAAATTTACTTAAATTTTAAATAATTTACATCAAAACGATAAATAGAAATCTTACAAAACATTACAGACACACTGTGTCAAGAGTTTACACAATAAATAACAAAATATGATAATAATGTAATCAAATCGAAAATAGATAACTTTAATAAATAGCTACTTTAATAAATAAATGATTGTTAGTTAAATCTAAAATTAATTTTCTGACAATATCAGTAAAAAAAACTATTAAAAATTGAATATGGCAATAATTTGTTGCAGGAATTAAAAATTGATTTTTTTTTTCGCTATAGCTCTAAAAGTTTGATGATAATGATGGTCTTTCTACTGTCGTGTACCACATAAAAAAATCAATAATATTTCTTCGTCACCATAAAAAAATTATTATTCAATCGTCTTGTATTATATACATCCATCTCCTCTATATGGTTGATGTCTATAAAAATAGGCAAAGAATCACAGAAACCAGCACTCATTCATTTATTAATCATAAGCTATCTATTTCTATATACTTACTGTATACACAAATTTTAGAAAACGAAGTACAACTTATATTGGTTATAAATAATATTGATAAAGATAGATATACTATCTACAATGTTGGTAATTTGTTTATTGTTTAAGATTTTTAAACAAATTTAACATCGTCTTCATGGATGTATCAATTTTTAAACAAATTATTTATAATATACCAAGTATATAGTGTATACTGAAACGTTACAATACCATACTAATTTACTGAAACGTTACAATACTATACTAATTTCAATTTCCCCAGTACGGTTACGTAGACACAAGTATGGAAAGACAAGCGTATAGTAAATAAACTAACACTTTTGAAAAAATTCATCTAACAATTCTCTAACAAATTCATTAAACAATGCAACCTGAATATTTCTTCAAGGAAGCGTTTTAAGAGAAAATGACCCGTTGTCAAAAATAAAATAAAAGAAAAATAAAAAATAAGAAAAAATAAAAGTTGTTTTTAAAGTTGATCATTAAAATAATCAAAGAAAACTCTAAGTTTTTTGAAATTACATATCAAATTTTGTTTAGAGATATGTTGCTTGTTGCTAATTTGGTGCGTGTCTCTTTGAATCCATATCCCAGAGATAGTTACGATTAGCTAATTCATACTGATGATGACTACATTGTACTCAAAATACATATTAATAAAATTTTCACCTTGACCCACAAATAGGAATCTTTGTGACAGAATCAAACTGCTGAGGAATAAAAAATACAAAAACTATAGTAATTAAGTCTGTTTTGGTTAATAACTAACCATTTTACAGACGTTTTAAAAAATTTATTTTCAATAATTCAATATTAACTTTATGGTCACTAAATTTCACTAGCACATCCACAAGATTATTTTAACGAGTTTTTTAGAACACCATACATAAAATGAAAAACGAAAATCATAAAGTTTCTTTTGAAAATCTTATATCATAAAGTTCTAATGTTCTAACATAATTCTAATTTGTCTACTTAATTATATCTAAATGCCAATATACTAACTTGTCCTCTGGATTCTGTGTAGCATAGACCCATTAACAGAGGCTCCTAGTAGCGGAGAGGAGGTCAAAGTCTGTCAAGTAGGCATTTTTTATCACCCCAACGGATAAGGAATTTGTATTCAGACTAGGAATTTGGTAGAATTCCCTATCTTTTGTTACCAGAAGATTGATCTATCAGAGCAATCTTCTGTTGCTATGAGTTCTGTTCCTACATAGGTAAGTGATCTTCTAAATATATGATCAATTTCCAATAGGGTATATTACACTGTAGAAAAAAATTATTGTAAAAATAGGCATAAGAGTCAATAATACATAGAAACATACATACATACATATATATATACATACATATATGACATATGTAATTGTACATTCATCGTTAATCATGTCACTGACATCATGTCTCCAAACATATACGTACGTATATACATGTATATATTTTATAAAAATATTATTGAACTCTATAGGTATATAATATATATTATTATTATGATTATTATGATTATTATTATCATTATACCTATATGTGTGAGAGGTAAAGTCACAAACTTACAACTTTTAAAATGAACTGAAAGAAAATAAAAAATACACATATACAACATATTTATTATGAATATTATTTTTTACAATATTATTGATTGGAAAAGAAATACACTTAGGTAATAAAGTTTAATATTTATTACTAAATTTATCTTAACTCAATGTGATTGCTGCATAATAATATTCATTTCATTCAATATTATTATTATTTATATATATATATATATATATATATATATATATATATATAAATGGATGTAAAGTAAAATTCGTTGATTGGAGTGATGGTGTTAAATCGTTTTTACTTAATTTAAAAAAAACATCTCTGCTATATTATATATTTAACATTCTTTGTCATCAAATGCTTGATTTGAAAAATCATACATATCTAGGAAGGGATTCAATGCCACGACCTCTCAGAGGCACAAACGCTCTGCCTCTGAGCTACCAGATCTTATGGTGTTGGACTGCATATTATTTTAATGTCGATGCATTATTAATTTTTGTTTATTTACTGCTTACATATTTTAATTGTTTTTTTGTTAACTTGCAACTACCTATTCATTGTTAATATTATTTTTCAAATCAAGCATGTGATGTCAAAAAATGAATATGACTTATTACTTAAATGTCAAAGTATGTCAACGCTAGTCTCTTCTGTTCGTATAAAATAACCGAAAGTCAAGCAAATATTATCATAGAATAAATAGACACAAGTTTTAAAAAACAACTACAAAAAAATATACAAGGTGTCCCGTTAGTCACGGACACAACTAAAGGTGTGGATAGAAAATTGGATTCTGAGACGAAAAGTCCTTTACCATTTTTTAATCAGAATTCAATTTTCTATCCATACCTTCAGTTGAATCCCACTTACTCGACTTGGATTATAATGATAATTTAATGCCACCAACTACCAAAAATCTGATATTTTTTCTAGTTATTTTATCGTTTGAATATTAAGGTTTGGTTTAATTAATTAATAATATGTCATTAAAAGCAAATGCCTACAATAGCATTAAATGAATCTTAAAATGAAAGCGGAAAAAATATAAATATGTTTGGAATATCAAAAGTATCCTTTGGTGGTGGAACACTTTGGCAGTAATATTTTAAGTTACTTGTCTTATCGGGCGTTGATGTCTCCATGTTATATAATAGCTTCTAATATTCAAATGAAAGACAACTTGTCCTGACGCACTACCGTGCTAAGTGGTAACATCTACTATTGTCGTTACAAAGTGGTAAAATTAACCATATGAGAAAATATTAATTTTTTATAAAATGGAGTAGCTGTCTGTCACGGTTTTTTTTACAGGAGGTGCCTTGAATCAAGCTATTATGGTTCAAACTGTATATAAAAACCTTCTGGGCAATCTTTGTATATAAACGATCTAATGCCACCAAAACATTATTTGGGTTAAAACTTTTCTTCTATCTTTTACGATTTCAAAGATGAATTTCTTCCCTAGCAGAGGCCGGGAGGAATGGTCAGATTTGGCCATTTACTAAACTGGTCTCACTTTGCAGTTATAAAACACATAAATCTCGTTATCTCTTATCATTTTTGAGTTATCGTGTCTAAAGTATCTAAACTTAATATTCCCTGGTATATGTTATATAAAAATAATTTGTATCAAACAATATTACTAGATAATCAATAATATATTTATTTTCATAATATACATATATATATATATATATATATATATATATATATATATATATATATATATATATATATATATATATTATTTGAGTAAAATATCCGCAAACAATGACACCAAATTGAAGAATGAAATGTTTTTTCTAGGCTGAAATTGAAATGACTTAATCGGACACTTTTTACACGTCTATGATGGTATAACATGTTCGGATTTTTTTCGTCAAAAACTAGCATATTTTTTCCTTCATTATTTTTACCGAAAATTGATTTAACAATACTGTTATTATGAAAACATGCAACACCACCTCATCCTATATCTCATCTTATATATATAATACTAGCCGGTCCCGTATTTAAATCCAAGCTATTATGTGTATAGTTTTAAACAAAAGTTTTTTTTTTCTTTCGTTTATTCTCGCACAAAAATAGATTTTGGGCACAGCAGCCTCACGGACATGGAAATTTTGTATAAACAATATGTTATTCGGTAAAATTCTCTACCATACGATGATGCATACCTGAATGCGATGCGGGAACAAACAGACGCATAGACAGTCTACAGTTTTATTATAAGTATAGATTGACAAGCAGAGGTGGCCTTAGGCGTGGGCGACCTGAGCCACCGCCTACGGCCTCGCGGTTCGTGGGGCCTCGCGCTTCAATGGTGTATGCATAACTCGGACGCAAAGTGAAAATGTATTCGTCATAAAACGATCAATATATTGACATACCAAATTTGTTTTATTTAGACTAGCAACATTTGTTGGCGTTGCATTGCTATTGCGGGGAAACAAACGGGGAAGCCCCTCTGACAAATTTAGTTTTTATTTAGTCAAGCAATATTTGTTGGCGTTGCATTGCTCACGAAGAACCCCTTGTGGCCAGACATGGGGATTTCCCTTTCTGTTTGGTGTTCAGTCGCTCCTCAAGGGCTAGTTTAGTAAGGCTAAAAGCAGGAAATTTCTGTTTCTTTAATTTTAGTCTAAGAATAGAGTTTAGTTTGCATTGTCTGTACTATAATAAAGTTAAAAGCTATATTTCAACTGTTTTTTAATTTATAGCATTGCTTCTTGCGCTACCAGAGGGCCTGGTAAAATGTACCTTGCCCACATCAAATATTGGTCTTGTCCCGCCACTGTTTAAAAGTACAACACCAAACTATATTAGAAAAAAAATAGTTAAAATGCTTGAACTATAACAGTATTAAAAACTTGTATTTAAATTAGTCAATTGGAAAATCAATAATAATTACATACAATATCAAAAAATCTAAATTATCCATGTATTCCAGTAATGGTTCTATAAATACATTAATTACAATATTTGTTACTCGTCGAAGTGAATGATTGAAGTGATTGATTGATCGATCGATCGATAAATTATTATTTTTTTTTTTTTTAGATTTATTATTGTGCACATTTTTCACGGAACTTCCGTTTAATTATACACATACATATACATATATATGTATAAACTTAAACATAACTATGTTTCTGACGTCATATCCGTTCATGTCTCTCTGCAGTAATGTGTTTATGCTGTTACTTAAAATAAGGTTTGGCCTCTGTACTTTGTGTAATAATGAACAATTTTTTTTTTTTAAATAATTTTATTTTATAATTAATGTTCATTCAACTGGTAAAAAAAAAAGTTTATATTTAAGGTAATTTTTAGGACATTACCGTCCGTTTTCCGGTCTAACTATTATTCCTTCTCTCTGTCACTGTCTCTTGTATTTCTTTTGTCCAGTTGATTTATTTATTTTGGGGAAGTCTACAGGTTTTTTTTAATTTAAAATTGCATTATTTCTTGGTTAATTAGACCGGATGAGATTTTTTTAAATCGATTTTTCATACTTAAATAGGGAAATAAAAATTTGTAATATTCATTTTAGAATATTTCTAATTAGTTGGAATTTAAAAAAGCAATTATAAATATCTCATGCAATTTTAGCCATGTAATTAATTAATTTAGAAATGTTTTATAATCAAATTATGTTCGCTTTCATACCTCCTAAGTAAAGTCATTCTTATCTGTAGTATTCTGTATCGCATTATCTGTTATGTTTGTTAAGGACGAATTAAGTAATCTAGAGATATATACAGATAAACAGATAGATTGTAGAGGCTGCCCTGGACGGGCTACACTTCGGCCATAAGGTCCATTGTGATGCCTAAGGATGTGAGGATGTGAGTAGAGTGGAAGGAATTTTTGTGTATAGACTAGGAATTGGTAGGATAAGCGGCTGCAGCCGCATATCCTAAACAGTAATAGTAATCTGAGTAGTACTAACATTCATTTAGACAAGAACGAATAAAACATTGGGTTTTGCATGAAATATGGTTCAACATTAAATCATAAGTTTTGACTCCACAGAGCTATTTGATAAACTTCGCTAATCTAAAAGACATTTTGAAGAGCTCTTAAAACTTATTTTGAGAAAAATTACCGTTGAAAATAAATAATACCAACCTTAGGCGTTTATTCTATTTTTATTAACAAAAAAATAAATTTTCACCATTCCTTTGCGCAGTTTTATATATAAAAAACAACGCATCATAATAGATAGAGTCTCTACTACCAACTTCAAAGTTAGTAGTACATGAACTCCAAAGTTGTTTATAGCCGAATCCGCTGAGTTTTTGAAAAAAAGTTAAGAACAAAAATTATTAGTATATTTTTAACAAACAACTTATATTCGAAACATTTTTTTGAAAACCAAATGGATTTGACACAAATACACTTTAAAAAAGGCACCTTTTTTATGATACTCATTATTGGAAATTCCACGTATACATAGTTGAGCAAAAGTTACAGACGAAGAAGTCAAAAAGTGATCGGTTCAAAAGTTATAAGGTTATCCAGGTCCGAATATGAAATTTAGTATGTGGCGATCTTTCTGTTGTATGTGGACCTAATTCGCTCGAACCATAAAAGAAAAGGGGACTTAAAGATAGGAGAAAACATAATATCTTAAATTTCTCTCTCACTATTAATAGTAAAATGATAAAGTTCATCTATTATTTATTATCTGACCATACTTTCTGTAAACCTAATATATACAGAAATATTTTCAATTTAAATATATTACCCACAATAATGAGTATTACAAATATATCACCATGGTAACTTGATTTGATATTCATTATGATTCCTCCTTTTGAGAAAATTCGCCTCTGTATAGACTCGTACTCTCCAAAGACAATTTGGTTTTTGTAAATTGTATACATAATATTAAAACTTATTTTACGATCAATATTACTCGTATAGAATATTTATTGAAAAATCATGTATCACTTGTCGTAGAAATTATATTAATGTCAAGAAAATTTTAGAAAAATAATGTTAGGAGAATGAAAAACCGTTAACCATTTCGAGAAAACTTGCAGGTCCATTAATTATCGTCTATATGGATTTCTTAATTATCAGAAATTTTTGAATGACTAAACATTTTCTATAAGCCACCTGTATAATATATGATCACTATAAACCTTCTTGATAGACTGACAAAAAAAAAACAACCATAAACATAAGAGAATTGACAAATGAACGAAGTTAATGCCCTGTCATTTCGTTTATCTATCTAATTTAACTAATCCAATACTCCTAATCTAAGATGGTGGTATTTACATGTAACAAATTTAATAATATTCTTTTTTTTAAATAATCAAAATCAAATCACAGGGACACACATTTAATATAAATAGTTATATAAGTAGCAACAGGCAAGTAAGAAGCCCAAATGTGTTTAAAACATTATTCCAACAAAAAAGGTAAAGTTTTATTTTTTTCTTCCATGATAAAAAAAAAAAAAAAGATTTTAATTTAAAAACCCACCTACGACTCAAATTTATTTTTTTAAACTACTTATATGAGTTTCAATTTTTCTTATTAATGACAAATATTTGTCATGCTCAGACAAAAATGTCATTCTTCTAAAAGATTTGAAAAAGATGACAATATTTGATTTAAAATATATTTGTATTAGGATATTTATACATATATATATATATATATATATATATATATATATATATATATATTGCTGGTTATTAATTGGTTCTATTAACCAAAACATAAATATTCCTTTTATTTATGTTCGTGATGTTTAAAGGTTTGCACATTAGATTTTCACTTCGACTACAAAAGTTATAGACTACAAATAAATTCTAAAAGATGATGAATCAAAAAGATTTCATTTTAATCTAGATAATTTAAAAAGAGCATCCTTGAGGTAGATCGATTGATTTTAATAAATGATGGTTATCAATACTTTTTTTGACAATAGTGGAATATAAATAAGGTTTCTTATCGAATTAAAATTTAAATAATTATGTTTTTAAAATTCAACATTTAACACGTAACCGTATGGCAAATTTGTTGGTTAACTTCACAATATTACTTAATAAATTGAAATATTATACCATGTGTGTTGGAGAGCTTTTCCAATAGAGAATCAATGTTAAATATTATTTATTACTGGCTGGCCGTATGGTTACCCTATGAAGTCAGTCAGTACACATGTAATGAGAGTCATCTCATACATACAAACATTTGGATAGTCTCAATAGGTATACTGTATGCGTATGGTTGTTTGTGTGTCATTTAAGAGTGGGTTTTTGTGATGCACATACTAAAGTTAAGAGTTCAATGAACATAATATTTAACACACTCTCATTACGTGTGTACTGACTGACTTCATACAGTAACCACACGGACAGCCAGTAATAAATAATATTTAACATTGATTCTCTATTGGAAAAGCTTTCCAACACACATGTAAGTATTTTTGTGCTGTTGATAGCGCTTTGCGCATGATCAATAACTCCACTGATCAAATTAAAGTATATATTATACGATTAAACTTTTTAAAACTATTTTATTAAATTTAATGAACATTAATGTTATCAAAATTTTCTTTTAGGAATTTCAAAATATAAAAAATGATTTAATTGCTGATTTGATTATACACAAATGATGGCCGGGCTCTTTTCGATGAAACTTTTTCTTGTGAAAACTTAATTTGCTAATTTTTGTTTAATATTTTACTTCTGTTACGATTTTTCTTACCAACAGAGTATTTTGGAAAAAACTTCAAACGGTCGAGCTACCTTAAAACAAGCAAATCAGTATTGAGTTACTTACTACCTTAAAACAAAAATCAAAATTGTGGAAGCGATGGGAAATATGTGAATATCGTTAAATCCGAACTGGGTGAAAAAATCAAAAACCGAATGAGAAATGGGAAGGGGGAAGATAGCCAGCCCAAAACGAGTTACCTTTGTTGGCCCTCTGTGTAAATATGTGTAAAATATTTATTAATAGATAGGGTAAAATAAAATTTAGGAAGTTCTTGTATCATTTGTTGTAACAATAAAGAAAAAACAAAATCTCTCGAAAAACCTGCCTACCCGAACAGAGGGACAAAAGTGTAAAAAAATTTTAGGGTACATATTACGATATACCAGAATCCTTTCTAACACCCTTCTTAAGAAAGCTTCTTCCCCTATTTATTCACATATATTTATACGAATCGCGTATTGTAAAGTAAATTACCCGATTACTTTTAAATTGCCCGCAGCAATTTCAGGAATTGCATGGGCTGTATTGTATGATGTACAATCAGTGCCCAATATTAGTGAGTAAAATGGTGGCCAGAATTTATTATCAAGGTAATAAAAGGAGGGATTTTAAATTCAAACTTGAAATTGTAATCGAATGAAAATGTTATAACCAATGACCCATAATCCAGTAAGGTGTATCATTGATTATTGGAAATGAAACCACACCTTATTGGTGTTTTGCTCTTTGGCCACAAAATTCTCATTCGATTAATATTTTAAATTTTAATAGGTACCAACCTTTTTTATGATAATGATAATAAAAATTCTGGTCGCTATCTTCGTCAGGATTCAAGGGAAATGATTGTACAATCAACTACAAAAATCACGCTATCATTACAAAGATGTATAATTGATTTGTGCCTTTTTTATTCGGTTTTCGAAAAAATGCTTCGGATAAAAGTTGTTCATTATAAATATACTAACAACTTTTATTCGGAACATTTTTCCGAAAACCGAATAAATAATGCACAAATCAATTATAAAATTTTGAATTGATAGCGCGACTTTTGCAGCCGAATGTACCTATGACTATGCTTAAATCCATAAGTCTTTTTAAGAAAACATCACCTAAAAAGTTTTAGGTGATGGTTTGAAGTTATGTTTTAGTTTTTAAAGTTACGGAGCTACGTTATAACGCAAACGGGTTTTATGAAACCCATTCATACTCGGAATATCTTGAAATGCTTACACCTTTCGGTTACCTAGTTATTCTTTTATATAGTTCACTTTCCGTAGTTACAACTGCGTAACCACTAAACTGGGGTAAAATAAATATTTAAAGCTAAACAATTTGGGGTTTTTCAATATTAAGCATTCTTTCATTTTGTAAAGTCCTATTATTCTATTTTTAACTGAATTGAACCCTTTAATTAAAGACTTTGTACCACAAACCGTTCAAAAAATCAAGCACATAGTATGTTCTCATATACCACACGCGTTGGTGCCAACGAAAAAAAAAATTCCAAACCAAAAATTATCAAAAAAAAAAATTAATAATACTATCTAATAAATACAGTCTCATTCAGATCGGTAATGTAGCGCCCACTATTAAAAAAAAAAATCACACAACAGCAAAAATATTTTCGAAAAATATACGATAGAATTTTTTATTCTCCTTGTTGTTGTTTTTTTCTTGTCTCAGACATTAAAACTCTGGTAAATATTAGTAATAATAATAATCAAACCCAACCTTTTTATAACAATATAATTTTATAAAAAAAAAAAATTCTTAATTTTTTTTTTTTTAAGTTCATAATTTAAAATGACACTTTTTTTCTGTTGTAGTTAAGAGTGTGTGGAATATATATATATACTTTTTTAAACTACATATGCAAGCAACAAGAGTCGCTCTGACTCGGTTGTTCGTTCGCTTGTAGATAGCTATATTTTTTTTAATACCATAACACTCAATTATTAGCTGTTTGTGTAGTAATAAACACGTGAATCAACTTCAAGCGTGTGTTTATAAAAAAAAAATATATTTATATGTATAAATACACACTTTTTATGTACAAGGTATAATATCCAGGAAATGTATTATGTAATATAATCTTACCAAATTATTAAAAAAATATACTTATTATACGATTTTTATTAGTTTCACCTGTTTGTATGTATGTAACCGACCCTTTTGGGCTCGATTTTCTCCTACTTTGAACGATCAGATTTAATTCAAATTTAGCACACCTGTCGAAGACCGATGACAATGCAATAATTCTATTAAAATATCCGATTATCCTGATTAGATTCGCCAGGATTCATCAATTTCTTTCCGCATCCTTTGCATGAGAGTAAGAGAGATAGAGCTAGTGCGCGAACTTCAACTAAAAAATGAAAAATAAATAATAGTTTAAAAAAACTAAAAAAACACGCTTTTATAGAAAATCCAACTAAAAAATAGGAAATAAAATTTAATAAATTTGGATTAAGAAAAGTGTACATAAGAAACAAATGTATATTAATGGAACTATTGACACTATGCACCCTACGCTTTTTTCCATTAATATACATTTGTTTCTTATTTACACTTTTCTTAATCCAAATTTATTAAATTTTCTTTTCTATTTTTTAATTGGATTTTCTATAAAAGCGTGTTTTTTTAGTTTTTTTAAACTATTATTTATTTTTTGAATAATTTTCACGTATTAAGAGGTTACATGGGTTTCAAAGACTACAAAAAGCATATTTTCTCAAATTTTTTTCTAAAATAATAAATAAAATGTTTTATTCAACCTTTAAACATTATACAAAGTTAAACATTCGACAAATATTTTGTGAAATTTTCATTTCAAAATTTTGAAAATTCAGCCATTGTGACCTCATTTCCTGTGACACCTCTAAAATAAAGTTCTCTTGGTGTAGTCAGAATAACTCATGTTAGATTCATCTGTATTTAAAAAACCAAATTATTTCTAAATATTAGAGTATCAAATGATAATTAATGAAAATTAGAACAATTTGAGCAATTTGATGTAGCGGTGTCGCTTCATCATTAAATTATTATTATAATTTTGTTCTTCATTTTTTATATTTTGCATTTCAACTATAACTTCCCTCTATTATCACGGTTGCTGTGAATGTTAACAACCTTGGTAATTTACATATAAAAACTATAATATTTCATAAATCAAATCAATAAAGATCAATTATATCTTTTATATATATTTATTATTTATTCTAACATCTACTTTACAAATTATCAAAATTACAATAATAATTTAATAATGAAGCGACACCGCTACATAGTCAAATCGTGTTTGCAGTTATTTAAAAACTTGTAGAGTATAAAATTCTTTACAAGTCAGTTTTCAGCTAGAATAAAAGCTGTTCATTATAAAAATACTAACAGCTTTTATAAATTATTTTAAATTATATTAACGAGTATCTTTCGGAGGAAGGTATAAACACTGTATCCTTAATTTGACTATAGCGTAGAAAATGGTATGAACCTATGGTTTCCAAGCTTTTCAAAATGTGAAATATAAAGCATGGTTTAAACGAACTGAATTTACTTGAAAATAAATTTCCAGGCGAAAACATTCAATTAACCTTATCATATTAGATGATAACTTTTTCTGTTTTTAGTGTTTCAAAATTAAAACTGCTTTCTAATCTAGGAATATAAACATTTACGTGAAAATGTTTTGAATATCCCGTGGTCAAAATTGATGATTTTTTTTGTAAATATCTTCTATGTTATAGATATATATCTGAGGCTCCCGACATCGTACCGAGATAAAATGCATACTAGTTTTTGAGTCTAATCATAAGCTTTTAAAAACGAATATCATCAAAATCGTTCCAGTAGTTTTTGCTTGATGATCGAACAAATAACTAGACAACTACCTAAATATTAGATTATCAAATGATAATTAATGAGAACTCTAGGTTTTTGAAATAAAATTTCAAATTAACCCCAATACCTAGATTAGGTTTTGTATTATAAATACGTATTTCGACTACAATGCAGTCATCATCAGTATAAGTTTGCTGGTCGCAATTTACTCTTTGACAATTAGAAATAAATAGAAAATCGAAATCAATAGACAAAAATAAAAATAAATAAAAAATTAAACAAAATAAATTAAAATATAATAAATTTTATTGAAATTACTCTTGTTAAAATTACTTTCATTCAAGTTTACTCTTGTTAACATCATTCTTATTAAAATTACTCTTATATTGTCTCGGGATATGTTATTCGTTGCTAATTTTCTGATAGTTGCACTTTATAGTCGAAATACGTATTTATAATACAAAAACTGATCTAGGTATTGGGGTTAATTTTAAATTTTATGGACAACTACCGTTTTATAAGAGTAGAGATAAATGCTATTTTGGTTACGAAAATTTCCTGGTGGTAGTATAGTACTTGTTTACGCACTGTATCACCTCGAAGAAATACGAGTAACAATTCAATGATTTACTGAAAAACTATATCTATCTACAAAAACGTATTCATATCAAAAACTATGAATGAATAAAACTTCTTATCATACATAATATATTTCAATAGCATCCCACCCTGTAATTAGGCGATATCTTTTGGTCAAAATAGGCGGTAACGCGGCATTTTCGATAATGACAGAGTATTATACAAAAGGAGGTAAGAGATAACTATTAACGGATCTACAATACATATATATATATATATATATATATATATGTATATCTGCATTTAAGAGTGTGGCTGGGTCTTTGATACAAGACCTGAATCTTCCTATATCTGTATAATACACATACATTTATTTATATCGTCAATCGAGCAAGCCACACGACGGTTTTATTTTTTTTTTATAACATGAATCGCATATAATATATTAAAATCTTTGTCAATGTTGTACAATATTAGAAAATTATGAACCCGACACGACCCGGCGCGAACCATTCATACATACGTATAATACATAATATGTATGACCCACCTTCTAAAATTATATATGGAGTGGGTCAATTAATTCTAATAAATATGTGTTTTGTTTTTTTACTTTTTTTTTTTAAATAATAAGTTTGATTATATTTTTTTTTTATTTGTGTTAATATAGACAATTTTTGAATTTTGTACGTGAAAGAATTTGGAATATCTTTTCATACCCTGTGTGTGTGTGTGTGTGTGTGAGTGTGTAATATTTACAGAGTATTATATACATACGGTGGTGAAACTTATCCGTCGTTGAAATATTTCGGAAAAATTATATCTGGATATAATTTTTCCGTGATAAGAATAAATAGATAGATAGATTGTAGAGGCTGCCCTGGGCGGGCTAACTTCGACCATATGGTCCATTGTGATGCCTAAGGATATGAGGATGTGAGTGGAGTGGAAGGAATTTTTGTGTATAGACTAAGAATTGGTAGGATATGCGGCTGCAGCCGGCTATGATAGGAACTATGCCGATATTCATCTGGAGTTTGTGAAGGAAACTGCAGAAATCCTTCTCAAGCATAGCCGGTTACTTCGTTCTTGTCCATACGCCGACAGTTTAGTCAATTAACCGCCCCTTTTGTTTTTTCTCAACAATTGTCAAACTGCCGATGTCGGGATTCGAACCCATAACCTCTCAGTCCCCAAGTAGACATAACGCCTTGGACCGCACGGCTGGTAAGGGGGTGCGAATACGAGTTTTATTAGATTTAAAAAAATGGAAATTCGGGTTATTATCTTTTTATGAAAAATAGGTTTTCAAAATCCGCATAATCTCAAAAATATTATTCGTACAAACAATAAGTGATACAAAACAAAAAGTTTTTATTATGTTCCTCTTTCAATTAAAAAATGAAATCTTTCAATTAAAAATGGAACTTACTACAATTTTAGTTATTTTACTTTAATTATTAGACCATATTTAGTCAAGTAATGAATTGTAGTAATTTCTCTCTCACTATTAGCAAATGACAAATTGATCATATTTAAAAAATTGATCCATAATTTATTATCTGACCATTTTTGCTGTAACTCTAAGGACCAACACACACCAAAAAATCAAAACTGCTTTAAACAGTGATAGTCATCCTAACACTGTTTTCTTAAAATAGAACATAGGAAAAAACATTGCATACGCACACTGATAAAAAAACGCTTTGTTTCTGATTAATGTAATTTCCTATATTCTATTTTTAACAAAACAGTGTTAGGCTGTTTAAAGCAGTTTTGCTTTTTTGGTGTGCGTTGGCCCTAATATTCTCAATTTAAAAACAATACCCATAATAATTACAAATAAATCACCATGGTTAGTTGATTTTTTAATAATGTATTCAAATAAATTTTCTGGCAAGAATGACCAAAATCAGTTTAAGATTTTGTCACACTGTATCAAAATTACAAAAATTATTAAAAATTGAATAAATAGATATTTTTTTTATAAATACAAATTTTTTGTTGGGAAAATATAATTAAATGATATATATATGATAGATATTATATATATTAATTGATATTTTTATTTGCAATTTCTGCGTGACAAAATTTCAGTATTACATCTAAATGTTTGAACAAAATTTGTTGTAATATATTTTATTATTATAACATGAAAATGCAAAATCATCGTAGGATTATACACAAACGCCTACAATACTCATGAATAATGTCTTTGAAAACTAATAAATAATTAAAAATTTATACGTAGTATTTTCAAATTATTAATGTGCAATGCACTTAATTTGTTTTACATTTTATTCATAAACTAATGCATCTCTTTCCATCATATTAAGGTTGTTATGAAACTGGAAGGAATAAGTTGGAAGAAGAAATAAGGATGGGGATTTTGTCCTATGCTAAATGCATTGATATCTCATCCATTGCCAACTAAATAAGTATAAATTTTGCAATTAAATCGTTTCAAATAATTTAAGCTTTGTAAAAAAAATATATTGTTTAAAAATAAAATCCTAAATTTCATTTTTTCGAATAGTTTTAATTATGAAAAATATGTTTTTATGTATTTAAAAAAAATTTGTATTGTGACGTATAAAGTACGGCAACGTTATAAATAAAATAAAACTAGATAAAACTAAAAATAAAACTAGATTTAGTAGATTTTTCGATCTCAGAAACCAAAAACAGGATGATATTGAAATTTAGTAAATGTGTAAGACTTTGTTATCTATAAGACTTTGTTAATTATTATGATAATTTTTCATAAAACTGACATTTCTGGTTGTCGAGATAAAGATTTTTATATCACTGTGATTACCACCAAGTCCATTTAACACTATGTATAACCTTACTTCAAAACGGTAACATTAAGATTTTTTTACTCAAAAACTAAAAACAAGATTTACTTCAAACTTAGGAGATTTTCTTTATTGTTGAAATAATAAGCTGTCAAATTTTGAAGAACCTGTCATTAAATTGAATTTTCTTCATAACAACCTTAAATCTGCAGTATTATGGGGTATTCTCACTGCTAAGATTTTAAACAATCAGTTCAATAAATTAATCATTTACGATTCATGCATGTACTGGCAGTTAATTGATTGATTTATTATAACCACTACTTTCTAGAGTTCTGTTCAAAAATCTAAAATCTACTAATATATCAAATGTGTGCATCATAATTACCTACTTTCAAAACAAATGTTTTAATTTAATTTTTTGCATTCAATGCTTGAGCCCTTTGATACAATACTACCCGGTATATAAGTATAATATATATAAAAGTATAATAAGTTTAGTCCCGACTTTGTGAATGTTGAAAATATTGATCGCAGAAAAAACTTTTTTAAATCGACCTGATTAGTCTATTTCCGCATGCGAGCTGAAGCATTTTATATGAGTGTTCTAGAACTAAAAAGTAAGACCAAGTTCGTGAATGAGCAAAATCGGACCGAGCTTCCCCCGCCAGGTCAGAAATATCCATCTTTGAAATCGTAAGAGATTTAAAGACAAAAAAAATCCTCTTTTAAAAAAACATAACTTTTGTTTTTGAATAACATATTTTTTTATAAACTAAGTATACACCGAGTATTTAAGCAATTAACTCAGTTGGTTGTAATTTTCACTTGTTTTTTGTAACTTTGGAATTGAAAATTTTTAGTTAGTTTTTAAAATCATTCAGTTATTATTATTTTTAAATTCGCCAAATTACTAACAATACTATCTCAAATATATGGACATACAATTTAGCAATAAATATTAAGAGTATTTGTTTTTGGACTGATTTTGCACGCATATTCAATAAATTATCATATAATTTTAAACATTTGTTGTGTTAATCTTTCTGAGAAACTTTGGGCCAATATTTGTTTAAATAACTTGAATCAAAACAGTTTTTTGAATCATTTTTATACTGTTTTTGAAGACTAATATATGTACAATCGTGGCCGTTAAGTCGTGAGTAAGATGGTGGTCAGAATTTTTATACCGTCCGCTTATCAACCCGATAACTAAAAACGAAAATACGAGATATCGAGTAGAAAGAAATAAATCACTGTTGTGAATGGGCATAATCTGAAATGTTTTATATCTGATCGTTGTCATAATATGCATTTAGAACTTTTATAAATTATGGAATTGTAAAAAGCCACAAAAAATTTATTTGCAATTTAAATTTTAGCATCCCAATCCTCCTGAGATTTTTATATTTTTTAACATATAACTGTTTTCCAATAAATCCGTTTCGTTTAATTTCTATATACCTTGTACATATGTTAATTAAACGTTATCGAATATAATGATTAATGATATTTTTTTCTTAAATAGATATCGTAAAATTCCTCTTTAACATTTAATAACTTACATATTATATTTTGGAATATATAAAATATTCAACGTTAGTTTAGGTACTAAAAGTTATTTTTTTTAAAATGTATAAGGATATAAAAAGTTTTAGAAGTGTATATCTGCCTCTTAGCGGGTGTGACACTTCAAATGTTTATATATAGTTAGTTCTACAAAAAAAATGTTTGCAAAATTTGCAATCCAACAGAAGAACATAATCGACTTTTATGGGATCGTTAATAAATGTCAATTTTGCTGTTTCTAAAGTTGAATTTGCAAATTGAACCGTACCTTGTTGAAAAGTGACAATAAAAAATAACTGTGTTAATTGCTTACATACCCTGCATATACCGAATTCAATATCAATGCGTGAGCTATTTATGTTTACTATTTATTCACACACAGAAGTATAAAATTACAAATCAGTGTATAAAGGTGCTATATACATATATGCCTTTGTAATCAAAAGTAATAATATTTGAAATAAATAAGTTTCAAACATTTTTTGTCTAGAAACTTTTCTTCTAAAACACTTCTTTTTTGAAGCCACTTTTTAGTTCTGAAACACAAACATTTCGGTTCGCTATCTAATTTTGTTTTAGAATTATCGTGCCCATGGACAGACGGACGGAAAATAAGGAAATAAACTAATAAAGTTATTTTATGAAAACCTATACGAAAAATTTTTTCAGTTGTCAATATTTTCAACCGTTACAAAATCGGGACTAAACCTTTAATATTATATACATAGAAGAAAGAGAAGAGAGGGAATAAATATTCCTTGAGTAACAAACATCTGAAACACAATACTAAATTTAGAGACACTTTTGTAAAATAATATTAAGACTCCCGTAAAATTTTATTAATCGAGTTCTGAATAATTCTCTACTACATTTTAGTCATATCTAATTGATTACCCATTCTTTATACGAAACAAAATCCACTAAAAATTTAAGATCAATATCTGATTAATCATATTTCGATTTTAATATGATTTTAGCCGTCATTATGTCTCGTCGATTATATAGACCGTCTCCCACATAGAAACAGCATTTCATAAAGCATAGCATATATACCTGATAATAAAATACCTATAATCTAATATCGAAAACAATTGCTAAGTCAATTCAGCCGTGTTTTACTTAAAAAAGTAATATAAAGACTATCCCTAGTATTTAGAAATTCTTATCGATATTGTACATTTAAAAATTCGTAACAAAGAAATTCTTCACAAAATAATCTAAAAATCTGGAACTATCATTTACTTTTTCTAAAGGATTACCCAATAAAATTATTTAAAAAAAAAAAAACGATTTAACTTTAAAAAAAATAAATTCATCAATTTATTTTTAAATGAGCAACAATAAATTTTTTTACAGGAGTGTACTTAACATAATAATATGTTTTATGTAGTATACATAGATATATATTTATATATATATATATATATATAAATATATATATATAAATGTTGGTTGTATATTGAGAGATGGATGATGAACCTACTAACCAACTATCCACCTCCTGGAGCGTCACAATCGCCATGTCAATCAGAATACCACCATAGGAATTCATTAATCAATACATTTATTTATTTTTTTTTAAATAACATCAAATAATTTAGTTTTAGAAATTTTTAAACGTTTGGTACCAAAAAAATTATTTTCAACTGTGTGTGCTTTGTTTAGAAAAATATATATATAAAGACTGTTCCACATGTAATAATGTAAATTATTATTACAAATTTGTGAAACAACATACCCACGTAGTGTAAAGATTTTGACATATAACTATTTTACATCAAGGTGTACGTACTTTGATCACCATAAAGGGTTAAAATATAGGGGACGTTCTTTGTTTCTTTTAAAAATGTAGTTTTAAAGTGGCTATCTGCGGACAGACCCATCTGTATTCGTTTCACAGTAAATGTTAAGTTTACGCAAACTGATTTTTTAATCTAAGTCTATGAGTCATGTATTTATTAACTCAGCTATTTGAGTTCGTAAATTTTTTGACGAACTTACTTTTTCCGAACGTACTAATCACTGAATTCATGAACCGAGTAAATGTACCCGTTTAACCTTGAACGTTTTTCGAGGATTGCAACGACTTCTCACTGAAATTTCTCGAAACCTTTTTAAACTTAAATGAATAAACAAAGTTTTCTTTTATTGGTACCATATTTTGGCATATAGTGTTTAGTAAAGGATTACACGCGGTAGGTCACTTATCTCTCGATAACTTATCTCGCTTTTTCATCCACAATCAGCTTCTGAGAAATTAATAACTATTTTGTACGCAATCAGTTATTTTCTTGAGTTTATAGGAATAAAACCCAAGATATCCTGGAACATTACAACATTTAGCGCCCAACGTGGGGCACTGTCCCTAAGGATATCTTATTATATTTCTACAAGTTCTTGTCGTCTTTTCGCCAGTAAATTGGTAACTTTTTGAACAATTTATCCGAAAAGTTTACCAACGTCACTACCAAAATTAATACAAATTGACAAAAACTTGAATAATATTTTTTTTTTTTTTGTTTAAATTTAATCAAAATATGTGTAGCAGACATTAGAATTAGAATCATTTAAAAATATTGTAGGGTACCAATATGTCTAATATTAAAATTAATTTTTGAAAAATAATAATTATTCTTATTATTAAACTATTTTAATTTAACTGTCAAACTGAAAAAAAAATTTTTTTAATATATCCCTCTAATATTGGATATTAGTTTTGAAAAATAAAGTATATTCATTCTCTGATTCAACTATTAGCCTACACTTAGTTTGAAAACAATAATTTAAATATTTTGAATAAATTCAGAAAGGATGCGAATAATTATCGGAATTTGTTCAAAAGGTTTTAAAACTATATACAGTAAAAAAAGTGTGTGTGTCAGCTCCGACGCACCATTGAAGTTTACTCCTTAAGAACTTAAGTCTTTTCCCTTATATATTGTCCATAATAAATTAAATATTTAATTATAGGTATAGCTCATACAAATTTATATAAACTACACGAATAATTAAATGTCCAATAAATAGAAAGCGCACATGTTCATATGTACAATACATATCATATTAATACATGAATTATATCCTACCTAGCACCCACGTGTTTATCGGATGTTCCGGCACTATTATCTACACCAGTTTCTTCCATAGTTTATATAATTTTCACTTCATTTTATGTGAATATAATTATCAATATTAATAATCTAAAATAATAATATTAATTATTGAAACTTTAAAATATTTATATAAATAAACTACACTAATAATTAAATGTCTAACAAATAGAAAGCACATGTTATATTTTGTACAATATATACCATATTAATACTGACTGACTGAGTACAGTGAAAGACGTACACAGCATAACTGTGTACGACTTTTATACAGCTAGACATGAACCTGGCTGAATGACTGGCTGATTGAAATATCGTAACGAGGTCATTCTATCACTATATTTTAGTCTCCATACTTTTTCAAAACCGGGCGCTCATATGTAAAATCGATTCTTAAGGAGTAAACTCCAATAATACTAAATTTGGTTAATTTAAGATAAAAGATTATTAAAATAATCGATTTTTAAAGCATAGTCTGTGTTTCTGTTTGCTATCTAGTGCCTTAGCTATTAATAAAAGTGTGTCTTTTATTTTTTTGATAATATAGGTGTTTTTTATTTATTTTAATATACACTTATTTTTTATATATACTTCAACCAAAATTTGTCGTCATACCGGGCATAAAAAAAGATATTTAAGAAAAAAAACCGGGTAATTAAGCTACCGGGTAATCAAGCAACAGCCGACAGAAATAAAATTTACCCGAAATCTCAATTTTTTCTTAAATATTTTTTATTTAGGTCCGGAATTTTATTGGATCAATCTCTATATGAATATTTCTATTTTCTATTGCTTACTTTTTTTTTATTCGTCTTATTTTATTCCAACATTAAATAATTAATTCAAGACCTACGTAACCTACCTGAAACTTTTATAATTGATTTATATGCACTTCAACTACATGTAAAAAAAATCTTTTTAAAGCTTCAGTGCTCGTACATCCTTAAAGCTTCATACTTTCGTTAGTTTTGTAGATATCAAAAAAATTATTTTAGTCAACAAATCTTAATGTATCACATTTTTGTATTGAAAAAAAAAAGATTGGTCAATTACCCAATTATAAGAGGATGAAAAACGAAAGATTTGGTTACATAGTTACATAATAAAACCATGTTAAAAAAAGAATGAAATGAATCATCAATGAAATTCTTGAACACTCTATTCAACATTCCCCGTGTTAAATTAGACTGCTAGAATGAAAAAGACATATTTATACAATAAATTTATACTCATAAAAGTATCAACCGCAACAAAATTAACAACAAACCCCGTCCCTCCCTCCCTCAGAACATGAAAAGACAACAATAAATTTTATTAAATGAAAACGAATGAAATCTATTTTTAGAGTATGTCAAAATAACACATTTAATATATCCACGTTAACAACAATTCATTACTAATTATTAAAATTTATATTTTTTTAATAAGTTTTGATTTAGTGTCGACGACATTTCAACAACAACAACAACAAAAACATGACACCTCACATACAAAAAAATATTCACCGACGACAGACTGACTATGTATGGGGATTCTACAAATGTGTCGCGTCTGGTATGAATGAAACTGTTTTGTTGGGTGATATTTAATTTAAAATGTCACTTAGCTCATATATTTAAATTAAGAACCAGTTTGTTATTAATATAATATTACACAAAATTATTGCCCTTTTTTTTATAGTAAAAATCCGTATATTTTATATATTATTTATATATTTAATATAAATAAATAATAAAAAAAAAAACAGCCTCCTTCGTTAATAAAAACTTTGTTATGCACCTACCTAGCAGCGCGGTTGTCGGTGAGTAGTGAGCATTGAGCATTGAGTAGTAAGCAAACAGGCATCCAACGTCATATTATGTGTTGTGTGTTGACAGAAATAAAATATACCTTTCACAATAAAATATAGAAAATTTTTATATAATTTATTTGTTTACAAATTTTAAAAGTATCAAATATATTTTATATTATCTATTTAATGGTTCAAAAGGTTTTTTTTTATGTAGAATTTTTATTCAACCGCAAAGTTAAAATCACTTTATTTATGAATATTTATTAAGGTAGTCCGGCCACGTATAAATACATGGAATATACTTTATGGTAGATAGATAGATACATCTTGGGATCTAAAAAGTATTGCACTTCGACCTTATGGCCCATTGTGCGTCCCCTTCTACTTCAGTCCGATGAGATTCGCTTCTTCCATATGTTGGCAATAACCAGGAGCTTGCTTATCATGTCTTGCTGAAGGTTCATATATTCGGGGTGAGATGCACCGAATATCCTATATCTGCTGTAACCCAAAGGTTTGCAGTCAAAGATAATGTGGCTGGATGTTTCTTTCTGCTCGCCACACAATCTGCACACAATGGAGTCGTTATGGAGTCCCATTGTGGGCAGAAGCTTCCGCAGGGGATATTGCCCGGTAATGAATCCGGTAACCCTCCGCAGTTGCATCGTGTTCAGACTCAGTGCATCGAGATATAGCCTTTTAGTTGCACTCTGAAGCTGTACGTTCCTGAGGTCCTACCGTGATACTTTTTCCCAGTGATCACGGTGTTTAGCATTTGACCACTCGTTGATTACCTGTTTACATGCAGTTCTTGGAATTCCTAAAATAGTCTCCTTTCTTTGTCAATTACTTTATGGTAATCAATACTTAGAATAATTTTATTGACAACAGTGGAAAAACAATGGTTCTAGCCGAGTTCAAATTTAAATAGTTTTTAAAATTCAACATTTAATACGTAACCTTATGGTGACATATATTTCATCGTTGATAACAATGTAAGCTCTGGGGGGAACTTAACAATATTATTTTACAAAATGGAACAAAGAAATTTTTTATTGAATAGGACGTTACTTGACAAAAATCTATTTTAATTATCAAATAAAACAGACATTTGAAATTTTCGTAAAATCACTTTATTTGACTATAGTTTCGGAACACAGTTCCTTCTTCAGACATTAAAAATGAAATGAACAATTCTACATACTGTAGCAACAAGGTAAACATTTTCAGGTACTTAACATAACATTTTGAAATGTATGCATAATGAAATCGAATAATATTGGAAAAACCTCAAACTGTAACCATTTTGGCAAATTATATACAAATTATTTAACAATTTGATTTGCCATATATTTATAGTTTAAGGCTTTTCCAATATTATTAGAATTCATTCACAAAATTTTATGGTTAGTACCTGAAAATGATTACCTTGTTCATTTCATTTTTTTATTTCTGAAGAAGGAACTGTGTTTCGAAACTAATCAAATAAAGTGATTTTACAAAACTTTCAAATATTTGTTTTAATAAGCAACAAATAAAGTTTGAAATTTTTATTTTTATAACTATTTTTGAGTTTTACCGGTTTTGTTCGGATTTTATAAGTATCTTTGTGCTTTTGTGGATGGTTTGTGTATGCTCAATAATTCTACGGATAAAATCAAATATGTATTATGCGATTAAACTATTTTTAATCCCCGACACAGAAAAAGGAGTGTTATAAGTATGAAGCTATTTGTGTCTGTCTGTTTGTGGGTCTGTCTATGGCATCGAAGCTCTCAAACACGTGGACCGATTTGAAGGCAGATTTTATCAGATAGCTGGATTCCTTGAGCAACATTTGATAAAAAGTTGTTCAGGTGTTTGAAGAATATCAGCTTTAATATGATGTATCGGCATATTATTAACACTATCATTTTACATATAAATTTGGTGGAGGTAACGGGATGTTATTATTATATTTCATATTATTACGTTGGGGACTTTTTAAATTTTTAATTTTACTTGTTTTACTTCAAATTATTGTACATTAATATTATTAAAGCTTTCTTTAAGAAAATTCAAAATATAAAAATTATTTTATAAAGATTTATTTAATTGCTGATAAAATTATACTCATAAGTCAAGCGAGCTACATCCTAAATTCCAATAAAATATAAGTAAACTTTTGAGGAAACTTAAGGTCCTCAAAAGTTTACTTATATTTTATTGGAATTTAGGATGTGAGGGCAGTGAGCTTAAGAACAAAATAAAAGATAGTAGAAAAATATAATTCGGAAAATGTAAATGTTTTTTTTTGAGATACAACAATTCTTTACTTTCCAAATTTGTCTCTAAAATGTGTAGAAAAGACCATGGAAAACAAAAGAATTGCCAATGAGTCATAACCGATGTTTATCGTCTAAAATGAAATTAAATATAGAAAAAAAATTATTTCACGTAGTGCTTCCATATCTGTATTTTGATTTACGTGCATAAAAGCTACATGCATGACAAGTTTGCTAATCTTCCGGACGAAATCGAAACTGTCATATGATTCCGCGAAAAACCTACACTATATTTCAATCTTTAAACAATAGTGCCTACATTCTTTCAATTTATAATGACTAAAAATGCCCTTTTTACAAATATGACGTCATAACACATGATACAGTATATTAAGGCAAAATTACATAAAATCAGATAAAACTCAAAACCAGTTGTATATACCCTAGGTATATGTTTTTTTTTCATTTATAAATAAAATAATTTATTAATATCATAAACATTGATTATTTGATAGATTTGTAATAATTTTTTTTTTCCTATAATAATGTTCAATATGTTTTTTTCCAACGTGTTTCATTTACAACAAGTAACATCTCTCTCTCAGAAAATGCAATAGATCTTATACTCATAGATATTGAATTGTTGCTTATCTATTTCTAACACACGTATATAATATCTAGCCGAAACTATGATACAATCAAGTATCAAACGAAGTCGCATGATCATAGCACATGGTGCAATATGATTGGTTCTATTGATAACTTGGACCTTTAAATCTGAATGAATAAAAGTCTTAGTTCAATCGTATGCGAATTGTTGTACAGTGCTATCATTTTTGTAATCCATCATTTCGATTGTTTGTTGATATTTTTTAATATTTATAATATTTTTTATAATATTGTAGTATGTAAGTATAGTTTGTAATATTTATATTTAGTTTATATTGTTATATTTGGTCTTGTTATTCTTTTTATTGTTTCAATTTGTTATATTCATATTTATAACAAAATTAAATGAATAAAAAACGAAAATGATGGAACGAAAAAACATTTATTGCAAAATGAACAAAAAAATGCAAAAATATATAAAATAAAAATAGAATAAAGAGACTGACAACAAAATTAACTTTAATTTAAACAAAAGCATGCAGGTGCTCTATACTTACTCTTGTAAAAGTATTAGCCATTATGAGGGCATAAGTAGAGCGCACCCCATGTTTTAGTTAAGATTTACGTTAATTTCGTTGTCAATCTCTAAAAATATTTTGTTGAATTTTGTTAAATTTCGTATTAAGAATAAACTATTCTTAATACGACTGCAAAATTTCAGTTTATGCAGACATCCAAAAGTGGGTGAAAACTCAATTAAAGAATTCCATTACATACAGGTGAAGCTAATAAAAGTATGTTTATCTACTTATTATACATTTAACGAATAAACTGATCCAAATCTAAAACTAACTAAAAAACTGAGATCTATTTTGAATTTGAAATTAAGTTTTTATTAATTTTTGTATTACTAATCTAGTAGTAAAACGTCTATAAATAACACAATATAGTAATTTTAAGCTCGTGTTCAAAACATTATTAAGCATTCAAACGTAGTACATGCTGGCTGCTCTCTTCATAAGTTATCTAGTATGTATGTAGTAAGTATATATTTTAAAATAGAAGTTATAATAATGATTATATTTTTCATACAAAAAAGAGAACTGTTTTTTTTACTTGTTGTATATAAATATATATATATAGGAGAGAAGTAGCCTTAGTGTGACGTCACGCTGGGCACTACATATTAAATATGATAGCGTGCTGTGCGTATAAAGAAACATATCGTTTTTGAGCAGTTCTCTGACTGTGTATATTGTGTGGACTCCTTAAGGCTCTCGTCACTATACAACCACACTCACTCACTCAATGATCAGTCAAGTATTTAACAGAAAAAAATTTATATCAATTTTTATTTTCAATTTACTAAATAATATATTATATTCATATTAATTATACAAACCAGTTGAAATGTGTATTATGCCATAGAAAATTTAAAAATTATTATTGGATTTAACACAGTTTATATATATATATATATATATATATATATATATATATATATATATATATATATATATATATATATATATATATATATATATATGTATATATATATATATATATATATATATATATGTATATATATATATATATATATATATTTATATATATATATATATCTATATATATATATATATATATATATATATATGTATATATATATATATATATATATATATTTATATATATATATATATATATATATATATCTATATATATATATATATATATATATATATATATATACTTTAGAGGTTATTATTTAGGAGCTTTTGAGGGGTTATTACTTTGTAGCATATTACATCACATATGGATTGCAATATATTAAGGTATTCAAGTAAGTCTACCCAAAAATAAGTACTGCTTAAGAGTATCCATTGAACACGTTAAACATGCATCGCAGCTGTCCAGAGTACAACTCCTCAAGGATCTCCGAAGATATTATCTCTCTACGAAGATCAACTATAGCAGCCATTACAGGACACTGATTGGGCATCAGCCTTCAGAACTGTAGGGACTGTCTGTGTGCCACGACTATTACAGGAGCACAGTACTACACTCAGGAAGAAGAAACGATGACTCACCTACTCTGTCACTATCCAGCTCGTATTATGAAAAGACTCGACCATTAGTGAGAACCATCCTTTGACGTGCTCTCTAAGCTAGATCTTCCCGGCGACAAGACCCTGTTGCTGTTCCTGAGCAGCTTTAACTGGTTCAAGGAGTAGCAGCATATATTGGTCAGTTCCAACTCACGACCCCTACAATAGTACTGTCTGACCCAAAGGTCGGCAAACTTTTTAGCAAAGAGCCTGATGCCGGAAAAATATCGATTTTTCAAAAGCTCATAGAGCCGCAGTTTTCTGTTTCAGATTTTTCACTGGATCCCAAATTTTAATAGGACAAAAATACGACAATAAACAATATGAATATAAAATGACTTTATGAGCTTCCTTATGAATGAAAAGATTTAATTTCGTGATCAATTTTATTTTTTAACAAACCCCTTGTTTATTCCACTCATGCTTTTTGCTCCATCAGTGTGGCAATGGAGACTACAGTATCAACATTAATGTCATGATTTTCTAAATATTTCAGTACAGCATTTGCAATATCTTCCCACGAGTTTCCCCTTCAAATGACAGCAGTCCTAGCAATTCTTCTTTAGGACCTTGAGGTGAAATAAATCTTACATATAACGCTACTTGCGCTGTATCTTTTACATTGTCAGACTCGTCCACAGAAATTGATATTGTCAAAGTCAGTTTTATGTCATATAACTGCTGTAGTGTCACATCTAAGGCTATTTTGGCACTTCGATCTTGTACAGTTTTAGCAGCCAATGGTACGTCTTTGATTTTTTTAATATTTTTATTTTTGAAATCATTAAAGAGATCTTCAGAGCCGGTAACTGAGCCTTCAAAGAGCCGCATGCCGACCCCTGGTCTAACCTAAAGTAATCGAGATGTGCTTTTGATAGTATATAACTTGGTCGAATTAATTAACTTTGAGATATATTTTAATTCCCGATCAAAATTAATAAAATTATAGGTATATGTCGGATAATGTATAGAAGAAGAGGTCTGTGTGTACTTATGGACGCACGTAAGAAGTTATACTTCTTTTTAGATAATTTATTAAATAAAATCAACACTACTATTCAGACACAAATGTTTTATAAAATCATATAATAGTGAAAAACTACAATAGAAAAATTATATAAATTATTTAAAACTAATGATTCTACATTTTATCATGGTAGAACAGCAGAGTTAGTGAAATTTATCAAGACCAGGCCAGGTTTATCAATATATACATTTAATATAGAAAGTTTACGAGCCCATATAAATGATATCATTGATAATGTGGCTGGCAATTATAATATGCTTCTTGTATCAGAAACATGGAGTAATAATGATGAAGACATTCCTGTTTCTAATTTCAACTGCATAGACAAATTTAAACGTATCATTCATCTTTCCTTCTATAATGTATAATATAGCCTTGTATTTCAATATGCAAAAAATCATAGCACACATAAAATTGTTGTCTACTGGAGAGTGTGTCGTTTATGCCACATACATACTTGTTGCATATTTTGCAAAGCATCACATGTATGTATATATAAATTGACTCATTCTACTCTATGACACATTTTATACTTAATGTCTCTCAAGAACTGTACAATAGAGCAGGAGAGAAAACTGTGTAAATACACTCCGATCGGATTCTATTAACACGCCAAAAAAAGTATAACTTCAAAAAATAATATTTTCAGAAACATTGAGAAAATAAGATGAGAGCCGATCTCTATTTACTCGTTTATGGTGTATAACGCAATATTCATTCAACTTGATTACCAAATATTTTTGAAGCCAGTTTAAAAGTTCTTTCTTGATAAAAATTCACTTTAAATGAACCATCCTACAGATTATTCATTACAAAAAATTTAGATGACACCTACATAAATTTTATTAAAAACTGTTTACATTAAAAGTAATTTAATCTGTAAAAATTTTGCGATTCAAAACAAAAAATTTTTAAAAATAATAATAATATAAAATTTCAATAATAATTAATGATATCTTCGGATGCAAAGACACCAAATAAATTATTTTAATTCAGTAAGATAAACCTATTCTTAATAAATATATATTATATAAAATATAATTAAAAGAATTTTACAATATATACAGTATGTTTCAAAAAGTCCTCAACTAAGCAATTGATAATAACTCAAAAATTGTTTCGAAAATCCAAAAAAAATTCGGTATGTATCTATAGATACATAGTTATTTATTACGTACACGAATTTACGGCTGTGATATTATCGTAGATATGATCAATGGATAAGGAAGTAGTGTGAATCGTTAAACAAATATAAAGTTAAACAATATTGGAAACTCTTACACATGAGTATGCTCTCTGGGGGATAAACTAGACCTAGTTGGTCTTTGTTTCCCCAACCTGCGTGAAATACCCTTCGGCCTACAAGTTTCATGCTTCCACTTTGGTGAACCACTTAGAAATTACTGCAAGTAGGTTGAAATGCTAAGCTCAGCTTCGGCCTGAGATTCCAATATTTATCTCTAACTTTTATTGAACCACTCACTATATAAATCAAATAAAATTTCTATCCTATCGATCATTTTGTCAAACTGAGTCAACCATATAAACTATTTGCGCGCAAGAGTTACACTTTATATTTTTAAAATAATAATAAATATTCAATATTATTGGCTTGTCGAAGAATCTTTGTGGAATACCGTTCAATAGAAAGAAATGAACGGAAAAAAAAACTTAAAGTCGTAAAAGTTTTTATTTAAACATAACGGATTATTTGATTAAATAAGTTATAACCTCAATAAATTATTAAAATATGATACAATTTTAATTATTTTAACAACAAATAAAAATAAAAATTGATAATTAAATATTACAAACATTAAAAGTTTTTACAAAATTTACATATGGTCATAATTTTATACCTTAGTCTATACAGGGTGTCTGAAATTTTAATCCGGAATTAAATTAAATTTACTTTTCCAGGGAAATTTTATTTTTTTCTCGAATAGTAAGCAACATGCCAGGGAAAAAAAATTGTATTTTTAATTATTCAATCTAGAAATAAAATAAAACCTATAAAACAGCAGTGGCGTACTCATTTTTTTCTTTAAAATATCTAGTTAGAAAGCCCCAGCGCTGTTCCTGGAATAATTAAATTAAATCTAATTACATTAAATTATGCCCCTTACTTATTACTAAAAAAGTGTTGTCAAAATCAGTCCAGTAGTTTATGAATAATTTAAGAAAAAATTTTTTTCTAATTAACTTTAACATACTGTATCTCGAAAACGAAGCTTGACAACATCCAAATTCATAAGATATTTTTTCGTATTTTTGGGAGATCTATCGCCTATTTAATTTTTCAGATTAAAATTTCAGCATCCTGTATATACCTACTATATATTTATAGGCATAATATATAGGCATATATATATAATATATATATAATATATATATATATATATATATATATATATATATATATATATATATATATATATACATATGTGTGTGTATATTTATATATATATATATATATATATATATATATATATATATATATATATATATATATATAATATATATTTGTTTCTGAAAATTTAATTACACGAAACAGAGAAATAAAATTATCATGTAATTTGATATATCTAATTTCATATTTATTTATTTTCAATAAGAGATCACCAGCATCGATCGATTGTAAATATATTATTACAGAAAGTTTGTAAAATATTTCTTAGAAGTACAACTTTTTAAAATGTTTAGACTAAATTGTGATTTTAGCACAGTAGCTATGTTTTCTCGTTTTTAAAAATATCAATTGATACTATGTTTATTAATTAAATCAGGTGAAAAGACCAAATTCTTCAGCGTTAATATTATTTATTCTTTAATACAATGTTTCGTCGGTTTTATTCCGACATCATCAGGTATCTTGAATAACTAGTTAACACATAGTCATACCATACACTCATTGCTGTCAGTATTGCTGTCACCATACAAAAAAAAAATTAAAAAAATACAGACGAATTGAGAACCATCCTCCTTTTTTGAAGTCGGGTTAAAAAGAAGTATACAATCATGGCTAAACTCAGTCTTATAAATAAAATAAATTATGTAGCTTTCTAAAAAATTCTGTAGCTTTTAAAAAAACGTATTATTTTCATTAAAAAGTTGTTAACCATTGACAATAACATAAGAATAACCTCCAAAAAGATACTATGTCATCGCACGGCTAATAAACTCAACACTCGTTTTTTGTTTGTTAGTCATGCGATGATGTCGGAATTAAACCGACGAAACGTTGTATTAAAGACTAAATAATATTAACGCTGAAGAATTTGGTCTTTTCACCTGATTTAATTAATAAAAATTTCAATTAAGACCTGAAAATCTTAACTAATCGAGACTATTTCACTTTGGATATTTTACGAACGCTCTTTCCATTTGCAATCTTACCTATAGAGTAGTTTCACTCCCATACAAATAACTTCGGGTTCGGCTTCTTAAAAACTGTATAAGTTTTATTTTACACATCGTAATAACAATTTTTATGTAGGTAAATAATAATTCTTTTTTTTTTAAACTTACTTTATTGAAGTCTTTTACATTATTTGATTTTGATAAAAGTTTTATTTATGACAATTTTAGTTATGGAACTTTTCAGTTGCATTCCATACATTCATAATGTTATATTTTGTGTTTATTGTTTCATTTTTAAGACCATTACTGTGAATATTAAAGGTATTTGTCTGTAAATATTTTACCGCGAAGATCAAATTATTTTTCAAGTAAAGTTGTATTTCACACTTTATTGAAATTTTTTTTAATTTGATCTGTTTTGATTGTCCATAAAAGCTATTTTAAGAAAATATTAATACTCATTTTATGACACGTGCTAATAATACCTATATGCTACATTTAATATTATAAATATATATAATATTAAATTTGTTTTTACCTGTAAAAGAATTATATTGTGAAAATATTAGCTCAAAATATAAATTATCATTGGCCGCTCGAGAATTTTGAATGTTTAGTCTAGTATTATACAGTGGATGTTTTGAAGCAATTTATATATATATATATATAATATTTTTATCTCAAAGATAAATAAAATAAAGCTTTAAGACGTATTGGTACGCATCCCATGGATAAATGATTACCTAATTATTCCAAAATAAAATCTTTAATATCGGATGCGTATATGAGTAATGATATTTTTTTAATGTGTCTCGTTGTTTATAATAAAAATTGATTGTGAAAAAAAGCCTATCTCAAATATTAATATTTAAAGGTCGCTCGAAATCAGGCAATGTATAGTCCAACACATTTAAAATTCTTGAGCGACCGTCGAAAATTTATAGTTGGAACTTAAGTTTTCAGAATATCATTTTTTTAAGTACAAACCAATGACAGACCAAAAAATAGAAAGAATTAATCAATAGCAAATATTTACTTCTTTGTTTTATTAAAATTTCTTTTTATAAAATTGTTTGTTAATAACATTTTTCTTGTTTTGCAGGAAAGAAATGGCGTTCTCTAACACCACAAGATCGACGTCCATATGTGGAGGAAGCTGAACGTTTACGTGTTATACATATGACAGAACATCCAAATTACAAATACCGACCACGCCGTCGAAAACATAACAAGCAACGAGGTACACCAGGTACACAAGGTGTTGGTCCAAATATTGGTAGTCCTGGTACACTGCTTTCTCCAAACACTACACAAAACCAACAACAACGGCAAAATAATTTAGGTTTACATAGCCCATTAACGCAACAGAGTCCAAATACATTGGTAATGAGTCATAACATACAATCACCCAGTTTTAGTCCAAATAATACCAATTTAAGTAGTCCAGGTGGTGCTACACAAAACTCACCACGTTATGTAGCGTTAAATAGTCCAAGTCCAAGTGGACGGTATGTCTCATCGACCGGATCAAACATATACATTCCAAATAATACAAATTTATCATCACCCATACCTGGTGGTAATCCAATTCAATCGTATAACAATGATTATGATTTTACAAATTCACCAGGTGGTGGATCCGATGTGAATACATCATCATCAGCCGCTTTGCGACGTTTGTCAAATAATATTCAATCGAATTATCAACAAAATTCTCTTTACTATACTAACAGTAATCAAAATTATCAAAATAGTTATAGTCCAATGATTTTATCAAATTCTTTAAATACGAATACATCAACCCCAGTGGTAAAATCAGGATCATTTAATAATATATTACACACCCCTGAATCAAGTCCAACACATAGTCCAGAACCAACATCCATCATAAAAAAAGAGAGTAAGGATGAGAAGAACAATGATAATATGAAAAATCCAAACAGTCAAATGTCAAATAGTAGCAGCAATAATGATAATAATGATACAACGGCTGCTGCATTACCGACACCAGAAATGTCACCATTAGATCAAGACAAGAATTATGCATATGCAAATAATACTAATAATAATAATCACACAGGTGGTGATTTATCAAATGAAAAACGTTCAACAATTATTGATAGTTCTTATCAAAGACAGAATAGTTATTCAACTTTAACAACTGCACAACAGCAACGCAATAACAACAGCCCTCAACCGAATACAAATGGCATAATACGCCCTAATGGTGGTCAAACTGCCAACTATCGTCAAATAAATTATACAAATTCCGAACCAATACAATCAATGCCAATGGCAAATGGTTTATATCATGTTACAATGTGTGCAAATCGTTCAAGTTTAGAACAAGGTCACATTGTAACGGGTACGTTTTTCCCACCTGTTGCAACATCACACGATAATCAATTATTATTAGGCACTAACATATCCACACAAACATTAGCCCAAAATAATTACTATAACAATCAATATTCAACGGTATCAACATATCCAACAAACACTAAACATGAATATTCAACATCATTGAATTTAATAACAGATAATAATAATGCGCATGACCTAAATAAAGAGCAATATTTAAATTACGCGGGTTATCATCATCATCATCATCAACATCATACACCAACTAGCGGTGTGAACTATTTACAACAAACAAATGAAGGTCGCCATCACCATCATGAGACAACCTCAAACAATTCAAATCAAGAGAATATGACGTCACAGAACGATGACGTTGTAAATAATGATGCATCGAAATATTCAACAGATGTAGATACACGTGAATTTGATAAATATTTAAAATACAATAACAATACAATGATGGGAATTAATAATTCAAATAATAATAACAATAACAATAATAGCATAGACTCAAACCATAATTATAGGAATACAGCAAGTAGTGTCATCTATTCTAATAATAATGCATTGCAATATCATCATCATCAACAAATTATTCAACCTGTGCAACCAACGGCACAACATACATCAGTCATTTTACAAAATACTAATATTAAAAGTGAATCGACGGTCCCCCCAAATTGTGGTTATAATAACATTAGTGATTTATATAGTGATCATACACAATCATCGTTAATGTCATCACAATTAACAACACACAATAATACAACAACGGCATCGGTTGCAGCACATTTAAAAGCGAATGCAACAGCCGCACCACCCTCGTCACAAACCAATCAAGACGATTTTTCTGTGATTTTAGCTGATGTACGAAAAACTTGCTACAGTAGTTGAAATAATATAAGATTTGTTATCTATGGTAATTAAGTGTTAAGTACGAAAGTCCGGTTATCTCACCACTTTGTTAGTAGTACGTGACATGACATTGTCACCACCTTCAATCCGTATGTAGTATATCTTCAACACACAAGTGGTAAGAGTAAACACTAGTCACTAGTTTAAAGTGGAATATTTACAGTAGTTTCACCATATCTAGTTCATTATTGAATGACGACTAGTTGCAAGTATACAAACCAATTTTTTGTTAAAAAACTTCTAGAATAGACTAATTTTATCATTATTTATTGTTAAAAAATGATTATCATTTATGAGTAATTTACAATAAATACAGATGTGCATGTATTATTGGTAAAACTGTAATCCCATAAATATGCCAATTTCAATTAGTGACTACTGCTTGCATTAACCGCTGGTGTGTCGAGAATATGCCATTGACTCACTATTTAAAAGGAAGTAAACTTTCCGACTTTAGTTCCGTAGTTAGATATAGTTATATTTATACTTCTCAATTGAAAACAATTGAGTCTATCAGGATTTGTGACCAATGGCTCCGTCTCCTAGATATTTAATAAAATATATCACACAAACAGAGATACAATATTCATTTGTACATATTCTTGACTCTGTATATATTTGTTGTACAAAATATACCTATCTGCAATCTTTATACTAATGTTCTTATGTATTTTGGAACATCTAATAAGGTTTTTATAACACAATGCGTGAATGCATAAAGATTGAACGTGCAATTTCTTTTGTATTTCTGTCCTATGGCACTGAATAAATAAAAAGACATCGTTTAAAACTAAAGTTACTTCAATTATTTTTTCATTCCGATAGACTCCATTTTTTTAATCAAGAATATACTTCATATATTAAAAATTTTGTAAATAAATGCACTTATGTAGATGTTATATATAAATAATATTTTTTTAAGAAGTGTATTGTTATACTCATTCAAATATAGGAACATATTATGAGCATTTGTGTTCCTTTAAAAAACGCACATAGTTCCTTTTTATTAAATAGTTCTCTATAAACTACAGGGTAGTCAAACAAAATATTCTCAGACAGTATTACCAACTTTTATTTAGAAATTATCACAAATGTTCCTATATTTGAATACTCGTTATTTAGAATGTAGAGACAATTGTTGATTTTTTTTTTTTGTAAAAAGAAATAATTAAAATCGTATCCGTGAATAAATCTTTTGGACTGTGTTTAGTTTTTTTTTAGCCAAAAAATATTTTTATATATTCGGTTTAGGGTTTTGATTGTCGATAGAACAAATATTTTATGAACTGAAATCAATCACAAATTATATTTCATATTTTTTAATACAAGCCACTGTAGTTATAATATTAATACATTTCGTTTTTTTATGCATATATATAAATATATGAAAATATTATTAAACCAAAGTTGTAAAAAAATATTTACACAACAATTTCTTTAGATTGTAATTCTTATTTTGTAAAATTATATTTTTTAAGATATATATATATATTATATATACAATATTCAATTTGCTTTTTAGAAATTTTATGTTTATACATATTTTAAGAGATCTATACTGATAGTTGTAAAAAAAAATCAATAGAACCTAAATAAAAGCTCTTTTTTCGGGAAAAAAATAAATAAAGAATTTATAAAATTACCTTCTTTTGTTTTAATTTGTTTGACAAGTTTCCTATAATCGTTTTATTAGGTTACAGATAATAATGAACAATGTTTAAAAAAATTATGTAGATTTAATACAGGAAGGTAAGTGGAAATTATTCAAATAGATATTGTTATCAGGCGTAATAAAGATTCAATAAGCGAAACGAACCGCGAAAAGTAAAAAAATTTCTTATAATAAAACTACATCATCCATATAACCATGAAGAATAGATATATTAGGAGATTGAACGACATAGGCAATTCGTCTGTTTTTGTGTCCTCAAAAACGTGTAGAGATCATAGTTATTATTTTCGCCACTAGCGGCAGTGCGAATCTGCCCGTACGGAATTATTATTATTATTACATATTAAAATCAACGGTTATCACATCTTACAAATAAAAATTGTAAGTATAAAAATTGTTTAATTTTATAAATGTGAAGAAATGGGACGATGTTGTACAGGGAAACCATAGATATACTGCTATATATCTATGAGTGAAAGGTTGTTTAAGGTTAGGAATGCGTGTCTGCATTTACGAAAGGAATATGGTCTGTAATTACCGGTTTTGTTATCTTCTTTCTTTATCTAATATATGTCAGTTATTGTGTGTGTTCGGCCGAACTCAGAAGTAAGAAATCTTAGTAAGATGTTCTGAGCATCTGAGTCAGCCAGTTTCGGCCAGGACACACTTTCTTTTTCTTCTTAATCAGTGTTGCCAGATATCTCGTTTAACAGTAGATCTACTGCTTTGTTAGTATATCTACCTTTTTTTTTGAATAAATAAAAAAATTTTTGAATTTGTGTCATTTTTTTCAATTTTTTATAATAATAATAAATTTAAAACTCCCCAGTCGTGCAAATACAAAATCAGTCATTACAGAACATATTCCATTATTTGAAATAATAGAATATGGTTCTGTAATTACTTTAAGGTATTATTTTATAATGGGATTTTAAACAATAAGTAATGCCATATATGACAAATAAAAAGAATTAATATTATTTAGTATTTGAAGAAAAAAAATTCTATAATATATTAAATACTAATGTAATATAATTTTAATTATTCTGAATAAAAGTATTTATTTCAAACTATTTAAATTGGAATTTTCACTTTTTGAATCTACCGCTTTTTTTCTTAATCTTCCGCTTTTTAAGAAATCGGACTGGCGACACTGATCATAACCTATTTGTTTATGTATCAAATTCAGAACATTTCTCATGTGTTGACAGTTTTTATTATTGTAATAAGTGAGATAAAAATTTAATAAAAAGGATAATTTTATAAGGAGTATTTTAATGGAAGAACTTCTATATGACCCAGCCGATTTCTTTTTTTCTTAATCTGCCGCTTTTTAAGAAATCGGCTGGGTCATATAGAAGTTCCTCCATTAAAATACTCCTTATAAAATTATCCTTTTTATTAAATTTTTATCTCACTTATTACAATAATAAAAACTATCAACACATGAGAAATGTTCTGAATTTGATACATAAACAAATAGGTTATGATCCGTGTCGCCAGTCCGATTTCTTAAAAAGCGGAAGATTAAGAAAAAAAGCGGTAGATTTCTTAAAAAGCGGAAGATTAAGAAAAAAAGAAATCGGCTGGGTCATATAGAAGTTCCTCCATTAAAATACTCCTTATAAAATTATCCTTTTTATTAAATTTTTATCTCACTTATTACAATAATAAAAACTGTGAACACATGAGAAATGTTCTGAATTTGATACATAAACAAATAGGTTATGATCAGTGTCGCCAGTCCGATTTCTTGAAAAACGGTAGATCTACCAAAATAGATTAGATATAATATATATAATAGATATAATATATAATAGGTAGATTCAAAAAGTGAAAATTCCAATTTAAATAGTTTGAAATAAATACTTTTATTCAGAATAATTAAAATTATATTACATTAGTATTTAATATATTATAGAATTTTTTTCTTCAAATATTAAATAATATTAATTCTTTTTATTCGTCATATATTGCATTACTTATTGTTTAAAATCCTATTATAAAATAATACCTTAAAGTAATTACAGAACCATATTCTATTATTTCAAATAATGGAATATGTTCTGTAATGACTGATTTTGTATTTGCACGACTGGGGAGTTTTAAATTTATTATTATTATAAAAAATTGAAAAAAATGACACAAATTCAAAAATTTTTTTATTTATTCAAAAAAAAAGGTAGATATACTAACAAAGCAGTAGATCTACTGTTAAACGAGATATCAGGCAACACTGATTAAGAAGAAAAAGAAAGTGTGTCCTGGCCGAAACTGGCTGACTCAGATGATCAGAACATCTTACTAAGATTACTTCGGCCGAACACGACCATTGTAAACATATATTGTATATTATTATTATTATTATTAATTGCAAAATTATCACTATGATTCTTCATCTTTTAATTTATTGCAATTATTAAGAATTCTCTATTATTAATATTTATTTAATTATTACTTGATAATCGAAAACAATTTTTTATTATCTATAAAACTAAGACTTCTTATTAACTGAATGAAAGTGATTTCTTGGCGCCTACATTTAAACATTTAAATTCCGTACGGCACTGAGACCAGTGACCCCTACTGATAAAAGATAGTTACACCAATTCTTGACCGTTTTTTTAACATTACGTTCGCTCTCCTAATATATCTATTCTTCATGCATATAACCATCAAAGAGAACTGACAAATATAAACCATAAATAACATACATACTATATCATAGATGATAATAATATATTCAACAAATCGAAAAAACGAGGTTATAAATATATATTTATAAATATATAAAGTACCAATACAAAGTTATATGATGCAAAAAGATACAAAATCTAAAAGTAACTGTGTTTTGTAAACAAAAAAACAAATAGCATAAATTTTAAAAACAATCAATTTCATAGCACTAATTTTTTACAGTTACTCAACAGTTAAAATACTAAGTAAAATGATGAATGAATGTGTTTTATAATTATTATTTTATTATTGAAATCCCATTGTTTTACTTCAGTAATTAGTGACGTATATTTATTATAAACCAAAGTAATTTACAATATTTAAAACGTGATGGCAGCACATTCAATGTAACGTAGATTTAATGATGATAAAGCAACCAAGCAAATACATAATATAATTTGCTCTCTAAATAACGTACTATAGAGAAGAACCAATGAAGAAGACAACATATATTATGTATTATACATATACATACATATTAATGATGAACTAGAACCGGAAACTGGTGATTGTAAAAATGTATAATATTTTTTTAGTTTGGCGTGGGAGCCAAAATTTACTTTTTTTTTCTTTAAATAAATATTATTTATGATTATTTTTTTTATTACATTTTTAATTAGTTACATAATCATTTTAATAATTTTTAGTTTTTAATTACCATAGATTATAAATATTAATTGCGTAATTTAGCACAAAAATAACATTAGCGATGATTCAATTTAGAGAATCGCATTCTAGACTGTGAGAAACATTGAAGAATTGAGTACTATTCAGTAATATTTTTGAAGAGCCATCCAGTAATATGTCTTCTAAGACGGTCCAATAATGTTTATTTTAGAAATTATAGGTTTTGGAATAGATAGAAGGTTTAGTACTTGTTTTATTCTCATATATATTCTTCTTTTATGTGAGATATCATCTTTGCAAAATATAGGATACGACTCTATGATCAAATCCGTCAACAATTGATTAAACTCAGGAAAATGTACACTTTTGTTTTTAGCGTTTGGATTTTAAACACTCCCCCAGATGCTCTTGTGGAGATAGATTTGTTCCTCAAATATTTCCGTTATATATGGTTGCCAGCTCCTTCACTCCTATATGTGTGCCGGTATTTCGAGAATGTGTTGTTGTTTTCATGTAAGTATACGAAAGTGTTGAGAAAATTTTGTTCACTATCCTTTTTCTTTCAAAAAAGATCATTGTAAGTAATCATTACGAACATAAAAAATGTACTTCGTTATCTGATTCGGAACTGTAAAGGATTATATTTGTGTAGAGTTTTGTAGTAATTATATGATTATGCACGTTCAATACAATCAGAATTTCATATTTTTAAGTAAAAGAAATAGTCAACTACCCTTTATAATACGTAATGAACACACTAAATATTATAGAGACTATAAATACTTATATTATACATTTTATGTATATTCTTGAGGTAATTTACATTTAAGTATAAAAATCGACGACCCGTAACAACTAATAGCCCCTCCGTGTGATCATTGCTAGAAAAAGATGTAAATACTAATAAAATTAAACATACCTCATAATACCGCATGTATTCATTGTATGACCATAAATAATAATACATTCATAGATGACATATTAAACTTACCTTATCTATTGACAAATGAAATCAGTGACTTATGGATTTGATTTACATGAACCCTACTTTTGATTGTCAATAAATTTAAAATAAAAAACATTGTTTAGAATTATGAATGTAAATTGTCGGAATTTTTATACAACAAACGGTATATTCTTGTACAAGTTATTTATTTTCCATTTAATAAGCTTGAATAAGTAACTGTTGCAGCATTAGATGGTTTAAAGTGTATTTACGACTGCGTAGTGTTTCGTTCTGTTGTGTGTGATGAAAGAAGATTCAGCACAACAGACACATTAATAATGTTATGGGGGAGGAAGTGAGCAGTGCGGTGTATCTTTTTTAAAAGCAGACCGGAAGTGACAGACAAATACATCGAGAAATAACAACAATAGATAAGAATCTATTATTTTATACGTATTTTTTTATTTATTTGTCTTTCCTACATTTTTACTTCTTCAATTTTTAAGAATAATTATTATACTCGTGTAAGCGAAGCGATATTTGTATTTAGTCTGGCATTTTTATGACGCTAAATTTTAACAGCTATTGAAAAAACTTTTAAAATACTGACTCGGTCCTCTTTACTATAAGGGTACATGCAGCACCAGACCAAAGCACTCGGGAGCCCCGAAATGCCAAACCCACACCCATATATTTTCATTCAATTAATTTTATCTATAAAAAAAAAAAACTTTGGTATCTTAGTTCATCCCATCATAATCAAACAGGTAAGAAACTGACTTCCATCACTCGGTACGTAAAATACGGAATAAATTTTTGCATTTTTTGAATATTGAAGTGGATAATGAGGAACATCTAGGAGATCTATCATTTGACGTAACTTCGTTCAGGCAATCGTATCTATTTCAGAAACAGTAGCATATTTACAACTTATCCGAAAATTGGTAAATTTTTTCTTGGATTTGGAACAGCGCTGAAAAATATTCTCTCAAGTAATGTCCTGCACGAGCTGATGCTTTTAACCCTACGCGTAATGGTTTCATTCATATTTTTGAAGCTTTAACATGAATTTGTCCAAAAATTGTTAATTTTCTTGTCAGATTCGAACAATTGTTGGAAAATATATACCGAACATATAGGGGCAGTAACGATTTTAAAACCGTATCTGAAACCAGATGCTCTATACGCGATGAAACCACAATACATTTTAGTGGTTTCATTCACATATTTTTGTCCTATCTAAAAGGTATCCCAAATTCTAAGAGCCCTAGGAAACCTGTATGGCGTAAGATGTACCTGTAAGATGTGACTACAGGAAATATCAAATCTTAATCCCAATTTTTAAGAATAAGTATTTTCCCCGTATATGCGAAGTATATTAGCAATATTTATGTTTAGTCTAGCATTTTTGTCACGCTAAGGCCAATGATAAATCTAAAGATGAGTTTACACCAACTGTAATATTACTAACTAGCTGATGACACAAAATTGAAAATATGACACAAAATTGAAAATATGACACAAAATTGCCAAAAAAACAAAAAAATAAATTTTATTTCCCGATCGCTACCAAACTTCACGGGATCACCCGCTGGGCTAATGTGAAGATTCCCTGAAAATTTCATCAAAATTGGTCCATCCGTTTTGGAGTCCACAGGGAACATACATACACAAGTCGATTTATATAACCTGTGTTAATGAATTACTAGCAAAGTAGACAGTAAAATTCCTAACAAATCGAATAAATTTTGTTAGAAACATTAATAGCAACATTATTGTGATAAACATTGTTATAATTTATTATATTAATGTTATAAACATTTATTAGCCTTATTTGATTAGCAAATAATGCTAATTAAGGTTAAGGTTGTCGGCCTAGAGTAAAAGATGTTTAAACATATGATTTTAACAATTTTGGTAGCAAAAAAATAATTAATTGGCAACAATGTCAGTTACATCGTGTTAGTTTAATTCCTAATCGGGTGGCGTAGCCTGAGTCATGTAAACATCACCTTCTGTCCAATCTTTTACGATAATTTTTCAACTTTGATTGTATTTTGGTTTCTTCTAATTACCAAAAGTTGTTTTTTCAATCAATATTCCTAGACGTTATAAACTTGGAACTAAACATGTAATACTCTTTTAAGGGAGTTCCAGCATAAAATCACTTTTCGACAGATTTTCCTCTTTTTTTCACAAGCTAAAAATAACGTTTTCTAATAATTCACGTAGTTTCAGAATTTTTGACCGTTTAGAACGCGAGATAATTAATAACAAAGTAATCATTCTCTCTCATTCGAAGCATGTAAAACTGCATGCTCACCCAACTATCAACTGTTTTCGAAATATAATAGTTTAAAAATTGTTTTTATTTCAAAATTACATTAATTTGTATACAAATATAAACATAATTTGTATGTGTTGTGTATAGATATGTATTTGTTATATAATAAAAGCATACCGTTTTTTTGTGGTGATTATACGAGAAAGTGTTGGAACTACCTTAAATTTATATATAGCAAATATATCAGATATGTAAACAACATAATATTATTAGCCCATATACACACGTACCGTCGGCAGACGAGGATCTAGGACTTATTTTGGGATGAGGGACTTGTTATGAACTTAAATTTCTCGAGTTCTAACAACTGTTATTTGAGATCTTAGTCGGTTTTTAACTTAGCAGTAGTGTTGGTGGAAAGGTCAAAGCTAATCGAGTTAGACTATCAAGGTTCTGTTCCAAAATATATACGAAAACTGTATAACTCTGAACAGGGCTAATTAAAAGATAAAAAATTAATCGTTTTATTATTTTGTTTAAAATTGAATTTACTACATATGTATTGTTCCATAAACTAATTGAATGTATTACATTACATTTTGCAAAAAATGATTTGTGTAGTTCTTTTGGGGGGGATCATGGGACCATTCCTGGAGCTGCACCTGACCGACTACACTGACGTTAATTAAGGAAAAGTAATTGCAATGTAGGTATTGATTTATTTTAATAAAATATCAAAGAACTTCTTGTTATATGTTAGAATCGAACATATGTTGTCAAAGGTATGCTAATTATTTATTATGTTAAATGATTCATAAAATAATATAGCATGATTATGAAATATACTAAATAAAATTATTCCTATCAAATTCATTTTTCTTTGATCATGATTACCTAACCGTTCCGCGTTGGTACCGGTCCACCTGTCCACGTGAATCTTATAATGTCGTTTGGCTGTTTGAGAATGTATAGCTTTGTATGCGATACAATGTTTCATAAAATAACATTATGTAACACTAAAAAGTTCACCGTTATATCGAATATTGATTCGTATTAGGTACACCTGATACATAAAAGAAAACAGGGTTTTATTTTGTTATCACTTTCATAACATAGATAATTAGTGTTTTGCTTTATTTACTCTTCGCAACACTTGCTTGAGATTAGTTTTGAAAAATTTTGTCTTTTCTGTGTACGAAGGTCGTCAAAACATTGATATTACTCTTAAATATACAAAATGCCGAGGCGTATGTGTTAACTCTCTTAACTTATTTGAGATGTGCCAACAGGGTAGACAGGAACCAGTCATGCTTGCAGACTTCTGTAGGTTTCTTCTGTAGAGGATATTAAGAGGACTGGCTACAAGAGGAAATCCAATTGATAAAAATATATAAATTTTTTTTGAAACCGCAATGTAGTTTTCCACCGCTTCCACTACAAGTGACCTACGGTAAGCATGCCCCTGTCTAATTCGGCAACTCCTTTATTTCGGCGTGCCTATAACAATACATAATACATACAAAGAACATTTATTGCGGAAAATCTTCGTTAATGCATGTTTAAACATGTTTTCACTTGTATAAGTATGTAATTTGTCCGATTATAAGGTACTCCTTTCCAAAAAAGTTTCGGAGTACAAGGGGCCGGTGGCAAAACTATATAGTCCGACAAATTCGATCATCCGACACAGCCTTGCAAACATATATCGGATTATCGCGGGTCTACTGTATTTCAAATATTTAGCGTTCCCTCCGCTTCCACTACTTTAAATCTTTATCGATACTTCCACCAAATTTATATTTCATCGTGTATTTTTTACAATTTTATCCCCCGTAGTGCATAAAACGCATACCAATTTTTAAATCAATAAGCTTTTAACCAAAAAAGTTTCATCAAAATGATCCGGTAGTTTTTGCGTGATGCTCGCAGAAACAAACAAATAAACAGACATTATAATTACAATTTTATAATAGTAGAGAAGAAGAGGAAGGGATGAAAACCCAGGGAAAAAAATTATTTATCATGTAACATAGTGTAATAGCTCTAATGGACCGATTAAGATTTTTAAGAAATTCGTAACATAGGAGCTACGAAAACCAAATTACTATTCTGAGAGAAAGGAATTATATTAATTACATAATATTATCATTTTTAAATCACAAATATTTCGATAAATATTCTTTAGAGCTATACTAAAACAAAAGCATTTAAATTGCAGTAAAACTTTCTGCTTAGCGATTTTACCGATTAACGAATTTTCAAAATATTTATAAATACCAAAAGCACAGCCATAATATTTTGGCATGTAAAATGCGTATGCTAATTGTTTATTTGTCAATATAAAGTATTACAAAATAACAAAACACTTTTTACGCAACTACGAAAACACTTTTTGTTTTGGTATGATTAATTAATTTTTGTGGACAACATTTACTCCGAGCAACTGAAGCGTTTCATATTACTTACTGTAACATCAAATCGTGAGGACAACATTTTGGATTTTGGGATTTTTGTACCCGGTATATAATATATACCAACCAGACCATGTGGTCGAGCGGTCTAAGGCGTTATGCCTGCGCAGTATGCCTACTTGGAAACTGGGAGGTTATGGACTCGAATTCCGACATAATTGACATCTTAATAATTGACGGCAGTTTGTCAATTATTAAGAAAAAAAGGGGCGGTTAATTGACTAAACTGTCGGCGTATGAACAAGAACGAAGTAACCGGCTATGCTTGAAAAAGTTTTCTGCAGTTTCCTTCACGAACTCCAGATGAATATCGGCATAGTTCCTGTCATAGTCGGCTGCAACCGCATATCCTATCAATTCCTAGTCTATACACAAAAATTCCTTCCACTCCACTCACATCCTCACATCCTTAGGTATCACAATGGACCTTAAGGTCGAAGTGTAGCCCGTCCAGGGCAGCCTCTACAATCAATCTATCTATCTATCTATCTAATATATACCAGGGTATATTAAGTTTAGTCCTGACTTTGTAACGGTTGAACATATTGATCGCAGAAAAAATTTTGGTATAGGTATTAATAAATTGACCTGGTTAATCCATTTCTGCAAGATCCGTCTGTAAACACGATACCTCAAAACAAAAAGACATAGCGAGCTGAAATTTTGTATGTGTGTTCTAAAGCTAAAAAGTAAGGTCAAGTTCGTGATTGGGCAAAATCAGATCATATTTGAGTAAATTGGGCAAAACTGTTTATCTTTGAAACCGTAAGAGATAGAACGAAAATGTAAAGACAAAAAATGTTCCTATTTTTTTAAATAAATTCAGTATATACCGGGTATGTAAGCAATTAACTCATTTTTTTTCACTTGTTTAATTTAGTTTTTTTGTGAATAATTTTGTGAATACAGTATTCACGTTCGGTACGTTCTTATACTTCTCACCTTGTATAGTTCATAATAAAAATCACTGGAAAAACATTTTTGAACGTGTCATATAAACACATACTTAAAAGTTTTTTTTTTCTTTAAATATTTATTAGCTTAACTTAGATAGCTTAGCTGTAATAATATGATGCAAGACAAATGTAATGTACAATTTATTTTATTATTCGTTTAACAAGAATATAATTATTCTCAAGGACTTTCGTATTAAATTAAATATAACCAAGAGACACAACACATGTAAGTATTTTTCTTTTTCCTCAAATGGTAAATATACTGTAAATAGTTATAAAATTTATAACATACATCAGAAATATTTAAAGTGAGATATAACGGTTAAGATAAGTGATTAATTTGTGAATGGTTTGAAGGTTTTTTTAATTCATATTTAAATATATCTTAAACAGGAATCAAAAAGTAGAAAATTATGTAAGGTCTCTTTAATTATATAGCTTGTAATTTAGAATTTAATTTAAAAATAAACAGAAGTACATATTTCAAGTTAACGAATATTTCAAATATTTAAAACGAATTGTAACCATAGACAACAGTGTTGGATTTGTTTCAGAGAGGCAGTGATGGATTTAGTATTAGGCACACTAGGCACTGGCCTAAGGCATAGGTGGGCAGGGTTTGACTTCACTCAGCTCTGAGTGAGAGGTAGGAAGAGAGACAGAGTAAATACAGGGTACCTGTCAATTATTATTATTTTCTTTTTATAATTAAAATATTTTCTGAAAAAAATATAATAATACCAACTCTTATTTATGGTCACTGTTCTACAAAGTAAATAATGCATACAATACATTGAATACATACTCTGGAATTTTGGGCAGGTAATTTGGGGCATAAAATGTACCTTTTTAATATATTTGTATATGAATAAAATATAAATGTCATTTATAAATAAATATATAATATATAAATTATAAATATAAAATATAAAATATAAATCTTTTGAACCTTTTCGTTTACCGCTGGACTGTTATAATAAAAGAGGAAAATTTTTGCAAAGGATTTGAATAGAATTGAAAACTAGTCTAGATAGAATTAGATTTTTGAAAATTCCCTATAATTTGCCTAAAGTTTTTACTATTCATATCCGAGAACTAATAAACAATTATTTACCTGATTTAATCATTTTTTCTTCGTATGGAGTATAGTGTCATGGGAATTTGATGACACTAGATACAATAAACATGACAATGGGGAGGGGGGATAATTTGTTACTGATTTCCTAATGGTTAAATTTTACATAAACTGGGAATTTCTTCGAGTTAGTCTACTTTGAATTGAAAATATTTTATAAAACTATTTCTAAATTGATTGAATAAATTATTGGGTAATAATCGGTAGGAAAACCTGTATTGAAACATCGTTCCGTCTTACTTGAAAACATACCTTTTTTACTTACTCTCACACAGCTTATGGAGAGCTGTTCGGCGAGCGTCTGCGCCCACCTCTGGCCTAAGGCACCACAAGATTAATGAATACTTCTTTATAGTTTCAGCATGTTTTAATGATAAGAATTATAATAAAAACTTATTGCAGGATTTGCAAATCGAGGTGAAAATAACAACTGAGTGAGTTATTTGCTTTAATATCCGACATGTACTGAATTTATGAAAAAAAGTTTTGAAAAATAGTTGTTTATTTTTAAAAACATTTTTTGTCTTTAAATTTTTGTTTTATCTCTTACGGTTTCAAATATAGACAGTTTGGCCCATTTTCCCCAAATATGGTCCGATTTTGCCCATTTGAACTTGATCTTACTTTTTAGCTCTAGAACACACATATACAATTTTAGCTCGGTATCTCTTGTCGTTTTTGAGTTATGGTGTTGACAGATAGACAGCCATTACAAAATCGGAACTAAATTTATTTATCGGGTATATAAATCGTGTCTACTTTTTATATGTATACCTTAGAAAAAGAAATATTGCAATGCATGCCGGGTACTGCTAGTATTTTTATAAAGAACAACTTTTATCCGAATAATATATTCGAAAACCGAATAAATAAGGATTGCATATACGTACAGAATTGGATTGTATATAAGTACGTTTTTCAGCATTAGTACAAGCTATCGACATTTTGATTCCAAGATTTGGACAAAACAAACATACTTACACGTGACGTCAAATAAAAGGTAGTAAAAAAGACAATTCTGTTAGATCTAAATCAATCATTTGTGTTCAAGCATAAATTTCAATTAAATAGTGTAAATTAACTTGTCACAATAAATGTCACACTCTATCGTTTCCATATTAAAAGTAATAAAATATTGGAACAAAATAATATATTTATGTCTTCAAAATTTAAGAGTACAATTTAATAAAATATGGATATTTATCTAATATCTATATCACGTATATATCTATATATGAAATTCAATTGATATTGTAACGAATCATTGAACACTACTTTAATGTATATTGTTATTACCGCCTTTGAATGTCAAATGGTTCATGAAATCTTTCCAACTTTGTTCCAAAACCTTCAGTATTATTATTCTAATAAAGTATAACCGGAAATAATTGTGAAATTAAGTGCGTTATTGGTTCCATTAAAAATTCTATAGGTTGACTGTGCAGGTAACATGTATCAAAATGGTATTCTGTCTAAATATGTATACAAAAACAAAAAAGATTCAAGAAATTTTTCCAATTTTATTCAAAAAACTATTTCGAAATAAATAAAATCGATTTTTTTGACGTATCAGATATACCGACGTAATATAACAATCCCGATTGAATATCGTGTAATTACTTTATCTAAGAAGTGCAACGCTTATTATGAGTGTTAATATAGTAGAAGCTTTGTCTACTAGATAGATACTTAGCAAATAAAATGGATCAAAGCACACTCATTTATCATTAGTTGTTACCAATATGACATCCCGTAACTGTAGTATACATCATCTTAATTCATTGAATCTAGTATAGTGATATACTGTAGTTATTGGGCGCCATATTGGTCATAACTAATGATAATCGAATGTAGAGGGTTAAGATTGGGCTACTTATCGCATATTGATGGATAATTTACATTCATCTGCAACTAAGTGTGCTCTCATTGACTGATGTACAATAAACTGTAAACGAATAGAATCATTTTAAACTTCAAAATTATTGGGCGACTTATTTCTACTTGGCAACCCTGAAGTGGAAATAGATTGTAAAAAAATCTTAATTTGAGTTTTAAATCAGAATTTAATGAAACTTGGCATAAATAGAATTTAATGTACATTATACTAAATAATAAACCAGTTTACAATGATTTTTTGATTACAATGACAGTGGTATCAACAAAAAGAAAACAAATTTTTCAAACATTTTGATTATTCACAAATCGAGGTTCAGAGAGTGTGATAAGAGTAATTAGCAAATAATTACGACAAAATATACTACGTTAATTACATGTGGCAACGCCATCAAAGAGGTTATGACGCGCGCAAAATTCAAACATACCTCGAATGCGGCATGTGGGGAAATCAATGTTATACACATTTTTTTTATTACTAAACATAGAAAGTAATTTTTATTAATACAGTTACATTTATCACATAAAGTCTTTCCAATGAAATGTTAACAATTTTGACTCAGACATTTTAGTAAACACACATGTAACTCATTGATGCTTGCGCAAAAGTTTTAGTTTCTATCTCTCTAACTTTTACGTGGGGTTGCCAAATATAAATACTATACTAAAGTCAAATCACCAAGAAAAATTTAGCCAAGAAAACCACTAGTACCAATCAATTGGTAAGAATTAATTCAAACCACTTTGTTGCATCTTTCAATTTTTTGTGTCGATTAGTATTTTATAAAACGTATTCTTGATTATTAAAGTCAAACGAGTAGTGAACAAACCTAAACAATTGAAGCAGTGAAGTACTGTATAGGAGTTTGTAGTTACTGTTTTATATTACAAACAGCAGCACTGTACAACACATAGATACTCACAGCTGTGTGTTATAAGTTGTAAACTATGTATATACCATAGAGACGGTTTTTCACATCTATAATAAAATAAATCGCCCACATATAAGTTGAAATACACAAAGTAACTACGATATGCGCACATGTTTTTGTTTCAGAAAAATATGTTTATGTTCTGTTTGGTTATATGTTTTGTGTAAAAAATTGTATGCAAATTATGCATTCGTTTCAAAAAATTATAAAACAAAATTTTCTATCTAATTTCAAAAATTCCTTATATTTAAGTTTTATAACATTTTAAGTTTTTTGATCATTTATATCTTCTTACCAATTGTACAGTTAAGGATTGCATGTAAACAGGTGATCCACGAGTGGATAAATGCTAATCACCGTGATCACTGGGAAAATGTACCGCAGCAAAAGCTCGGAAAAATACTGCTTCGGAATGCAACCAAGAGGCTATTTCTCGGTGCACTGAAGCTGAACATGATGCAACTGCGGAAGGTTACCGGATTCATTACCGGGCATTATCCCCTGCGGTAGCATCTACTCCATGGGACTCCATAACGGCCCATTATGTGCAGATTGTGTGGTGAGGAGGAGGAAACATCCAGCCATATGATATTTAACTGCGAACCTATAGGTGACAGCAGATACAAGATATTCGGTGTATTTCACCCCGAATATATGAACCTTCAAGAAGTCCTGGTCAACAAGCTCCTGGCTATTTCCAAAATATGGGAGATGCGAATCTCGTCAGACTGAAGTAGAAGGAGGAGCACAATGGACCATAAAATCAAAGTACAGTACTTTTTAGCTGAATGCCATTCTATCAACACCTATTGCGAGCATTTATATCTGCAATCAATATTTTCAAGCGTTATAAAGTCGGGATTGAACTTAATATACCCTTATTTTTACATATACCGGGTATAAAAATAGTGTTATCAATCGTCAGAATTAATCATTATTTATTTTAATCAGCATAATTGAAATTATTTTGATACAAATTTATTCAAACAAATTCATACAAATTTATTCAAATATACTGAAAAATTTACAACATGAACCTCCTTGATATTAAATTTGAAATGTTGTCCCAATTTTTAGATCAATGATTTGTATTTCATAAATACGTATTTCGACTACAAAGTAGTCATCGATATGCTATGGAGTCGAAGATATGCTAATTTGGTGGTACGATTGGCTAATGCATACTGATGATGACTACTTTTACATTCCAAATACGTATTTATAAAATATAAATCATTGATCTAGGTATTGGGGCAACATTTAAAATTTAATATCAAGGCGGTACATCGGCTATTAATAATAAACAAAGAAATATGTGTTTAGTGTTTTTCGAAAATCAACTCCTAAGAGGGTGAAATCCGGTTGGAAGTTTGTATTGAGATGCCGTTTTTTCTAAGCTAAAGCATAGGGGGTAAGTTGAATAGGGAGTCAGAGTTTAGGTTTTTTGAAGTTGGAGTTATGCAAAAGTTTATTTCAATTATTTATCATAAAATAAGCGTTTCCGAATTTTTGAAAACGGACCTTCAAGAGGTTCAAACAAAGGGTGTGAGTATTTGTATGGAAATTCAGTATTTTAAAATTAGAGACAAGAAAATTGATATTTAGACTATAAATTATAAATAAACAAATAAATAGCTGTAACACCGTTATAAGAAAATCTGTCCTTGACGGGAAGAAGAAATATTATGTTACTCATTATAAAGCCTTTACCAAATTTTCATAGACGAAGCCCACAACGTTTAATGCTATATTGGTCATTATAGTATTTATAAAATAATAACATATATTAAAAAGAACAAACTTATATTTTTGTATTTTATCAAACACTATATTTTTATACGGCAATGTTTTCTTTACTTTTCGCTAATTAATTGAACTCTATGTTTGCATGTTACTTTGATGATAATAATACATCGTTACTTTCTTTGTGTATGTATAGAGAGTACTTTATCTACCTATAACCATGTATGTAGGTATGTATGTATGTATTTATGTATGTATATATATATATGTGTATGTATAATATAACTTTTTGAGCTAAAATACCGATTCTGATAAACTCTTTATAAATAAATAAAATGTGTATGTTTCACATATAAAAGCTTTTTATTAACCGATAGATTAATGTAAATTAATGATTGCAATATTGTAAAATAATAAATTTATTATCATATATTATATATTTATATATATATATATATATAGATAGGTACATATTTTTATCTAATTTCCCACACATTAAATTATAGAATACCTTTTTTAGAAAATTTTAATTCAATCTAGATCAAAACTTTTGTTTGTTTGTTTTGTTTCTGATTTAAGATACCTAATTTGTTTAAAATTAATAATTTGTTGTTAGTTTTGATAGAGTATACTTTCTATACTTTTTGTACAGAAGATTATTAAGGATTTTTCCATATGCCTTGAAAGTTTGTTAATATTCAATAAAAAATTTGTATATATTGAGATATTGGGCAAACAGGTTTTTTTAGCAAAACTTTGCCATGTCGATAATGAACACCATTAAAATATATATATATATATATATATATATATATATATATATATGTATATATATATATATATATATATATATATATATATATATATATATATATATATATATATATGGGCCATTCCATGTAAAAAGAAACAAGAGTTTATCTAGAACTAATCAAACTCTTGTTGACCGGTTGGGCCCAAATTTTAGGTTTTTGTTTATGTAGAATCGAAAGGCGAGTGGTGAAATTGAATAAAATTCGTGGGTTTGGGATTTTTTGAAAAAGCATTATGTTCCTTGTCTATATGAACCTTCGGGAGGATTCTACGAAAAAATTTTATAAAACAAAAAATACTTAAAATTCATCAAAATATACGTCAGAATATTTAAGAATTTATTGAGATATTTTTATATTTTCCAAAAAACAGCAAAATCTAAAAATCCAAAAATTGAGTTATTTAATACCTGAATACTTAAAAATATCGCAAAAAGTCCATTAAAAAATCGCGCTGGCAAACAAAGTTATTGAAGCTCAGGGTTCCATTTTGTGCAAAATTAACTGAGGAATAAATTTGATACTGACCTTTACTAACGTACATGACCTCTATTCGAGAAAAACGAATTTTCACGACTTTTGACCTTAATCTTAAAGATAGACATAAACCTGAGGGTATTGGACGAAACATTTTGTCCCCTTTAAAACTCGATTTAACAGTTTATTGCAACTCAACGAAAAATGTTTCTCAGACGTATATCTCGAGAACTATTGGTCCTAGTTAATTTTAGACTTTTGTGTATAGAATTACCTAAGAATAAATTTAATAATGATCTCTGTTAACGTAAAACCAATAGTTTACGAGATATTCGAGAAGAACTGATTTTTGGGACCTTTGAGTTTTAATAATTTTTATTGCACGCGCGAAATTTGTATGGACTTTTTACGATGTTTTCATAGTGATAGAACGAAGATAACTCCATTATTGATCTCCACGTTTATTTTAAGAGGTAAAACAACTATTTGACTGGGTTATTACGTTTTATTTAATTAAACACAAAAATTATCGCTCTTATATGATAAGATATTTAATAATAGCAATATTTATTGATTCACATATTCAATTTATTAGTACACATGGCGATAGAAAGAATGATAGATAAATTGTAATAAATTTTATTTGCTACAACTTTAATTACGATAAATTTACATTATTTACCTAGTATTAAAAGAGTTATTTCCAACTTTGTGTTTTCCTGTCCTTCTAAGCCACAGTCTCTTGATTTAATTAGATAAAATTCATCATATTGAATCTAATACGTTTCAATCGAAACCTCAACGAAGTCGATATCATTTTTGATTCTCTAGATTTAGTACACGTAAAAAAATGTATACGGCTTACGAACGCACACATAGGCATTTTTCTAAAACTGGTGTTAATAGACTCTGGTGATCTCAAAACTTGAAGATATGGTGAAAATTTTGGTTTAGATTTTCGTACCCATTACCATAACTTCCCTATACAGGAAAGTAAATAAAAATTCTAATAGGGAATATGCATGAAAATTTTTTTTCACATTTATTTTCAGAATATGAAAATACTGTTAATACTGTAATATTATTTAAAAACGAAATTAAAATCCGACAAATATCAAGGAAGCTATAAGCTTTTAAAGATTATTATCTGTCTCTTTATTGCAAAAATACTAAAAACGGAGTTTTACGTGTATTTTAAATGGTGAAAGTGTAATATGACGTCACATAACATATCAAGAGGGCTATCACCCTCTTTGTCTAATCGACAATTTCAAAGCGAGATATGAATGATCTCGCTTATTTTTAAAGTTATTTAAAAAGTAATTTTACCTTGATATTTGTCAAGTAAACATGCTTCAATTCAAGTGAAAAAAAATGTGCATACATATTCCCTATTGTATCTTATATTTGCAATTTTATTAAACTTCAGAAAAAATGGATTTCTTTAAATAATTAATTATAAGGAGGGACCTACCTACATACATTCGATTTTACAAACTGTTATTATCATAAGCCGCTAGATAACTTAATAAAATTATTTCATGTGTATAAGACAATTTCAAAATGAATATATTTCATTAATTTAAAAAAATTAGGGTTGTATTCTTAGTAACATCACCTTTCAACTATGCTAAATAAATCATTTGAAGAAAAAACGAAGATTGCCTCAAGCAAATCATGTGTTCAAATATAATAATATTAATATTCAAATAATATTGAAATACATTGATTATTAATAACATTTATATATATATAGAAATAAAAATATAGTTTTCACAAACTTTTTGACATTTTAAATTTAATAAACTAGAAACTATGTATGACACCAATCCAAGAGACCGAGCGGTCTAAGGCGTCGTATGTCTGCGCAGTATGCCTACTTGGAAACTGGTAGGTTATGGGTTCGAATCCCGACATCGGTAGTTTGTCAATTATTAAGAAGAAAAAAGGGCGGTTAATTAACTAAACTTTCATCGTATGTTAGGAACTATGCCGATATTCATCTGGAGTTTGTGAAAGGAAACAGCTAAAGACCATCACAAGCATAGCCGATTTCTTTCGGTCTTGTCTATAGGCAGATAGTCTAGCCTAGATTTTCAGAGAAATTATCAAGATAAAATAGAACTCAATATTTCAAGCATAGTTATCACAATTTCAAATAAATAGAACTACAATTTCATATCATAGCATTTGATGTGAAAGAATGTTAGGTACCAATATTCATACATATTTCTTATGGTCTAAGATCCGGCATTAGAAAAACCTTCCCTCATCTGTTAATTGAATGAAATAATTATTAAAAGGCAGATAACAATATTATAAATGTAGGAGTGCAATGTCTGCCACCGTAGTCCTGCTGGCTATATCATATTAATTAATTAATTAATATGATATAGTGTCTTTGTTTGTTGCTCGAACAAATATATTTGTCTCTCTCTCTGCGTAGAACACATTTTTTGAAAATTTTGTTACTTAAAAATTTTTTTATATAGGCTGCAAATAATTTAATTTTATATTTATTATACAAAATATATTTTATAATATCACAGTAATAAAATTTTCAGAAAATATGTTCTACGCAGAGAGAGACAAATATATTTGTTCGAGCAACAAACAAAGACACTATATCATATTAATTAATTAATTAATTAATATGATATAGCCAGCAGGACTACGGTGGCAGACATTGCACTCCTACATTTATAATATTGTTATCTGCCTTTTAAAAATTATTTCATTCAATTAACAGATGAGGGAAGGTTTTCACTAATGCCGGATCTTAGACCATTAAATATAAAAATAAATTAATGTAAAAAAACATTTTTAAAAAAATCGTTACGCAGGACCTGCGTCAACTTAGCGAATTTCCTTAGAATACAATTTAAGTCTGATCAAAATGAAATATTGTACTTATCTAATATCATTTTAATATTTTCAAGGCCAATTTTATTAATAAATGGCATACGTCAAGGGGAAAGGGGAGCATAAAGATAGAAGAAAACACAAAATATAAAATATCTCTCTTAATATTGGAACAATCAAAAAATGTATAACGAGTAAAGTTGTAGAAAATCAAGTTTGCTATAAATCGTTACCTTGTCATTTTTCCCAAACTCTAATGTGTACAGAGATATTTAAAATTTTAACTTTCAATTTTTAATTGTAAATATTTCTGTAAAAATTAATGTAACAGAAAAATGATAAGAAACAAAATTACAATAAAACTAAGAACCTACAACTTAACTACTGATAAATTTTTCGATTTTCGAATATTAAGGGAGATTTACCAAATTTTGTTACTACTATCTCATTTTCTTAAACTTTTGTGTCTTAATAGTTGTATTGGCCTTATTAAATATTATTTTAACAAATTATTTAAAATAAATGTAACTTTTTACATGCAACATAAGTACACACACACATTTGTTTTTTGTAATGTAGAAAACATGAAACTCTATCCATCGATATAAAGAATTTCAATCAAATTGTGGATTAAAGATACAAACTTCTTTTCTTTAGACTACATATATTTTAAATATTGCATTGATAAAAAAAAAGAAATTACTTATTACTTTTAAAAATTGTAATAATTTTATTTATTAAATAATATATATCATAAATATAGCCTCTGGTATTTAGATAAATTGTAAAAAAAAACTGTATGAAATTATATATTCATTATTAGTGAACACTTCAGTGTACTAGGCAGACATAACTCCATGACAAGACACTGGAAACAGCCACCAACAGAACATATACATTTAGTCGTAGAGTGGAAGGCTCACAACAAATTCTTTGAGCCTACACTCGTGTCAAATAATATGATGGAGATACCAGCCAAGTAGCCGAGCGGTCCTAAGTCGTTATGTCTACTTGGGAACTGGGAGGTTATGGGTTCGAATCCCGACATCGGCAGTTTGTCATTTATTAAGAAAAACAAAAGGCGGTTAATTGACTAAACTGTCGGACAAGAACAAACGAACCGGCTATGATTGTGAAGGTTTTCTGTAGTTTCTTTCACGAACTCCTGATGAATATCGGCATAGTTCTTGTCAGAATCGGCTGCAGCCGCCAATTCCTAGTCTACACACTCCACTCACATCCTCACATCCAGAACAGCCGCTACAATCTAATCTATCTAACCCTAGTCAGTGGAGGGAACAATTCACCAAAACACCTCCTAATAGTGGTACTAAACGGAGGTGGTGAGGCTTTCTACACTAGGTGTGTCAAACTGGCAGCCCGCGGTATCATTTGTATGGCCCCTTAAAGAATTTGGAGATTTGTATAAAGCTTTGTATCAAAAAAATCCTATAGCATACATAGCCCTTTGTGTAACTGATTCACTCACTGACGTATACAAATTCTAACCCAGTTCTAGACACGCTAGAATATGCTAGAACACACACATATCTCTCTAAAAACAATGGGTTAGGATACTAGGGACTTCGTTTTGTGGAGATATGTAGTAATTTTCAATTTGAAAAATCGGACCCATCCCAATTGGATCCATCCCAAAACATTTTTTTTTTTTCTTTCCATTCCATATACGTATAAGTGACAATGACAGTTTTTTATTTATATATATAACTTTATTCTCAACATCCGTTTAGTGGATAAAATTGTGCAAAATTGTTTCTAGAGAGTTCAAGTTATATAATTTGAAAATTTGGGACGCTTCGTAGCCTTTTTAATGCTAATTGAAATGAATTTAAGGATGTTCCAGCACTGTGTACACATACACATATTATTGGCACACAGATATTGACACATACTATCAGATATTTCCGGTACGATGATCTGGCAACGTTGCTCTGTGCATAACCTATATATTATTATTGCTTATATCAACAGTAACAATTCCCACTCTTTACTTGATGCAACTTGAGAGAGATTGGCGTACAACGTTGTCAGACCACTATTTACCATAAACGGAATGTGTTATAATTGGACAAAAATAATATTTTAAATTATTATATTTCGAAAGCAAAACGGTAACACACGATTTTTTTTTAAATTTATATAAGAAATATTAAGAAATATTCTCCTAGTTTTTTTTTAAATTCTGTCGATTATTTTTTCTAATACAACAGATATTAATTGGGTGGGCATGAAGTTTTACATGCTTCTAATGAGAGTGAGTGAGAGAGAATGATAACTTTGATATTAAATATCTCGCATTCTAAACGGTCAAAAATTCTGAAACTTCGGGATTTATTAGAAAACGTTATTTTTAGCCTGTGAAAAAAATGAGCGAAATTTGTCGAAAAGTGGTGGCATGCTGGAACATCCTTAATCTACTAAGTGAACTAATCTTCATAAGAACACGAAGAAATGTAAAATTATAGTTTTTTTTCATTGCAATAACTTTTAAATGACTTAGTAAATCATTTTGAAATTTTCGCAGTAGCCTTAAGTTTTGTTCGTTTCGAGGTATTTTGACATACCTCCTAAATATGCTTAAAAATCTACGCGACGACTTTTCAATACAGATGACTGGGTGTTACGGACAACTTTCACTATGTTCTATTTGTTAAATTTTTCCTTTACACTCAGTTCAACAATATATTATCAAACAACACACATACACACCAAATTTTATCCGCGATTGAATAAAATAGATATATACAATAATATCGATAAATCGATAAATAAATATACAAGATATTTTTATGTATATGTATATATTGTGTATATATATTTATTTATTTGTAGCTAATATACACGATTGAATATTTATTTCTAGTATATAATTATAATAAAATGCCGCTGAGCAAGCAAGCAGGCAGCTCACAAGATTTTGTATTATAGCTAAAAGAATATTGTAAGTATCAAATTGATGTCATCAGGCACTTTATATGTTTATAGCTATTTTATTCAGTTAGATAAAGAGATACAATGTCCATTTCATAAAAAGATATCCAGAAAAACTCGTTGAATCGTCGGAGGAGTAGAACACTATTAGGCATTTAAAAAACAAGTAACTACAAATTTTGTTTTTATTATGAATATTAAATTATCGTAAATAATTAAACCACGCATTTAAGGCGGACATTTTCTATGCATGCAACTTTATTATTTATTTGAGATTTTAGTTTTGTTTTTTTTTATTTTTTGTTTAACTCATATTCTCCTTTATGATTAATAGCCATGCTATCATAAATTTTATCATTTCGTGTATGAAGTGTTTTTATCTCATTTGTTTTATCGATTTAAGAAAATTATGTAATTAAATGAACCTTTTTTTCTGTCGAACGAAAAATTGCTGGCTAGTGCAGCAAATAGTAGGTAGGTACCATAGGGACCATTTATAATGAAACAACAATATGCAAATTAGATGTTGCAATAAAAGCGAAAAAATAAAAGAGAAAATTATATCAAGTGCAAAATTTACGATTTTCGGACATAAAAACTATAAATAAAGCTGCACCAAAACGATGATTGGTATGTCAGAATTTGCGTTAGTTGTTTTGCTGTAATGGTGTTAAAAAGTTTCAACTCAAAACCCACACTAATTATATGCATAGACTGAGATTGTATACTATACTATTTTTACTTGAATGTACCTCGTATACAGTCAAGAGTCGTATTATTGGGTAGTTGTCTTGCAGTAATCGTGTTCAAAAGTTTCAGCTCAAAACCCACATTAATTATATGAATAGACTGAGATTGTATACGATACTTTTTTTGCGTGAATTTACCTCGTATACAGTCAAGAGTCGTATTATTGGGTAGTTGTCTTCCAGTAATCGTGTTCAAAAGTTTCGGCTGAAAACCCACATTAATTATATGATTGGATTACATAAAAATGTCAATCTTTTCGTTAATCAATAATTAAACGATCGATAATAGTTTTTTTATATCATTTTTCAATAGCCTACTATTTTAGCCAAAACGCTCGTTTTTTAAATAAAATTAAAAGTATGATGAAATTACTACATTTTGTATACCTGTAATGTTAATCGTACAATTCAATACTTTTAGTTTAAGGAGGTGAAAATAAGGGTAGAAAAAATATTTCGCTGTTTAGCATATTTTAATTCATAATATTGCATTTATTTTTTTGCTGTTGTTTGTATCACAAGCTGTTGTGGTCAAATCTATAATGTCAGATGTCAGAGGTTGAATGTTCTTGAGACCATAAAACAAATTACAATTTAGTCTACACTAAAAAAAAAGTTTTTAGTTAATTTATTTTTATTTCGAGACTAAAAACCATCATGTAATTTCCCACCGCTTCCACTATTTATGACGATATTAGATTTTTGTACACTTGTACCAAATTGCAAAACTCGAACTCAACTAGAACTCTTCAAAATTTGGATTGCAATATTTGATCCACATATACAAACTAAAAGTGAAGGTAAATAAAAGCTTGTAAAAATGAACAAACCTAATTATGATTGTAAAAACTATTAAAAATACTCTAATACTAATAATAATTTTTGATATATTAAACAATATCGACTGCTAAACAATATCGATTGCTCTAAATGTTGGATGCTTTTCACATTTATGGTGAGTAATAGAAACTCTTAATACTAAAAAAATCAATAAAGAATATAATAGTAGTATATTTTGCTCTGTTATTTTAATTGTCTACTTAGATAATTTTTGGAATTTGTAATTTGAAATGTTTTTTTTTGTACGACATAGGATCACAACTTTTTATTTATTAAGGGTTGTCATTAATCCCAGTATCTTTTGATTATTTTCTTTTCTTTTTTATTACCTGTTGGTATATATAAATTATAGACTATAATGCTGTATGTAATTTAGAATACCAACAAAAAAATGTTTTTTTCCGAATTTCGATCGGGTATGTGACACTCGGCAATCATCGGCATTCGTGTTTTAAATGGGAATTTAACATTGTATACAAATTTTCTAGGTATCGACGAACTGATGAGTATGCAGGTAAGATTATAGAAATATTGCAACACTAAAAACTGTAACACAATTTTTGGATAGGAAAATTATTTTATAAACTTATTAAAATTAAACAAATAGTCCACAGTACAGCACGTTTTTTTTAATGATTAGTAACAGGCTAAATTTTTGTCAGTAGATTCCTTTCGACGAGACGCCCAAATTTTCTCTCGCAAAAATTTTCGATGATAATGACTAACGAAGCGTGTAAGAGAGTAACTTGTTTGTTTGCCGATAGCAAATATTTTATCAGTAACAGTGAATTTGTTAGTTAAATTGAGAGTAATGTAATAAAGACTTCAAAAAAACTTTATTCCTACAAAATGGATGGTGTGACAGGCAGGTCCCCCACCCCAACATGTTTAAATAACGGGATATACATAGTTATTACTTGGCGCTACTTAAATAACCGTTACTTGGCGCGATTGAGTGTATTCACGATAAAAACAATATTTGTAGTCTTTTATGAACTAAAGGTTGCAGAAATTTTAATAATTATAATTGATTTTCGTCAAGTAACGAACCATTCAATACAATATTTTGTTAAATGTAAAGTTTCCAAAACAGAAAAACTTATCAAATCCATAATGTTAATAACTGTTAATATCTGGTTGCCATACGTATTTTTGATATAAAAACGTCTATAGCGAGACTATACAATATTTTATATGAAAAGTGAAATGAAATTCCATATTATACAATGCCACGATATTTTGTAACGACCGCCTATGTGACATTCGGCAATCATCGGCACTCGTATTTTAAATGGGAAGTTATCATTGTATACAAATATTCATTGCTATTTTATATAGGATAAGTTTTCACATCATGACTGAGTCCCAGGCTCAAATCTGTTTTTTGTTTTAAACGTCTGCAGAACTAAAGTCCGCGAATACAAACCCACTAATTGTACCCGATGATTTACCACTATATATTGAATTCATCACAATTTTTCCATCGTGCCATAAATACTACGTCAGACAGAAACATAATCATAATAGACTATTTGACACTTGCAAATTTTATTTAAAAAATTGTATATTAATATAGATTATTCCCTAAGGAACGAAAGTATATCGATTTTTATTCAACAAAAACACAAGATTATTATTAAAATTAAATTCGTAAAGTTAATTTTTTTAAATCTTTCATCCAAATCGTTGAAAACGTTGTTCGATCATATTTCTTAAAGTCATGACGCCACTATCATAATACAAATCAAATGTCATCGTTGTTTTAGCATATCATAACCATAGATAATAATATACTTAAGTTATATGCAAAACAACGATAACATTTCATATTTATTATAACAGTGATGTCACAACTTAAATCATCAGGCCGGATAGCGTCTTCGTATGTTAATAAAAAATAAAATACTGCACAAATACTTTTCTGGTCCTTTAAACGACTTTTAAAATACATCTGCAATTTTTAACAATTTATTTTAGAAACAAGATAAGACGCATTTCAAAAAAGTGTCAACTAGTTTATTGATTCATTGACGCTTTTGTATCGGATGCCGTATCCTGTAGGCATCCAGCAATGCTAACCCAACAATAATATATCTTTTATCTTTCACCAAAATATCATCAATTTGAACAGTGAACATACAAAATACACACCATGGTATTTAAACAATTTTTGATTCAATCATAAATTATATAAAATAAATCACATTATAAAAAAATAAAACAAGGCGTTACGCAGGAGCTGCGTCAACTTAGCGATTTCCTTAAAATACATAAATCACTCTCTAGTCATCTGATATCATTTTATTATTTTCAAAACCAATTTTATTAATAAATGTCATACGTCAAGGGGAAAGGGGGGGGGGCATAAAGATATAAAAAAACACAAAATATAAAATATCTCTCTTAATATTAGAATAATCTAAAAATGTATAAGGAGTAAAGTTGTAGAAAATCAAGTTTGCTACAATTCATTACCTAATCATTTTTCTCAAACTCTAATGTGAACAGAGATATTTAGAATTTTAACTTTCAGTCTTTAATTGTAAATATTTCTGTACATATTAGTTATAACAGAAAAATGATAAGAAACAAAATTACAGTAAAACTTAGTACCTACAACTTAACTTCTGATAAATTTTTCGATTTTTCAAATATTAAGGGAGATATACCAAATTTTGTGTTTCTCATCCCTCTAAACCCCCTTTCCCCTTGTCAGATTATACCCATCAACGAACTTGATCGTTAGAATACCAAAAGCGCCTCAAATACCAAATTTCATTCCAATCCGAATGAAACTGTGACCGCCAGAGAGTCCACAGACACATAAAAGTACATATATATATATATATATATATATATATATATATATATATATATATATATATATATATATATATATATATATATATATATATATATATATATATATATGTTTATATAATATACATATATAAAAATTTTAGCGATAGTGATTTTTAACATCTAATAGGTAGAATCATCGATGGACATTTGAAGAAATTTTTACGAAATTCCAACATTGATGAAAATTCACTAAAAAGAATCTAGAAATATAGAATAAATAATTGTAAAATTGGCATATTTCAAGAGTCATATACAAAACATAAAGTAGTTAACAGTTGGCACTAAACAAACAGAAGAACAGCGGTTTATCTAAAAAGAACCCACTCAACACAGGCACACCAACACACACACACACACACTCAATTTAAATGAGAGAGTGCGGACAGAGTGTTTAGTAGCGAAAAGTAAGTAGTTGGAAGTTTATTATACAATTTTTTTTCTTCATATAAATGAAAAAAAAAATTGTATATTATGGAACTAAGGAAGTTATTACAATTTACATTTATTTATTACAATATATGTTTGTGTATATATATATATATATATATATATGTTTCTTGTAATAATATAAAAGCAAAAATAATCCTCTCGGTATAATAATATGTACTCTCGAATTGTATGTTGTTCATGTTTTCAATTTCATATTATAAACTACTATTTTGCGTAGAGCTCTAAAACATACACACACACACAAAAAAAAATATAAATACGAACAAGAAAACGGGGGCTGCTGGTTACTGTTGTTTGTAAAAAAATAAAAATAGTTATTTCTCTTTAGTTGTGTCGTACGTATATATATATATGTATATAAATGTATATATGGGTATTTTATACGTATTCGTTTTTATGCCGACTGTTTTGCATAAACTTCAAACTGTCATTGTGGAATTGTGAGGCGGTTTATGCGCTGTTCTGTTACATACTGTAAGCGAGCGGCCACCATACAACTACTAAACAACAACAAAACATATACACACACATTTAATATAATACACTGGACACTGGACGGGACGTTTATACGTTTATATATATATATATATATATATATATATATATATATATATATATATATATATATATATATACCAACAAAAGAAACCTCTCTTATAATGCCTGTCTGTCTGAATTGTATGTGTCCAATATCTTATCCCATGGACGACACAACAACAACTGGACCAATATATGGATGATGATAATAGTTTGCATGGACTTGTTTGAGTGTGAGTGTGTGTGTTGTGTGTGTGTTGTGTGTGTGTGTGTTTTAATACATAAATACGTTACCTACCTACTTAACTAACGGCAAAACATTTTATCTGGAGAGTGGAGATACCGCGTTTTGCGCTCAGTACCTACATGTTGGCAATAGTGAGCATTTATATTATTTTTTGAAAACACGTAAGATATAGCCACATTTTAAGATTGTGTATATTTATATTGTGGAGACATTACTTCTTTTTTACCAATACATATACATATGAGATTTATAAAAGTTAGGTACTTCTTCAATGTTGGTAGGTAGCTCTGAACAATAAATGTATTTATACTTTTCTACTTCTGTTAAAAATTACTATACATACTACAGTAAGGCTCACAAAATTTGCGATTTGAGTGAAGGACAAGGGCAGGAATGTGAACGAAATCTCAATTAGATATCCATGCCTCTGACGATGGAGCCTTAGAGATAACAATTATAACGAAGATCTTACCAGTTCAAGTGGCCGAGCGGTCTAAGGCGTTTTGTCTGCGAAGTATGCCTACTTGGAAGTTGGGAGGTTATGGGTTCGAATCCCGACAGCGAAAGTTTATCAATTATTAAGAAGAAAAAAAAGGGTCGGTTAATTGACTAAACTGTCGGCGTATGGACAAGAACGAAGTAACCGGCTATGCTTGAGAAGGTTTTCTGCAGTTTCTTTCACGAACTCTAGATGAATATCAGCATAGTTCCTATCAGGGTCGGCTGCAGCCGCATATCCTACCAATTCCTACTCTACTCACAAATTCCTTCCACTCCACTCACATCCTCACATCCTTAGGCATCACAATGGACCTTATGGTGGAAGTGTAGTCCTTCCAGGGCAGCCTCTACAATCTATCTATCTATGACATAAAATTAATTTCTAAGCCGCTCATGTATCGCTAAGCCGAAGTTCATACTTAGGCGCAATTAATCACTGAATAAATTTTTTAGTTCATTTGTAGAATTAACTGCAACTTTTTCCTTTTCCCAAAACTGAAGAGACCCATGAAAGGACGGAGATTTGCAACGATTTTGGAAATAAAAACTGCATCGCTGGAAGAGTTCAAGGCTATACCAAAAAGTGCTTATCAGAAGTGCTTCGAAGATTGAAAAAAACATTGGCACAAGTGTATTATATCTGAGGACGATTACTTTGAAGGTGACAACATGAATATTGATGAATAAATAAAAAGTTTTTGATAAAAATATAAAGTCACCTTACTTTTTGAACACACCTCCGATACCTACATATACACCATTCGTTCCATATAATATTTCATTATGGAATCATTGAAGTGGCAAAAAAAAAATGACGAAAGTAATGTCAATTAAAATCGACATGCAAATTCAATAAAATTTCAAAAAATGTTATAAGAGCGTGACATCCTGTTAAAATGTCCATATGTACTCCATGTAAGCATTTAAAAAGAAGTTGCTAAAGCTGAAGATGCCAACCAAAATATATGTTTTTGTGTATTCATATAAATTAAAGCTGTTTCAATTTATTTCACATTTACGGACAGATTTCTTGAGTAAAAAATATTTTTTGTTTTTTTCTTTTTTTAAACAATATCGTACTTTGTCTTTGTCTTACATTATTGTAATAACAAATAAATTTTAATATGCATTATATATATATATATATATATTATCTTGTGGCTATGTAACGTGTAGTAGGAGTTATATTAGATCTTAATCACTCTTATAAACTAAAAAATAAACACCCATAGTTCGACAAATAAACAAAATTTTTTTCATTTAAAACACGTGTTCGAAACTGCAAATTTATCGGTAAATTTTATACCCGCAATTTTGTATACTTTCCCGTTATTTTAAATTCATTTATTATGAGCGTCATTCAAAGAAACGTACCACGATGTCCGAAGGTTTTTATATCTGTATGCATCCGTAGATAGCTTATATTTTCTTAGGCTTGCAACTATTAACTTAAATAATAATTAAATTACAGAAATTAATAATTATTGCGTTAAATTATATGAAAATTATATGAAATTATAAATGGAATAAGAAAAACAAACAAATGGATTTTATAAATAATTTTATAAAAAGATGTATAATTATTAGAAAATAATAAAATGGTTTTCGGTTATTCTTCGAGTTGAGACACAGTTATTCAAATAATAAAACTTATCCTACAATACTCCTATATAAGAAATTTTATTCGAACAAAGTCCTCTCGCATATAAGAAATTTTATTTTAATATTAATATTAAACAAGTGAAAATAACAACTGACTGAGTTAATTGCTCAAATACCCGGTAGATACGGGATTTATGAAAACAGTTTCAAAAAAAAGATGTTTGTTTTTAAAAAGGATCATTTTTTGTCTTTAAATTTTTGTTCTATCTCTTACGGTTTCAAAGATAGATAGTTTTGCCCATTTTGGTCAAACATGGTCCGATTTTACCCATTCACGAACTTGACCTTACTATTTAGCTCTATACCACACATACGACATTATATTATCGAATGATAATTAGTGAGAACTCTAGGTTTTTGAAATAAAATTTCAAATTCGCCTCCTTTACCTAGATCTGTTTTTTGTATTATAAATACGTATTTCGACTACAATGTAGTCATCATCAGTATAATTTAGCTAGTCGTAATTTACTGTTTGACAATTAGAAATAGATATAAAGTCGAGATCAACAGACAAAAATAAAAATAAATAAAAAATTAACTAAATTTAAATATACTAGATTTAAAATATAATAAATTTTAAATTATATTAAAATTACTCTTGTTAAAATTTCCTTCACATTTATTCCTGTTAACTTTACTCTTATTAAAATTACTCTTATATTGTCTCAGGATATGTTACTCGTCGCTAATTTGATGACAATTTCACCAGCGTGAAATTACCTATAACTTTAATTGCCGATTTGTATTTTACGTGAAAAATATTTGTTTCGTAGGAAGAATTTTTTTCTAGGGCTTGAATTTTGAAACTATGTTGCACGGATCTTTAACATTGCCAAGCGGTTAAAAAAAATTTAATTTTGAATAACCTAGTTCTAAGTTTTAGCTTTATTTGAATCATAATAAATTGATAATTCATAAAAATAGCAGGAATCAACAAACAATTATTAACGATTAATTTTTATTATTTTATTTACATTTCTAAGTTTAACAATTGTTTACAGAATTTAATTTCCAAAGAGTTGGCGTTATTATTTGGATGCTTTCTTATGTCTCATATGTTTAGTTAATTTGCTTCGATCGTTAAATTTTTTGTCACAAACATCACATAAAATAGATTTTTCTCCCGTGTGGATTAATTTATGTTGAGTTACACTACTTTGCCGATTAAATGATTTACTACAAATTTCACATGAAAATGGTCTTTCTCCCGTGTGGATTAATTTATGTTGAGTTAGAATGCTTTTCAGATTAAATGTTTTATTACAAATTTCACATGAAAATGGTCTTTCTCCCGTGTGGATTACTTTATGTTTAGTTAAATTACTTTTCAGATTAAAATATTTATCACAAACATCACATGAAAATGGTTTTTCTCCAGTGTGGATTCGTTTATGTTGAATTAAATGAACTTGCTGATTAAATCTTTTGTCACAGACATCACATGAAAATGTTTTTTCTCCAGTGTGGATTCGTTTATGTTGAATTAAAATGCTTTTCTGATTAAATGTTTTATTACAAATTTCACATGAAAATGGTCTTTCTCCCGTGTGGATTACTTTATGTTTAGTTAAATTACTTTTCAGATTAAAATATTTATCACAAACATCACATGAAAATGGTTTTACTCCAGTGTGGATTCGTTTATGTCGAATTAAATCAACTTGCTGATTAAATCTTTTGTCACAGACATCACATGAAAATGGTTTTTCTCCAGTGTGGATTAATTTATGTCGAGTTAAATGACCTTTCTGATTAAAATTTTTGTTACAAACAGCACATGAAAATGGTTTTTCTCCAGTGTGGATTAGTTTATGTCGAATTAATTCACCTTGCTGTTTAAATGTTTCGTCACAATCATCACATGAAAATGGTTTTTCTCCAGTGTGGATTCGTTTATGATGAATTAAATTACTTTGCCAATTAAATGCTTTATTACAAACATTACATGTATAACGTTTTTTTTCAGTATGAATATGTTGATGTTCCGAAACATTTTCATCTAATATTTTATCATTATTTATTAATTCTGTGTTCAAATCTTTTTCAAGTTTAATCTTTCCATTTGTATGGATTCGTTCATCTGCCATTTTAACATTTATTTAATATTTCGTCTGTAGTTAGTTCATGTTCCTTTGTAAAACTTTCATATAATATTTCATCTTTAATTATTAATTATCATCTATTTTTCAAATTTAATATCATTATTTGCCATTTTTTGTTGGTTTTATTATTTCACTAATTCGTCCGATTAAAACTACGACATGATTCAGAGTGTTTCTAATTTTTAAAATATTCTATGGATATAAAAAATTATGTTTTGTTGTTTAATGTGAATACTCTTGCGTAATTTGTTATTTATCACATTCCATACTGTTTACTGTTTAAGTTACAAGTTACTGTTTGTAATTATATTTTAATACTAGTTTAATAATAACTATTTATTTATCTATACTAAAATTAACCTCAATACCTCCGGGCTAAATTTTCCTTTCTACAGAAAACCCTATCGAAATAAACAGTGAAAACAGTATTATTATAATTGAGAGGTTGCATTAATTTTTTATCGCTACAAATTCATATATAAATGAAAGAATAATTCATTTGAAGTAATAATAATAATAATAAGAAAGAGGGGTACCGCATACGGGTCCCTAGCACCTAGACCAAGGGGTCCTCTGTGCCCTCCTTGAGAACAACCTGTTACCCGAAGGCGAGACGGCTCCGGATAAGAGGTGCTATTTTAAGCAGATGAAGCTATAGGATTCTGTCAAGGCCAGACGCCACGCAAAAGGCCCACAACTTCTCCGCCGGGATTGCTCCCAGGATTGATGGATCCAAAGTTTCGGACCCAAACATTCTATATCTGACACCTTGCAGGCTTCTGCAGGTGCATATAACATGTATGGAGGTTTCATCGTCCTCCATACAGGCCCTGCAAGTGGGATCATCAGAGATCCCCAAGTTATGAAGGTGGTAGTTCAATCGACAGTGTCCTATCAAAAGCCCCACCAACCTTCTCAACTGCATTCTATTGAGTTTCAACCGAGCACAGTCGAATGGCCTAGCTGTGTTTATGCACAACTTGGCCTGTCGCATGCCCTGCGCAAAGTCCCAGTTCATTTGAAGTATGTTTTGATAATTTTTTTATATTAAGGATGTACAAGCGCTAATGTATAGTCCATTTATAAAATTCTTCAAAATCTTATATAGTACATTCATAAAAGCCCACAATAATGTTTGTTATTTTTTAGACACGTCATACCGATCGTAACAAAAAAGTTACTTAAGAAAAAAACATTAGATTTCGGGTAATTAAGTTACTGCCGACAGAAAAAAAATTTTTGCCGAAATCTCAGTTGTTTTCTTAAATATCTATTTTTTAGGACCGTCATACCGGAATTTTATTGAATCAATCTCTTTATTAATATTTCTATTTTTTATTGCATAGTTTTTTTTTATTCGTCTTATTTTATTCCAAGTGAAAATTATCAAAATATGTCCAAATATGTGTAAAAATATGGGTTTCTCCATAAAAGCAGTGCATTAAAACTAGAACTTTAACATTGAATAATTAATTCAAGATCCCCCCCTAACTAAATCTTTTTGAAGCTACAGTGCTCGTACATCCTTAACATTTTTATTTTTTCATTAATTAATAAAAAATATATAAATTTTTGTATAAAAAGAACGACTTGTGATTGATTATGACGTCATTATATCCGTTGAGGCTGAGAGCCAATTAGAATCATGTATATATATACTTGTATTTTCTGCATTCAGATGTCTGTCAACTTAGCACAACAACTTTTTCAAATCGAGTCGAAAGAAGGCACCTAATTTGCTGCTATTTTGTTGAGAATTAGTTGTGTAAAAAAAATTTGGTCCAACGGAGATTGGGTGTTGTGGTGCTAACTTGACAGTCAAGTTAGAACACTACGTACGTCATAGATATTCGTTGCCCTGTATTCTGTAAACCGTCCATTGTATATAAAAAATGAAAGGAACTTTTTTGTGAGAAATTTTGTCATCCTCTTGTTAACTACTTTAGTTGGTCTCCTAGCCATAGGAAGCGAGATATTTGCAAAAAACCAAATTTGTTGGCCTTTGACCTTTAATATTTATAAAAGCCTGAAGCCCTATTTATGACTAAAATCATTGGATCCAATATATCAAAATATTAATATTGTAATGAAAATCGTAATTTGCATTAGATCACCGTAATGTTTTTTTTTAATTCACGTGAAATTATATTAAATTATAATTAATATTAATTTTAAAACGATTCATAGTAATTATTTTCAACAAATTTTCCTCAGTAAATTGATTAAACGGTACTTTTCAAGTTTTAAAGTTTTCACTGAAAATTTTAGGTCATAGTATTTACTGAAAGCCATGCACTATCAATTAATAGTAACTAGTTTCAAATTTGAGATTTCTGCAAATAGGGTTTATTTTAATCGTTTCGTGCCATTATCCATTATATCCTTTGCAATTAATAAATGGCAGTTGATTAAATAGATACAGCTCGTTTTTGTTGTTAAATCAGATGTATAATGCATTTTCTAAAAAGGTCCATAATACCAGCCAGCAAAAAACATTTTTTTTCAAAAAATGATTTGTTTGAAATTATTAGTTTTTTGACATTCTTATTGTTATAGAAAAAGGTTAAAATTAGTTTACACAAATGTTGAATTTATAGTTACCATACAAAGTTCATAAATAAACCATTTCAATTGAATTTTTTAACCCGACTTCAAAAAGGAGGATGGGTCTCAATTTATCGTTTTTTTTTTTTTTTTGGGGTTGAAATGGGAAATTAAAAAAATTTGGTCATTTTTATTATGTGTGGTATCAATAAAAAGCTTTTTGAAGCTCCATTTAAAAAAATGTATAATTCATTTTTTGTGTTTAATTTTCTTCAACATTTTTCGAAAAGAACGCTTAAAAATTGCTATGCCTTAGCATGTCTCAAAAAATATCGTTCAGATGGAAAAAAAATTATCATACTTATGAAAATTAAATTTAATCGGTTAGTTTTGAAGGTTGAAACGGCAAATCAAAAATATTTGATTTTTTAATACTTATTATTGTGAAGGGTGTTATTATTGGGAAAATTGCTATAAAAAATTCAATTCAAAGAGGTTAAAAAATCATGCTATACTGAATATAATAATTAATTAATAACTAATAATTTTTTCTGTATTTTTTTTTCTCACAAGACAACATTTTGGTGTTAGTAGTGAGAGAATTATTGACGCAATAAAAAAAATGTTCAAACAAAAAATGTAAAGATTTTTATTTCCTACAAAATAGTTTGGAACAACTTTTTCAATAAATTAAACGGTTGGGGAGATATCAAGAAAACAAAAACATAAACTACCCTTAAAAAAATGTGGCAAGAGGTGCTTGTCTAAAAATGGTTTTAGCAGTTGAGGAATAAACCCTCTTACGATCCCACAAGGTTCAATCGACGGTAAAATTGTTTTAAAGATTACTTAAATCTCTTTCTTAAGTACTCTGTACTATTTGTATTTATTGAATTTCGTTGTATAAAATTTTATAGAAAGATTTCGGATGATTTTGAGAATTAAATAATATGGATAATTAATGGATAATATCTACAGAAAAATTATGACTTATTTTTTAAATCACCCGTTTACGGATATTTTAATTTTAAAACATTGGATAATATGCTAGCCTACAAGAAAAATTTATCCGTGATAACGGTTTTCGTATTTAAGCGACGGCTTTATAAATTGCTTTAACTGTCTATAAAAAAGAACAGTGAATGTACCAAAATTTATGACATAACGATGTTACCAAGCCATAAGATAGCATACACACACACAAGAAGCACAAGCACTCTCATAAACCAATCTTTTCGAAACAAATAACGTTTTTATAAAACAAAATACGTTTTCAATATATTTTATTATACGCATAAAAATATTCTTCATAATAGTAATAAATATTAAATTTTTACAGGTGTTAGGTAAAACCTTTATATAAATTTACCATTAGGTATTTAAAGCATATTTAAAGTGAATACTGTTTAAAGCGACATATGCTGCAGCAAACATAAGCCTCAACTTGGGGAAATATGCCACGGTCTTTCAAGCAACTTGCGTCTGTGAGAACCTATGTAGAGGCTACATAAACCAGAACGTATGTATTCTTTCGGACAGTCAAGCTGCTTTGAAAGCCTTGTCTAGAACTGTGGTCACCTCAAGGGTAGTCAAAGATTGTTTGGAGGAACTTCTGAAACTGGCAAAACGGAACGATGTTAATTTGATCTGAGTGCCGGGTCACAGTGATTTCGAAGGAAACGAAAAAGCAGAGACCTTAGCAAAGGAAATCGGAATACCCTTCATTGGTTCAGAGCCTATCTTAGGAATTCCAAGGACTGCATGTAAACAGGTGATCAACGAGTGAGCAAATGCTAAACACCGTGATCACTGGGAAAAAGTACCGCGGCAAGAGCTCGGAAAGGTACTGCTTCAGAGTGCAACAAAGAGGCTGTCTCTCGTTGCACTGAGGCTGAACTGGATGCAACTGCGGAGGGTTACCAGATTCATTACCGGGAATTATCCCTGCGGAAGCATCTGCACACAATGAGACTCCATAACAAGTTCATTATGTGCAGATTGTGTGGCGAGAAGGAAGATACATCCAGCCACATTATCTTTAACTGCGAACATCTAGGTTACAGCAGATACAGGATATTCGGTGCATCTCATCCCGAATATATGACCCTTCAGGAAGACCTGATAAGCAAGCTCCTGGCTATTGCCAACATATGAGAGAAGCGAGTCTCGTCGAACTGAAGTAGGAGGGGGAGTACAATGGACCATAAGGTCGAAGTGCAATACTTTTTAGACCCCAAGACGAAATCAATCAATCAATGCTGCTATGGGTATTACGTCAGTATTGGTAAATTTGCCTCGATATTCCAGATTGAAGTGTATTCCATAAATAGATGTGCTATGGAGAACCTTCAACGAAACTACAATGTTAGAATAATATATATTTTATCCGATAGTCAGCTTAAAAAGTTAAGTTCACCTGAAATAAATTCCAAAATTGTCCTGGAGTGTATTGATTGACTGAAAAATCTGGATAAACATCACAAAGTCACTAAAGTGTGACAAAAAGTTATCATATCAGCTTGTCTGTTTGAACAAGAAAATAGTTTCAAAGTTTAATTAATGAATTAATAATGTTTAATTTTATTTGTATAAGGTACTGGTGCCTAATAATAAGGCCCACTTTTTGCAAAATGACTATAAACACGTAAAATTGCGAAATAAACAAAAGTTAATAGAAATTTAGTAAATATTGATTACCAGTCCAAGACATTCTAAAGTGTGACAAAATTTAAACAAACGAAATCGCTTGATCATAGCATAAAGTGCAATTTGATTGGTTCTTTTGATAACTTGCACCATTAAATCTGAATTAATACAAGTCTCAGTTCATTCGTATGCGAGTTGTTGTTTACTGCTATCATTTTTGTGATTTAGTTTTTATTGTTATATTTGTTCCTGTTATTATTTTTGTTTCCATTTATATTCATAATTATAACAAAATAATATGAATAAAAAAAGGAAACGATAGTACGAAGCCGATCTTTTTTGACATATGTTCTCGTGTTCAGTGTATGCATTTGGTGACATCGATAGATTCTGGACCTCGAGTTTAGTATAGATATTTACAAAGCATTAAGCCGAGTTTTAAATATATTGTTGCTGTACCCAATCGTTATCTTACAAACCAATCGTCATAAATGATTTCCACTGTAATTCATAAAAAAGTTGTAATTAAATCATGCAAATTTTTATTTAAATATTAAAAAAAAAAAAAAACATTATTATAAATAACATATATGTTACGATTCTACTTTTTAATTTTGTTACTAAAATAATCATATTATAAACATAGATATTTCTATTATAATTTTTTAATAAACTAAATATGAAGTTCCCATGACTTTCGAAATTTATTTCACACCACGTGTATGTGTAAATTGTTAACGAATATAGAATAAATTACAGCAGCGTCGTATTTATATTTGTGTACCCGATATATGTATGTAAAACATGTAAAATATCGGTCAATTGCGAGCTATGCTTGCAGGGGCGTAGCGACGTAAAACGGGGCCCAGGGCACGTATCCATACTGCGCCCCTTTTCTACACGATTTTTTTGTTTTAATTTATATAATAAATTATGTTAGCTTTACTCTCCTAGTTGTTTTTTTTAATTCTATCGATTATTTTTTCTAATACAACCGATAATAGTTGGGCGGGCATGAAGTTTTTCATGCTTCTACTGAGAGTGGGAGAGAATGATAACTTTGATATTAATTATCTCGCGTTCTAAACGGTCAAAAGTTCTGAAACTTCGGGAGTTATTAGAAAACGTTATTTTTAGCCTGTGAAAAAAAAATGAGCATAATCTGTCGAAAAGTGGTGGTATGCTGGAACATCCTTAACTGCTAAAACTGTCTACGATCTGGTGAAAAACGCATCAAAATCGATTAAATTGTTTTAACATGATAAAAGGTTTTAGTTATATTGTTTTAACCCTTTTCAGTTACAGCATATCAATCCAGAAAATCACAGAGATACGGAAAATTGTCTTTTTTTCATTCAAATACCCCGTTATTTGAACATGTTGGGGTGAGGGACCTGCCTGTCACACCATCCATTTTGTTGGACACAAGTTTTTTTGAAATTTTTATTACATTATCTCTCAATTTAACTAACAAATTAACTGTTACTGATAAAATTTTTGCTATCGTCAAACAAACAAGTTACTCTCTTACGCGCTTCGTTAGTCACTATCATCGAGAATTGTCGCGAGAGAAAAGTTGGGCGTCTCGTCGAAAGGAAGCTACTGACAAAAATTTAGCCTGGTACTAATCATTAAAACCGTGCTGAACTGTGGGCTACAAGCCTTTGGTCTATATTATTCGAAAATATTTTCAGAATCAACCCTGTTTATAGTTTTATTGTAATAATTGTAGATGATTTATTGTAATTTTATAGATTTACAAGTTTGATAAATGATTTGTTTAGTAAACAATTCAAATTGAATAAGTATTATGTAACATTGCATATTTTTTAAATAGACACTTTCACTGTGTAACTTTATGGATAACAAAAATCTTCAAATACAATAATAAATAATTTGCATTGTTTGTATAGAAAATTAGACTTAAATGTAGTTTCAAGTTTATTACTACAAATTAAATAATTAAGGATGTTGCAGCATGCCACCACTTTTCGACAGATTTTGCTCATTTTTTTTCACAGGCTAAAAATAACGTTTTCTAATAAATCCCGAAGTTTCAGAATTTTTGAGCGTTAAGAACGTGAGATAATTAATATCAAAGTTATCGTTCTCTCTCACTCACTCTCATTAGAAGCATGTAAAACTTCATGCCCGCCCAACTAATATCTGTTGCATTAAAAAAAATACTCGACAGAATTAAAAAAAAAAACTAGAAAAGTAAAGATAAATATTTATTAAATATATATATATATATATTTTTAAATCGCAATTTACCGTTTTGTTTTCGAAATATAAAAGTTTAAAATTTTTTTTTTTTTCAAAATTACAATGTTTTGTATATATGAATAGCGAATTTGTCTATGTGTTGTGTATGTGTGTTTATGTATTTGTTCTATAATTAAATCAAACCGGTTTTTTGTCCTGATTATATAACACAGTGCTGGACGTCCTTAAGAATTAATGGTGAATTATATACGTCGTGCTCTCTTAGTGAAATTGTGCATTTCATGAAAAGGATGCCCTCTTAATGAAATACATTTTTCCATTTCAGGAAGAAGACTATCTTCATATTATTATTTGTGTATACTTTAAGTGTCAAAATACTGTACTATTCTCAATTTCCATTAAGGTTACGAAGGCATAGAAAAAAAGAACTATCATATACTATATAGACAAATATGTCTTTGAATTTTTAATTAATATTGATATGAAAAAATTAATTCAACCACCAGATATCAAACCCTGAACCTCTGGATTTCCAGCCTAGTCTGCTACCGTTACACCACGGATGAAAAAGATATACCGATTTTAGTATACGCTAGTTCTTTCATACTATGTCTTCGTAACCTTAATGGTAATTAACATCAGTATACTATTGTATACTAATGATATAGTAGAAAATTACATGTGGAATAATAAGTTAATGTTGACTTCAAAGTAATACTGTCAATGATATGAAAAAAATTAACTCGTTCATCATTATCATCTGCGGTGTAACGGTTGCACACTGGGCTAGAAATCCATAGATCCAGGATTCCATACGTGTGGATGAGTTAATTTTTTCATATCAATATTAATTGAAGAGTATCTATGCACATCCTGAATTCTGTTACTATTTTTATTACAAGAATGAATAGCCTATACTTTTCATAAAATGGTCAAACACCTAAAAATTGTGCCCTTGATGAAATCGTTAAACTTGAACATATCAAATAGATACATTATATTGCTGTTTCGTAAATAAAAATCGTCTCTTAAATAAAAATAAAAAACTTTTGGTAAATTATGAATTTAAAATAACGAACGTGGTTAATGTTGCGAACATAAATAAGTAGGTATATTTAATAGTTAAAATATGTGGTACTCAAATTAATGATAAGATTGTGAAGCAGTTAAACCTAAAGTGCTCTAGCTAATCTTAAGAGAAAAAATATATAACAAAAGATTCGAGACGCGTAGATATTAAAAGCTATTACTTAAAGCTACTAAGGTTTTAAAGTAGACCGAAGCCCAGCAGATTCACCAAATATTGTAGCAGTTTTTCCAGATATAAACTAGTGACAATAACAACTGAGTTAATTGCCTAAATGTTTTGTTTTTAATTTTTTTTTCTATTCCTTACGGTTTCAAAGAAGAAAATTCTCTTCCTCTGGCGGGGGGGAAGCCCAATCCGATTTCAGCCATTCACGAACTTGACCTCTAGAACATACACACAATAGTTCAGCTCGTTATCTCTTTTCGTTTTTGAGTTTTTATGTCTACAGGTTATTGATCATGCAGAAATGAACTAATTAGGTCATTTTATGAACACCTATACTAAAAATTTTGGGTATGCTGACAAAGCGCGTTAATGGTTGAGTTTAAACGATAGACCCCACGCTCACAGATGCTTTATTCATGGGGATAGGGAAGCAAAAGCGTGAGCACCAAATCGTCCTAACTCCCACTGTATAAGCGTTTGTTTATTTATCTGTCATGTGCACAGTGTAAGCGTTCATAAGCCAAAAGGAACGCTAATAAATTCCACGTTTATGCGTGAGCGCTAAAAACGTGTAAGCATCCTAAACGAATACACCCTTAATATGTACTGAATACAAAAATGTTAAAATTCGAATACATTTAGTGAGTACTGGCCATCTATTCGCGTCTATATGAAGCATAAGACTTCTGAGATACAAACCACCCCTTTCAACAATGTCACATTTGTATCAGATCAAAATAAAATATATTCAAGATGGCTTCCATCATAATACTGTAAATAAATAAATCTGTCATAAAAATTTGATAAGAATGTGTTATCAAACAAAATTTTAGTAATATTTAAAACAATTAAACGCATAAAAAGTTTTCTTAAAGTTCCAATTGATTTAGAATTCTATGATAAAGTTATGGCTGAAAGGTATGTTTTTGTAATAATTTTTTACAATTCATATCCAAAATATTTTAGTGACGTTGTATATTATTTAGTAAATATTGCACACATTTATTGTGATTTCATTAACTTCTTTTAACTTCCATTAAGAGTTTGCAAATAAAATAACTGACTATTATTCAAGTGAGCGATATATTCGAGATTTTTTTATAATTCCTAAACCTTATCCTTTTTTTATTTCTTAGTAATACATCCAAGACAGGTGATAATAATGGAAATGGGTGGTCGTGGAATTCATGGCTTAGTGCAGCCAAAAATAAGGTAAATTAATTGCCATTAAAATAAAAAATAAACTAATATATCAGGCATTACTAACGGTACATTTTGTTGTTAGAGTACAGAGGTATTTGAATTTGTAAAAAAAGATTTGGAAGAAATCGGCTCAGCAGTTAAGAATGAAGCTACATGTATGGTGTCAAATACTTCTCATGCTTTGGAACGTACTCTGAAAGTAAGATTTTTACAAACTAAATGTTAAGATTTATATATACATATTTATTTTCTTGTTTCAAGTTAAATGATTCAGAATCAACAGCAAGCTCCATGAAACGGACCTTTAGTTCATTTTTAGGCCAAATGAATACAGTATTAAATCCTACTCCAGATGATTCAGATACAGAAGCTGTTATAATCACAGGCGATAATGAAACACAACCATTAACAAAATTACAAGTAAATATTTATTATTTAGTTTAATTTAATGTGTAATATCCTATAGGAATTTAACTATTTTTACGTGGGTACAGATCTTATATCAAAGGCGTACATAAGATATTTTTTAACGCAATATATACCTGAGAGAAATATACGTTTTAGAAAATACTTGTAGAATAATTAACTAGATTGATTTTTTCGCCCATCGCTCATTATTTACATACATATAAAGGTATAAACAATTATGTTAAATAGGACATAAGCGCGTAAATCACTGGAAATAATGCAAAGAATAGTTATGTAATTTAACAAATTATTTATGTTTTATGAAGGAAGTTTTTTAGAATTGTCTTTCTTGAAAAAAATGATAATCATTAATGGTGAGATGCGTATTACATTACCTATAACAAATGCCTTAAACTTATACATATTATCTTCAGTCAGCATTGTACTGTAACATTTATGCAGTCAGTTTGGTTTCACCCTCCTCACCGCCACTATTTTTTTAAATTTATATGTAAATACATGGCGCTCTAAAATCTCAATTTTTGTCCGGTCGGATTAAAATTTGGTATATGATGCGCTTAAAGGTATTTGAAACGTCAAATTGGTAAATCAACTTCGTTAAAGGGCTAAATCAATCGTGGGAAGGGGAATCACAAAATTTCTCAGAATATTACTTAATTACAAAAATTTGCAATATAGACCAGTGACCAGATCGTGAAAAAGGAAGGTTAAAAATCCAAGCTTTTGAATTCAACGCGCGTCGGTGCGACGTCTTTTGGTTTGTGTTCAAAAAGTCATTACAAGTCCTACGAGAAAACTAAATTTTTCGTTTTTTGTAGAGCATAAAATTTGCTACAATTTACTCCAATAACATGCTTTTCTAAACCTCATGCTTACCGAAATATTGATTTGTACATAAATGTTTTTTTTAAGTAACAAAATATTTAAAAAAAACATTTCTCAAAACATATTATTCCACTTTTGAATTAATAGCATTATGGAAATAAAAATCGTCTAATGGTATCCCAATAAAAGTCATTTAATTGTATTATTAAATACTGAAATCCTTCATACGGATGTGGGAATTGATATATTTTAGGCATTAGATCTAAAGCTTCCGAATTCGACAGTGAAGACAGGGAAGATGTAGATCTGTTTGTCTTCTTCACAAGATAACATTTATTTTCAAAAATGGAGGAGAGGTAGTGCTCTCTACGTCTTTTATTCTTCCAAATCATTCAAATATAATCAAAAAAAAATACTATTTCTTCGTGATTATAGCGGGCGTGATATTATATGGTCTCCATTTGAAACATTCTTGTGATTTAAAGCTCAATATTTCGGTAAGTATAAGATTTAGAAAAATATGTTATGAGAGTAAATTGTAGAAAATTTTATGCTCTACAAAATATAATAAGGTTAATAACATTTTTTTTTTTAATTGAATAACAAAAGACGTAGATAGTACCGACTTGCCGAATGCGAAAACTTGGATTTTTAATTAAAGTCTAAGTACATACATCATACCAAAAATCCAGAATTTTTTCAGGTAAAATGTACTTGGTTATTGGCATAATAAGTAAAGTTGTATAAGTAAAATAAATTTTGTTACAATTTATATTCTGATCATTTTCTATGACTCGAATATTTACAGAAATATTTGCTATTTTAATGCCCTAATAAATGTATTAAAACTTGATTTCAATTTTACGATGTATTATAATTAATGTTCAAGTATATTCTGGTTCTTCTAAGATTATTAAAATTGGATATCTTAGGAAAACAAAGCAATTTTTTAAAAGGCATAAAAAATATTATTTTTTGCAAAAAATAATATTTTATATTAGAATCAAGTGAGAACTAACTTTGGTTTGCTAAAATATAATATGCTCTACCCACTTTACTAAGCTCTTCAGAATTTTGAAGCGTTCATGATACTTTACCTACAACATTCATGTGAAAAAATTTAATTATTAAATATTTATTATCAATATGCTCTACCCACTTTACTAAGCTCTTCAGAATTTTGAAGCGTTCATGATACTTTACCTACAACATTCATGTGAAAAAATTTAATTATTAAATATTTATTATCAAGCTCAGAATGTGAATAAACGCATCATTTAATTTAGGAATAGTTTTTAAAACAATGTTGTATTTTCTTTTATATAGCAAGCTTTATATGAGCTCCAGAATAACCCAGGAACGTATTTAAAAGACCCCGAACAAAATTTAGCTGCACAATATGAATGTTGGTTAGAAATAATCAACGATCAACTAACCGAAGACCGTCTAGCCAAACACTTATTGAGTAGTGAAGTTTTAAATCAACAATATTTAGCATTATGTCCCGATCAAGTATCTCATGATACATTCTGGAAACGATATTTATTTAAAAAAGCATTACTAGAAGACAATATGGCACATCAGGAAGCATTAGAAAAACGACAAAAACGTGAACAAGAAATGATGTCTGAAGATAACTTAAAATGGGAGTCAGAAGATTTTGCAAATAATATTGATTTAACTGAAGAAGAGCAAATCAAATTGTTAGAACAATATGAGAATGAATTTAAAACAAAACATTCAAAAAAGAATATAGATGGTGACAATAATAAAATAAATAATGAGAAAAATTTAAAAAATGATGAACAGAATTCGTTAGAATCGTCGCCGATTAAAACGCCAAGTGATGTTAGTTTAAATTCAGCTGAAACAAAATCTAGTTCAAGTAGTTTAGATGGCGAATGGGAATGCGTTACACCTGACAAGATCTAAATACGCTTAATGCTTATTACAATTTAGCAATTTCAATCTTAAAACATAAATCTATTATACTGTTGATTCTTAATAATAATAATTAATGATTCCCTGTTTCATAATTATTGTCATTTCGTAAGTTATAGAAAATTATCGACGATAAAAAAAATGGTAAAATTTTGAAAAATTTAACATTGATTATATTTTTTTCTTAAATCTATTTCTTTTATTTACAATCCCAAGTTGTTATGTAATATTATTATTATTTTAAAGTAAAAAAAAATTGAATATTGAAACGAAATTTTATATTTTCTTTATAACTTATATAAATATATTTATATTCTTAATATAATTAATTATTAAATGGTTATATAATTGCAAAAAAAAATGTTTTCATGCAAAATAAATGTTTTTTTATTTTATATTCGATTGTTATTTACTCCTCCTGTTCAGAAAACCTACAATTATTACCACTATTTCAAGGATGTTAAGAAGAGGCAATCGAAGACAAAAGTACCTTAAATAAGAAATAATATGCAAAACTTTTGGCAGTTCTTTCTATACCATACACGTATAAGTGACAAAGGCAGATGTTTTTTTTAATTTCTATACATAATTTTTTTTCTTAACAACCGTTTAGTGAATGTTAATAAAATTGTTCAAAATTGTTTCTATAGAGTTCAAATTATATAATTTGAGAATTATTGGGTGAACAAATCTCCATAAGAACATATGTAAAATTACAGTTTTTTTTAAATTGCAATAACTTTTTGACGGCTTTACAAAGCCGTCAAATCGTTTTGAAATTTTCACAGTAGATTTAGCATTAAGTAAAGAACATTCTACTATACTTTCGTTCGCTTCGTAACATCTTCGATATACCTCCCTAACATCCTTAAGTAAATAAATAACTGTTGTATACATTTTTATGAAAGAGACAAACGTGGGAGGGAATATAAAGTGAATTAGCAGTTTTGTTATCAACATGTCTATAATGACCAATTATATTTGAATCAGTGCTAATATTTAATGTTTAGTAAAACAATATTTAGGCAGGTGATGATTACTGTTGAGCGAATAAGATTTGTTGATATTACCACAATAAACACTTACTCTCGCTGTGATCAAAGTCATCACAGTGATCATTAAAAAAATACGCTTGTATAATATTCATACTGAATAAATTGCAACAAATTTATTTACATATCTGTTAACATACGGATAAAAAGTCAACTATTTTCGTTGTCATAGATGTAGTAAGAGTTTAATTTCGAGAGGTACTTGGATGAATTTGATTGTGAAAAGTATAGGTAAAACAATACGATCACTTTTCGCTTCTAAACGCAGACTAAAATATGGACGTAGTATGGAATATGGAGATTATATATCGGGGTATAAAATCGATGCTGCGTTTTACCAAAAACACTATTTTGAGATATTGGTAATATATGTTTGAACGTGATATCTCAAGAGAAAAACGCTAGAACATTTATATTTCATACCGGAAGTTTGAATGTTTTGAAGCTTTAATTTGAAAATTTCTACCAAACTTCATAATGAACCCTCTAGCAACATAAAAGTTATATAACAAACAATAAAGTATTAGCTTTTTATGTTCTTGATATATTTGAGTTCGAATACCAAACTTGTTTATTATTAAACCCGATATAACGGTACATGTATATACTACAAGGATATATATTAATCCCGACTTAGTAACGGTTAAAAATATTGATCGCAGATTTCTTTGAAAATTTTTTCTTTAACTGATATGAATAATTTTGCCAGAACTTTAACTCAAACATCTTAAATTATTCTTGATTACAAAATCTTATATATATATATTTGACTTTGTATTTTTATGTATTGTTATTTGTGCGTGTGTAAAAACTAAAATAAACGGTTCTTGCATTGATAATGAGCTCAATTTATACCGGACATTTAAACAATTAACTCAGCTGGTTGAATTAAATTATTAGTTAAATTTTGACTTATTATATTATTTTAACTACATATTATTCAAATGTAACTTCAGTAGTTGTATCCCCCACAGGGTAGAGATAGCACTGTCCTATCATTTTAAATATATAAGGGATAAAAACACTGGTGTAAACTTACCTCTAAATGCGTAGTCTGCATACGCCAGATTTTGAATTAAGGTGATTCTTAATAAAATGATATTTTTCGTATATGAATAGAAAAATAATGTTACTGTAATACACGGATTCCCAATGCTATGTTCGCAGAAACATGGCATGCGGCGACTGTTTTACTTCTGCCTAACGCTGTACGGTTACGATAAAAAAATTTAATTCGGTGAAGAATTTTGCTTTTGTATCGATACAAATATCTAGAATAACAAAAATTTCGAGATATAAACATTCTGAACCCCACCATGTTCACTGGGCAAACTAATAGTCTTCTGGATCAAATATAATGATGAACACAAGCATCTCAGAAGCTATGCAACTGATTTTGGATTGAATAGAAAAATGATTTTTTGCCATTTTGTTGTAAAATTACATTTTTTTTATTTTTCGATACGTTTTTCTCAGAAACTATTACTTAAAGAAATTTCATCTTCTTTTCTTAATCAATTCAGAAATGAATGGACAATATAATCTCCCCATAAACGTTTGCAAAAACTGAGAACATATAAGAAGGATCAAAATGTAATCAATATTCGAATAACATAATCCATAACTGAGAAGAATGTACCCAAATACGTAATCGTAGTCTTCTATACTAATAAATAAGAGATAAAATTTGTTTGTTTGTATGTGACACATAATCTCTGGAGCTACTGAATCGATTCTAAAAATTCTTACAATGATAAAAAGCTACCCTACTCCCGAGTGACATAGGCTATAAAAAAAATTTGTTTATACATCCATGTCTCGTGGTAGCTAATAAATCCGTGTCCGCGTGGAATGCAGAAAATCTTTAAATAAAAAAATGTTTATCTAATAAAAACAAACAACTTTTGTATAAAACATTTTTTCATACAACCAATAGTTTAAGATACAATTTCAGTGCGAAATCTGTGCTATAATAAAGAAATACACGTTTGAGTATTTTTCGAAAATAACGAAAGAAAGTCAGAGATTCATTTATTTTGAAGTTAGAAACCTGAAAATTTTTATTTCAGTTATATATCATAAGATAGGTTTTTCCGAGTTTTTGAAAAAATGGATACTCAAGGGGTTAAAATGTATTGTAAAACCATATTGTTAATGGCTTTAATGGCCCTTGCCAAATTATTTTTAATAAAAAAAAAAAAGGGGTTAAAACACGGAATGAGCGTTTGTATGAAAGTTCAGTATTTGGAAATTAGAGACATGATAATTGATATTTAGCCTATAAATTACATATACCGTTCGTTTAGTTTACATCTTCGTATAGTAGATCTCCCACGAGTATGAGAGAGTACATATGTATACATTAAGCAATGTGTATGAGAAGGTCTTATAGGTTTGTTACTTACTTAAAGTTAAACTGTTGTGTGTTGTCATGTCTATTAATTTGTATGTGTGTTATGATTTGTTTTGTTGTACAGACATAACACAACAGTAACACAATACACATAACACAACAATAACAAACCAAACCTAAAAGACCCCCATCTCATACACATTGCTTAATGTATATGTACATATGTACTCTCTGATACTCATGGGAGATCTACTATACGAAGATGTAAACTAAACGGACTGTATACAATTAATACGTGTAACAGCGTTTTAAGAAAATCCGTCCTTGACAGGGAGAAATATTAAGCCGCAACATGTAATGCTAGTTTCATATCAAAACAAACAGCCTTTTCCCCCCCTTCAAATTCTAAAAAAAATAAATAATATTTTAATAATTCCCTTCCCCCTTTTCTTAAGGATGCCAATAAATCAAAACAACATTTTTTAGTGCTAATCGGAACAATAGAATATTTATTTAATAAAAAACGAGAAAAAAAAATAAATACAACTCTTTTTTGAAACATTTTTTTTTTTACATTATTTACAAAAAAACGATATTAGCACCTTAATAAATGATGAATAAATTTATACGAATAACATGTTTTGTGAATTTCAAATTAATATTTACAAGTTATGATAATAATATATTACTTAGTAGCAAAAATTTATGATAATTAATTATCTTAGTTCATCAAATAATTCACTTAAATAATAAAAAAATTTTAATCATTTTATTTATTTTTTTTGTTTGTTTTAAATTAATGCATTTTTTATTAGTTTGTACTTTTTTTTTTTAATTACTTAAACTTATTAACTAATATAACCATTTTTTTTTTCAATTTTGTAACTAAATTGTGTATTTTTTTTTGCTTTTTTTAAATTGCATGTTTTAAGAAACATCACACACAAATGCCATTTTGAACACGTACGTCATAGCTGCTTTTTGAAATCAATCTATTACTGACTAAACTGACACTGGGATTCGACATATGAAATAATATTGTTCTGTCTTTTAACATGCAATTGATTTTTTTTAAAAGAACAGAAAAAAAAATCTCACTTATCAATTCTATCAATGTACTAAAACTGATAATATAATGAATATGGTAACGATTTTCCTTTAAATATGTCAGTACGGTTTGCATTTTGTTGAAATCTTGAATACCTTCTGAAAATAAAATTACATATCACATTATTTGAGACGAGTTGCTTATGGAAACAATCCTTTAAATGGGTGGAGAGGAATAACGTACGTATCAAAAGTTCAATAAGTATATCTGATTTATAAATACTTAGTAAAGATTTAAAAAGTATTTTTTGTTGTTGTAAATATCGTCTATTTATCCATTGTTAGTATGGTTGCCTTTCGGTTATATTATACCAACGGAAGTGACTAGCGTTTACTTAATTTGATATTTAAGTAATATGTCTGAACATTGATAACATTCTTTGTAAATAGTTTTTTTATTTTTAAATATGCCAGATATATAGGAATTCAAATCGACTATTGCAAATAAGATATCTGACGAAATTTTAAAAACAAATTATCATTTAAAACAGTATTTCCAAAAGCAAACATGCTCATTGATTGTCGATAGTTATTATATCATTCCTCCAACTCCATTCAAAGCCTATTCCACCTAAAGTAACCACCTTCAGATACTCAGATTTTTAATTTAATTTTATTAGAGACAACAAAATATTTCCATGTGCTGAAATATTGTAAGCAAAAGCGTTATGAACTCTTAGATTATGAATTATTCTAACATAATTATTAAATTAGGAAAATATACTAAAAATGTCACTAACAGTTTTAAAACTTTGAAAGAATGATAATGTTTTTTTTTTAAATTTTAAATTAGAAAAAATTCGTTTGAATATCATAACAAATCTAATAGATTATTTTAAACAAAAGAATTAACTGGAATTAAGAATGTAAAAGAAGATTATTATAATTCGTATAAGATTGAAAATAAATTATGAAGAACAAATCAATAATTATTCACACTCAATTGCTCTAATTAAACACGAGAAGTTTGTGTGAGGATGATATTTATAAAATTTTACATTCACTATATTCATACATACAATAATTACGATTAATTAACTAATTATTACGATAATTAAACGTTCAATGTATTTTGGTAATTAATATGCGTGTTACTCATTTTTTTACTTACATAAAGCCTTACTGTGTGTGTGTACGACCTAATTTTTATCGGATACTTTTAATCCAATAATGGTATCACTTATTAAACACTAAAATTGTTTCTATTGCTTCGTTGGGGGTACTTCTTTAATTGGAATGAAAATATCAAATATGAAATCAGGCCAATTTCACGATTATGAGAAAACGAAGCAACAAACATCACTTTTAAAACATATTTTTTAAATGACAAGAATAAACTCTTTGTTTTTATTTAATCTAAAACCTAATGATATTTACGAACATGAATTCCTTTTTCGTTTATTCGATATTGAATTATTATATTTATCTCTATTGTCTTTACTATTCTGTCTAATGGGTGAGAAACTGCTTTCTCGTTGATTTTTACTACTGTTATTACTGCTACTATATTGTTTATTATTTCTATTTTGTCCACCATTTTGTTGTGTGCGATTGTTCTCCATTAATGCATGTTCAGCTTTCAGTGCTGTAACACGTGTATTATTTAAATGTTGGCTGGATGCTGAGACATTTTCTGTTGAATAATTCATTCCAGTATTTTTTCGTTGGTAAAGACGATTGGTATTATCACGGTTTCGTCGTGACTTTGAATGAGATCGTTGATTTGATTGTAGCATTTGACCACCACCCATTTGTTGATTATCTTTTTGTTTTTTATTACGTCCTGGGATATTCTGATTTAAATGCATGTTCATTTTTGACGACTGATCATCACTTAAATCTGAATCGTAATTGCTTGTGTTATACATTGGATTAGGATATTTACGTGACTTTTTATCATCGTTAAAATTACGTTGATTTGAATGTCGATGTATTTGACTATCAGGGTGATTACCAGCTAATTCGACACTTAAACTTGAATCAGATGAACTGGACATTGATACACGATCATTTGGCCGCGGGTGATGAACCACTTTTGGACCAACATTGTGCGATTTTGATAAATCTGCAATAGCGGCTTCAAATAATTTCTTACCTGCGTTTGGAGATGCATTCGATACATTTGGATAACATTTGGCCATGTTAAAAGTTTTCAATGGTTGACTTTTCGTTCGATCAATCACTTTTGATGTGTTTAAACTTGTTAAATTTGCAACGGATACTGTGGGAATTTGTGATTCGTTTGTTGAATCTTTTTGATCTGAATGTCTAGACGTCCATCTGGGATGTTTTTGATTATTACGTTGTGTTCGAGATTTATCCCATGAGTCGGATTTATTGGCAGTGGTACGATTTTGTTGTCGTGAGTCTGTTGATTCGGGATGTGATTTGATTGTATGCTGATAATGTCGATTCGTCGAATGTAAATTTGACCCTGTCATTTTATTACCATACGAATGGCTTTTTATTTGATTGCTGCTCGTGTGATGCAAAGTTGTGTTTGACTGAAACAAAAGTTATGATTTCAATATATTTTATATTCAGTTGTAGTGAAATTAAACACAATTCGCCCAAAACCGGCTTCTAAAAACATTTCACGATCAATTTTTAACAACTTTTTTTGGTATAACGAAAGTGATTACAAAATTATCGATTGGAGATTTTTTACACTGTAGAAGTTTATCAGTCATGAAAATGAACTCATAAAAGTTTCGTACATAACTAAGCATCTTAAAGAATGTTTTATATAAAATCTAAGAAACTTCAAAGAATTGTAAATAACTTACTTCATGGCTACCAGAAGAATCATCTTCATAATAATCATCTTCTTCCTCCTCTTCTTCTTCTTGATCTTCATCATCGTGAGTCATTGAATACTCATCATCGTCATCATTTTCAGCTGACGTAGATGACGTACTGTCAATACTACTCGCACTGGTTTGTGTACCAAAATCACTGGGTGACTGATGTTTACCACCAGAACTTTGTCGGATTAATTGACGATCTTCAATAATTTCTACGGATGTAATATTTTCATCATGCAATCGTCGGATATCTTCTGTTGATGATAATTCTAAGGGTGGTGGTTTTATAAAATTTATATGGTTTTGTTGATTTTCTGAATTTGTTAAGTTTTCGGCTGCACGTAATTGAAGTTCCTGATTATATTTTTCTGCTAGCCATCTAAATAAACAACAAAATCATTAAAATTCAATTATAAGATTGATGTATTAAAAAAATTCAAACCTTCGATAATCAATAACTTGATCCGTAATTCGAATAATTCGTCCTAAAATTGATTGTTCATTACAATTATTCTGTAACTTATTTAAAGGATTCACAAAATGCGTTAATTGCATGTAAGCTAGATGAAATGCTCGTGCTACTTGCATAGCACCGTACGATGATCTACCAATATCATTACCGGGTGTCAAAGGATCCTCGATACAGAGTATAGAAGGTCGATGTCCATCTTTCATATCTTTTTTGATATCTTCTTTTTTAATATATGATCCACCATCTTTAATTCGAATAGCTGTATGCATATAGTTAAAACGTTTTCCATATAATTCAAAAAATTCAATAAGTAATACACCTAAATTAACATCAGGTTTTGTTGGATCGTCACGTGGATGTAATTGTAAAAAGCTAATCACCATTAAAATTAAACTATACGATGAAATACCACCAGTAAATACTTCATTTAATTCACGTTCAAGTAAAAATTGTTTTAAAACGAATACTAATTTTGATAAACAGGGAAATCGTTGTTTAAATTCTTTTATTAATTCGGCTGAACGTATTCCATTGGACATATTAAAACTAATATCTACTTTAATATCATTCTCCCGATCTGTAAGTTTGATTATTGGTACCGAAGCTTTATCTAAAACCTTTATTGAGTCCTGTTCCGCAATACCTTGATCAAGTAATGCCTTTTCTAATGTACGTAATGGTAAATTATCCCAGTTTCCTGCAAATAAAGTTTTATTGCAATTTAATAATTCAGTAATGTGATATTGTGATATCAATTAGCTATATTTACCTATTACAACGATATCGATATCAGCTGTTGGTAAATATAATCCTGTTCGAAATGATCCAAATACTTGAACATGCGCGTTTGGCCATAAGGAGAGTATTGTAGTCTCGACCCGATGTACTACTTTCCCGCGCATACAATGCTCAGCTTGTGTTGGTTGTAACCATTCAGCACAATGATCAATTTCTTCGTGTAAGCTATTTTTTAATAATTTGAAAAATCAGCATAATTGTAAGATTTATTTAAAACAAACAGCTTTTTACAAAAGTTCAGATAAGGTCAAATATTTTCTTGTTGTTACCTGATTTAATTATATTGGTTAAATTTTTTGAAAAAAAATTATTAACGAATCTAGAATTAATTGGGTATTAATAATTATTATTGGTTCTAGTTGAATTTTCTTAAGAAATTCATTCAAAATTTTATGTATACACAATTATAGCTTAGATTGAAAAACTCAATTGTTCTCAAATATCTGTTAAAAAAATTTAGTTACAATGGTTTAATTTTTCGAAAAAACAAAATAAAAGATGTTTTAGAAAGACGCATAAAGGAATGAATCTGACAAATGATATCCAAGGCTATTTTCTGCTTGTACATTGCAACCTAATAGATCTATTTACCTATGAAGTGATAGATTAACAAAATTCAGCATCTTTACAAAAAGAAGGATTATCCTTGGATTAATAAACTTCCATACTCCGATGAACAAAACCAAAGCTTTACCCTCACATTTTTTTGAATGGGCTTTTTTATTTAGAAACTATTTTCGTTTGATAAAAATTAGCAGCTTAAACAGGATGTTGTGTCAATAGCTTTCAATCAAAAACATTAACTGATCTTACCTCCAAATTTTGTGCGTACCTTGGTTTCGCGAATTTTTTATTTGATTCTTTTCTAGGTTTATGTAAAGCTATAAAGATGCAAACACAAAGTTTGAAGAAGTCGTAATGTATTAAAAGTAGAGATATTTATTTATTTAATTACCTAGTCAAAAGTCTATTTTATTTAATCACATATGAGGTGTAAAAAAGAGAGACAATTATTCCAAGCCGTTCACCAAAATCATTGATCACTCTGAGCATCCCTGTCTTTTGTCTAAGTTTTCAGAATGTAAACACTCAGTAAAGCTTTGAATGTATTTCCTGTAATTGAAAGCAGGTACGCTCATGAATACTGATTTTGGCGCTTTTCTGTTATTCATTATAATATAATAGCCCAACGTTGTCAGATCTTCTGTGTGATACTCTTTATTCTTTGAGATAAATCCGATTTTGTGTATGCAATCATAATAATAACCTATTGGTTGTCTCATTGATCATTATTTTCAATTTCTGATAACAAAAATAGTGTAGAATTACAATTTTGAGGGCGGCCATTTAAAAGAAGTGTATTATGCCACAATACACTTCGGACAACCAAAGGATTAATAATTATTCAAATAACAAAACTTATACCACGAATTTCGAAACAGTATGTTTCGACTTTTTTACGGTATTTTTAGGTACATAAATATTGAATTTACACCAAAGTATTTCGAATTATTGTGGAGTATATTTATTTCGACTATTTTTTAGAAACAGTATAATGAACGCATTCAAGTCCTTGAAATGCATAAGCAATGGAATGGAAACTTTTTTGGTAAAATGAGAAACAACTACTAAGTGAACTCAAAAGCTAGGCGATCATTTAAATTACAGTGAACGAAACAATTCATGAGATTTGGAGGCTGGCTATTTATGAAATTTGAAGGACAAGTTTAGAACCAACTTAAGCAATTATTAATAGAAAAATTTGCTACAAAATTACAGGAAAGAAAACAAAAAACTATCTAAATAAAATAAAAACAATTGGCCTCTTATGGGTTATTCACATTTAATCTCAAAAAAATATATCCGGAAACAAAATGATAAATAAATAAGATACAAAAACATACCCAATAATGCCAATTGAATAATGAAAATCTGGTTTTCTCCAAGGTTTACCACCATATTTCCCAACATATTCTGAAGGTTGTAAAGCCATGTTATTTGTACAAGCTCTGTTATCTCTATTGACTTTATTTCTCGACCACATTGTTAAATTATTTGCCGTAAAGCGATTTGTGGTGGGTACACCACCCACAACAGTGTTATTAAAAGTTTTTTGAGGATAATTTTGTGTTGTATCAACTTTATTATTACTATCTTTAAATTTATTACAATTCTTCTCTAACACTAAATCATTACTTAAGCTTTTCGTAATTGCTGATATTGTATTTTGATTATTAAAATTGTCCTGTTGATGTATTGGAAGGATAGGATTGTTACATAAATTATTTGATGTTAAACTAAAGTTTTCAATTTGGATTTTTAACCAAGTGGACCAACTAGGTGTCTCATACTCAGGGCAACACACAGTATTTATCAACGGGGCATCCATTATTTTATAAAAATGGACACTTCTTAACACTTCATCTTAAAATTCATGTCTATTTTTCACACTTGGGGCTTCCCCTCTATTAGAAAATATTATACACATGCCTTTTCGTCAAAAAATGACGTCATTAAACATATCATTCTACAAATTTTTGATTAAAAAAATTGTCAATCTAAACACGAAATCACAACTTAAGATTATCACTTAAAGTGTTCTTAACTACTCAATTAAAAGTTTATAAATTAATTAATTAAAATTCGTAAATTATCCACGCAACCATTGATTTATGAATGAGGTTAGGTCCCATTCGTATAGTCGCATTTAGAACGCCCTGGATCAGTTTCTCTTCGATTGTTTTAATTTATCCGTTTGCGGAGAATATTACCCATAAACAAAAATAGCTAGCATATTATTACTAATAAGACTCTCCTATAACTTTATCCTTTATTAATTTTATATTTATATTTTATGTGGCTATTCTGCTCAGTGTATCTCTTTTTAACCACTTTGCATTGGTATTGATCTTTTTCAACTGATATTTACTTATAAAATGTAAATTCTAGAAAGAGCTGGAAACTTATATGTAAGAATAACTTCAACTAACTTAATATCGTTAAGAAATTACATCTTAAAGAATAAATTCGAATTTTGTTGATTTATGATTTAGAATGTCATGTTTAGAAAAAATTAAAAACAACGAAAAATAAATAATTTTTTTTCTCCTGAATTTGAGTTTTGATTGATTTATAATTTTTTTAAATAATATGTAAAATTGATCTTGTTAATTTTTTAAAGTTTTTTTTTGAGGTAAATTTCTTTTATGAATTTATTATGTAAATTAACTCCTTTTTTAGTAAAAATGTATTCTAAACTTTGCAATTGGGTGCAGTTTAAATAAATGTCAAGTGATTTATAAATATCTTGCCTTGATTACAAGGTTACAATTTAAGTTACTTTCAAGTGCATTTATCAATAGAAAAACAATTTCTGTATGTTTTCGTCTAAAATTATTAAATTTAATGAACACATGAAAAAAAAAATTGTACCGTTTGTTAAATATTAAAAATTTATTCACTTCTATTTGAAAACACAATAAATTATTATTTTATTATAAATTCGTTGTGCACAATATTATAGAAACAAACGTTTTCAAAGTATGCTACGTACAAATGTTAATTAGCCGTTCTATGTGCGCATGCTTATAGTTTCATATCAGTAAATTGAGGTATGTACATAATATTGAGTATGCGCATTATAAGTTAATTTTAGCAGAATTGAAACCTAATGTAGAAATAAAACTATAGTTATGTGCCCTCTTGAGAGGCACTCATGACAGTGACAGCTTACATTCAATAGTGTTGGGAGTTTAAAGTATGCTAGAGCTACTATCTGCTTTCAAACACTTAACTGGAATTAATGAACATGTTGTGCTTGCTTCCTAAAAATCTTGAAAAAGGAAGTAACGAAACGTGAAAGATGATTCTAGAGGGAAACAATGGATTATGCGTAACAAGATAACTTTTACTGGGTACTTTATACCCAGTATATATATTTATATAATATATACAAGAATATTATAAGTTTAGTCCCGACGTGGTAACGGTTGAAAATATTGTGTAATTTTTGGTATAGGTATTCATAAAATAACCTATTTAGTCCAATGCGTCATATCCGTCAAATAGATAATTCAAAAACGTAAAAAGATAACGAGCTGAAATTTTGTGTGTATTCTAGAGCTAAAAACTGACTTTCCCGTTCGTGAATGGACAAAATTGGTCAATGTATCCCTATCTTTGAAAATATTAAAAAGAAAATTTTTTAATTTAAATAAACAACTTTTGTTTGAAACTGTTTTTTCATAAACTGAATGGCTTTGCTATAATTGCTCTTGATTACAAAATCATGTATATATAAAAACACCTATAGATATATTACCTTGTATTTTGATACATTTGTACGTGTTTATAAAGTAAAATAAACAGTTCACACATTGATAATGAACTCAGTATATACCGGGTATTAACCTAATTAGTTATTATTTTCACTTATTTATGTCTACTACAGTTCAGTTAAGTTTTCCTTATATTTTACTCTCTTGTCATTTTTATCACAACTTCGGTATATTTACATTTAATTATAATTCGTTTTACGACCTATCTTTTCATCAAATGGAGTATATTTTTTTAATTTAAAATCTCTCGAAACTACTTAAAATTGTAGTAAGCCTACACTGGTTCAACTATCAATTTGGTTACGCTCTTATAGCTGGTACTAAATCTCCTACGGTTAATAGAAATGTCCGCTTGAGAGAAATAACCTCGAGAGTATTTATCTCCAGTGGACATTTAGCATAAAAATTTTTAGGGTATATATTCGCTGGGACAACATGTTGCGAATACTAAGTAGAAGACGATATCCTCAAATTACAAATGTAGCCAAACGATTGTGTCACATTCAATCTGAAGAACCACCACCACCGGAAATACCTCCAATGGAATCAATGGAACGGCCACTTCCACCATTCGAGACCCATGCAAATATGAGAACTATTATACCTGTATTTAAAAAAAGTACCTTGTATTTTGATCGTGTAGCGTTAAAAGATCAACATGGAAAATACAGTTATTATAGCTTAGGAAAAGGAACTGAAATTGTTTCAAAATTAATAACGGATGCACTCTGCGGAAAAACTGGCGAACGTGTTGTTTTTCTTACACCAAATGATGCATATTATGTGTTGACCTTATGGGGTATTTGGTGTTCAGGACAAATAGCTGTACCTCTATCTCCTTTACACCCGTCCGACTTGATCAAATATTATGTAAAAGATTGTAAAGCATCGTTAATTATAACCACACCCAAGTATGCTGATTTATTGGATGATGTTTCAAAAGAAACAAAGACACAATTAATTGTTATTGATGATTCAATACGTCGAAATTCAATGTATGAAACTTCACATTTATCCAGCTTAATTTGTCCAGATACTGTTACTGAGTTTGGTAAACCAATCGAGTTTTATGAAAATCGACGTGCGTTAATTATTTACACGAGTGGTACAACAGGAAATCCAAAAGGTAAATATATTTCATGTCAAAAACTTGTTTTTAAAATATAATATATTGTAAATACTAGGATCCATAGTATTGATTAAAAATTTATATCAACTAGAATTCGGCATGTATTGTTTGCGAAATAAGATATGTGTAAAAAGAGATGAAAATTTCTGGATTCTGGATTTTTGAACCTCTTCCATATTTTGATAAATACCATCGATTTTAGTTTCAATACACTTTTATTCACGAAAAGATATAACAAAAAAAAAATTCCAAATGTAGTAAAACGAACAAAACATAAGGATAAATAAGTTTGGTAACATTTTAAAATTGTTCGAAATTTACTATATTTACTGGGCAGGCAAGGTAGGTAGCTATTTAGGGCGGCCAGTTTTGATCGTTTACACTATGGGTGTATTCGTTTTGCTCACGCTTATAAGTGCAATAAAATTGCACTTGCAAGTAAATTGTCTGGACTGGAATATTGGGTGACCGTATTATAGGGCCATTCTTCATTGACGGATCTTTAGATTCTCAAAAATATTTGAGTTTGTTACGAAATAATATTTTGCCAACTGTTAGAGCTCTTCCTAATTTCGACCTGGAATCTGTATGGTTCCAACAAGATGGTTGCCCTGCACACAATGCCATGATAGGCTGTTCCGGGAACAAACTTTCCAGGATCGTCTTATGAATGGTTTTGGAGCCTTCAAGTGGCCAGCCAGATCGCCAAATCTATCTCCTAACGACTTTTTTTGTGGGGTTTTCTCAAAACGCAGATCAATTCACGGAATAGGCCTGAAAATTTGCAACAATTAAGGCAAAGAATTGTTGACAATAAGCTAATATTTCTCTCAAGTGCTAGAAAATACCCGGGTAGATTTCTACAACCGACTCGGATATTGTTTAGCAAATTCGAACCGTTTTTTTTTGTCGGAATTCTATTATTTTTTTTCTTTTCGGGGTTTTATTTTTCTTTAAATTTGTGTGGATTGTTGTTTTATGTTATGCCGTTAATAGAATACTATCATTTATTTTCAAACATTCCACATAAAAAAATAAGGGATATTCAAAAAAGAATTTTCAATTGTTAAAAGTAATGCCAAGTTTAAGACAACAATGAACATATTTAACCCACTCTCATTACATGTTAATGCAGTACAAAACAGTCCAGCAAGCATACACAACAGACACACTAAAGAGTACCCCCTCTATTTTTAATTCTTTATTAAGCATATTGTGTATAGTTATTATAGTAATCAATATTTAACATTGATTCTCTATTAGCAATGCTTTCCAACACATACGGTATACTTAATCAGACCACCTACATAATGTTGTTCGGATGACTTGAGAATTTGATTAGACGTACCATTATTGACAATTTCTCGTATGTATTGAGCAATGAAACTTCACTACAGTTTTTATTGCGATTTTATTTTTATTTTTTTTGCTATATATGAATTTTAGTACTAATATATGATAGTCGAGATATTGAAATTAAAAAATAATCAATTCCACAGAAATCTCAGAAACAGTTCCGATTCTTTATAAAAAAGCTGTTTCAATATATTGTTTGAAATGAGAAATATCGGAAATAGCAAACGAAAATTTTGAATATCGCATTTGAAAATTAAAAATAGGTATGCTATTTCTAAACAGTCCAAAGTTTAGATTGGGATGAAATTGGGTAGTAGATAACAAAAGTGAAACTTGAAATTTATAAAAGCTTTCTTGGATAAATTTTTTATATTATCTTAGATATCATCTACCATAAAAATGGATCAAATGCGCCAGAAATTCTGTTGATTACTTTTCAAATTCAGAATCAAAGAATATATTTTTTCGCTTTCTGAACATAGTTCAGTGTTAAAAATAATAAAATTGTACACATTTTCAATTGTCAATTCTGAAATGGAATATATTTGGTTAATATAATTATGAAAGATGCCAAAAAAGGCTATACAAATTTTGCATTTCATGCATCCATCCGTATGGCAACTGGTGTCCAAAACCTAAATTTAAATGGTGCCAGATAAGGGAAATTGAAAATGTTTATCTTAAAAACACAAACAATTTTTTTTGAAACAACTGTCGTCTTGAAAGTATTTTTACATCAAAAAATAATATCAATTTCTAAATACAATTTTAATCCAAGTATCTGAATCTATGAGCTATAAACATAACTTGGTTTGTTTATAGGTGTGGTTTTAACTCATAAAAGTATTCAGGCCCAAATATTGTCACTAATTAAAGCATGGAATTGGACTCATAATGACTGCATTTTGCATACATTACCTTTGCATCATATTCACGGCATTGTAAATGTTTTATTATGCCCTTTGTATGTGGGGGCTAAATGTATAATGTTACCAAAATTTGAGGTGAATAGTGTATGGTCAAATTTACTTGGAATCAACATACGACCTGAAGATCGTGTCAATATTTACATGGGTGTACCAACAATTTATACAAAACTTTTACAAGAGTATGATAAAATATTTCGAACGAATGCAAAAATGGCTGAATACGTGACACAAACTTTAAAACAACGAATAAGATTAATGGTATCTGGTTCAGCTCCATTGCCCGCACCAATCTTTAAGCGATGGTTTGACATATCCGGTCATCGATTATTGGAACGCTATGGAATGAGTGAAACTGGAATGTTGATAAGTAACTTTTATGATGATAAAAATGCTTCCCTTTCGTATTCAATTAATGTACCTGATAAAAATAAAAAAGAAGTTTCTATTGCAAAAAAAGAAGTAGAGGTGAAAGAGGATATTTCCCCGATAACAAGAGAAATACAACTTAACTCAAAGCCATTAGTTAGGGAACCTGGATATGTTGGACTACCTTTACCAGGGGTGAAGATACGTTTAGGAGAGAAGTTACATGGAAATGAATATCGAACACTTTTAGAATGTGACGGAGGCACTTTTGAAAAACCAAATATAGTATTTAATTATTTTGATGATAAAATTGAAAAATTGGTATTACGTATGTTTTACCTGTGTTCATTTATCAAGGTGTCCACGGTAGAGAGCTAATTTTTCTGAAACGATGCGAAATCCTTAAAAATTAGGGAAAAAGAGTAAAATGGTTAAGTTTTTTACTTATTTTTTGCACCTTAAAATTATATGTAGAAAAAACTGCAAGATTTTGTTGGAATAACAATTTTTGGGGACGAAACTTTTTGTATATATTTTTGTTTCTGTTCCTGAGTAGAAAAAAAACATATTTTGTGTCTCTCAGATCAAAGAAAATTGCAAGAATTCTAAAAAAAGGTCGAAAGGTATAAATAGGGGGGGCGTAGTGTCGAAAAGTGTTAGCTCAAGACAAATTTTTGACAAAATAGGTTTTTCCGGCTCACCTTAGTACCAGAAATAAAAATATATAAAAACAAATGCGTTCTTTAAAATTTCTTATTAAAACCAAAATAGCGGATTTCAGTACCATTTTACCAAAATTCAGTGTGGGGATCAGCAGATAAACTGAGAATGTCGAGATGTAAAAAATATCGGAATTTTCATCTCTTGGTCAGTGGACACCGTGGTTATACAATTCTGAAACACTAAAACTCAAATTTTATGTTATAGATACAGAACAATTAATTGCTGATAATAAGCAAGAAGTTCCACAAGATAATGAAGATTATCCTGTTGGGGAAATTTTAGTACAGGGTGATACATTATTTAAAGAATATTTTGGTAAAATCATGGAAACGCAATTAGAATTTACCAAAGATGGATGGTTTCGAACGGGTGATACGGCCATGTACGATCCTAGAAAGAAATTATTTAAAATAATGGGTCGATCAAGTGTGGATATTATCAAGTCTGGTGGATATAAAATTAGTTCATTACAAATTGAAACAATCATTTTAGAACATCCAGAAATTAAAGAAACTGCCGTAGTTGGTATTCCGGATGCAATGTTTGGCGAAAAAGTGGCAGCCATTGTTGTGTTGAAAAATGATCAATTAAATTCAGTCCCAACAGGTTTTGGCGAATGGCTTAAAACAAAATTAGCTGAATATTCGCTGCCGCGCATTGTACGAGTAACTGATGAGTTGCCACGAAATGCAATGGGAAAAATTAATAAAAAAGAACTTACACGTCAAGTATTTCCTGAATATATGAAAGGAAAAGCTTGAACAAAAGCAATTAAAATTTGTTTTGTTGAAATTTGGCCTACACTCTGTTATTGTTTAATGTATAAGTTTTTGTTATTGTTTTCTTGAATTTTTTGGTTGAAGTAAAGAATTCCTATTTTCATATTTATTTAAACATTTGTGTTATTAGTATTACTATGTGCCCGATGTTATTTTTAACCGGCTTTTAAAAAAAGGAAGGTTATGTGTTTCCCTTGTATGTCTCTATGTAACTGATTTTTTTCAGAAACTACATGACCGATTTTTATGATTCTTTCACTGGGGTAATCTTTATACTTTGGGGAAGGTTTTAGTATATTAACCTTCAAAATAGGAATGTTTTCTGTTTCGCTAGTAAGTTTGTATATTTTTATATTGTTAACTAGCTTTAACCTGCCACACGATGCTGTGGCTAAAGGGTAAGGGAAAAAGAGACAAAACATAATTTTCTAATATGTTTAATTTGACAATACGTTTCTTACAAAATTCACCCCATTTCTCCCCCTTAAAATGTGAATTTTCAAAAATCCTTTCTTAGCTAACGTTTACTATCTATAAACTACCTACCCGCCAAATTTCAGTTTCATGAAGACAATTTCTCGCATAGAAAACGAGATATTTAAAAAAATCGATTTTCGCGACCTTTCCCCTTGAACACCTTAAGATACAGGCACGTGATTATATGAGACTTGAGCCAATGTTTAGAATATCCAAAGAAAGGTCGGTGCAAATTTTCAGTTTAATTCCTTCTATTCCGAGGTTAAATCCTTATTTGATTGGGTTAACATAAATTTCCTATGCACTCGCTTTTTTTATTAATCAGCACCCCGAAGGTTCACTGCAAAAAATGTCATGTACATGGTGTTGTGTACCTTAATAGGATTAGTGCCATGGAGTTCAAAGTTTATAATCTTCCAAGTTATACCTACGTTATTCTTAAGAAGAGAACAGAATGCTATGTACCACTAAAAAAATCGCAAAAAGCTATAATAGGAACTAAAAATGGTAATTTCGAAAAAATTGGAGATATTGTTGTGTAACTCCGGGGTACTGAAATACTGAATAGAAGCTACGTAGGGAGTTCTTTCAGAGGTAGCAGGAAATATTATAACATAATGCATTGTAAAAACATTATAATGGTACTTTTGCTAGCAACAAAAATATTTCGAGACAAATTATTCATAAAAATATTTTGTTATCCTTCTTTACATTTGAAAAAATGTATGGTTTAAAAATTCGTATATCATTTTACCCTACCTTCATCTACAGTGTTTTACGTGTCTTTTTTCTAGATTGGTAGACACTATGTTTGTTAGTTTCACCGAATTTCGTGGAATTATAAATTATTTTTTCTGCCATATTTTTATTCCAAATTTAATTAAGGATAAATACCGAAATGCTGATAAATATACAAACTTCTTGGAAAAAAATTATTAACTTTAAAGTAATATTTGATATTTATAATGTTTTGGTACACGATTAATAACTAATCTACCATCGTAACTTAACGACGCAAATGTCCATGGATCAGCTGTTGACCATTCTACACAATAAACACTATCTTCATGTTGTTCATACCATTGTAAAGGACCTTCTTTCTTTAATAACTCTTTACTCGATTCACTTTTTGTTTTGCCCGTGATAGTGTCATTACTATTAGGATCTGTATTCTCAGAATCATCATTATCAGATCCATTTAATATACTGGAATTGTTTGCTTCTGAACTGTATGCTAACACACTACTTAATAATACACGTGCATCCGAACTAGATGAGAGTAGTAATTGGTCGTGGAATGTATTAAATCGAACACACCAAACCCTGAAAAAATTCAAATGTAAGACTTTAAAAATAGTGCTCATTTTTCAAAATTTTATAGTTCATCTGTGCCTTATTCGTTCGGTTTTTGGGAAATGTTTCGAATAAAAGTTATTAGTATATTTATAAATATCAACCTTTATTCAAAGAATTTTTCAGAAAAGCGAATGAATACGGTACAAACAAATCTACTATAAAAAAATAAATATTTGTTCGTTCGTTCGTCTTCTATGCGTGCCTATACCATTCATCCGATTACGATGAAACTTTGGAGAGTTGCTGTGGACGCACACGTGAAGGTTTATGACAAAAAAATCAATAACGCGAAGTGGTCTGCTTTGTATATGTATATCTACTTATAAAGAAAAAGAGGCAGAGCGCGACTTTTGTGGCTCATAGTACATGGAGGCAGAAAATAGTAATTAAACTATAAAAGGACTTAAACTATAAAAAATTGAGTGTAGTCTTAGGTACTATTATGATATCATCATCAATTTGGATTGCTATAAATATATTTACAAATAGATCATAAACTGAACACTTACCAATGAGAATGATCACGGCTTGCGTATAATGGTTCAACAGGTTTTCTTGCATCCCATAGTCGGATATAGGCATCATCTCCAGCGGTCGCAATCAACGCTTGAACATTAACGTTAATATCAACATCACGTAGTAAATAATGATTTGAAGTGTTTGTCTCAATTTTCCATGCTATACTTTTGTCATTAACTCGTGTGTCGTAGCATAGCACATTCGCTTCAGAAATAGCAATAAAATTAGTGGAATTTTGATGTGGATACCATTTTCCTGTCGTATATTTGGGATTACTTTTGCCCTCTAAACTGACTTTACCAATTTCTGTACCGACGTTTTCACCTAAAATATTTCATCTTTATAAATCTAATTTTCTTACCAACTGTTAATAAATGCTAATTTGCTTTATCATCTCAAAAGAGACGTTTCGAATATAGTTCATGACACCAATAACATCGAAGAACATTTCAAAAGAATTTTTGAGAAATAATTTGACAGCTTTAAACCAATAGCTGAATAGTCTTCAGAAAATTCGTCATTTACAGTTTATTTTGAGTTTAATCAAATACAGAACTGAAACTCTTAAACCAGAGAATATTACACTTTTTCAGCTAATCTTATTACGTTTTGAAAAATGGTATTCGATTTTTTCCTCGCAAGTATACAAATATACTACTAGAGGCAGTACGGACTCTACTCGTACAATCAAATTATTTTTTCTATCTAAAATAATGTCAAAAGTTTGAAGATTGAAAGGTTTATACACCCTACCCGTGTTGGTTCTAGTGGTATTCTTTCATAACCTTTAACGACCTCGACGAACCAAATTGTTATCTCTTTTGAGTTATTGTGCTTACGGGCAGACAGGCAGACGCACGCATATGCGGAAAAGAACAAATTAGATAATTTTATGAGCACCTATACCAAAAATTTTGTTTTGCGATCAATATTTTCAATTGTTAAAAAGCGGGTCAAACTTAAGTAATACACTTTTATATATATTATACATATACAGGTGTACAAATTTTGAGCTACCTACAGTTACGTTTTTAAAAAAATCGACCGTGATAAGGCGGTAAAATCTTCCAGAATAAAATTTTTCAAATATCTCTAAAAACTGTGAGGTTTTCCCAAACCCCACATTAAATTTTGATTACATGCCACAGTTAATATTATTCAGATTTTTGGTGAGGGTAGAGGTGGTAAATGATTCACTAACTTTGATTACACATTTAATCTAACATTACGTGAGGAAAAAAATCAAAATGTACCCATCAGCGCAATCATTGAAAAAATTGTTCCGTGACTCTTCATTATTCAGCATTTAATGTTCTTTAATTTTGTTATTACAAATTTTAACTCCTTACCATCCTTGCATTTCTATCAACGCACCTACGGATATCTTTGACTTTTTTCTGCGTATAATTTAAAATACATTTAGAAACATCCTATTTATCATTACTAAGAAAATTAAATTTTTAGATATACTCCACGAATATTTTAGGATTCCTATAATCCTTACACGTTGATATTTGCATAAATTTCGGGGATACATTTCTCAATTTTAAGATGATAAAACAATGTATCAGAATCGTACCAATATCGTAAAACAAAATATGATTATCGACAACAGTTGCACACTTATTTTTATCCACAGAATTAAATTCAGTAGTTTTAACATCTCCAGGATAAATAGTTGTATCCAATTCTTTAAGAACAATTAATGTTTCTTGTTCGTCTACATTATCTGTAGCATCTGGTATTTTTAATAACATTGTTTTCATACGACACATATTTTCTGGGTCTAAGGTGTTGTAACATGTTGATAAAATATTCGTTTCAAATGGACTAGTATTTAATTTCCAGATTTCACCGAAAGGATGTTGATATACTTTGGTATTTAACGTAAGATCATTTTCATTAACTTCGAGTAGATGAACTTGATTGTTGGTTTGTTTCAACGATTGAGTTCCAATTAAAAATCTTGATGTTTCTGTTTCAGCTACTTGAGCAGATAAAGCTCTTGCCTAAAAATATGTTCTAATTTGAAACAGTTCGAATATTTATAAAAATAACAAAGATTACTTGAAATTCTAAACCATAAATTATTGAATTATCTGTATCCATCTTTCGAAACGTCAAAATGACGTTTAATTGTTTGACACATCAAAAATTGGGCTAAGGCTAGACGTGCTACAAATTTCGTAACAGTAGATGCGTATTGAATAGATAGGATTGCCAGACTGCATCCTACGATGTAAATATCGTAGCAATAATCCCCTATTTCCCTACACAATGTATACAACATACTTCATTTTAAGGATAATTCGGTTAGACAATATATTTAATACTACCTAAATATATGGGCTAGACGTAATAAATGTCTGACAGATGGTCTGACAAGTTATTTTAGCTTGCCAAAATGCATATACTTGTAAAAATGAATATAGAATAGATGAGAGGTCATACTATATATTAAATTTTGCCCCAATTCCTAGAAGAATTATTTGTATTTTATAAATACGTATTTCGACTACAAGGTAGTCATCACCAGTATGAATTAGCTAATCATAACTATCTCTGGGATATGGATTCCGAGATATGTTGCTCATTGCTTTCAAAAAACATAAGAGTTCTCTTTGATACTCATGCATCCGTGTCCAAATTCCAAGTTTTAAACGGTAGTTTTATTGCAAATCTTTAAATATAATAAATGTTTATTTCATAAAAAAACTTTCGGTTGAAATATTTTTCATACAAGCAATGGTTTAAACACAATTTGAGTGCGAAGCCGTTACGTGCCAGTCATTATCTTATAATGCTAATTGTTTCTGTATTCAATTATTTCATGAATTGGTGCGAATTTATATGTTTAATATTTAAATTACGTATGTGTATTTAAATTATAACGTTCTGTTTTCTTAAAATATGTTAATTGGTGCGAATTTATATGTTTAATATTTAAATTACGTATGTGTAGTTAAAGTATAACGTTCTGTTTTCTTAAAATATGTTAATTTTTATAGTTCTAATAAATTCTCTAAAATAAAACATATTTTTACCAATAATTTCGGTTAAAATTATATTGTTGAATTTTACAAATATAGTAAGAAATGAAAACGATCTAATTTTAATTTCTTAATTATCTTCATTGAAATGGTCCATTGAGTAATTTTTTTATTAAATAATATGCGTCATTTTACTGTTTACTCTAGATAGTTTTAGATCATCTAGGTTTAGTTTAAACTAACCCACTCTTCAAAATTTCCCGATTTTTCTGTGCAACTAATAAAAAAATATTTATTCGAGTCAAATATGAGTGCAAAATACATTTAGTAACTTTCAAAATAACAACTTCAATATACTGAATTCATTATTATTAAACTTTTCTTCTATGTCTTACGGTTTCAAAGATGGATATTTCCCACCCTAGAAGGGGGATGTATGGACCATTTACGAACTTTACCTCGTTTTTTAGCTCTAGTACACATAAAATTTCAGCTCGTAATACCTCTTTGCTTTTTCGAATTATCGTGTCTAAGGACAAACGGAAATAACATTGATTAGGTTATTTTACGAACACTTACCTATACTAAAATTTGTTTTTCTGCGATAAATATTTTCAATCTTACCGTTTTGCTTGATTTCAAAAAGTTTTCGAAATAATATTTAGTTTAGTGTTGGTGGTGGAAATAGTGGTGTAATCTTAAATTAACTAAATGGAAATTACAAATATTCGACAAAATCGTTATTTTGTTTCACGCTGTATTCTGTGATATGTCTAAAGGTATTTGTAATAAATAAATGATTCATTTTTTTAAACAAAATTTATTATTAATAATTAATAAATATATAATTTTCAATTTAAACTCGATCAGAAACACTATTCACAACATTTCTCAATTGCCCATAAACTTTAGATGGTGGTGCACCCAATATTAAATTACAAATTGCTCTTCGTGCTAATGCAATATTTTGAAATGATCCTAATACATGTATCTTGCTATCAGCTAATACAATCCGTGTTTTCGTAGCATTTTCAATCGTGAATTTTGTACGACCACCTTTACCAGCTAACCGCCCGATAGCTCTTGATTGATGATCACCTTTTAGTGTTTTCACGTCCTTAATTTCAAATGTTTCAACAAACAAATCATCTAGTCGAAGTAATGCTAATGCATCATCTACTTCAAATCCATAGATAAATGCTTTTACAAAGTCTGCAGCTTTCTGTAAATTTGCAATATCACTTGTATCGTCACATGTTCGAATTTCTACATTACGTGTTTTTAAATTAAAGCGACATTGTAATTGTAAATGTTCGACAATTGGAGTGAATATTTGTAGCCAATTTTCTTTTAATGGTGTGTAACGATGTTTAGGTACTGAAATTTTTCGCGTTTCCTTTTTGCTTGATTCTACATTTTGTTTTGACCGCTTGGTGCTTGTTGGATTTTGTGTATTTTTTCCTTGAATTCCATTATACGTATCTGTTTCCATAGACTGTGTGGTATCCAAACTCCTCTTTGAAGCAGATTTTTTTACTGCAGCTGGTTCATAATTATCTAAATCTATATTTTCTGTACCTGCAGTAGCCATATTTGTATATATTTCTTATATTAATAATCGTATATTCAATAATTTATAGTTTTTATTTAATTATAAACTTTCACACGTGTGTTTACTTCAACAAAAAGTGTGAGGTTACATTCTAACTCTCTTATCTATGGTTACAAATAATAATACTGGACTGCGCATTTCACTGATACCATAGACAAGTAGAAACAGGTAGAGCATTTACATAACCATAGACATATATTATACTATGGAGATCAGGATTCACAGAAAACTCCATATAAACAAATAATTGGCAAAAAAAGATGTCAGTAGTGTCGCTTCTATGCCGGAAACAGTGGTGAGAGTATAACGCGAGAGTTTTAATTGAAAAACATTACGCATTTATAATATTATAAAAATTATTTGCAGCTAAAGTATTTTTTCAATAAAATACTTTTTTAAATAAATGATAAGTAATTTCAATTTTCCAATAAGGAATTAGTTGAAACAAATTGCATACTTCAAAATAATCACTACGAAATAAAACTGGGTACTTGCTTACTTCACTACTATTATTATACTATATTCACTTCGGTACGGATTGTAGTACGGATGAACAACTAGCGACGCTAGTGACATAAAAAGTAAATATTACTATTACCATTTCGTTGACATAATTTGGCAATTATCCCGTTTGAGTTCGGTATCCTTGTGTAGTATCCATGAGCTGCATGTTTAAATTTCATGTGGCAAAACAACGGCGGGCTTCTGGTTTAGTTCTTATTTCGTTGATTTCGGTACTTTCATCATTAGATTGGATTACAAACTAATGTAAAATGAATTCCTCACGCAAGAGCTACGTACTCTAAGCGGAAGGAATTATAATATATATGATACTAAGTTACGTTGGCGACAATTTTAATAGTATTATTACATTAAAACCGTAAATATTTTTGCAAATCTAGTTACAAAAAAATGGTCAGTAGACCATTTGTTATCATTCATACAGCCATTTTACTTCTTTTAAAATATGAATATTCAATCAATATTACAGCGCATACAGACACATGTATATGTTCGTTCATCGGTACAAAACCAATAGCTACATTTTCGTTGAAAATTCGATTATAATCTATATATCAACAAACGAGAGTGATCTGGTGGTGTATCAATTTGGTTTAATTGTTTCATCATATAAAAAATTCATTCGCGTATAACGGTTGAGGCTCTCAATACCTCGACTCAAAATGCGTTTGTTTGGAAGTACTTCCACATTCGTATAGAGTATGCACGTGTTCGTTGTTTTTCTGAAGTGTAATCGGATTTTTAATATATATGTTTGTAAACTTTATAATTAAATCATTAATTTAAACACGTTTAAAAAGAATGACAAAAACATATTTGATTTTTTAAATAGTTTTATTTTGTTTCATACGATTGGTGTTTCACATTAAATGTTCTTTTTAAAATAATTATACATTTTATATACAAATATGTTAACATTTTGTTTTCTATATTTTCATAACATTACAGTTAGATGTCTCTTATAATCATAATCAAATGTCTAACTTTTGTTTCAGAATCTTAATTCCAAACTAAGTAAACTGATTATAAAATTTACAGTAAAAAAACGATATTGTAGCACAAATTCTGAGTATTCTTCTTATAAACTATAATAAACATAAATTTTATTTAATATCCGCGATTATAAAAATGAATATATATATATATATATATATATATATATATATATATATATATATATATATATATATATATATATATATATATATATATATATATATATATATATATATATATATATATATATATATATATATACTTGTAATAACTTCACTAGCATTTTGGAGGACACGTTATTTTAATGACTGTAGAAATAATTTGTATAACTTCTATTAAGGGCTATTTACACTAAAGCGAAAAGTTGTTTGTGATCTAGTTGAACGTTAAAAAGATACTCAATTCATCTGTTTACACCAGGAGTCCCTAACTTCTTTGTACTTAAGAGAACATTCTATAATATCGGCCAGGGGACGTGTGCCAATTTTGTTTTAAAAGTACATTCATAGCAAAGTTAATTACTTAAATTGTGTTATCCTGGTTGGACAACGGTGGGCATACGAAAAACGGGGGTCGTGGTGTGTACGGGTATAGGGTTGGCGACCACAAAATATTTCTATTAAAGTGTAAACAGTCCATTTGTCGTTTCGTATTTTTTTAGCTTTATTCCTAACACAGTGGACAATTTTCTAAATCTGTGCATGCTATTTGAAATTAAATTCTGAACGCTTATTCGTCGGATATTCAGCTGTTCATACTAGAAAATACAGTTGGAGAAGATAATATAACCCTCGGGTAAATAAAATAGATAGTTGACTTTCAATTATCTTCCGAGAATCAGAGATGTATCTAAGGAAGTTCGGTTGATTCACCTCCTTTAAGTAGAAATTTGTGCCATATCGTGGCCACAACGTCAATATGTGCATGTCGTGTTCTTGACACAGTAAACACTAGTCGCTAGTTAAATCCTGAATATTTGCACAAGTCATTAGTTGAACATAGAATACCTAAAGTATTAAAGTTATAAACAATTAAAGATCTAGCAACAATTTTGTATGTTTTACTCCGATTCATCGCTTTCATAACAACCAACAAATGTTATGAAAAAAATAAATAAATAAAAATTTAATGCATTTTAAAAGTTTTTCAACAAAATATTTATCAATAATTTTATTCAAAATAATCATTGTGTATTCTTGCAATCAGTCTTTACTCAAGATTAATGCATAATCTATGTAATTATTCAACTTTAGTCTGTTGAATAATGTTAATATTCCACTTTCAGCTTGTGACTAGTATTTACACTTACCACTGGTGTGTCGATCATATTTCATACACATGTTCATGGAGACTACACAAGGAGATCGAACTCAAATGGGAAAATTGACAAAATATGGCAAAGAAATGTAGAAATTATATTTACTTTTTATGCCGCTAGGGTCGCTAGATTGTTGATACGTACAGATCCGTACCGAAGTGAATATAGTATAATAAATAGAAGTGAAGTACGCAAGTAACTAGTTTTATTTTAAAGTGATTATTTTGAAGCATGCAATTTGTTTAAAAAAATTTATTAAATAAAAAACATTTAAAATAGGAAGCAGCATTATTATTAATAAATAAAAGTTTAATTTAATATCTGATTCAATAATTTATTTTCATTTTTACAATTCCAACTTTACAGGTTTAATTATTCGATGTTTTTTTTTTATTTTTATGTAATTATTTTGCTAATTTTTAACTATCACTTCAACTTCAACTAATTCCTGATTGAAAAATTGAAATTACTTATCATTTATTAAAACAAAGTATTTTATTGAAAAAATACTTTGGCTGCAAATAATTTTTATAATACTATAAATGCGTAATGTTTTTCAATTAAAACTCGCGCCTTATACTTTCACCACTGTTTCCCGCATATAAGCGACATCTTATGTTTGCCAATTATTTGTTTACATGGAGTTAGGTATCCTTGTGTAGTATCTATGCACATGTAGAAAGTGGCGCCCCTTACTCCTAAAAGTGATGTTCACATATTGGTCGACTTCTTTATTATGTATCTCAATCGCTGCCTCTTAAGACAACATATCTCATTGTGATTCATTAATGTTGTGTTCTATTTTATCGTTTCCGATATGAACTCACCTTTAATGAACATTTTTTGTTAGTAATAAAAATGATTCAAATTTTCCTCTGCGCCTGGAATAAAGGTTTTATAATTTTACAAAACATTTATCTAAAACATAAACCTCGTTACGTTTAAATATGTAGTGAGTGACCTCTGAAGTGAAAATATTACTAACTATAAACTATAATAATGAAATAAACAATTTAACATTTATGTTTTTTTTAACTATACGATGAATTTTTAGGCACATTTATACATTTAATGGAGAATTCGTTTTTAATATTTTTATGACATTGGCAACATTATTTTCATTAGCAATGCTAAATTTTCAATATTAAAATAAGGTTTTATTCATTTATTATTTAAATCTTATAAAAAGCTATTAATATAACTGCAATCCGACAAAATTTATATTAATTTGTTAATTAAAATTTAAAAGCATAAGTTGCAATATATTTTTTATTAATTTAAAAAATAATATATGCTTAAAGATTTTGATTTTAATATAAACGCATACGATTCTTAACAGCAGTAATAATATTTAAATTTTTATTTTATTTAAAAATTAAATTTTACTAATAATCCGATTGGAATTGTTCAAAAATTGAGTTCGCTAAAAATTAATGCATTTTGCTTGCATATTGTTGTTTATAATACTTAGAAGGGAAAAAATGACTTGTCAGCATTTTTTCATCAATATATTACGGCCGCCATATTGAAAAAAGCAACAAAAATTAGTTTTCTCAAAAAATTTTTTCATTGCATTCCTTCCATAGTGAAAAATTGTACAAGAAATTAATATTCGACATCTTTAGAAAAGCATTTAGTTTTTATTTTCCGAATACTAAAGAATGAAAATGGATCTGAATAAAATCCGTTTTGCTAAGATATTAAGATGGTGCTTAGAGAAGGAACTTAATTATATACTAGTATCCACAAACTCTAAATTTATTTTGAAAATTCTAAACTATAAATTACTTACAAACATTTTTGAAAAAAAATTGAATGAATTTAACACATTCTGTTTTTTGAAATATGCATTGACAAAAAGTTATTTAAAAGGAACAACTTTACAGTTCATAGTTTTCTTTTACCTTTTACCGTTTTTAAAATAAGATTTAGAGCCAGGGATAAGGGTGTCTATCCTACTAGGCTAAGTATTAACTAATTTGAAACCGTAATTTAGCTCAACAATAGGTACAGTCAACGACAAAAGTCGAGCTAAAATTTAAAAATTTTATAATTGATTTGTGCCTTATTTATTCGGTTTACGAAAAAATGCTTCGGATAAAAGTTGTTCATTATAACTATACTAACAACTTTTAATCGAAACGTATTTCCGAAATTCGAATAAATATAAGCACAAATCAATTAAAAAAATTTTACCTCGACTTTTGGCGTTGTATGTACATCTGTACGAAAAATTTGAATGCGATATGTTCCTTCATTTTAGAAATAAACACTTGAAAAATTTTTATTCTGAATCTCATTTCCATAATTCTTTCTTTAGAAGTCGAAAAATGTTATATTGTATGATGATCGATGGCGTGTTATACATTTTTGTACAATAATTTGTGTATTTTTCACATTTCTTCCCAGAATGTAAAAGAAATTGTTCAGGAGAAATGCTTATTCCCTAATGTTTTTGCCACATTTCCAATAAGAAGGCTACAATTGGTTGATGATGTTTGTTCTCTTCCTAGTATTATAAACAATAATTTGCGAAAAATACAATTCCGCATGGATTATAAGGGATTGCCGGAATATTTGTTTTTTTAAGGTTAGTTGTGTTGGTTAGCATTTTAAAAGATTCATATTTTGTTAAATATTTTTTCTTGTTTTAAAATAATGGACGTTTTTTTTACCATCATAAGAAGGGGATATTTCAAAATGATTTTATTTGTAGATATTCAAAAGAGTTGACGATAATTTGTTCATTTTAAGCATTTTACACGCGATACCTTTTCGTAATTAAAAAACATAATACAATAGTTTGGTTTTGCTAAGTTTTTGAAAAACTATTGTGATTTACTTGAACATGGAAAAGGCATATCATGTAACGGGCTTACTTCTACTGATTGGCCATTCCATGGAAGACAGTTCACAATTTAAATTTACCATCCTATTCTGTATTATCAAATATTATATCTCTTCCTCTGCTTATCACTTTGTAAATCTATGAATTCAACAAGGTAAAGGAACAAAGAGCTCAGAAATAATTATTAAGAAATTCTATTGTAAATACAAATATATAATAACTTATGTAAATATTGCTTGAAAAACTGAAATACAAGCTAAGCTTTTATTAATAGGTAACTCACATAATAAAATATATAATTAAATAGTTAATTTAAAAGTTTGGGGCGTTTTATGTTGAAATTAAATCATCATATAGTCTTCTCTAAAGCTTTCATTTAAATTATTTTTATATATTACACATTTAGTAACGCTTCTACTAGATTTTTATTTCTGGGAATATTATCGAATCATCATGAGAGTTTATCCAGATGGAATCACATTCTATTGTCAGCAGAATTGTATAGATTTTGCAAAATTCCAGCTTGATAGAGTACTAGGAAGAGAGTTAAAATTTCAGTACAAATTTACCATGGAATGATCCTGATGTAATAAATTCAAATTACTTACCACAACATTGTAATATTTAAATAGAAAGAAATTATTGATCCCAATTTATGATTATTTTTTAAACCTGTGTTCAGTTTATGAATATAAAATAATTGAATATCTCAAATGATTAACTGTCAATAAAATCAATTTGAGAATTAACAATTAACAAATAGAAAACACTTAATAACATTTAGTAGCTAATTCTGTGTTTATTTTTGTTGTATTTAAAAAATAAATTTTTCTATATTGTAATTTCTTTAAAAAAAAATTATTATTTAATTTTTTAACATTACATTTAATATATCACCATACATTCATATAAAACGCTTTAATAATCTATTAATTTAATTAAAGCTATATTGAGCATGCGTATGTGTATACCATTTAGCCACAGAATCGCATTATTTAAACAAAAATTTTAAAAGCTAATAAAATGCATATTAACTTACATACATGGAAACGTAATAGTTGTCTTTATTTTCTGATTTTAGAGAAATATAAGAATTTATTTTTATGACCTTTTCTGTAAAATGCGTAAGTGGACAGATTTATTGATGAAGAACCTAAGACATACTTAGTAATATTGTAATCTAAAAATCTATCAATGTGGGAATTTGACGACTTTCCGGCCGGATAGTGAACACTTTTAACATGTATGTAGAATATTCTCTACACCTGGTGGTAAATGTAAACACTATTCAGTAGCTGAAAGTGATATATTTACATTAGTCACTAGTTGAAAGTGGAATATTTACAATATTACGGTTTTATCGATAATTTTGAATCTTTTCATCGTTTTAGTGTAACAAAATTAAATTTACAATAAGTTTTATTTATTAACAATTAATAAAATCAGGGGTTTTAAAAAGTAAAAAAAAATTATTGCCTGTATTTGTTTAAAATAATTTGAGTTTATATAATCTGTCTTTATTTTAATGAAATAAATGTGTAGAAACTACTGTAAATATTTCACTTACTACTTCAAGAAAGATTAGCCAACCGGGCTTCCGTAATAGAAGTTCCGTTATACAAGCCTGGCTAATACTTGGAAAGTTTTTTCCCTCCGGTTGGTTAGTAGGTATGGTTTAAAAAAAGTTTAGACATACCTATGCAAAAATTGTCAAAGATAATTTGCTTGTTTATGAATTATGAAATATTTATACATTTATAGTTTGAGAATTGGGCCAGAGAGTCCACGCATCTCTTTTTAAATATAGAAGTTTTATAGCAAAATGATTATTATAGCGTTTTCAATTTTTCTTTTTTGGAAACTTTTTATTCTTAGAGCCATTTGTGAAGATTTTTTTTGAACAACATAACTTATGTTATATTTTTCCTTATAATAATATCATTTTGGTACAAAAATATTCATTTTGACAATAATATGTAGTTTATAAGTTTCCAAACGACAACAATTCATACAACATTCAAACAATTAACGATTAATGGAATGGTAAGTTTGATTTTATTTTTTTTTTCACATTTTGTGGTCAATATAATAATTTTTAAAACAGTCAAAAAATTTTTTTATTTATAAATTGTCCAAAAGAACACGATAGTCAGATTTTTTTATCAAACATTTGTAACAATTGAGATGCATTCGATAGTTAAGTACTCAGAAATATTAATTTATCGAATGTCCTACAATCGTATCCTTGGCGTTGTTGGAAATATTAATACGGGTGTTCATAAAACGTTCATAATTATATACCTTTCGGATGATTTGTTGTCCTGATAACTCAAGTTAAAAATTAAAGGCTCTAAAAGTTATTTCAAGTACGTGAATGGAAAAAATCGATCCATGTGTCCTCGCACTAAAACCGTAAGACATAGAAAAAATTTAGATAACAAAACTCTTTTTAAAAACAAATACCTCTTGTTTGAAACTATTTTTCTTAAAAGACGCTAGTTTCGTCAAAATTTCAGTTCAAATATCTTTATTTGTAGATTTTAGGACACGCGTATGTATACGTATATATACAGTATTTTTGTATATAAAACACAGCCAATGTTTTTATACATCTATGCGATTGTAGAAGTAAAATAAACACTACACGCACTGATAAAGACCTCAGTGCATTAAACTAGGACATTTAAATTATTAACTCAGTTGTTATATTTGTTTTTATGTAAAAATTTTGAAATATCTTGTAGTTGCAAATAATGGTCGTCCACAACATACACGCACAGGATAGGTTTTGGATCACCCGCGGATAAATGAAACTATTTTTGAGTACAAACTTTTATGAGATGTTACGAATGTTCGGGGCAAGAGACCTGATCACCGTGACCTCTTGTATTATCCTTTAACAATAATACATTAATGTTGAGTTTTTACTGTGATGTATTTAAAGCTGATTCTAAAATATTTATTAATCCATAAATTAATTTGGAGCAATAATTTACATTTTATTATAGTGAATTTTCATAATTTTTTCCATTTTTTGTGTGTAAATATTCGTTTTTTCATAGGCTATTATAAAATATAATGATTTTTATTTCTTAAATTCTCTTACTAGATATCGTAGTTGACTTTTTATTTTTTAGGCAGAACAATTTTTAATAGATTTAAATTTTTAAGTCCTAAAATTTGTCACTATTGATGTTTAATTGTTCTTTGTATTATTTACTTATTTAAAGCTTTTTTTGGTTTTAAATATACATATAGTTTTTATATATTTCCTAAAAATTTTTTACTGTCTAAACGATGTAAAAAAATCTGTAGCTGGATCTGATTCCGGCGTTTGATCCCATCGATCGAAATCATAATCTAAATCGAATGTATCTTCAAAAAATGAATCAATTTGCTTATATAAATGATTTTGTACATTTTCAAAATCGTGTTTAACATCTGGATATGTCTGAAATTAATTAATTTTAATGTTAAATGATTATTTTTTTAAGTACGGGTTTCATTCTACCAAAATAGGAATCCTTTGTTAGTAAATATTGGTGGTAAAAAAGCGATCAATCAATACAATGATTAATGAGAATAAATACTGGTGACTGCTGTGAATAATACTTTTTTTTTTATATCTAGACTTTACTCGGTAACGAATTGGCTAAGAGGAATGGAAGAGGTGTCGTTTTCTTTCATAGGGTGTGTCATTTGTTTAAATTGTAATTTTAATTTTTGATCGGTATGTGGCAGTGCAACTCTAAAATCAATTTCGGGTCTAATAATTATGATCTAGCGTAGCGTAGTTTAGACTGTTTAGAACTTCTTTGAAAATCCATCCATTCTTAATTTGAAATTACACAATGAAAATTTCATTTACTTAGTCGCGATTTTCAGCGTATGTGAACGTATGTGAGCAATGTGAGGAAATGAGCAAACAATACTTCACGTCTTTGTTTATTCTTTTGCCTTAGTCCCGAAAATTGTATGCGCATAAAACCACCATACGAAAAGGTTTATTGGAAAAAACAGACACAATTTCATAATTCCTATTTTAGTAGAATAATCCGTCTATTAAATAAAATTTACCAAATATGTAAAAAGTGCTTCATGTTTTACTAGAATTGATGCTAATGACATTGAATGTTGTGAATGTACTTCAGTGTCAGCTGTACCATGTGCTAAAAGTAATCGACGTGATATTAAATTTTGAGCACGTTGTGTTGTCACTAAATCAGCGTGTAGATAATCGGATGGTGATGAACCTAAATATCGTTCTGTAAAATATGTATCTAAAAACAAATGAATAATTAATATACTGCAATTGAATTACACATAGAGTTCATTATTATATATATTCGCCTAAGTACGACCTTCCCGTTTCCACCACATTCAAATAAATTGAAATGATCTGGGGCCCTAACAAATTTTGGTCATCTAGACGCACTTTAATTTGATGGCAATTCAATCCAATTATTTTAAGGTGATGGAAAAGAAGATGAAATACATCATCTTCATATGATCATTTAGACCTCATAAATGAACAATGTAAAATTTCCATCCAATTCGATAGAATATTTTTCAAGAAACGTGATGGGTAAAAATATTTACGAATATTTTATAAAAGGGTAAGTAAGTTTTAATTAGTGCTGTTCAGTGCTTATAGTTCGATAAAATACATCCAATAATAAAATAATTATGGCTTCTGCAGACCAGACTGACCAGAGCGACGTGCAATGGGCGTCAGTATTTTCAACCATGATTTAACGACTAACGTAACATAAGAATTTGATAGTTTTTCATATTTTACAATATCAGAAGTTCAATAAATACAGAATTAAATCATGGTATAATAAGAAATTTTGGAAATAAATTTATATTTAAATATAAAATTATAAAATATAATTTGAATATGAATAATAGGATTGAAGTATACGTAGGTTGAAGTACCCATATATTGCTATTACTTCATGTTAGAAAAGATACTCTCGATGATAATCAAAAGCCTAAACTTGGTTTACTTTTCTGCGATGTCGCTTTCTGCAGAAGCCATTCTGCCACCATATGAAAAGGTAATAAGTACACGCACTCAAATCGTTGGAAAATAATGGTGTTAGTTTTGCTTATAAATATCACCACCATAAATATTGTATAAACTCGGCCTGTCGCACTACCGTGCTCTAGATTTAATAGACCCCTAGCAAGCAATTAGTGAAAGTCAAAAATTTTTTTGTAATAAATGTGCTCCTAAGATGTTTCATAGAAATTATATTCGTATGGAATTTAATGTACGGATTTTGCTACAAACGCTTTTCATTCTATTTATGTAAAGTGAAGTAAAACATACCATGTAATCTCCAATTTGTAATTGGTGACAACGCAACAGTACAATTGACAACTTTATTTTGATCAGTTGCTAATAATGTTAATGCTGCAAATGAACCATAGCTTGTTACACCCACAATACATACACGTATTGGACTAATAACTTTAATTGAATTTCGTAAATATGTTAACACTGACAATTGATCTTGAACTTCAACACTGCCTAATCTATGATGTATTTCCGTTCTCATACGTTCACCTTGAAATCCGGAACCACGGCCGTCAACTTGCGCAACGATATAACTTTTATTTGCTGCTAAATACCATGGCCAACCACTTGACCATTTCTCGGATACTGTTTGCGATCCGGGTTCAGCATCACTAAAAGCACAATTACAATTAGCGTGATATAAACTGAAAATTTGGTATATTGTATCCAGTTATGTTATAGATACATATGTTTCAGCATCTTTGCAACAGGGACTTATCTCTGAGAAGTAAGTACTTGCCACAGCAACGGAGCTATATTTTACGTGATATCCAAATTCTCCACAAGTACCATCGTCTTTTTTTTTATATAAATGACCTACTGCTATATCCCCGGAGAAGAATAATATAGTTTTACGCATATTTTTATTCATTTATTTTTTGGTGCAATTGGAATGTCTAGAGATTTTACTAGGAGATCTCTCTCTCGAATTAAGTTGGTCTCACAGGTTAATAAAGTGTTTACGCAAATATTTTGCAAAGCTCGGAAATCCAAAAAAGTATATTTTAACAATTATATTGTCAATAAAATTTATTGGAGTAAGGTGTTTTTTTTTTAAAGTCTTTTAGATTTATTCTTTACATTAAAATTTATCTGGAAAATATTCTTTCTCCTCTCTAAGAACATACAAATGTATTAGTATTTTATCCAGCCTGTTGACTAACATACATTTTCGAATTTAAGTTAGATGTCACCTTATGCTTTGTCTAATATAGTGCCCTTAACTTTAAATTACTTTTTTAGCTTTTCATGGTACCGAAGGCTTTTTTTTTGTATATTTATATTAACATTGATTAGTGCAGTGTAGGTTTTTTAAAATTTTGGATTCTTATAGATTGTATCAGTTGGATTAAAGAGCAAGAAATGCTTTGATGCACGTCTTTCCGCAATGTCATTTACAATGCACTTTTTACGAAAAGACAGTTATATGTTCTGATTTTATCCACATTTAACTGCTCCCCACATGATTTTGTATACTGGTATTTTATTTTAGGTAGATAAGAACTTTGCTGAAGGTATTCATCACTGAATCAATTTAATTTAACTTACATTAATAGAATTAATGGGAACATTAAATCTTCATCCTCTCGTAATCCAGGTGGTAACAATAAACGTATTTGTGCTTGATAACCATCTTCAATTTCAGCCTCAAATGTACGAATTTGTGGTTGTGCTAAATGTTTTAATTTTGATCGTATTACTGAACCAGAATCTAATATTTTTAATTTAACTCCTGTTAATGTCTCATATAATACTACAAATGGTGGTGAAGGGCCTAAACATTCTTGTATATAAAATCTAAAATCTGGACTCAAAATTATATTATTATATAAACATAATGATGTCTCATTATTTTCTAAGCTATTTTTTTCATCGGTATAATCGGCGGTAGCATGTGTTGGCATTGATGTACTATTAAAATTATTATTACTATTTAATGTTGTGTATAAATTTAATGTATTTTCAATGGAAAGATTCTCATCGGGACAAGTTAAACATTGCCATGGTAATGCTGATGTATTCGAATACCCAATTCGATATAAATGTCGTTCAGCTGGTTTTAATTCTGGTGTTGCTATTGCATATCTGAAACAAACATATAATCAAAGTGATGATGATTCAATCAGACGGTTTAAACATTGATTTGAGAGATTTTTCGTGGAGTTTTTAAAAATAAAATGTAGAACTCATAAAACTTATATAAATTTAAGAGAAAAGAATTTAAATTTAAAGAATTTAAATTTTTATCAAAATTTTTTTCGATTAAACTGAGCGACAGACATCTACATATACAGTTACGAGAGAGAGCATTTGATGTCAAAGAATGTCATCAATCTTCAGACATATTATTTAAATGTCAAATTAAGTAAACTCTCGTCACTTCCGTCGGTATAATATAACCGAAATGCAATATAAATAGACGCTGTTTATATTGTTTTTACAAAAAAACAATCTATAAATAATAGTACTATTTATAATAGTAAATAAAAAATAAATAAATAATACATCGAACTCAAAGATAGTAAAAGCTCCTATGCATTTCACGACCATAAAATCTCTGGTAGCTCAGCGGCGGGGCATTGGTCTAGAATGCCAGAGGTCGAAGGCTCGATTCCCAACGTAGATGTGTATAATTTTTCATATCAAGCATTTGATGTCAAAAAGTATTTGTTATTGTCGGCGGACTGTGAAGCTTGAGTTTACTATAGTATGTTCAAATGGCGTGTCTGTAATTCGTTAGTTTATAATACTGTATTCTACAATTTTTGATTTGACTGTCACGAGGGAACTACCTTAATGAATGATTTTCTATACAGGCAATGAATGAAATACTAATATATTGAATTGTATACTTGAATACTCACATAATATGATTATTCTCATCCCATCCTAATATGTCGGTAACTTCGAAGCGGCCATGTGTCAATGGTGTGACTTGATGTTGTACTACATCGATATGACATAAATGTAAATAATTACCATATTCACCATCACGTACCGGTAATAAATGTAACGAATCACCATGCTGATTATATATTGGTCCATGCCAATCATTTGATGTATGCACCCATGCACCATTCTCAGGCCGTTCAATATGTACAATTGAACAATTAAATTGTGGTGCTTTACATATACCTAATATTGATTGATTTTGTGCACGATTTAACCACATTACAGCTAAATTACGTTCAGCAAACCATTTTATTGATGTTATATAATTATACGTAAATATTATTTCTTCTTGTGTCATAATTTGTTGATTTAACGAATTCATGGATGCTGGTGGTCGTACTGGTTGTGGGAATAAATATTTTGGACGATTTAAATTTACTACCCATATTGTTATATTGGGATTTGATGTACCAACCTGCAAAGTATAACATTAAGTAAGTATGCTTCTTCATATATGTTGTTGTAAATTGTAGTCAATGAGAATAATATAATTAGTCAATCAGATTAATGACGAGAAAAGTCATATCATTAGGTATATAGATGATCCATAAGATGAATTAATGTTCAACACACTTATTGTTCCTATTATCACCTTTATTAATCCAGGCATTAACTATATGATTACAGACGATCAATAAGAAGAATTAATGGTCGAAACATCTATCGTTCACCCCCCAGACCCCCATGGAGCCCTTGGAGTTCCCTTTTTTATACTTACGTTGAAAAAAAATTTTTTGCATCAGCTTTTTCCAAATAATTTGAAAACGAAACATAATTAGGGTGAACGTAAAGAGTGCTTAATTTCCTCATTGCGAAGCTCTAAAACTTTTGTTTTCGATAGGAATCCCCGTTCAAAAGTTAATCCTCTTTTTGATTTTTAACCTGGATCCGCCCATGAATTTTTGACAATTTTTTCCGATTGTTTTTTGGGCCTTCCGCATCAAATGGAGAACACCGCAGTCTGATCGGACCACGGGAAGAGCCTCATAATTAGCATTGGAAGTGAGTGAGTGAGTCAGTCAGTTCGCGAACTGGAGAGTATAGTATATGGATTGCAGTACTTTAGCAATAATAAGAAAATCAACAAAATCAAGAATAACTTTGTATGATTATACAAATAGAAGTAGTAAATTTGTTGGACCAAGTTTTTACGAGGTGAGTGAATTATTTTTTATTTGAAAAGCACGGATCGGTATGTTTGTTGGATTTTATAATGGGGCATAAGCTTCTTTCTAAAATCAAAATAGTTAAGCTGTCCTGTATTGAGTGTATCCTGTATACAATTTTGCTTAATAAGGGTGATATAGTAAATAGTTTAGACAAAATGCTTGATAAACATAAAGCGTGCAGATGAATGACGCCATACTTATTTGTCAATTATTTAAGCACCCAACCAATTAGTAGTCTCTTCAATTTGTAATAAGTACTTATCGCTTAGTTTTCAAGTAAGCCATTGACATAATAATGATTCTAAATTAGTTCGTTTAATTAAAATTGTTGTTCTTTGAAATTGATAATTTATGCTAGTAATTAAAATCGAATATTATAAATATCTATTGAGATTAGTTCATAGTTTTGTTGGAGCACTCATTCAGAATGTTGTTACAGTATGTATTTTAAACAATAAACAAATGAAGAAACTAACTAATCAACAAATAACGATACACAATAATCATATTGAATCGGATAATGTTCTATTTTTATATAGGATGTTACAAGACCAGGGCACGTACTTTATTTAAATGGTGGAGGGTGTACCCATTAAAATAAGAAGAAAAAATCGTAAGGGGCCGTTCATAAAATGCGTGGTCCACAAAGAAGGTGTTGGAGTGCAATGAAAAGTTACGCTGGTTCCTATGGAGGTGAGGAGTTGTCTCAGTCTTAATAACGTAGTTTTTGACCATGTTAAAAAATACATTTAATTTCAAATAACGCGGGCAATAATTCGAAACTGAGCGAACAATCCGCAGGCATGGCCCAAAAAGTCCACTCACGCCTTATAACGCAATTTTCAATGAACGTACTTTGTTTCATTTATAGTGCAGAATTTTTTTATTTGCATGCAGAATTTAATTTAAAAAAATTATCAAAAAACTACGTTCCATTCTATGGGGGAGGTGTGGACGTTCGAAGCAAAAACTACGGTTGTCTACATGAGGGGGAGGGGGTTAAAATGTGGCTAAAATAGGACCACATAGTTAATGAGCGTTCTCTAACGTAGAAACTTTGTAAGATAATTTTCTCAGAGCGAGGCATTATAATGAATAAATAAAAAACCAAGTTTCCAAGAAGTAGTAGAATTTAGTTTCTGCAACTTTATTTATGATAAACTTTCCTGTTTATAAATATTCAGAGAGATACTTAAAATTTTGTGTTTTCCCTTTCCTCTGAGCTCAACATTCCTGTTAATAAATTTTGTCCATGGACGAACTTAGACTCAAATATCAGAAGCATGTCGCACACCAAAATTTATTCTGGTCGGAACAAAATTGTGGTCTATATAATACGTACATATATTATAAAACACTGATCCAACCCAGTGCCGTAACTGGCCTTTTATGCGCCCGGTATGAGTTTCTATAACTGCGCCCTTGAAAAATTTTCTAATCTTACCCGGTTCTGACAATAAAATGGATTATGTTTATAAAAATAAATCTATCATTTAAAAACTACAATTTTGTATACTTAATTATGAGTAGAGTTTTGAATAAGGAAGTATATTTAAATTGCGTTTATGAATTAGATGAAAAAACGTTTATTCGAAAATATTTGCCAAAACTTACAATTATACAATACATAAATGACACCAAATACTGATTAGTACAGACAGATAGTAGAGATTCTAGGAAAACCGTAAACTTACTGAAAGATTTACTTTACGCGCTTTCTTCATTGCGAAGTCCTTGATTACACTTTCATACGACAAGACTAGACTAGCAGTCTGAACGCCAGTTGCAACTCGTAATGTAATTTTTAATGTTATTTACTTCTATTACTTGTAAGAAGAAAACTCGACCTTGCGCACTACCGTGCTCTAGACTCAATAAGTTAAACTACAAATTTATCTATAAACTAACAAAAAGTGTGATTTATACACTTTATGTGTTGGATCACTGATTTTCGAGTGATTGATCAGTGCCGTAACTAGGGCGGTGCCAGCAGTACCCAGGCACAGGTCGCAGACCCTTATATTATCATATTATTTGTGATCCTGGTTTGGTCATTTCTGCATTCGTGACGCAGGTCAATAAGTTAAACTACAAAACTATCTATAAACTAACAAAAAGTGTGATTTATACACTTTATGTGTTGGATCACTGATTTTCGAGTGATTGATCAGTGCCGTAACTAGGGCGGTGCCAGCGGTACCCAGGCACAGGGTACTGGTTTAGTCATTTCTGCGCCCCTCCAGGGTCTGCGACCTGTGCCTGGGTACCGCTGGCACCGCCCTAGTTGCGGCACTGATCAATCACTCGAAAATCAGTGATCCAACGCATAAAGTGTATAAATCACACTTTTTGTTAGTTTATAGATAGTTTTGTAGTTTAACTTATTGACCTGCGTCACGTTTTAATATAAACAGCGGTTAGCAGTGACGAGTAAGTGCATTAAATTCGATGTAACTGATCGATCGATTTTCGATGATTGAGGGTATACTATACATGAAGAAGTGAATTTTTGACTATTCAATTTTATCGAAATTAAATCATTTTAACACACTCTGTAAATTATTAAATTGGTCAATGCAAATTGATATTGTGAAATTTGAACAGTAAATTAAATCGTGTGTGATGAAACGATTCACTAAAATAACTCACGTAAGTTTATAGATAAAGTTTTGTGATATTCAATTTGTAGTGGAAATATTTGCATTTAAACACAGGCATAGATTTTCTATTCATTATTATAGTCGATGGATTATTGAAAACGATGCTACACGAGTATATGTAACAGGGTTGTCAGCTTGCCTGGGGTTATAACCCGCCTTCCTTTCGCGAGAATCACCTTCAAGGCTTTATTTTTCGATCAATCGGTTTAAAATAGATAAATTTAAGATTGAAAGGTTACTAGAAAAATAGTTCTTCATGAAAAAAAATTGTTTGAAAAAAAGTTTGTTTTTGAAAAAATTGTTTCCGGGGATTCTTTCGCGGAATTTTTATTGACCTGAATGTAGGCGACAATTATTTAATATCCACGGACAAAATTTATGTACAAAAGTTGAGTGTGAGTTGAAATTTTAATCTGGTTGTGAATTTTGAATTGCTAAACTGTTAAATTATTTTAAAATGAACCAGCTAAGAATTTAATTAGCATTTCGACTGTGCTCACCTTCTCTACCATGTTCATCTCAATGCATGTCGCATGGTGACTAGTGTGGGGGCGCGCTGGGAATGCTCCAACGCTCATTCCCAGTATGTTCACACTAGAGGCATGACTGTGCCAATCATATTAATGTGCTTGTAGCAGTGGGCGAAAGGTCAAGGTCAAACGTACTAATTAAAACCAATAATCTAACTAATAAAATTTCAAAATATAAATTTTTATATAAATAAAATTGAATAATGAAATAATTGAGTAGTGAAAAACTTTCGTTAAATGTTCGATTAGTTTTTTTACGGAATAACCTTGACAGTGCATTTTCTAAATGAACATGAATTGCGTGCAGGAAATAACATAATGATAGTGTAAGTATTAAATCAACCATAGATCTTATACAACTAGATAAACTGCATATGAAATAAATTAGTGGAATGGTCAAAACTATAGGAGAGAAATGTGTATATTGCTCATAGAGATAAAAAAGATCATTACTATCTCTCTTTAATCTATTTTTTAATCATTAGAGCTGTAAGCTTCCTAAGGCTAGCGATTACACTGTACCAATGTTTTGTTTTAAAGAGTTATCTACCTTGCATTGTAACTTGGAACTAACCTTGCAACTACCCCATGAGAAATACAGGCGTAAATTGGCCTCAGTTCAGAGGAGAGTAGTTTTACGGGTTACCTGTGCATACCGCACCGTGTCTGAGGCTGTGGTGCTGGTGCTAACAAAGGCCCCGCCTATCCACCTCATGGCAATCGAATTTAAACGGCTGCACCAACTTAGAAAATTGAGTGATCTCACAAATGACGCCAAGACGCTAGAGCAGGAGAAAACACTCGACAACTGGCAGCTAAGATGGCAAGCCTCACTCACAGGACGATGTACAGCTAAACTAATACCTGATTTAGCGACATGGATAGAATTTCAACACGCGGAAACAAACTTCTATATGGCGCAATTCTTTACCGGCCACGGGCTCTTCAACGCGTATCTGTATCGTATGGGGCTTGTCGAAAACCCAACCTGCTCATACTATCTAGACGAATCGGACGATGCGGAACACGTTTTTTCAATGCCACAGATGGTCGACTGAGAGGAAAAAGGCCTGGGACGCACTTGGGGACGCTCCCAACCCAAGCAGCGTCTTTAACTTGATGGCGGAGAAATTGGACTGCATTGATGAGCTACACTGAAAGTGTGTTAGCAGCAAATAAAGCTGATGCGATGATGACCGCGACGAGATCGAGCACTTAAATGGGCAGCTAGGGCCAGGCTGAAGTAATGCGCAAGTAGTTTTCGGTCTGGTCCCTTGGAGACATCAAGAGAGACAGTTATCTAATTAGGGACGAGTAACATACCTCCGCAAAGTAATTACGATTAGCTAATTCATTCTAATGATGATTATTTTTTGGTCGAAATACGTATTATAATAAACAAACCGTAATCTAAAAACTGGAGTAAAATTTGGAATTATTATTTCGAACACCTAAAGCTCCCTTTATTATCCTTGATAATCTTCATATTGGATACAGTGTTTTTGTTGTGGTCATGATAGTACAGTCAATAGAGAAACCCGTTACTCTTGTCCGCATTGCACTAAATTACAGGAGTTAAAAAAAATTAGGTTCAGTATCACGTAGTGAATATAAATGAACAAAATCCTTACAAATTTTGAGCTCGGAAGTGCCGCCATCTTGAGAAGAACTGTATCGGCCTATATCTCCATTACCGTGCACTTTAGGCAAAAAATGGTAATAACCTTTCTTGAAGATAATTGAATTTCCAATTTTTTTTGTATCACTTACCGTTTACGACTTATACGACTTATACGACTATTACTATTTATTCATTGACTTGTGGAACGATATCTCTTTTTCAGCATTATAGTATGCATACCTCGTTTTTGTTAACCTTGCACCTGGTAGTGCAACATTAAACGGCGTTATAAGTTTAAAAATATTAATTTTAGACAAAAAAGTTTTGAATAAAAGTTGTAGGTAATTTGTAGATTTAAAAGTTAAGTTATTAGCATTTTATTGTTTAAACAACTATTAGAAGAGATATCGTTCAAAAAGTCAATAAATAAATAGTAATAGTCGTATAAGTCGTAAACGGTAAGTGATAAAAAAAAGAAGGAAATCTAATTATCTACAAGAAAGGTTATTACCATTTTTGGCCTTAAGTCCACGGTAATGGAGATAGTGGCTTATATCTACAGTTTTATACCGTTTTCTCAAAATGGCGGCACTTCTGGGGCCGAAATTTGTAAGGATTTTGTTCATTTACATTCAGTACGTGGTACTGAGCCTAATTTAAAAAAAAATAACTCCTGTAATTTAGTGCAGCGCATTATTCTCTATTGATTGTACTATGAATCCGATATGTTAAGCCCATTACACAATGAAAAAAATAAGGTATAAGAATAAGATATAAGAAATAAGATATAAGGAATAGTGGAATCCAGCAGATGGCAGAACCGTTGATCAATTCACAATTCAAAAATAAGGAATAAGAAATAAGATATAGCAACAGAATTTCCGTCGCGTTGGATATCTATTCCTTATTTCTTATTCCCAGACAATCACAATATTATGCGCACAGGATGTTATGAGCAGTCGACTCTCCGACTTATGCTTTTGACATTTGTGCACACACCAGCAGCTGGCATTCAACCGCTGTGATTGGTTGAATATTATATCTTATCGCCCATTGTGTTTTGGTCGCTGTGCTATATCTTATTCTTATATCTTATACCTTATTCCTTATTTTTTTCATTGTGTAATGGGCTTTATTGTTGCCATAAACGTTTGGTGCTTCGGTTATGTATGTTACGCATATGTGACATAATCTTTTGTAAAGAAAAGGTTTTATAAAGACATCTTTTTATCATTTGGTTTTGGCCAGAGACCAGACGTAGTAAGTATGACTAATCTAGGATTATAAAATCTATGTAATAAATAAAGAATTTGTATGCATAATCGTTTGTTATCTATCACTCACCTTTGGATATTTAACTTCACGTATTTCTGGATATTTTAAATCATTAAAATCATTGGTGCCATAGCCCCCATACCATGGATATTTATATGTTCCAACCTCAGTGTTGTTTGTTTGTAGATAAACTAAATATTGACTATCTGGTGAGAACCATACGGCTGCACCTTTATTCATATTCATTATTTCATGTTCATATAACCAATCTGATATACCATTTTGTATAATTGGAGCATTACCTTGTCGATTCTATAATAATAAACAGCTACATTATCAAAATGAATAATCAACATTCTAATAATAGATAATAAATATTGTGAAAATTAAAATGTTTTTGTATAATAATATTTTAATGCTTATTTTGGATTCTGTTACCAAATGAAGTTCAAGTAAATAATTGGTTTCTAGCTGTTCGCCTTTAACTTTTAATTGAAATATTGAAGTTAAAGATTCTGATTAAAATATAATCGAAATAATTTTGAATCGAAAGTTAAAAGGAGGGGATTACATTACAATGTAATGTATTTTGTATTCTTTGTGGTTTATATCTAGAACAGTTTCATATACAGACTGTGTTGGACAGCTTTTCCTATAGGAAATCAATGTTAAATATTATTTATTACTAGCTGTCCGTCTGGTACTGTATGAAGTCAGTCAGTACATATGTGATGAAAGTACACTTTAGTATGTGCATTGTGCATCACAAAATCCCCACTCTTTAATGACAAACAAACAACCATACGCATACATTATAGCTGTGAGATAACTGACTGACTTTATTTATATGTGTACTGACTGACTTCACACAGTATCAGACGGACAGCTAGTAATAAATAATATTTAACATTGATTTACTATAGGAAAAGCTGTCCAACACAGTCTGTATAGCGCATTAAATTTACAAATATTGTAACTGAAACTGTTGACAATAATAATAATAATTAGCAAGAGGGGTACCGCAAATGGGTCCCTAGCACCTAGACCAAGGGGTCCTCTGTCCCTTCCTTGAGAACAACCTGTCACCTGAAGGCAAGACGTCTCCGGGTGCTATTTTAAGTAGATGGAGCTATAGGATTCTGTTGAGGCCAGACGCTCCTCTGAAGATTGATGGATCTAGGATTTCAGATCTAAACATTCAATGCCTGACTCCCTGCAGGTTTCTACAGGTGCAATTGACATGTATGGAGTTTTCGTCATCCTCCATACAGAGATCCTCAGGTTATGAAGGTGGTAGTTCAATTGATAGTGTCCTGTCAAGAGCCCCACCACCTTTCTCAACTGTATTCTATTGAGTTTCAACCGAGCACAGTCGAATGGCCCAGCTATGGTTATGCACAGCTTGGCCTGTCGCATGCCCTGCGCAAAGTCCCAGTAATCGAGATGAGCTTGCCGTAGCCACTTCTTGATTCGGTGAATTACGGAGCATCTTGCTATGGGAATGGCAGGCTCACGTGAAAGGGGCGTTTGAGATAACCCCTTTCATGCCAACGAGTCCGCTGCTTCGTTCCCTGTTGACAATGTATTTTTGATTTCACCAAAATATTTTTTATTTCAAATAATATATAAAAACAATTGTAAAAAAAAAATTTTTTTACAAATATAGTTGTTAAAATCGGTTTTGTTTCTTTACTGCTACTAATTCGACTAATAATTACTAAAAATATTTAGTTTAATTATAATTAAATGATACCTACAATAATTGAAAAACAATGGTAGGATATTTAATTTAAAATGGCTTTATAACGATATCATAATATGTTGAATAATTAATTAAAACAATAATTGTGTGTGGTAATATCTATGGTTTTTGTACAAATTATTATTTAATAGATTTGTGTTTTTAGGGTTCTATGGAAAAAAAACAAAATTCTTCTAATCTTTCCATGTTCGATAGTAAATTTCATCGATAGAAAGCAATTCACGTTTGTTTTTGGCCTTTAACTATTTAAAAATTTGTATTCAATCCGAGCTGCTCATTTCTAGTGGCTTTTTGGTTGTTAATTACTTCAAATGTATTCAACTCGAGTTATGTTAATTTGGACAGGTTTTTGAGTTTTCTGTACCTAATGTGCATTTTGTGTTCGATTTCTTCCGTCTTGTTAGCTTGGCATGCCTTGGTCAAGTTTTTTCGATTCTAATTACTTCTAATTTTGTATTCTATTCGAGTAGGTATAGCTTTGATTTGTGATCAATTATACTGGCTATCGTTTGTTGAGGATAAATTGTTATAGTGGTTCTTTGGTAAGCTACAGGCGATGAATTTTTCTAGATCCAATTTTATCGTACCTCTGCAATATTGAAATTTTAACTTTTTTTCTTTTTTAAATGAATTTGAATTTAAGTGTACACAAATTTTGTATTAAATTGATAATGCGAGGGTGTCAAAAGTTTTGTAACGCAAAGAATATGGACCTTCCTTTTTTTAAATATTTAAATAATAGAGTCAAAAATTCTGAAACATTTTAGATAGCAATATTTAGAAATATTGAAACTTCCATCCTTGTCATAAATATAGACATTCCTTTCGCGAAGTGAAACACCTACAGAACCCTACCATGTGGGTGTTTCACATGATTTAACTGGAGTTAATGTTTCAATAACAAAATAATATATCATAAGTAATTACGTATAATTAACATGCTAAAAAGTCCTGTCGCTACTTGTTGCATTTTAGCTTTGGTGAACGGTTTAAAATGCTATTTTACGGTTTTTCAATAAATACTTAAAAAGTAGAGGTCACACACATTGTATCGAAGTTTATCTAAAATAAAAAAAAAAAAAATGTACAAGCAGTTTTTTACTAAATGTTCCAAAAGGCTTAAAATTTGAGAAATTTTTTAGCAGTTGTCCAAAAATATGAAATATGAAAAATATTTTATCTCATTCGACTCACATATGGGCAAAACAAAAACTGCGTAAGAGCGCTCGAAAGCGCTTTGTAATCACTATAATTGATGTCCATTAAGCTAACAGAGCAACCTGAGCAGAACACAATTATAATTGTCTCATAATTAGACGCTAATTAAATGCTCTAATCAAAACTTAAATACTCTTTGTTGCACTGTGTAACCGCATGCTCTGTTAGCTTAACCAGCAGAGCATATTTAAAAAATCAGAGCATGAGGCTACACAGTGCAACAAAGAGCATTTAATTTTTAATTAGAGCATTTAATTACCATTTAATTTGCTTAATGATTTGATATATTAAATGCAATATAATTAATTGATTTTTTAAATATTGCTCTGCTAGCTTAATATTAAGCTAGCAGAAGCCTCTGATAATTTGAGGTCCAATACCCAAATTATCAGAGGCTTCGTATTTTAAGTAAAAGAGGTTTTGGGTTCTGAGGGGAAGGGAATCGAGGTTTAAGTTATCGAGGTTCTGCTGTATATCTATCAGCTTCCAAAATTGTAACAAAAAAAAATTGAAAATTAAAAAGTGAAAAATTAACTTACGACTTGTTCAGCATTACTGGTAATCCGACAGACTAACGCTTTACGCACGCGTGGCTTATAGTATACATCGTTTTGATGAATAAAAGCAACAGCTTTACCATCTGGACTCCATTCTGCATATTGTAGTAATGGTGCAGTTGGATCATCTTCTTTCGGTGATAATGGAAATTTTAATCTAAAAAATTTATGAGAATTTGTAATTGCATTTCAAATATGTTACCAGAGCAATAGTTGTATATTTTCAGGATGATGAAGAAAATTTAAGCAATATTCATTCTTAGAAATATCTTGTACAGAATTGACGATGTACTATTTTTGCTACAAGCTTTTTTAGTGATTTGTTCTTAACTATTCATATTACCCACGTCCTCCACTATTCGTTAAATAATCATGCAGTTTGGATAGTGTATAATATCAATGAGTTCCCTGGAATATTTTCGAAATTCATGATCAAGTCACTACTTAAGTAGGTTTTTATCGAATTTCATATGTATCAACATATAAACACAACTCAAGGTATGAACAGAAAATTGAATTCTGAGACGAAAAGTCCTTTACCGTTTTTTAATCGGACGTACAGGTAATTAGTTATTAATTAAAATAAGTAACCAATCAGAGAAAACTATCAACATTGATAGTTTTTTAGTAGTTTCCAGCAGGGATGTTGCGAATGTGAAATTTTTGATATCTGCATGATTAAAGAAAAAAGATGGTAATAATTTTTAATAATCTTTATACTATAACCAAATTTTTAGTATGAACAAATTTTAAATCGCAAAGGTTCATAGATTAATCCCGCGGCCCTTCCAAAACAGATTATTCAAGGCGAAACACTCAAACAATAATGTGTTGAAATAAATAAAAAAACATCCATATAATAACACATCTAAACACGTTGGGATTTATTTACAATCAGAAATGCAAACGAAAACACCCGCATCCGCAAAAGCTCAGTAAAAAGTATTGATTATTGCGGATGCGGATTCTAAAATTAATGTGGAAGTTGCGCTCTTGTGGATGCGTATCCAATTATCTGCAACAACCCTGGTTTGTAATTTTATTTTTAAAGAAATTTTCAAGCTAAAATTTATCCTGCATTAATCCTTCCTTCTTTCTTCGAAACTAATACGAGTTACTGCATTTTATCTCAGATTCTGGATGCGTCGTTGTCTACTTGTTTTTATGTTTAGCTGCCATATTTGAAATAATATTACAAGTGTATAAGTAATAAAATGATTAAGAAGAGAATGATCATTATCCTTAAATTTTCACATCGCCTGTGAATTATACTCCTGTGCCCTCTTAAACCATTACCTTGTAGCAACTTCATAAACGTAATATCTAGCCAAAGTTGTATATCTATATACATTCTCTATTTCAGCAATTAATAAAACATATTTGAGATCACTGGATACTTTAAAATCTACTGCATTTAATTGTCTCTGAAATAAAAATAATAATTTATTGTATTACGTGTAGAGTTTAAAGCGAAATACAGAATCTTAAAATAAAATGGTTTTTGGCTCAATTCGTTGTGTTGATACTGAAATGATTCCTAGTTTTATAGGGGCTAAAGCCTTCGTATTAGTTAAAATGATATACATTGGTTCCCGTTGGGATTATTTGATGTTGGGGTACATATATTTTACTTCCTCCTGGGAAAAAGATGCACAGCATCTGTTCGTGTAAATTTTTTGGGTTTACAAATTTTTGGGATGAGCCGTCCTAAAAATATTATTATTTATTTATTCGAACAAGAAAATTGTAATGGTTACTATTTGTAACAAATATTAGTTGTTTGTACTATGTATCAAACAATGTAAAACAAATATTTTTGTTTATAAGCAAAGCGAGTTGAAATTAAGGCAGCTGAATATTATGTAATCTTAATATAATTTCTCCAGTCACAAAGTGCGGTCGATTTATACATAAATATAGTACATTGCTGCTATGTACAGTGAATATGGGAAAAAGTGCAAATTCATTGTTCACACGCCATATTCATTATTAATTAATTAAATTATTTTAAATAAAAAAATTGCGTTATGTATTTCTCCAGCGGGGACTGGTCCTTCGAGTTTTACTAAGCCGATTATTACTCGTATTAGATATGGTAAGTGCGAAATATCTGGAAGTCAGCAAATATAGTTGAAAACCATTTTCGTTAAGGATTTTGTGGGGTTTCTATTTTATTTATCTATCGATTTTTTTTATATAAAATCAATTTTTATAAAACTTTTGGAAAATATTTGTAAAAGCCATCTAAAAGTTGCCTGCAAATAAGTATTCTATGAAAAAAATTGTAAATGTTCAGTATAGCATGGTTCATGAAATTGTTTAAAACAATTGAACACCAATAAGCTTTTAATAAATACTTTATACAATAATCTTGAAAATTAAAAAAAAATCCTTTTAGGAAAAAAAGGAAAAACTAACCCCTTACTTAACCCTTATTCGCAATTTTGATAAATTTCCCTAAAATCCATATCTTTTTATCTTTATTTGTGATTTTATTCAAAGTTTTCTCAGCGTTACAAGATGCTTTCACATTTCATCATAAAATCAAATTATTTTCAAACTGAAGTACCTGACCTATTAATAAATGCCAAGAATTTTATGGTTTATCTTTTTACGGATAATCTGTAAAAATGTCAATTCTTTCAAGATATCGTTTGGTATCGAGAAATAAACGTACGAAACGGCACTGGATCCCGTGGTGGTCAGGCTAATCTACGAACTACTTTAGTTATTAAAATTGAAATATTACTTACAAATGTAGAATTTGTCATTAAGACACGGGCAGTTAAATTTTCAGCATTAAATATGGAAATTCCACCAGTAATATCTCTATAAATAATTTCAGTATCTGAAACAAAACAAAAGACAATTATTAATAACAGGACCATAACTTTACCAAGCAAAAACCTTCCAGTTTTAATACTAAACAGAGTTCTAATACTTTTATCAATGTATATTTTTAACCCGACTTCAAAAAAGGAGGATGGTTCTCAATTCGTCTGTATTTTTTTATTTTTTATTTTTTATTTTTTATTTTTTATTTTTTATTTTTTATTTTTTATTTTTTATTTTTTATTTTTTATTTTTTATTTTTTATTTTTTATTTTTTATTTTTTATTTTTTATTTTTTATTTTTTATTTTTTATTTTTTATTTTTTATTTTTTATTTTTTATTTTTTATTTTTTATTTTTTATTTTTTATTTTTTATTTTTTATTTTTTATTTTTTATTTTTTATTTTTTATTTTTTATTTTTTATTTTTTATTTTTTATTATTTTTTAATGTTTGTTACCTCAGAACTCCGTCATTTATGAACCGATTTTGAATTTTTTTTTGTTTTAAAGGGTTTGATTTCCGATTGGTCCCATTGTCACCAAATCGCATTCTGATGAGGGGATCTTCGGGAAATCGAGGAAAATCCTCATTTTATATGTGATAACCGATTTATGCGAAATTTTGTTTTTTTTTAAAAGGGTATACTCGTTCATAATGGAAAAATAAGAAAATTTTTTTAAAAACCGACTTCAAAAAAATTTTTTTCAAAAAAAAAAACCGACCCCAAAAAAAAAAAATTTTTACAAAAAAAAAACAAAATGCTTGAAAAAAAAACTGAAAATCTGTTATAAAAAAATGCACTAAAAATTATATAAAAAAAACGGGTAAAAAAAAAAAATTCACTAAAAATTAGTTGGTCGTTTAGTAGGTCAACCCATATTTAGACAAATAAAATCAGTTATAGAACTTCAAAGTTACTAAAAAGCGAGAAATAAAACCTATTTTGACAAAATGGAAACCCGACTTCTAAAATCAAATATTCTATAACAAAAGATGCACTAAAAAGTAAAAAAATAATTGCATATTCTTGTGCCTAATTTTAGTTCACCAAAGCAAAAATTTTTAAATATATATGTACAATTATTGTTATTTTTGGAGGCGGTGTCCAAAAGTTATGTGAATTTCTCTATGCTGACACCGCCTCCAAAAATAACAATAATTGTACATATATATTTAAAAATTTTTGCTTTGGTGAACTAAAATTGGCACAAGAATATGCAATTATTTTTTTACTTTTTAGTGCATCTTTTGTTATAGAATATTTGATTTTAGAAGTCGGGTTTCCATTTTGTCAAAATAGGTTTTATATCTTATCATTTACTAATAAATACAGCAAATTTCTTAATAGATACTTACGAAAGCTTTTACTTCCAAACTGTATTAAATATCGGCATTTTATGATAAAATCCTTTTTAGAAAGATAACGGATGGACCTATATGTGTTTGTATGTATGTTTATGATAAACGTACTTACAAAAACATATTGGTCCGTTACTTTTCTAAAAAGGATTTGATCATAAAATATCGATAATAATCGGTTTATCTATACCTATAAAATTAAATGTCCTGACTGATTCATCATCGCCAAGCTAAAGCTATTGAAGTTAGAAACCTGAAATTTGGAATATATGTGCATTAGAAAGCGTGCACTATTTAGAAAATCGCCCCCAAAGGGGGTGAAATAGGCGATTTTTTTTTATTTCAAAGTTTTGACAGTTTGAAACGTCTAGTTTTTTATATCGTAAATAATTTCAAAATTGTTGATTCAGGTATTTCTATAGAAACTATAAACTATAATATGCTATAAATCGTTACATAACATGAAATAGACACGAAATTGGTAGTTCGGCTATTGGTAGAACTACCAATTTACCGATAAAATTTGTAAGGAATCGCTATATTCATAGGATGCGGTAGGTCGCTAGAGGCAAATTATTAACAAACTATATAATTTGGTGGAGGTTCTGGGAAGCCGGGAAAAATTAAATAACTCCAAAAGTGGTTTCCCTTTTTCAACGCCGGAGGAAAAGAATGGCTTTCCCCGTGGCTTTCCACGGGGAATCCAGCTGGTTAATTAATAAAATTCAATGACATCATTATGACTCATTACTTGATATCAATGACTCATTACTACCCGAATTTAATTTGCATACCAAATTTCAACTTTTTAGGACTACAAAAAGTTTTCCACATATAGTAATTTAAGGGCATTACTCTTTTTGAGGGGTTGGAGTAGGGAAATAACAGATTAATTATTTATACAGGAATTGTTTCTGGTGGATAGATAATTATTATAAAATGAAGAAATGCACATCGTAATTATTGGATTTTACGTAATTTATATTATTGATTTCGTAAACTATGTGCTAAACATCGTCACTCAATAATTATTTACGGATATGCGGTCATTCCTGTTCTTTAAACATGTTTGACATAAAACTACATTGTATTTTTCAAGAGCTATAAAAATGAATATTATATATATTGGATAAATTTTCCACAACACAACAAATTTATTTAGATACATTATTAACCCGACTTCAAAAAGGAGGACGATTCTCAATTCGTCTGTTTTTTTTTTTAATGTTTGTTACCTCAGAACTCCGTCATTTATAAACCGATTTTGAATTTTTTTTTGTTTTAAAGAGTTTGATTTCCGATTTGGTCCCATTGTCACCAAATCGCATTCTGATGAAGGGATCCCCTGGAAATCGAGGAAAACCTTCATTTTATATGTGATAACCGATTTCAGCGAAATTTTTTTTTTTTTGAAAGGATATACTCATTTATAATGGGAAAATAAGAAAATTTTTTAAAAAACCGACTTCAAAAAAATTTTTTACAAAAAAAAACCGACCGCAAAAAAAAAATTTTTACAAAAAAAAAACAAAATGCTTGTAAAAAAAATTGAAAATCTGTTATAAAAAAATGCACCCATGGGTAGACCCTAAATATGGGTCTACCCATATTTAGACAAATAAAATCAGTTATAGAACTTCAAAGTCACTAAAAAGCGAGAAATAAAACCTATTTTGACAAAATGGAAACCCGACTTCAAAAATCAAATATTCTAAAACAAAAAATGCACTAAAAAGTAAAAAAATAATTGCATATTCTTGTGTCAATTTTAGTTCACCTAAGCAAAAATTTTTAAATATATATGTACAATTATTGTTATTTTTGGAGGCGGTGTCACAATTTTATGTGAATTTCTAAATGCTGACACCGATTCCAAAAATACCAATAATTGAACATATATATTTAAAAATTTTTGCTTAGGTGAACTAAAATTGGCACAAGAATATGCAATTATTTTTTTACTTTTTAATGCATTTTGTGTTTTAGAATATTTGATTTTTGAAGTCGGGTTTCCATTTTGTCAAAATAGGTTTTATTTATTTATTTTCTAAATATATATCCATTCTCCATTATACTTTGTGTCCAAATAGAAGAGTAATAATAATATCCATCTGACGTTTTCAAACAAGAGTTAGTTACTACTTCTGCTATATATATAGTATGCTAATAGTAACAGCATAGAAGCAGTAAATTGTATCTTTTGTAATATTCTCGTACGTTTCGAAGGAAATAACCATATTATATAAGAGGTACTACAGTTAATGTGGAATAAAATGTTGGTGCAGAGATTGGTGAATTATATTCAATTAAGGTTGAATTCGAACGGAGTATATTTACGATTAGAGCCAGACTTAGGGTATTTGTCGACCTAATCTGTTCATTTTGCACAGCACCCCCCCCCCCCCCCCAAATGTAGTATGTTTACTTAAGGACGTTCAAAAGAAAGAACAAATGCAGAGAAGTTCATGTAAATTAAATATGTTATAAAAAAAGTCAATACAAATTCATTGGTATGCTTCAAAATGTTTGTTCAAATGCATTTCATCGTTTTTTTCGATATTGAAAATCATACTTTTAACATTGGGTCTTTTGGAGAAACTACAAATTTAATCTTTATAATCGAATAAAACATAGTTTAAAATGCAGACAAGTTTTTATAAAACTATGTAAATTGTTGTTAAATAATCAAGAATTTATTTAAGCCAAAGATGAAGGTATGTTCAAATGCATTTTGGAAAGTAATAATGAATTATATACGTAATTTTAACATTTTAGAGAAGCAAAACACAAGATTTTACTATTTTATTTAAAATGAAAGAAACTAGTTAAATCTAGTTTCGACGTATACATTAAATCTGCAACGCTGCGGGCATGGGTAGTCGTTTGATACTCCCCTTACGCGTTGCCCCCCAAAATGATTCTTTCGAACGTCTTTAACTTCCCTGTAAACTATATCCAATATGCGGGAATTTTACTGTAAATTAGTGCATTTTGAATTTAAAATAGGTGAAAAAAGTAAAATGTTATCAAATCAATTATGTAATGAGTGAATATTTAAATAAATTATTATTTTTTCTTAAGTACCTTCCGATTTAATCTTTTCTAAAAGACCCGTGAGAGAAATTTTGACCCATGTTAACTGATGTGTTTTTATTCACGAACTCTAAACTGTTTAAATTGATACCTTATAATTATTATGGTTACTTTGAACCACAACATTAATATACATTTGATCGTAAAATTTCCTGTTCTTTCAAAATTTAACTGTCCAAATCAGGAGTTTCAAAACACAATAACCAATGAAGGTTAACACAATGAAGATCAAAACACAATGAAGGTTATTTATCTTCAAATAACCTTCAAAGCTTAGACCAAGATAAAAATCAAAGTCACCATAGGATTCCCCCTTCCGAACAAATAACTTTTATCCGGATCAAAAACGTTTGCTTGCAGAAATATTCAGGTGCATTGTTTTAAATGAAGTACCCTGTATATCTACACTAACAATATTTTTCTTTCAATTTATTTATTTTTTCCCAAAAGTGAGTTAACAGTTCTAGTACGATCTGGTTTCATTATCGCTAGTGGAATGTAATGTGTGTTAAAAGTAATCCGTTTTACCGGTGTACTTGTGAAAGTATAATTTTGCTTCGGTATACCGGTATATAAGAAAATACATGTAAGTTCACATCGCTGTATAAGAACGCGCCTTGATTGTAAATCTCATCTATTTTTAACCCGACTTCAAAAAAGGAGGATGGTTCTCAATTCGTCTGTATTTTTTTTTTTTTTTTTTTTTTTTTATGTGTGTCACCTCAGAACTCCGACATTTATGAACCGATTTTGAATTTTTTTTTTGTTTTAAAGGGTTTGGTTTCCCATTGGTCCCATTGGCACCAAATCGCATTCTGATGAAGGGATCCCCGGAAAATCGAGGAAAATCCTCATTTTATATGTGATAACCGATTTCTGCAAAATTTTTTTTTTTTTTGAAAGGGTATACTCATTCATAATGGGAAAATAAGAAAATTTTTTTAAAAACCGACTTCAAAAAATTTTTTTACAAAAAAAAACCGACCCCAAAAAAAAAAATTTTTACAAAAAAAAAAACAAAATGCATGTAAATAAAATTGAAAATCTGTTATAAAAAAATGCTCTTAAAATTAAAAAAAAAAAAAAACGGGTAAAAAAAAAATGTTTATAAAAAAATTCACTAAAAATTAGTAAGTCGTTTAGTAGGTCTACCCATATTTAGACAAATAAAACTAGTTATAGAACTTCAAAGTCACTAAAAAGCGAGAAATAAACCATATTTTGACAAAATGAAAACCCGACTTCAAAAATAAAATATTCTATAACAAAAAATGCACTAAAAAGTAAAAAAATAATTGCATATTCTTGTGCCAATTTTAGTTCACCTAAGCAAAAATTTTTAAATATATATGTACAATTATTGTTATTTTTGGAGGCGGTGTCAAAAATTATGTGAATTTCTGTGAATTTGTTGGAAAATTATGTGAATTTCTCTATGCTGACACCGCCTCCAAAAATAACAATAATTGTACATATATATTTAAAAATTTTTGCTTAGGTGAACTAAAATTGGCACAAGAATATGCAATTATTTTTTTACTTTTTAGTGCATTTTTTGTTATAGAATATTTTATTTTTGAAGTCGGGTTTTCATTTTGTCAAAATATGGTTTATGTATTAATATTATTGGATAAAGATATTATAAATGTCCGATGAAGGTTTTATTGAATGAAGACATTATAAATGTCTTTTACTGTAATAGTACTTACGTATTATTACAATTGAGTGTAGAGAATTGATTTATGTATTTTATCTAGAAACTTTGAACTAAATGCTTTTTATCTTTGAATAAAATAATGTTTTAAAAGTTATAATGAAGAGAATGAATTCGTAGACAATCAAAATTTTTATTAGTTTTAATATTATATGTAAAACATTTTTACCTTACAGCGATTACATCGAGAAGTTATTTAACGTATCAAAAGACGTATGCCTGTATATGTGTGTGAGTATGAAACGTGAAGAGTTTAAAAAAAAAGTTTGCTGAAAAATTTATGTATTTTAGTGGACCAAATGATAAAAAACCAAATTTATTATCGTAAAAATTTTACGATTCTATATTCTTCGAGGTATACATTATATAAAGGAAAATTTTATAAGTGTGTGTCGTTATTACAATGAAATATAGAGCTCTTCAGTTATTATCAAATAAAAATCTGATTATAAATGACATATGGTCTAAGATCCGGCATTAGAAAAATCTTCCCTCATCTGTTAATTGAATGAAATAATGTTTAACTGACAGATAACAATATTATAAATGTATGAGTGCAATGTCTGCCACTGTAGTCCTGCTGGCTAGTAAGATTAATTAATTAATTAATTAATATGATATAGTGTCTTTGTTTGTTGCTCGAACAAATATAATTCTCTCTCTCTGCGTAGAACACACTTTTTGAAAATTTTATTACTTAAAATTTTTTTATAATAATTTAATTATATATTTATTATATTTATTATATAAAATATATTTCATAATATCACAGTAATAAAATTTTCAAAAAATGTGTTCTATGCAGAGAGAGAGAGACAATTATATTTGTTCGAGCAATAAACAAAGACACTATATCATATAAATTAATTAATTAATCTTAATATCCAGCAGGACTACGGTGGCAGACATTGCACTCATACATTTATAATATTGTTATCTGCCTTTTAAACATTATTTCATTCAATTAACAGATGAGGGAAGATTTTTCTAATGCCGGATCTTAGACCAATACGACCTCTAGGCTTGTGTAATTCACGAACGAATTAGTTCTACAAGACAAAGTTTGCATCAAATCAAGAAATCAATTTGATGGAGAAGAAGACTCCAGACATACCTTTGAACTTGAAAAAACGGAAATCAATTAATTTTATTGTCAGTAGCCCCAGATCTAAGAGAGGGGGAATCGGGCACCAACCCTGGGCCGCAGATTCAGGTGGCGTCGAATTCATATGATCGAAAAAACTTTGAATTTTTATGGGTTAAAACGTTTCTAAAAATTATTTGAGTGGATTCTAAAATTACGTCGATTACTTTCCAAAACATGACTTGCAAAAAGCTTTTCCCAATATTAGTATAGCTTTAACGATATACTGCACATTACCGACAAAATATGAAAGCTGCGATCAAAGTTTCAGCAAGCTAAAAATAATTAAAGCCTACATACGTTCAACATTGAGTCAGGAACGTCTAACTGGCCTCGCGAACCATCGAAAAAAAAACTACCTATGAGACGAACTTTCATTTGTTATAGAATCTTTCGCGGAAAGGAAAACTCGACGTGTAAAGCTGTAGTAAAAAAGTAATAAAGAGTGCACATTTATTTAATTGTTTTTATTCAGTTACAAAAATTCCCACCCAATATTTGTTTCGTGAGTTTTTTGAAAAAATATCCTGTGAACTTGAAATATGAAAATATGATGGAAAATTTAAACTAGATTTTCAGACCAATTACTGTACTGCGAAGCCAATATAACTCCAAAAATAATTGCCCGTGCAATTTTGCCATTTAAATACTTAAAAATATCAAGTAACCATGGTGATACATTTGTAATATTCATTATTATGGGTATTGTTTTTAAATTGCAAATATTTCACTTAATATTAGAGTCACAAAAAATATGATCAGATAATGAATTTTAGTAAAACTGATTTACTACAACTTTACTATTTATATTTTTTTTCATTTTACTAATATTAAGATAGAAATTTAAGATTTAATAATTTTATTTAAATTAAAAATATTTCTGTAAATATTAGACTTACAGAAAATATGGTCGGGTAATGGATTGTAGTAAAATTTATTTACTACAACTTTACTTACAACAAATTTACCATTTTACTAATATTAAGAGATAAATTCTTATTGATCCTGTACAATGACATTAGTATGTCGCATCATACCGTCCAAAGTTTAGTTATCATAGAAACATCTATTTGCTTCGAGCGCAACCGTTCTCAGCGCCATGCGTGGTCAAAAAAATCAACTTCATGACCAATGACAGTGTATAAAAACCATAGGCGTTTAACAAAAAGTTACAGTTAATTTAACTTTTACATGTTGTTTATTTAATTAAATTAATTATTTTTGCTAAACGCCTATGGTTTTTTATACACTGACATTGGTCATGATGTTGTTTTTTTGACCACGCATGGCGCTGAGAACGGTTGCGCTCGGAGCGAATAAACTTATTTGGATTCGCATACCGCCCTAAAAGAAGTATAACTTCAAAAAGACTGATTAAAATTGTCTACTGCGAAATTTACTTGATTTTGAAGAAAGTTTTACTGTAGTTCATCACTAAAAAGAGAAAACACAAACAAATTGTATCTGTACTTATGCCAAGATTACAACTTTCCTATATAGATATATACAATTTTCTTGAAATACATACATTACTACGTAGGTACCTATACATACAATGTTGTTTTCAAGAGTTCCTGAGAATGAGTAAATTCCCTAGATATTTATATGCATACATACTTTATTTTCTTCACTGAGAGGAAAGTTTCATTCAATCATTTTCAATATTTTGTTCGTCATTTTATGTTTTTTTTTGTTTTGTTTGTATTTTGTATTTTGTAAAGAATGTGTTTTTGCATTGTATTTCAAAGTTATGATGCGAAACGAACTAAGATGTACAATATTATTGTGATTATTATTATTATACCTTCTTATTTCATATGGAAATTTTTACAACATTGGATAATAGAAAAAGTAATGTGTTTTAATGCCATTGGATATTATAGATATGCAAGTGTAACTACAATGTGAAACAAGTCGTAGGGTCAATTTATCTATGAGTGTGACATTTCTGTGACGCATGAGATCCACTCGATCTACATCTCAGTATTTTCTTATCTGAATACTTATCGTAATTTTGTAAAAGTTCCATTTCAACAATTTTTTTGCATATTATTATTTGTGTATACTTTATTAAAAAAAACCGGGTTCTTATAATTCCGTAAAGTATCGATAATTCGAAATTTCAACACTGTAGCTCTTTTCGTTCAGAAGATATTTCGGGGTCAAATAACGTTCTAATATTTCCTGTAGTAATAGCACTGTAGTGAGAAGTCCAAATGTGTCCCTGAAACTCGGCCTTGCGCACTACCGTGCTCTAGATTTGTGTAACATTACTATATTAATGTCAATATCCATTAAGGTTACGAAGACATAGTATAAAAGAACTAGCGTATACTATATAGACAGACAAACATGTTATTGAATTTTTTAATTAATATTGATATGAAAAAATTAACTCATTCACTATTTATCGAACCTTGGACTTATGGAATTCTGGCCCAGTGTGCTATCTTTAAGCCACGGTTGTAATGGATTAACTAGTTAATCCTTTCATATCATTGACAGTATTACTTTAAAGTCAACATTAACTTATTCTACAGATTATCATTTGTGTATACTTTAAGTGCAACAATACTATACTAATATCAATTTCCATTACGATTATAAAGACATAGTATGAAAGAACTGGCGTATACTATATAGACAAACATGTCATTGAATTTTTTAATTAATATTGATATGAAAAAATTAACTCATTCACTATTTATCGAACCTTGGACTTATGGAATTCTGGCCCAGTGTGCTATCTTTAAGCCACGGTTGTAATGGATTAACTAGTTAATCCTTTCATATCATTGACAGTATTACTTTAAAGTCAACATTAACTTATTCTACAGATTATCATTTGTGTATACTTTAAGTGCAACAATACTATACTAATATCAATTTCCATTACGATTATAAAGACATAGTATGAAAGAACTGGCGTATACTATATAGACAAACATGTCATTGAATTTTTTAATTAATATTGATATGAAAATTTTTTTGCGATATTGTTTCACTGAAACACCACCAAATAGCTGTAAGTATCCTAAAAAAAAAGATTTTCCATTAAAACACACATATTTCTGTTACCTTTCACTTGTTTTACTTAATTTAAAAAAATTATAATTTTTACTTAATTAAAAAAAATTATAATTATTATAATTATAAGATAATTAAATATAACAATAAAATAAAATAACATAAAATCGGTCATATTTCTGTAAATATAAGAGTTCCAGAAAAATGGCCAGTAGATAAATTGCTGTAAATTTTATTTACTACAACTTTACCTTAAATTTCCAATTTCGTTATATCAAACTTTATGTTTCCTTCATCCTCTAAGCATCTATTCCGTTTGTTTGACTGAATTAGATAAAATAATCTTTCAGATTATATTGACGTTAATTCGCTTCGATTAACACCTCAACGGAGTGGAAATTATTTTTGGTTTACAGCTTACGAACGTACACAGACGTGTTAATACACTCTGATGACGTCAAAACGTGAAAATATGGTAAACATTTTGATTTCGATAATAATAATTAGAAAGAGGGGTACAGCAAATGGGTCCCTAGCACCTAGACCAAGGGCTCCTCTGTGCCCTCCTTGAGAACAATCTGTCACCCGAAAGCGAGACGTCTCCGGGTAAGAGGTGCTATTGTAAGCAGATGAAGCTATAGGATTCTGTCATGGCCAGAAGCCACATAGAAGGCCCACAACTTCTCCGTCGGGATTGATCCCAGGATTGTTGTACAAGATACTATTACAACATATACTACGGGCCGTAAATAGAGAACAAGAATAGTTAAAATATTGCTGTAAAAGAATTAAAAATTGAAATTGAACTTTATTTATCCAGAAAGCAAAATAGTTAGGTTACGTTTTAAAAATGTAACTAATAATATATGAATTGGCATTGTAGCGGTATCGCTTCTTCATTAAATTATTATAATAATTTTGTTCATCATTTTTATCTGTTGCATAAAAACTATAACTTCCCTCTATTATCACGGTTGCTTTGAATGTTAACAACCATGGTAATTTACATATTAAAATAATAACATTTCATAAATCAAATCAATAAAGATCAATTATATCTTTTACATATATTTACTATTTATTTAAATAATAATTATTTAATATAACAATCATTTACCTTTACAAATTGGCGCCCGAGAAAAATTAAACGAAGAGGGTGGTAAATTACCATATTTTTAAAGAAAAAATTTTTCCAAAATCTTCCAACAGATGCCTATTGGATGATTGGTTTGGATGAATTATAATTTAATATTGTAATTCTTACAAAATATAAAATACCACCCACCAAATTTAAGAGATAAGTCTTTCATTTCTGTTAAAATACTTATTTTTGTTTTACGCTTATAACTATTTCGATTTCTAAAAAAGTATTTTTATTATTTTTTTTAACATTTCATTTTTAATTTATTTAATATATTTTTCAACTGTATCATCCGAATATGAGAGGATTATTTAGTTCAAATGCAATATATTTTAGTATGCTAAAACCGAAAAAAAAATTCTATAGAAAATTGAATACAAATTTGTATACAAAAACTAAATCTAAATCGACATTGTATATATTGCCGCGTTATATTTATTAATGCCATATTGTACATTGTAGTACACTGAGTGAGTGGTATGTGGTTTTCGTTTGTGTGAATTTCCATACACACAATTTTAATATTTTTATTTATTCTATTCTATTTTATTTTTGTATGTCGTTTTCAGTGTACACAAAGAGAGTATGGTATAATTTTTTGTACTCCATATTGTAGTAGGAGACAGCGGCGGGATACAATATGATATATTATTATGTGTATTACCACTGTTTTGATGAACCTCAAAATAGGGTCTCAGTGGGTGAATAGTGTATGAGATTCAGGGATTGTGATCAAATGTAAGCTATGCTACATTTTACCACTTTTGTAGATGTGTCGTTTCAATGTGCTCTGTGCAATATGTGACATGTACATATGAATATATTTACACCATCAACTATATTTTGTTGTATATATAACTGAAAGGGGATGTAAATAAGGGATGTTATATAATATAATAATATGTATCATTTAATTTGAACATAGCAACGAACATGAAAAACAAATTTGTATAAAATATCTTTTGTGTAGACAGTTTAAGAAGCAAGGGTTGGAGTATTCCAATATTTTTAGTTTCGGGCAGTTTAGGGCAATGCCAATAACTACTAGCATTGCCCGTTATGGCTTCACTCGTGAAAATTGTAATTGTAAAGACCTTATAACTGAATAACATGATATTTAAGGACAGTTAAGGTTTGATTTTCGGCATAAGCAAAATATCAATATTCATGTCTCTAACTTGAAAAAAGCTCATACAAATTCTCTTCCTGTATTTCACGGCCTTCAGAGTCCATTTCCCAAAAACACCTATTTTATGGCGTATAACTTAAAGTAGGACTAAACTGTAGAATTAAAAAAAAAATGGAAATTTTGTTTGTTTTTTCGCTTCTTTAAACCTTCAAAAATCACCTCCCACAAGGATTTTTTAAAAATTCAGCGATTTTTGCGGTATAAAACGATATTAGGCGAGCGCGACATCGCCTAATGCGTTAACGGCTTCGCGTTACCGCATAAAACAACAACAGTACACAATTATTGTATAATCAAACATCTTTCCAGTGTCTTACCAATAATTTTTTGGACAATTATTTTCGACGTAGCTTTTGAACTTAAAATTTCAATTTTGATGCCATATTTAACAGATGTTCAAGAAACTGTTGATAAGGGTGTTAAGTCACAATTATTTTCAACTTTTTAAGGTAAAAGACAAGTGAAACAGATTCACATCCGCTGGAATTCGAATACTGAACCGTACGGAACAATCAGGAAGAGCACTTTACTTTTTAGCCACATATATTTACAGCTTTCTGCTGATTTAATGACTTCAAAAAAATTGGTGACGGACCATTTGAAAAAGATTGCTTGCGTTTATTTTTTTATAAATTTAGGCCACAATAATAAGCTCAAGCTAATTATTTTCTTTAATATTACTAAATAAAAATTTACGGACTAACTGACGGACAACGCACAGCTTAAACCGGTGGGCCTAGAAGCATGCAATTTTGCATAGGAGTTCTTTATATAATGTAGGTGAGTACTTTTTGAAAATTCATCTTTTAAAAGGGTTAAAAAAGGGATGAAAGTTTGCATGAAAGTTAGTCATTTTTGAAGTTAGAAACGTGGTAGTTAATGTATAAGCTCCTGTTTATAAATAAAAGTCAATTGTAAATCCCCTGAGGGGGTAAAATAAGGTACGAAAGTTTGTATCGGAGATGCGTAATTTTTGAAGTTAGAAATGATTTGAAGTTAGATGGTGTTCAGGCTTCTGTTCATAAATAAAAGTCAGTTGTATCCGCGTTTTAGGAAATTCATCGTCTAAGGGGGTAAAATACCAGTCCAAGTGGCCGAGCGGTTTAAGGCGTTATGTTTGAGCAGTATGCATACTTGGAAACTGGGATGTTATGAGTTCAAATTCCGACATCGGCAGTTTGTCAATTATTAGGAAAAAAAAGGGACGGTTAATTGACTAAACTGTCGGCGTATGGACAAGAACGAAGTAACCAGTGGCGGATTTTGATTTGCTGCCGCCCTAGGCCCCGTCTGATTTGCCCTTTTGATGGCATCGTTTGATATGATGCCGTTTTTGGATGTGATTTCGGATAAGGATTTTGATTTATTTTTTTTAAATTATTTTGATGATACAACGAATTGGATGTAAAAAAATATATAATTTAAAATTTTTAATGAAAAATTGCTTTTATAAACAAAAAAAGCTCGGACTTTTTAACGAATACTAAAAAGATGTTTAATTTCTATTAATTTACCTTATTCTTACTTAAGACTGAAAACAAGTTTAGAAGTCGTTTCAGGGTGCTCTGTATATAGTGAGATTGATCTTATTAAGAATACAAAAATTAAAAAAGTTTTAGAAACATAAATGTGTTGAAAAAATTTTTTTGAGAAGCTTTTCAATTTGATTATTTCTTTTTTTTTTGTTAAATAAATATATAACATTATTTGATAATGGCTATAATTGTCTATTGAAAAATTATCATTGCATTGACAAATTAAAAACTAAATTCGATAAATAGAATATTTAATACATTTTACTAGAAATTTTTAAATTTGAACTGCCCTTATATTTTTTCGTCTTTAAAATTTTGTCATCCCGAAAATTATGCCGCCCCTAAAATCATGCCGCCCTAGGCCCGGGCCTCACGGGCCTAGGCTTAAATCCATCACTGGAAGTAACCGGCTATGCTTGAGAAGGTTTTCTGCAGTTTCCTTCACGAACTCCAGATGAATATCGGCATAGTTCCTATCATAATCAGCTGCAGCCGGACAACCTACCAATTTTAGTCTACTCAAAGAATTCCTTCCACTCCACTAACATCCTCACATCCTTAGGCATCACAATGTACCTTATGGCCGAAGCGTAGCCCGCAAGGGGGTAAAATAAAGGACGAACTTTTGTATGAGAAGTGGGTTATTTTTAAGTTAGAAGAAACGTGGACGTATTTAGTTTTTTATATTTGGTATTTGAGAAGTTGCGGATGGGAAACCCAATCGGGAACTTGGCTAGTTTTTAAATGAAATCGATACCTGAGTAAACCAAAATTACGTATATAAAAAGAAAATTCATGACTGTTTATTTATGGTAAAATCTTTCACGATTAATGCAAAATAATTTTGTTAGTGACTTGTTATGTTTTAAGTTCTATATATGTGTTTGAAATACATTGAATAATTAAATTGGCATATACTCCACATTGTGACATTTGTAATAAAACAATATTGTTTGCACAATAGTTTAATATTGATTTAACATTGTTTTAAAAGTTTTACCATCAAATTAAATAACATCTTACTTATTTCTAAGTAGGGTGCTGTCATACGACTTCATGCTCGTATATATGAGAAAGTTTAGTAAGGACTATGTTTGTTTTACTTCCGATGCTCGTTTTTTTTTGTTATATTCCTCTATTAAATTAGGTTTGTAGAGATATTTATTTGAATAAAAATAAATTGGTAAAAATTTTCTACAATTTAGTGTGCATTTAAACGAAAGAAGATAAAAATCGCTCGTGAATACATCGCACGACTTCTATACACAGATTAAAAGGGGTCGGTTTCAATAAATAAAAGCAGGGTATTAATATATTTGTATAGAGTAACGAACGCATGTCGGTCTTAAAAAATGACCAATTTAGAAAATTTAGATAATCGATTTCTGCATCCATAAATTCTATTGGTCTTCAGAGTAACATCAATGTAGAGTATTTTGTCTTCAATCATTATAGTCCACAGTACAGCATGGTTTTTTTTAATGATTAGTAACAGGCTAAATTTTTGTCAGTAGCTTCCTTTCGACGAGACGCCCAACTTTTCTCTCGCGAAAATTCTCACTGATAGTGACTAACGAAGCGCGTGAGAAAGTAACTTGTTTGTTTGACGATATCAAAAATTTTATCAGTAACAGTTAATTTGTTAGTCAAATTGAGAGATAATGTAATAAAGGCAGAGGTCCCCCACCGCCAACATGTTCAAATAATGGGGTATACATAGTTATTAGTAACATGCTGATTTTTATGCTGTTAATTAATAATGGTATGTATAATTTGATATCCACCTTGTCCTACAAATTCAGTGTTTCAATTTCCCAGTCCTACGCTCTGAACATGTCAATGTAAAATTTCCATTTATAAATTAGAAAAATGTTTTCTTATTTCAATGACACACAACGTTTATACATATTGAAGGTCTCATTTCTTCAACATTTAGTTCGAAAAAAGACTACTAATATTGTTTTTATCGTGAATACACTCAATCGCCCCAAGTAACGGTTATTTGAGTAGCGCCAAGTAATAACTACGTATACTCCGTTATTTGAACATGTTGGGGTTGTGGGGGACATGCCTGTCACACCATCCGTTTTGTAGGACACACGTTTTTTGGAAGTCTTTATTACATTATCTCTCAATTTAACTAACAAATTAACTGATACTGATAAAATTTTTGATATCGTCAAACAAACAAGGTACTTTCTTACCCGCTTCGTTAGTCACTATCATCGAGAATTGTTGATAGAGAAAAGTTGGGCGTCTCGTCGAAAGGAAGCTACTGACAAAAATTTAGCCTGTTACTAAACATTAAAAAAACCGTGCTGTACTGTGTACTATTATTATAAGTCTTGAAAATCGAATCGACATTATTATGACATCAATGTTTGATATTGGTCATAATTTTCTGAGAAGGTGAAGTGGAATTCGAAAAAAGGCACATGTTTGCTAGTCTACAAAACGCATTTGATTAAAAGTGTTGTTTAATCATTTTTGACTAATGATGTTTCTGCTTATATGTTGGATATTTCGAATTAATTCAACAATTATAATAATGAATTTTCATGACTCGGCTTTATTAGGAGCCGGGCCTTGCAAGGCGATAGTAAGTTCCAAGGACGACCATCTTTAACTCGAAACATTTTTCCGAAAAATAAATAAATTTGGTACAAATTGATTTCAATAACTTTTAAAAAGAACTTTAGCATTTAATAGCACCACTACCTTTTAGTCTGTATATAGAAGTGAATAATAAAACACAAAGTAAAACATGTTATTTAATATATTTCCATTATCGAAATTATATTGGGATTCATTTCTTTGAAAAATAAATATCTTTGTAGTAGATGTTAACAGTGTTTGTTGTAGATATCATTAAATACAAGGAAATTTTATTCTTTTAAAAAATAGTTAGAATTTATGTGTAATATGATTTTAATCAACTTCTTTTTATCAAAATGAGATTTGTGAATGTTTTCTAAAATGCTTTGTGCGAACATTATTGAACAATTTTTTAAATAATTATACTAGCACCGTCTGTTGGGGCTTTGCCCGTGAAAATTGTGTAAAGATCTTATAACTTAGTAACATAGAACATAGTATTTCTCCCGGTCCAGAAATGATTTTCTTAAAACGATGTTACACGTATTTATTTGTTTATTTTTGATGACATATCAATTTGTATGTCTCTAATTTTAAAATACTGAACTTCCACACAAGGGGTCACCCCGTGTTTCATCCCTTTGAGGGTCCATATCACAAGAAACACGTATTTTATGGTGCATAACATAAATAGAAATTTTATGCTCCTAACTTCAAAAAAGCCGAAACCTTGACTCTATTTTACTCCCCTTTAGGGTTGATTTTCGAAAAACGTAATGTATAGATTTTCTATTGTGTAACGATTTATAGTATAACATAGTTTATAGTTTCTATAGAAATGCCTGCATTAATAAAATTTTGGAAATAAATTATTTGTCAATGAATTTAAAATATAAAAAAATTGACGTTTCGAACTGTCAACATTTAAGAAAGAATAAGGATCTTATTCGTTTTACCCCCCTCTCCCAGTAAAAATGGTTGAAAATGAGTGGAAATAGATGAAAATGGTTTGTTAGAACCATAGGAAGTGATTCCAAGGAGGAAAAAATCCTTTTCGCCCTTAAAATCTTTGTTTATTTTTTATTTTTAAGGGTTTTTACGAAAATAAATTTTGTTTACAATATTAAATAGTCGGGGGACTGCACCCTGAACCTCCCTAAACTACCCCAACCCAACCCAACCTTTTTCGTCCTAGAAATCCTTAAAATTCAAATTTTTTTTTCATTTTTAAGTAAAAATATTGTAAAAATTTTTTTTTACAATATTAAACTGTTGGGGGATTGGGTTGTGTTTGGTTAAGGATTTCAAGGAAGAAAAGGACTTTTTCCTCCTTGGAATGACTTCCTGTGGTCTTTCCCAAACATATCCACCCATTTTCAACCATTTTTACTGGGGGGAGGGGTAAAAGGAATAAGATCCAAGAGTAATTCCGCTTAGGGGCGATTTAAAAAAAAAAAAAAAAAAAAAATCGTTCCTTAGTGGATCTTTTTTAGGGGATCCCTTAGTGCATTTGGAAGATATATCCTTAGATAGCGTATCTATTAGAAATTGTTCATTAGAAATATAAAAACCACTATTATTCGAAGCATTTTCCAACTATGGCCTTTTATGGCCTATAGTTCAAACCTACAAAACTAACAGAAGTATATTCACAAGAAACGTAATCTCTCATTTTTAAGTCGGGTAGTAATTATCAAATTAACTAGTTTTCTTAGACTTCAATTTCAAGTTGTTTACGTACAAAGCCCGACTTGTAAAAGAAAACAATAGAAAAAGAACAAAGCATTTTAATGGAATCATTGTTTTTACATTTATTACACACAAGAGATTGATGATTTTATATATTTCTGACTAAAGAACACAAAAACATATTCGAGCTACAGACATTTTATGATGTCAAGCTTTTAGTAAAAGCATCATCGAATATAATAAAATTGTTTATTTAAATCACATGATTTTTTTGGTGGTTTTAAAATAAAAATCTGTTTATATCAAATGAGTGAAACATCAAATCTGATATGAATTGACATACAACTTCTATATACAGACTCAAGTTTGTGTATGGAGGTTGTATGGCTTTTATCTTGTGACCAAAATCAGTTTTTATAACCAAAACCGAAACAGAATTTTGGTCTTTATTTCAGTTTATTTCAGTAAACCCAAGCTTTTTTATAGTAATTTTTTAATTTCAAGCCTGCGATTTTTCATTTTAGCTAGGTTGTAAGTGGATATGTTTGTCAAGAGCCTTAATCGATAGATGAATGTTACGTACATAATAAACTAAACAAGTTTTTATTTTTATACCCGGTATATAATATATACCAGGGTATATTAAATTGTTTAGTCCCGACTTACGTAACAGTTGCAAATATTGATCGTAGGAATAAAATTTTGGTATAGGTGTTCATAAAATGACCTAATTAGTCCATTTCCGCAAATTTGTTCGTTCGTCCGTAAACAAGATAATTATAAAACGAAAAGTTGACACTTTTTTTCATAAATTCAGTATATATCGTGTATATAAGCAATTAACTCAGTTGTTATTCAATATCACCCCATAATTATTACACTCTCTTTAAGCTAACGTAAATGCGATATTATTTAAAATATATTTTTGTTTTAAACATGACATTTAGCTTAATTTAATTTTAACCTTTTTGAGAAAATAGGAAGTTATAACATAATTTTATATTGAAATAAATAAATAAACATTTGAGTTTATAACAAAAATATGAACCCATTTTAAATATGATATTTAGTCACCTATTTTCAATTCGGTGATACTATGGATCACAAAAGTTTATGTCATTTTTCAAAATTTATAATTGATAACCGAATCAGTAAGGCACAATTATTGATTCGGTTTTCAAAAAATGGTTCGGATAAAAGCTGTTCATTAGAAATATAGTAACAAATTTTATTCGAAATACTTTTTGGTAAAATATTTATGTGAAAAAAAACATTAAATTATAATAGTCAATTCATTGCTAATACAATACAGGTTGTAAAGCAACGAGGCCGTAAGGAACGAGCCCGTAAGGAACGAGCCCGTAAGCTGCCTACAGAAACACGGTCAAACTGCCAAATATATAGCAAAAACCCTTGGGTAAATTATTATAGACTTATAATACCCAATCTACGAAAATAGGTAGCGGGGCGTAACTCTGCCATTTTAGAGATAGAAAATAGTTTGCGTGTTGTTCTTATACGTATATTTAAAAAAAATCCCATAGTTTCGGGGTAAATACGGCGTAAATGTGGCGTAAATTTTTTATTTACTGCGCCAGAAATATTGGATGCTTCTAAAAAAGTTTCAACCAAAAGTTGATTGTTTTTATGAGTTCTTATAAAATATTGTCCTTTAGAAAACAACAAATGTCTTTGTAATTTTTTTTCATGCATCCATCTTATATTGGCATAAATACAAAATTTATGGCACTTTTAAACCGTATTTACACCAAAACTATGGTATGCATGAAAAAAAGTTTATATTTAAAGATTTTCCCTATCTTGCACCGTTTAAAAGATATGGTATAATACCACGCGGGAACGGATGTTTGGACCAAAAATATAATTATTGCATTCTGTTTCCCTCTATAAAATGTGAAACTTTTGTGTGGAATTTTCTTTTAAACGCATAGTTATAAAAAATATTTAGATGGAAACTTTTCAAATGAACACACTTTGTAAATATAAGTGACCGAATAGGTTTGCAAGTATGTTTTTTTTCTTCTCTATATCATTTGATAAATTGAATATAAAATGGAAAAAGGTTTGAATAATCTACTTTAAAATAATATACTGAATAATAAATGTGAAATCATATAAAACATATTTTTGTTTTAAACAACATGACGTTAACCTTTATTTAATTTTAACCTTTTTGAGAAAATTGTATTAGAGGAAGTTGAAATCATAATTTTATATTGAGATTACTAAAAGTATATGAAAAAGGTAATTTTGAATACATTTAATATTGAATGTGTACCTTTTATTATGTTTTATGTGAATTGCTCTAATGATTTTCACGGTAGATTCGAGACGGTTTTGAGTATGAAAAAACTGATGAGGAAATTTTTTTTTTGGTTTTCGAGAAAGATCTACTACTTTTCTCCAAACATTTTGGACAAATACACACACAGTCTTTCCCGTCTCTTTTGTGATTTGCTGACGCTATATTCAAATATTATACCGTATTTCATTCTTTCAATTAAGACAAATCTAACAACGCCTCATATGTTAAAATCCAGCAAGCCATTTAGCCTACAGAGCATACCAAAGAAATAGTCATATATACATATACACATACATATATACATACATTCATTAGACAAACATTACCCTCCTTCTATGGGGCAGTCAGACAGGGTGGTTCTTCTGCTGTCCACGATAAAATATTCGATAAACTAGTCGATAAACTATTTACACACTGTATTCACACCATTTCTAAATACCCAAAAAGAATATTTGGTATCTCGAAAAGTATGTATTACAATCAATTCTTTTTGAAGAACGACTGATGTCGTATCAAAAGTCTCAAAAATCTTTTTGAAAATTTATAATTATTAGATCCGATATCATCGTACCACCAATCAGTGACATAGGATCTATAGACTACTAGGAGTGTCTTTTGACAACACAAATTAGAAATTCGCACTCTGGTTTTTGAATGCTCAAAGTCAGTTAGCAACAAACTCCTGTATATAATACCCAAGCACATTGTATTATATAAATTGTTTTTCAGTAATTTGTATTATAAAAAACTATGTACACAATTGGATGTACACAGATGTTTGAAGTATAACCATGACGTACAGCCGTTCAACTAAAATAAACTTAAAAAAATTTGTTTTCATGATTTATTAAAACAAAATAATTTATTATTATATTTTTCATAAGGATTATTTCTATAAAATATTATAGAATATTAGAAATTCCAATTTTAAGGCAGAGTGTAAAATAGAAAATATATACTAGGCTCAATTTCACTAAAATTTAAAAGCTTTTAAAGCTTTTCCTTTTTTCTATAACTCGCTTAAGATTTAAAACATCAATGTAATTGTCCACCGCTTCCACTACTTTAAATATTTATCGACACTTCCACCAAATTTCTATTTGAGCCATTATTTTCGAATTCTATCTCTTCTAGCGAGAGAAAATACATATCAGTTTTTAAGTATAAATATCAGCTTTTAAACAAAAAAAGTTTCAGCAAAATCGGTTCATTAGTTTTTGATTTGCTCTTCACATAATTCTTATGTGAAGACGTAATCTTATGTGAAGAAATTCCATATTTAGACTAAAGTGTAAAAAAAAAATCATTACGTCTGTTTCAAAACAAAATATATGAAAGATTAAAACCGTTTTATAACAAATCTTTAATTGTTTAACATGTCTTTTGGAATAATAAAAAAAAAAAAAGATCTATGATCTACATCTATGTATAACTATGTAAAAAGAGGACGTGGGCATAACTGTTGAATATATATCATATTCATTTTTGATATGTGTTCTACCATGCACGGATTCTTAGAGTTTATAGTTAATTCAATCAAAAACCCACTAAAACCAAAGTGTGTGAAAGTAAAGATCTAACCGAGATAAGTATAATTATCTGTAATTGTCTCATTTCTATTTAGTTCTTGAATTTCAGTTGGTTAAGGTTTGTAATGTTCCATAAAGTTTAAAAAACTTAAAATTCAGTAAATAATTCTTTATAAAAATTATAGAAGCAAACAACAACATAATTTAACTAATTTATCTTGAATTTAAAAGAATACGAATTTCATTTATTTTTGTAGAACTTCTTGTCTTTTTTCAGGCTGGTTTCCAGAATCTTTGTAGCATCTCTCCGAATATTTTCTCTATATCTCCTTACATCTTTAAATTATATGTTTGTTTTTCTTCACGGCATCCCCTGTTTTTTAGTGCGGTTTAGTCATAATTTTAAGAATCTTCCTATTGTTTACATTACTAGAATATACCAAGATATTCTGATATATTCGATCCTAAAATCTATGATATAAGACATTAAATATGAAGATAATTTATGAAGTTTGTTGATGGGTACGAAAATACCCTGGTGACGCTTGTATTGCACCAACGCAACTAGATAATATTGTAGTTCAAGATCTACACTACAGTACAATATAATAAATTACACTACAATATAATAAATTCAGCCAGCTTGATCTCTAGTTTCCAGAGATTTAGAAATCAGACTCCCTACTTTGAGGATTTGAAATGAGGAAATCACAGATTATTGATTTTCCTAATAGCTATAGGCTAAACGCAGTTTACATATCAAATTTCAGCTTTCTAGGATTAGAGGAAGTTCCTGAATCATAATTTTCTCATTACGATTACTAAACTTTGATAGGGACAATAATATGTCTTCAGAACCTCAACTTGTTTACTTCTCATATGTTCATGCTACCTATGTGAAATGAACATTTCACACATATGTGTCTTGCACAGTGTTGCCAGATCTCCCGTTTAACGGTAGATCTACCGCTTTTTTAGTATTTCTACCACTCTACCGTTTTTTTTCTTAATCTCCCGTTTTCTAGAAATTTTGTGACTAAATAACAAAATTTTTGTCATTTTTTCAATTTTTTATAATAATTATTAATTAAAAACTCCCAGTCGTACAAGTAAAAAATCAGTAATTACAGACCATATTCCATTATTTGAAATAATAGAATATGGTTCTGTAATTACTGATTTTGCCATGAATGTGTGTCTAAATTTTAGAATGGAATATGGGTCTGTAATTACTGATTTTGTCATGAGTGTGTCGTACGTTACAGTAACAGGCGTTCATGTTAACAGTTTTCAAACAGACTTAGGTTTTTATGCATGTAAATGATAAAATAAAATATATTCTATATACAAAATACAACTTTTTGAATCTACCGCTTTATTTTGGTGGATCTACCGCTTTTTAAGAAATCAGGTCTGGCAACACTGGTCTTGCATTCTGTAAATAAATAGATGATATATAGACCGATGTAGATACTACACTTGATTATACACAAATGAATATGTGAATGCATTTTAAAATGTGAAAATACTTCATATAGATTAATATATGCAAATTACAAAAATGTGCTCGTAATTTTAATAATTGTATGTGATAGATAGACACACCATAGTTTATGATGTATTCAACTAGAATAATCAGTCATTCGGCTGAATTACTGGACTAAATCAAGTCATCATGCAAACATATGACCAGTAAGAAGAATGAACGATATCCAATGTTCAACAGATTCAGAGAGACAATTTCAGAACCTCCGTTAACTCAGCAGGGGAAAGGCTGTGCTGTCTAAGAGTTTATTACGATTAAAAATTTCAAAAGAGGGTTCCACTTAGAATTTAGTTTTTATTTCGGCTTAACCAGCAGAGCAATATGTAAAAAATCAATTAATTATATTGTATTTAATATCAAATTATTAAGCTAATTAAATGCTCTAATTAAAAATTAACTGATCTTTGTTGTATCGTGTAACCGCATGCTCTGCTAGCTTAATGTTAAGCTAGCAGTGTAATGTTTAAAAAATCAATTAATTATATTGTATTTAATATCAAATTATTAAGCTAATAAATGCTCTAATTAAAAATTAACTGCTCTTTGTTGCATCGTGTAACCGCATTCTCTTCTCTGAAAATATTGATCGCAGAAAAAAGTTTTTAGTATAGGTGTTCATGAAATGACCCGTATCCACATATCCGTCCATCTGCCTGTCTGTCCGTAGACACGATAACTCAAAAACCAAAAGAAATAACGAACTCAAATTTTACATGTGAGTTTGGAAGTAAGGACAAGTTCGTAAATAAGCAAAATCGAGCCGTGTATCCCCCATCTTTGAAACCGTAAGAAACAGATACAAATTTTAAGACGAAGAATGTTCCTTTTTTGAAAATGAACAACGTTTATTTGACAGTTTTTCTCATCAACTAATTAGTTTCGCCGCAATTTAAGTTCAAACATCTGTAATTACCCATACAGGGTATTTAAGCAGTCAACTCATTTAGTTGTTATTTTCACTTGCTTTCATAAGAAAATTCTCAACGAAAAGCTTATATATTATTCATAATGGTCGGGACCTAAAATATTTGTAGAGCTAGATAGATAGATAGATTGTAGAGGCTGCCCTGGACGGGCTACACTTCGACCATACGGTCCATTGTGATGCATAAGGATGTGAGGATGTGAGTGGAGTGGAAGGAATTTGTGAGTAGACTAGGAATTGGTAGGATATGCGGCTGCAGCCAACTCTGATAAGAACTATGCCGATATTCATCTAGAGTTCTTGAAGGAAACTGCAGAAAACCTTCTCAAGCATAACCGGTTACTTCGTTCTTGTCCATACGCCGATAGTATAGTCAATTAACCGCCTCTTTTTTTTTTAATAATTAACAAACTGCCGATGTCGGGATTTGAACCCATAACCTTCCAGTTTCCAAGTAGGCATCACCCTTATATTAGTGTATTCAGTAATTTCTTTAGCAATTTTGTAAGCATAAATTTATTCAAACGTATTCAGCACAGACATAATGCCTTAGACCGCTCGGCTACTTGGACTGGTTTTGTGGGGCTATGTTTCAAAGGAAAGCTGTATTTTTTTCTTCAATGTAGGCTTCGAACTTTTATGAAAGTTAAATTAAAAAACGAAAATAAAAAAATAAAATCAATTTATTTATTTAAAATAATTTTTTGAAGACTGAACGGTACAACTCAAATGGAATATATGATCTGTAGAAATTCGTATCTATTTATGTGGTCTACCCCATATATAGTAGATAGATAAAATAGATGTCTTTTATTCGAGTGAAAACAATTATTTTATATAGTTATTTTAAAATAAACAATATAATAGAGAAGAGCAATTCGTTTTTCACAAATGTATATACAGAGGAAAATACATAACACACTTGGGAAATTTTAAGTACTTGAAAGTAAATAACAATTACATGTTGTTGAAATACAGTTTTTTAATGTGTACTTATTACTTATACATGTATTAATACAACTTATATACATGTAGGTACAATTGGTTGCATAAGTTGATTGTATATTTTAAAATTTTTAAATTGATTTGTGACTTATTGATTTGGTTTTCGAAAAAATGTTTTGGATAATACTTGTTCATTAGTAATATAGTGATAAATTTTATTCGGATTTTTCATCCATCAACTTTTGTAGCCAATTGTATATTATTCTGCATATTGTTTGATATTCTATACTTGATGTGTATATGGAAATTTATGTGTTGCCATGTTAAATTTATATTTATTTTCTAGAAATATTTGATGAAAAATGTATTTTATTAAAATGATGTTCAGTAAAGAACAGGTTCTTAACATATTATTATTATTTGTGAATACTTTAAGCGATACAATACTCTACTAATGTCAGTTTCCATTAAGGTAACAAAGACATAGTATGCAAATAGATTGGTTATAGAGACTGCCCTTGACGGGCTACAATTCGACCATAAGGTCCATTGTAATGCCTAAGGATGTGAGGATGTGAGTAGAGTGGAAGGAATTTTTGTGTATAGAGTAGGAATTGATGATAGGAACTATGCCGATATTCATCTGGAGTTCGTGAAGGAAACTGCAGAAAACCTTCTCAAGCATAGCCGGTTACTTCGTTCTTTTCCATACAGTTTAGTATGGAAAATTACAGTTTAGTCAGTTTAGTCAATTATCCGCCCTGTTTTTTTTCTTAATAATTGACAAACTGCCGATGTCGGGATTCGAACCCATAACCTCCCAGTTTCCAAGTAACTGGAAGGAAGTCTTGGACTGTTAGACATTATTTATATACCCACTAGGTATCGAACCCTGAACTAAATAATGTTGCACCACGGATGATACATATGAACGAGTTAATATTTTCATTGTATACATACAGACAGTCTTCAAAAGCATTTCAAATACAGAACCAATGTTAAATAAATAAATAAAATATTTACTATAAAACCATACATACACATACATACTGAAACTGAATGTCTGAACTGGAATATTGGGTTCAGATTCTCAAAAATATTTGAGTTTGTTACGAAATAATATTTTGCCAACTGTTAGAGATCTTCCTAATTTAGACCTGGAGTCTGTATGGCTCCAACAAGATGGTTGCTCTGCACACAATGCCGTGATAGTGAGGCTGTTCTTGGAACAAACTTCAGGAACGTCATATGAGTGTTTTTGAAACCTTCAAGTGGCCAGCCGGATCGCCAGACCTATCTCCTAACGACTATTTTTTGTGGGGTTTTCTCAAAACACAGATCTATTTGCTATTTGAATAGGCCTGAAAATTTGCTACAATTAATGCAAAAAATTCTTGACATTTGTATTTCTCCTCAAGTGCTAGAAAATATCCAGATAGATTTCTACAATCGACTCGGATATTGTTTAGCATATAATGGAGGAATATTTGAACCGTTGGTTTAACATTTTTTTAAATCGGAATTCTATTTTATTTTCTTTGTGGGGTTTTATTTTAATTTTAATTTGTGTGGATTGTTGTTTTATGTTATACCGTTAATAGAATACTATCATTTATTTTCAAACATTCCAAACACAAATAATAAGGGATATTCAAAAAATAATTTTCAATTGTTAGATGCAATGCTAAGCTTAAGAAGACAACAATGGCCATATATAACCCACTCTCATTACATGTTAATGCAGTACAAAACAGTCCAGCAAGCATAAACAACAGACACACTAAAAAGTATCCCCACTATTTTTATTTCTTTTTTAAGCATATTGTGTATAGTTATTATAGTAAATAATATTTAACATTGATTCTCTATTACCAATGCTTTTGAACATATACAGTATATTTAGCTTTCATGTAAATGCGGATGAAGTCGCGGGACACAGCTAGTACACATATATTTAAGACTGTGTATCATATCATATCAAGCTATAAAATAATCATCTTGTATAATGAATTAATTTATCAACCTATATTGAGAAACGATATTTGATGATAATATAATTAAAATTAATGTGAGTTATATACCCGTAGATATCGTGTTATAATTAATATTAAAGTTATATGTATGTGTAACATATAAGATTCATAACCAGTTAATTAATTATTATTTATTAGCAAATATTTTCAAAAAAATTGTTCATCAAAATATCTAAAATTTTAATAAACAAACAAATTAATTCAAAAATACTGTAACTGAATGAAACGGGTAGATTTTGTCTTAAATTAAGATAAATGTTTTAGTTCATTATTTGAAAGAAAAAAAAGTGTTCTATGACACAAGTTGTTGATATCGTTTCGCTTACCCACATACTATGCTTGAAATTTTTTTCTATGCTATGTGGTATTGGACGTTAGTAAAATACACATAATAATACATATCGATGACCAATTAGATTTACCTATTTAAACTACATCGATGATTAGCAAATACTAAAATCTTTTCGATCAGACTAAAATTGTGACAGATAGCGAATGGTTTATGTATTCTAAGGAAATTCGCAAAGTTTACTTAGCTCCTGCGTAACGAATTTTTGTTCTATCTTACGGTTTGAAAGTTGACTTCGGCCATGCACAAACTTGACCTTACTTTTTAGCTTTAGAATATACAAAATTTCAGCTCGTTATCTCTTTAAGTAGAAATAAATCAATGAAATTAATGCGGATAAAAGTCATGAAATTTTTCTGACTAGACTGTCAGCGTATAGACAAAAAGGAAGAAACCGGCTATGCTTGAGAAGGTGTTCTGCAGTTTCCTTTACGAACTCCAGATGAATATCGGCATAGTTCCTATCATAATCGGCTGCAGCCGCATATCCTACCAATTCCTAGTCTATACACAAAAATTCCTTCCACTCCACTCATATCCTCACATCCTTAGGCATCACAATGGACCTTATGGTCGAAGTATAGCCCGTTCAGGGCAGCCTCTACAATCTATCCATCTATCTAGGATTTAGAAAGTGTTTAAATCCAGGGAAAATAAAAAATAAAAATGATTGAATCTTTTTTTTGAAAATTAATAGAAGGCGTCAAAAAAGAGTTGGTTCTAAAAACATACAGGCCATAATTATGGATAGGTTTATTAATTGTGACACTGTGATTTCATGGTTGAATATTTTTAGCTAAAAATAAATATAACAAGAGTACCATAAAAAAAAGTTTTTTAATACATGTAGGTTTTTATTTTGTATAACAATGTTGTAAACCCAACTTATAAAGCACATGTTGTCATCGTCACAAATGATATTATTAAATAGTAGACAAACATTATACCAGAGCTTTTGTTTTATTGGTTAAAGCCTTAACATATTAGATACGAATACAATTACATGATATGTGATTCTGGAACGAGTCGTTCATTCCAAGTTGATTTTTATTTTACATTTATTTTTACATATAAAATATATGCGGTTTTGATAGGAATTATACTCTTGAAACTATTTTCTAAACTAAACTATCAATTTAATGTACGTACACATGTAAAATTCATAGACTTATTAGTATATAGTAGATTAGTGATTCTGACTCCTTCTTTTTGTGGCGGCACACTTTTAACGATTTCAAAATTTGATGGCACACAAAGAAAAAATAAGTTTAAAAGTTGTTTACTTACCTATAATACACTGTGTAAAATAGTTTATAATAATAATTTTGAATGCAAAATAAAATAATATGTACTACAAAAACAACAGTACGTTTATAAAGGGATTAATTACAAGTTAATAATAAGAAAACTGTCAATGAGAAATTTGATGTTTTCATTTATATTTGGTAGTAAAAATGACAATGCTCTCATATCGTCTTACATTTACATTTAACAGTCTCGATCTTTTTTTCGTTTTTATGTTGGTTAATACTTTACTATATACATTTCTAAAATTTGGCGGCACACTTTAAGAATTTGGCGACACACAAAAGTCCCGCAGCACAGTTGGTTGAGACTCACTGGTCTAGATAATTTGATCTAGTACATAGATAAATACTTGTAAGTTTATAAAACTGTTTAAACAGTAATTTTTATTTTATTTTTTCGATTCTATGCAAAAACTAATGAATAAGTACCGTAGTAGCCCATCATCGTGGTATTTTATTTTTTGTAAATTTTTTACACATAAAATTGTTTGGTCGAGAGAGTGTGTATGTAGACAGTTTTAGTATAATATAACTGAGTTGTTTTTTCCCACAGAATAAAAATAATCCATAAAATTTTCTTGTTACAGTTTAATGGTTTTTTTTCGAAATGGTATTTTATTACATGCATTTTATCCGTTTTGTGTGTTGGTTACTGTGGCTGATGTATTTTAAACTCGAATGATGATGGTTTTAAAAAAAAAGCATAAAAGCATGGTTGGGTTGGGTTAGGTTCGTGTTTGTTTTATTTTTGGTGAGTAAAATTATTATTACGAGAGAAAAAACAACATGCAACGTGGTATTGGTTGTAAAAGCATCAACATAAACATTAAATGCTATTGCACATTTTATGACCATGTATTTTGAAAAAAAATCTGTGGATGAAAATTTATTGTAATTGAAATGGTATATATAATCAAATGTAGTAAAGTTGAATCAATCCGAAACGGTATATAACTAATGGTTCTATTACTTTTCAATCAATGTATGAAATCCATTATGCAGGAGCGGAATAGTCAACTTAGCGAATTTTCTCTCAGAATAAATATAACTTGTGGTTCTATCTCTATTCAGTGCACTAATAATTGGATTACAAAAAACCAGGTTGGATATGTATAAATCATATTAACATCAATCCTCACAGACCCCGTTTTTGAAATGGGCACAATAGTACTTCCCAAAATATACTCCTTTTCAAAACCTTTCATTGTAGTTTGTGATAGGAAGGAATCGTTTGGAGTTTTATACAGACTCCAAAACTACAGAAGAGACCGGGTGGGAATTTACGGTGTAAAACCCAAGGCTCAACTTGCGGAAATATGCCACAGTCTTTCAGGCAGAAGTCTACGACATTTTGGCTTCCGTCCGTGAGAACTTACGTGGAGGCTACATAAACCAGAACGTATGTATTTTCTCAGATAGTCGAGTTGCTCTAAAAGCCTTGTCTGGAACTGAAGTCATCTCAAGAGTAGTCAAGGATTGTTAACAGGAACTACTGGAGCTAGCAAAACGGAACAATATTAAATTGATCTGGGTGCCGGGTCGCAGTGGTTTCGAAGGAAACAAAAAAGCAAATACCTTAGAAAAGAAGAGACTTGGAATACCCTTCTTAAGCCCAGAGCCTATTTTAGGAATTCCAAAGAGAGCATGTAAAAAAATGATCAACGAGTGGATGAATGTTAAACACCGTGATCACTCGGAATGTATACCGCAGAAAAAACTCCGAAAACTCGGAAAATGTTGTTTCAGAATGCATCCAAGAGGCTGTTCCTCGATGTACTCAACCAGAACAGGATACAACATCGAAAGGTTACCGGATTCATCACCGGACATTATCACCCCCTCGAAAGCATCTGCACACAGTAGGCCTCCATAACGGATCCATTATGTGCAGACTGTGCCGTGTAGGAGGAGAAAACATCCAGCCACATCATCTTTTACTGCGAATTGCTCGGTTACAGCAAATTCAAGATATTCGGTGCATCTCACCCCTAATATATGAACCTTCAGAAAAACTTGATGAGCAAACTTCTGGCTATTACCTAATAGGCAAGGTCGACGTGCAATAGTTATTATTTTATAAATTCCAAGATATTTCTATCTATCTATCTCTTTTCAATCAATGTATGAAGTCCATTTTGAGTGGCATCAAGTTAACGAATTTACTCAGAATAAATACAGATTAAATTCATTATTACAATATTAATCCGATCAGATTAATATTGTGACCACATACCAGTGAAATGAAATGAGTTCCATTCATGTTCTAAAAACAATTGACTAATTTTCTTTAACATTTGTCTGGAAAAACGCCTCGATATTGTTGTCTTCAATGTATCTCCAAAAGTATCACTGAGAAAAATTTTGAATGAAATCACGAAAAAAGATAATAAGATATATATTAAAGGAAAATTATCAGATGTACGCATTTTACTGGGGCAACATAGAAATGTACGTAATAGATAAGCCTTCCCACTCCTCCATTCTGAATGAAAAGAAAGATATCACACAAAGCGCAGACAAAACAAAAAGAAAGCCGATACGAATTAGATATATGTGTGTAGTTGGTTTTTATCTCCTTGAGTATAAGTTTTCAATAGTGATTGTCCGATAATTATATTAATAATCATGTACACATGATCACAAAAGTAGCGCTCATTTTCTAAAGTTTTAAGTTAATTTGAACGTTATTTCTTCGATTTTTGTAAAATGTTTCGAATAAATGTTGTAAGCGTATTTATAATGAATAACTTTATGCTGAAGCATTTTTTTACCGACGAAAGAAGGAGGAACTCAATTCAACCTATATTTATATATATATATATATATATATATATATATATATATATATATATATATAGATTTTTATAATTCTTTTTTTGTTCAAAGTTGGTCCCATATAAATTTGAAAAAAAAATTTCAAATTTTAGCCACAAAAAAATAAAAAAAAAGACTTCCCAGCGCTTCCACTAAAGAAAAATATCATAATCGATATATGTTCTGTGTGTAAAGAACATATATCGATTAGAAAGCACTCAATATGTATGCGCAATTTGAATGTTGTTTTAACCGACGAAGAAACGAAGGAGGTTCTCAAGTCAACCCCTATATTTTTTTATGTATGATCACGCATAACTTTTTACAGAGAAGTCCGATTTTGATAATTCTTTTATAGTTCTGTTTTAGTTATTTTAATTCTTTTTTAGTTCGAATGACACTAAAAAAAAAAATAAACCACAAAAAATAAAAATAAAAAATTTTTGAAAAAAAATAGAACCGACGAAAGAAGAAAGTAACGGAAAAGCAAAAAATAATAACTTTGTTACAATAAATTAAACCTTCGTAAAAAGAAAGGAAAAATAAAAAAGTAACTTTTTAGTAACTACGTTCTACACTAATATAAATACCTAAATGATTTTGAGTCGGCGCCAAACAAACAAAATGTGATATTTATTTTTAACCGAAAATCAGATTTACCCTTCGGCCATTTCGATGGAGATTTTTTGGCGTCGGCTCAAAATTATTTAGGTATTTACATTAGTGTAGTACTTAGTCTAAAAAGTTACTTTTTTCTTTTTTTCTTTCTTTTTTCGAGGGTTTAATTTATTGCAAGTTATTATTTGTTGCTTTTCAGTTACTTTCTTCTTTCGTCGGTTCTATTTTTTGTTAAAAAGTTTTTATTCGAAAACTAAATGAATAAGACACAAATCAATAATAAAATTTGGAAAAATGACTGCTACTTATGTGGCCATGTGTACATTTGAAGGGATTTTAGATTAACTATTGTTGGAGATTTTAATGTATTTAGATAACGTGAACAGTGGTCTGTCTGGAATGATTTTAATGGCACTGGCTTTACACAAATGATAAATAATACAAGTGCCACTAGAGACACAACTTCAATAGACAGTGTATTTAATAGTTTTCCAGATTTTATAGATTTTCATGACGCTAAAAGTTTTTTAGCCAAGCAAGTCTGTTATAATCTATAATTGAAAATAATGATTTTTAAAATTTTAATAAATTAAGCAATTAAAATATGTACCATTTTGATAATGGTAATGTATTTTGATACTGGTAATGTATTTTGATAACGGAGTCAATCCCGAAACATGTCAACAAATAAATATAAGTTATTGCTAACAAAATGGAGGAGGAAAATTTTCGAGTTTTTGCAATTACCTCGTCATCGATCCATTCTCTTTTTGAAACTTTTTACGGTATTCTGAATCAGTCAATCGATTTCGTCCGTCACTCATTTTATTTTGAAAGAAATTTAAGATTTTTGTTTATTTATTAATTTCGGGTTTTAAAGTGCAAAAATACCTACAAACAAACAGTACGACTTAGTTATCTTTACTGAATAAAATATACTACATTCAATAAATATACCGCGCTGTGTCAACTTAGCGAATTTCCTTAGAATACATAAATCACTCTCAAGCGGTCACAATTTTAGTCTCATCTAAATGAAATGTCATATGTGATATGATTTGGATACTTTCATTGTCAATTTTATTCAAAAAAGGCATAGGTCAAGATGAAAGAAGGGCATAGAGCAGTGGCGTAGTGTGGGTGTCAGCCGCTCGGGGCGGAAGACAATTTTGCCGCCCTCTTATTTAGGTATTTCAATTTAAAAGACCATATATATATATATATATATATAATACAAATATATATATATATTTATATACATATATATATATATATATATATATATATATATATATATATATATATATATATATATAATAATCACATTTATTACAAAAATTCTAACACGTATGCCACATTGATATAACAGGCATAGAACACTTATACCTTGATGATCAACGAGGTTAAGTAATTTGCGAATTGAATATAAAACGCAAATAGACTTTCAATTAGAACTAGAACGATACTGTTAATATTTTTATTTTTAAGTCAGTACAGACGGTGTTGCCAGTCGCAACAATGAGCAAGATTTCATTATTCTACATTCGTTTAAAGAAAAGGGATTCTCCGATTTCGTCACAGTATAAGTAATGGGAAATTCCGGGCTCATTTCAATCGGTTCGAATTGTAGGTGCGACAAAAATGTGAAATGGTTACAAGATATTATTATTATTTATTGTAAAATTTTGCCAACCCCTGAAGGTGCCACCCGGGGCGACTGCCCCTGCTGCTACGCCACTGGCATAGAGGAAGATGAAAACACAAAATATAAAATATCTCTCTTAATATGAGAATAATCAAAAAATGTATAAGAACTCTCTAGCGGTCACAGTTTTAATGTAATTGGAATAAAATGTGGTTCTTGAGGTGCTTTTGGTATTTGAAAAGTCAAGTTCGTTAATGGGTAAAATCAGACCAGGGTAAAGAGGGGTTAGAAAGGACGGGTATCACAAAATATGGTATATCGCTCTTTTTTTCAATATATAGATAAGAAAAAAGTGTATTGTCAGGAAAAAAGTTCATTTTTAGTGATTATGGAATGTATCAAGCTTGTATGCTTTAAAATGATAAGTATATCTTGTGTAAACGATCAAAATTTGCCGCCCTTAAACGAATTTCCCGCCTTAGGCAGCTGCGTACATTGCCTACCCGGTAAACCCGCCACAGCACACAAGATATACAAATAATAGCTCGTTTCAGTAACCATTTTTTTGTATCAACAGTGTACACTAAACAATGTATAAATAAACAACACGTAAATGATTTTTTTATGACATGTTAAAAATTTTTCATAAAATCTAATTATTTTGTGAATAGACACATCTAAACTAAAAGTATGTAGGTATGTACTCTATGTTTTGAGTACTTTTTGAGTAAAAGAAAAAAAACAACGAAAATTTGATGTATGTAATCTGTCTAGACATGAATAAAAATTTGTAATGTATTTATCCAATTTACGTACTACTTTGTAAGCTTTTAAATCACATACGTAAGCTTCTCTTTTAAGTAGGTAATAAAAAGAAAGATATCAAGTGTTTGGGGGAAAGATAGAGTGAAATTTTGTTGTTATACTATATTTAAATTAAACCGAATATCGCAATATGTGAACAGTAACGTAATGCTGTTTACTACAACCGTGCAAAGGGTCTGGGATGCAATATTTTATTTTTTATTAGTTTAAATTCGTCTCTTGTGCATGTTGAGACCCGTAATTAAAAACTAAAGTTTTCCAATTCGAAATACTTCCTGTGCCAATTTTTTTGTCTAATTCTTGTATTGGTGTAAGTTTGGTAGTTATTGTCAATTTTATTTTGAAAAAATTTTATCTTACAAAGAAAAAATCCGCGCTGAAGAAACATTTTTTTCCAACTTTGCGAAAATTGTACAAGATATAACTAATATTTACGTTTAAAAGAACTTAAATAAATTTCTATTTTTTGTTTAAATAAGTAAATAAATTACCATTTAAAAATCGATTTGTCAGTCAAATTGCCATAAAGAAATTTTATAAGGTCTTTTTATAGGCCATACGCGACATACGGATTATAAGCTAATTAATTTCTGAAAAGCTGGAAACAATTTTAATCTCTTCCTTTGCATATTAAGAGTGTTTATTGAAGTTTGCACCAATAATCCTGCTTCAGCTTCTCCTAATAATAAATCCTAAACGATGCATTTCCATGAAAATTTTCTAATAAATACTCCTTTATAAATTAAAGTATATAATATTCTACGTCGAAGGAGTACTACAACTTAATATCGAAATCCGCAGTAATAACACAACGATTTTTGCGAACTTTGTCAAAAACTGAAATATTATGACTGATCACAAATAAGAACTTCGGAATTGTATTTTTTTGAAAATCCATATTAAGTTGCTCAAAACTCTTCAATTCATTGTTGAGGAGTTTTGACCTTGTTGATTACCTACTTTAATTTCTCTTTAAGAGCTGAATTTAAAAGAGTTCAATATTCAGTTATTCTCTTTTGTATTTTTCAAAAAATTTTGTTCAGGTCTCATATTAGAGAACGTGCAATAGTTATAAAAGCTTGAAATTCGAGTAATTGAAAGATAATTTTTTGGTTCTTTTCATTACAATTTACAAGAACATTTTTAGCAATCCTTTAAGTGTTTAGAACAATCCTTCAAGTGTTTGATTTTTATCGTGTCATCAAAAAATAAATGAATCCCCTAAAGTTAGTTAACAAAACAAATTGACACAGAAATGAAAAGAAAGAGGAAAAACTTGATAAATTTATTAACACTTGAAAATTGATTTTTCCCATATAATATATTATATTCCATATCATAATAATAGTAATAATAAAGTTATTAAGAATATTATTGGCGACTGTTGATAATACAGAAATCTGTATACAAACTGATAAGCATTTTGAAGTGGATTTCTTCCTTGATATGTGTCTGTATATAATATGTATATATCCAAATATAATATTAGATATATGTTGGCGACAATATCAGAAATTGGTTAATCTTTGTAATGTCTACTCAAACATTACTATTCCACAAACTGGGGGCCATGAAGGATTCTTCCAGATTTCGAAGAGGTAAAGCTAAGTCGATAAGAGTGATCATTCTGACGCTTACGATTGTCATTAAATTTATGTACAGTTTTTACTGACTTTTCTCTCGGCTATCGACGTGCCATTGTTCACTCACTCTCGATTTTGGTGGATAACTAAACGCGTAATTTCCGACTCGACTCTCACTAATAATATGTCTCCTTGTTTCGAAAATTTCCTTACTCATGGCAACACTACCTACGTGCCGAAACGAAGTGGCATTATGGGAGTAATGGCAACAGCTCAGCGTATATTTTTCGCCCATTTAGTGCTTGATTGTTCCAGATTGGAGAACAGTTTGTAATTTTTAATTAAAAAAATCAATGTTCAATATTGTTCCTACCAAAACGTTTTTTGTCATAAATATTGAAATAATTTTTTCCCAAAGTTCTGTTTTACGTGATCGGAAGACATTCTACATATAAGAACTGGAAGTAACTAATATGACAGTTCTTAATCTTTGAAATCATTAATAAAGTGTTGTCTAATTGATATAGATTTAGTAAACTTTTACTAATATTTATGTTTCTTTTTTGTGTCGAATATCGGAATCTGTTGTTGGTTCTACAGCGCTCCTTTTGAAGGCTAACGATAGCCAAGATACCGGGACAAACTAACTTGATTATTTAGACATAGTAGGAAATCAATAAATTTAGATTTTTTTGAACTTGCCGTAAAATAGATATTGGCTGCATTTTATGTATACAATGAATGTTGTAGTTGTATGTACGACCAGAATGTTATCTGAATATATACTTTAACATAAATATCTCAAGAGGTTTCAGTCAGTCTAAGTGTCTATTTTATTTTTTTTGATAAGGGGCTTTATTATTATTCTTATTATTGCCATTCCTACTGCCTATATATATATATATATGAAAACAAATTTAGAGTAACGATCATAATGATGTTCTACATTTACCAGCTTTAACAAGGAAAAAAAAAGAAGTAGAGAAATAGGGAAAATATGTACGATGTTATGGAGAGAAATTATGATGGATTTGTCTTACCTTCTTAAATAATGCCAATTGTTATTCTACATATTATTATATATGAATTCTTTTCGTTTATTATCGTATTATACATATTATGATAAAACACCAATCGAGACAGAGAAAATTTTTGATCCTTTGTTAAAATTTTGGGTTGTTTCGAATACCCGAACAAAAAAAATTCGTTACGCAGGAGCTGCGTCAACTTAGCGAATTTCCTTAGAATACATAAATCACCCTCTAGCGGTCATAATTTTAGTGTGATCAAAATGAAATATAATATCTGATATGACTTAAGTATTTGCAAAAATTAAATTTATTAATAGCAAAAAAAAAAAACGATATAACGATTATAGTTTGTAGTTACTATGGAAACGACAATCAAAATTTTTTACAATAAAATATATTTTATGTATTCGTGTCAAACAAACACAAAATATTAAATATCTCTCTTAATATTAGAATAATCGAAAAATATATAAGAAGTAAAGTTGTAGACAATCAAGTTTGCTACAATTCATTACCTGATCATTTTTCTCAAACTCTAATGTGAACAGAGATATTTAAAATTTTAACTTTCAATCTTTAATTGTAAATATTTCTGTAAATATTAGTGTAACAGAAAAATAATAAGAAACAAAATTACAGTAAAACTTAGTACCTACAACATAACTCCTGATAAATTTTTCGATTTTTCAAATATTAAGGGATATATGTCAAATTTTGCGTTTCCCTACATTTAACTTTGGGATTTTTTTTTTCCAAACTATTACAGTTTTATTATAGTAGAGAAAAGACAGTGATTTTTAAATTATATTAAGCACAAACGGACTTCAAATTTATAAATACAAAATAAATAAACGTAAAAACCTCAATCCTTGGTTTGAAACCTTAATGAAGTTAATATTCTTGAAAGTTTCATAGAAAACTGAAAAAGAAAACTTATTTTTTATATACTTTTTCCCTTTGTTGCGTGTATAATTTACATATAAATTTACATACACGAAAAAAAAAACTTTTCTATTTAAGAGGGGATAGATAATAAATATATCCATATTGTATATAAAACAAATTTTAACATCCATTAACTTGTGGACTATTTAACGTTTAATCAACTAAAATACGTTCATTTAAACAATAGAATGTTCTATGCTCTGTTTATTTGTGTCGTTATAATTAGTATTTTGAGGATGCATATACTAAATGCACTAAAAACTGTAATTATGTAACTGTCATGGCCCATATTTAAAATTATTGGGTGTATGAAGAAATATTTCAAAGAAAAATTTCTTATTTTTTTGAGATAAATATTTTTGAAATTATACATCTTTTGGTACGTTATGAGAATCCAGTTAGAGTGTATTTTCAGCATTAGACGAATCGATGACATAACCACCAATGCATTTGTAGCCTAAATGATCTGACAAAATTGTCTACCGCCGGTGATAATCGCAATACAATCGCTTCAGCCGTTGAACGCAGTTAGACAACCAAGAAACACAAATAGAAAATGATTTAAAAAACGATATTTAAATTCGTATTAATTGGAAAATATAAAGTGTAGACTTATATACTTTGTATGACGTTATATAAGTTTAGTGTATTGGGTATTTTCTTGCCTTGCGATTAAAGAAGCCTAAAACTTTAAAAGTGGCTTTTTTCATTAACATATAAACTTTAAAACTGCATGCATCGATTTCATTGCTTTTTATACCCAGTATATGTAAATATACAAGGTATATTAAGTTTAGCCCGACTTTGTAACACTTGAAAATATTAATCCTTGATATAAATGCTTGCCACAGGTGTTCATAAACTCGGCCTTTTTCACATGTCCGTCTGCCTGTCCGTCTGTTTGTGAACCCGATAACTCAAGAACGAAAAGAGATAATCTTAAATTTTGTACGTGTGTTCTAGAGCAAAAAAGTAAGGTCAACTTCGTTAATGGGCAAAATCGAACTATCTTTGGGCAAAATGGGCAAAACTACCTAGCTTTGAAGCCGTAAGAAATATAACAAAAACTTAATGTCAAAAAATCTTCTTCTCTTAAATATAAACAACTTTTGTTCGAAAAATGTTTCCATAAACTCAATATTTTTCTCACAATTTGTGCTCAAAAGTTTCTCGGAAGGCAAAAAATATGCCGATCTTTAAAATCATAAAAGATGGTTTTTTTAAATTGTGGGACAGTTCAAAAATTGTTAACAATTCAAACATTTATATACAACTCAGTATATACTGGGTATTCAAACAAATAACTCAGTTAGTTGTTACATTACTTGTTTTCCTTAAATTTGAGCCATATTAAGTACTTTTGTCATTTGCGCCTAAAAATGGTTACGTAATTAATTTTTAAAGATCCTATTAATTTATAATATGAAACTCCCCTGTACTTTTACCGAAATGGCATCACCGAAGGAGCCATATAGTATTATAAATTAAATATCTCTATTAGATGTTTAATACTATGATAGTCTACACTTATGAATCTACCTTTAAAACTTAAATTATTTAAAAAAATTTAAAAAAAAGTTTCTCTGCGGTCTCTTATTGCTTTTCTTAAGCACACAAAGTGAAAGGCAAAATTAGAGGCAGGTGCTTTACAGTTTCAGACTTATAGATCCTTGGATTAGAAAATAGTAATTGTGTAATAGTTTATGTGTTTTCTTACTGTGTTATAGCCATTTTCCGATTAATTTCGACAAGAAATTATTGAATGGTAAAATACGATCTTGATACGCATGCAACTATGTGTGCAAACAAATCTACAAAGTCGATTTACAAGTCGACACTTCTATTTAACGTATATGTCGAGGCCAATACAATAATATGCTACAACTGAGCTGACGCAATGTGATAGTATTTGAATATTTACCACGAAATAGAAATTTGGTGCTATGGAATGACTTTAAGTGATCATTAAAAAGTTGTAAACTGTAATTGATGGTTTCCATAAAACGTTATGAAATAGTCAATTATAAAAGTATGAGACGCTTTTCCAGTCACATTACTCTGAGAGAAGGAGGTTTTTTTGAAGACATAAACTATTATTTTTATAGTAAATTGGTAGCAGACTCTCTGATTTAATAAATCATAAATATTAATATTGAAATCAAAATAAAAAATATTAAAATATATATTTTATGATCGTTATAAAAATTCAAATTTGTATATTGTAGATAGCGACCGTCCCAATCTCTTGTAATAAAGTACATAGTTACAAAAATATATTTTTTGTATTAATAAAAAAGTATATAAGACTCTAATCAAAATTGGAATGGTTTATCTCAAACAAATAGTTTAAAAAAATCAAATTTATAGCTTAATACAAATATCTAGCATATTGGTTGTACTTATCATATTTTATTTAGTGTTTCACGAGGCACGAGGCGAGGCGAGGTTTTGGTATCACCTCGCGATGAACTGTCACCAAATTAGCTACGAATAACATATCCTGAGACAATATAAGAGTAATTTTAATAAGAGGAATGTTAACAAGAGTAAATCGAATGAAATTTTAACAAGAGTAATTTCAATAAAATTTATTATATATTAATTCATTTTGTTTAATTATTGTTATTTTATTTTTTTCTATTGATCTCTATTTTCTATTTCTAATTGTCAAAGAGTAAATTACGACTAGCTAATTTATACGGATGATGACTACTTTGTAGTCGAAATACGTATTTATAATACAAAAACTGATCTAGGCATTGAGGCGAATTTGAAAATTTATTTCAAAAAACTAGAGTTCTCATTAATTATCATTTAATAAATTATAATTGAAATTTGACTCATTCTATTTGATTTCCCAACATTGTTATTAAGGATAAAAAGCAGTGTAGAATTTTGAAAACAGAACAAAAATATTTTACGCATTATAAATCATAATTATTTGACATTTTTGCATTATTTTAAATATTCATTAATTAAAAAATAAAAATATCATAATTAGAACGCGGTTTTCTTTTTCATTATTTTTTCCCATGTATAATAAAAATTTATTATTTATGTTGGTGGCCCCTTCATACAATGTATTACTTCGGTGAGAAGGGAGTATAATATAAATGTATAACCATAAAAATTTCAAAATCCTGTATAAATATTTTCTATCGTATATAATTAATGTATTATATGGTGTGAAAAATTATATGTATACTAAAATAATTGCATTCATATTTGGGCAAATTATAGATCTTTTAGAGTTTATTCAGATTGAAGACTTTTTCAATCACAGCAATTTGAACTGTGGTCAGAAAACTCTCTATCTACAATATTTATTTCAATAATTATGGCAGTATTTTAAAACCAATGTTTTAGCCTGTAGTTGTGTTCGTGAAAATTTACTGGGTTTACAAATTTTTGGGATTAACTTTAGTAAAAATAATATTATTTATTTATGTATTTGATTTTGAGAGTATAAAGGCAGAAAATGTAAAGGTTACTATGTGTAACATATTTGATTGTTACGTGTAACAAATATTTGTTGTCTGTTACTATGTATAAAATAATATAAAAACAAATATTTTGTTGTAATTTAGGCAGCTGAATAATGTGTTAAGTCATTTATAATTTTTCCAGTCACAAAGTGTGGTTGATTTATATATCTATACATACATACATACAGACGTCAACTATTACTTGACGCAGCTTATCTCTGGGCATAGATGCTTTAGAGCTCACCTTCACAAGTATAAACTAGCGGAATCCCCAGAATATCCGAAGTGTAAAGGTCAGGTGAAGGATGCAGAACATGTATTCATCGAGTGTACGCGATTCTTTTACCATTGAAGTTATCTTGAAGGAATTCTGGGTCATACTATAACCCAAGACAATTTAAGTGAAGGTATGCTATCAGGAGAAGTTGAATGGATGGCCGTGAGTAACTATGCAGCAACTGTTCTGAAGGAGCTGCGCAAGGAAGAACGCAGCAGAAACACCTAGTAGCGTAGCAGAATAGTAGCTAACGTACAGCTCACTTAGTTGGAGGAAGAAGTCACTGCTTGAGCCTTCTCGCGAAGTAATACCTAGCGGTTGTACCACATACATTTATTGCGATTGAAAACTTTCATCAAAAGTTTCACGTGTAAAAACGGGCTATTATATTTTTATTTGAACACTCTGTAATAAAATAATATTATATATCAGTACAATGTATTGGAAAAATTTACATACAAATTTACATACATATAATATATTTCCAAAAAATCTATCTATGTTTTAGGTAAGATATTCAATAGACTTCGTAAAATACAATAAGGTATTTTTGTATTTTATATCATTTGTCATTGTATATATATATCATAAAAATATATGAATATATTTCAGTATAAAATATGAATTAACGGAAACATGATGATTCATAGGACCTTGATTTGGATGTATGCATATATGTTTCGGTAGCGTAAGTGAAAAATAGGTTTCTATTAATAATAACCAGTCATTATTACTACTGACCAAATTAAAAAAATCACAGTGAAAATTTTGTAAAGACTTTAAAAAAGTCACATAACCCGAAATTAATAATGCAGAACTAAGTTGGGTTTAGGCGTTTTTATCAATAAAAAAAGTATATGAATGTAATAAACAAAAATTACTAGCAGTATAGTTTGGTTTTTGAGCCTTTTTTCCAAACAGGCTACCTAAACTAATAAACTAAACTAAAAAACAATTAAATTATTTATAACAATTTTTCGCGGTTTATTATTTCAATTTGCATAAATTTCCTTCAATTTATTATCTTAATTTTTTTATCCTGATACTTTATCTTTATTACTTTAATTATATAAAACACTGCTTCTTCAGAAAATATATAATGATGATCACAAATATTTGTTTTATTTAATAATTTTAACCAGCCAAGTAGCGTAGCCGCGCTTGTTAAAGGCACTCTACTTGGAACTAGAAGGTTGCGAGCATGGAGACTAGGCAAGGAGACCGAACTCCATGTGAAAAAATAATTGACAAAAATAAGATGTCAGTAGTGTTCCTTCTACACCGAAAACCGTGACGCATGACGTAATTATGTAGTATTATAAAAATTATTTGCAGCCAAAGTATTTTTCCAATAAAATAGTTTTTTTAATAAATGAAATAAAGTAATTAGTTGAAGTAAATGATTAGTTAAAAATTCGCAAAATAATTACATAACAATAAAAATATAATTATAAAATGAAAATAAATTAAGTAAAAATAAATTATATTAAAATTATTAAAATCAATTAAAAGATTATTGAATCAGATATTAAATTAAACTTTTATTAATTAATAATAAGTCTAACAAAATGACAAATATGCACTTCACTTCTATTAATTATGACAATCCAGCAGAACGTCGTTCAATTGTTTTACATAACGGAGTTGTTATGTAAAACAACTAGCGGTTTTGTAAAACAGCGGATTCGACGATCCATCTGCGACATATACGTAATTTTGGAACTATTTGTTGTCAACTTTAGTGCTTTTTTAGTGTAATTTTACTAAAAGACTATAATTTCAGTAAAGGTTGATTTTATAAGATGGTATTATGAACTAATACATGTTTTGGTATAAAATCAATCAATAGATTCTAGGAGTTGATTTTTTTATTTTAATTATTACCGTACATTCTTCATCAGCCGATAAAGGAATATAAATTTTCAAATTATATTACTGCAGTAGGATTAAATAATTTGTACTAATATTGGAGGATAAACATGGATGTAAAACAATAGCAATATTTGATAATCAAATTGATTTTTTAAAATAACAAATTAATTCAATTATTTCATTGTATGGTTACATGCTAACTAGAGCGATATGTATGTATATTGAGCTATATTGTATGTACAGTCTAACCTAAATAAGAGGAAATTGTGTGAGTGAGCAAACTTTGTAAGTAGTGTTAATTTTTTTTACCCACACAAAACGTCTTTTTTACCATCAAACACCTCTATGGGTTAGACTTGTAGAGATGTGACTTATTTTAGATACAAGTATTTGAAATACATATACAAGATACATGTCTTTAGAGGACTCTGATTCCTCTATTGCAAATAGCGTAACCACAGGGTTTACTGGCAGCACGACTGACTTAGAAATACTTTAATACCTAAATAATAAACACACCAGTCTAAAGAGTCTAAATGTGTATCCTACAATAAAAAAACAATTTTTTAAATGTAAAACGTGTTTGCCGAGTCCCGCCCTTGTGGAGCGACTCTTCTAATGAGACCTCATCGAAGAAAAATGAGTAATAAAATGTTTGAAGAACTGGTTTAACTTAAGTCTTAATCGATTAACGAGCGTCAATCACGTAAATGTTATAAAATATTATATTTTAAAGGATAATAAATAATGTAGTAAGCTAAATAAACCTTAAGTTAAGATTAATAAAAATATTTTTTCTTTCAAAAAGGTTTTTAAAAAAAAATGTATTTAGAAAATTCGTATTTTGTATCTAGTATTTCAAATACCATTTCAAAAGTATCTTGTATTTGATATCTCAAATACTTTAAAGTATCTTGTAACTTGTATTCCAGATACTTTTTATGTGGTATCTTGTACATCTCTGGAGTTAGAAAGGAGAAACCTCTATATGAAAGTGTTGCTTTTCTCATCTGGACTATAACTATTACTAATAAGAAAAAAATTAAGCTTTTATAATTTTGTAGAATGACTTTTCCTGTCACTCCCCGGTTCTTGCTAGGAGAAGACAGACTTGGGTTGGCCGTTCTATAAATACCAGTCCGAACTAAAATCGGTCGACGTCAAATCTCTTTGGATGTTCGTGAATAGCAACAGATAGTTTAAGAAATAGTGGCTCCCTGTGAGACGTTTTCCTTTTTAGGTATCACCCGGCAATGTATCCCGAGCAGATAGCCACTACATCCTTACCTAACCTATAACTGAGAAAGTCTATTTCCTTATACCTATAAAACCCAGACTCTGTACTTAAAGTAAAACAAAATCGATGTTTTATAGTGTTGTAGAAAAACTAACGTCTATTAAGTACAAATCGACACTTTTTAAAGTATTAGGCTGCAATATACTACATATTATGGAACGGCCAAATATGTATTTTTCCCTAAGTGCCTGATGACTGTGGCAGGAATTCTAAATCTCTAAACGAAATTGTTTTCATTGAATTGTATACCAAAAAATAAAAATGCATTCAAAAGAGTAATCTCATTTCGCTACCCCGTGAGTTTAACTATAACAGAGTCCTTTTAGACAATTATACATAGAATTTTAATTGTAGTCACCTTGAAAAAGTAAAAGTAGTAGCGGAGGAAGCTCGAGGCCTGGCAAGTAGGCATTTATAGGCCTTTTTATCAACCACTAATGGTCTAAGATCCGGCATTAGTCAAAACCATCCCTCATCTGTTAATTGATTGAAATATTATTGAAAACGCTTATTGCAATATAAACAATTTGGCAATTTAACGTCTGCCAGGGTAGTTCTGCTGCAATTAACATCATCTCTCTCTACAAGGTTTTTTTTTTTTAATTCTATTATTTAATAATGTTCTTATACAGGCTGCAATTGATTTTAATGGATTTTAAGATGGCTGCCAGTTATGGATGTATTCTAATTATTCTAAACTTTTCAATTAGCTAAATATTTTTCAATTAACATATGAGGAAAGTAAGCTAAGTTTACTTTCAGTTTGAATACCTGGCTGCAGGCAACCGCAGCAGTAATAAGCAGCGCTGCCTGCTATTACAAGATTTGTCGTATCGTATACTCTGTTATTTAACAAGCCAAATTCGATTAACACGTGAGGGATTTAATTATAAAAAAATAAATTTTTAATTAATTAATTAATTAATGTTAATAGCAGTAGAACTACCCTGGCAGACATAACATTGCCAAATTGTTTATATTGCAATAAGCGTTTTCAATAATATTTCAATCAATTAACAGATGAGGGAAGGTTTTCTAATGCCGGATCTTAGACCATAAAGAACAAATAATTTGTATGCAGACTAGGAATTTGGTAGGTTGTACGACGACTGCAGTCGACTTTGGTAGTTCAGATACATAACTTTGCCGATATTTATCTTGAGTTTGTGAAATGAAACTGCATACAATCTTTACACGCATAGTCGGTTACTTTCGTTCGTGTCCATACGCCGACAGTGTAGTCAATTAACCGTTATAATTCAAACTAGCAATCTCTCAGTTCCAAGCAGAGAGCCTTTGACATAATGGCCACTTGGACTGGTACCATGAAAAAAAATCCTCAATAAAAACTATATATTATCTCTATGATAAAAACATTCCCATAGATGAATAGGGAATATGCATGAAAATTTTTTTTCACATTTATTTTCAGAATATGAAAATACTGTTAATACTGTAATAATATTTAAAAACGAAATTAAAATCCGACAAATATCAAGGAAGCTATAAGCTTTTAAAGATTATTATCTGTCTCTTTCTTGCAAAAATACTAAAAACGGAGTTTTACCTGTATTTTAAATGGTGAAAGTGTAATATGACGTCACATAACATATCAAGAGGACTACCACCCTCTTTGTCTAATCGGGAATTTCAATCATTCATATCTCGCTTATTTTTAAAGTTATTTAAAAAGTAATTTTACCTTGATATTTGCCAAGTAAACATGCTTCAATTCAAGTGAAAAAAAATTTTCATGCATATTCCCTATTCACATACCTCTGTAAGTGCGAGAAAGCACTTCTGTAGATGATTTAATTATATTGAAATATATTTTATAAGTGAGAAACTGATTAAATGGAGTCTCGATAAGGGAGAGAGAAAAAATCGGTTCTTTGAACATTCGCTTATTCATGTTTGACTGTAAATACATTGATATCAAGGTTGTATTGTATATGTGTGTGTGTGTTCATTGCCACAATTACAATTTATGGTTTTGAATAGGTACGGATTAAATAAAAAATTGTTTTTGTTAATTATTTTTGACATCGAGATGGAAAATGTATTAGTTGCATAAATTAATTACTTTTTGATTTATTTATTATGACAATTTGAGGGGATTTGAAGATATTTGTTATGATGAGTAGAATTTATGGTGGATTGATTTTTGATAAAATTGGTAATAATTAAATATTATAGAGTAGCATTTCACAGTCCAGGCAATTTTAATGGAGTGGCAAAGTTGTCGACATACGATCAATTTCAAGTTACTTTATGAGATTATATATTGATAGTTCCAAAAGGAATTTTCGGTATATTTGAGTAATCTTTGAGATATCACATTGAACAATTGAAAAACTTGATTATTTTTTGAATGCCACACAAAACATGTCACATTCATAAATTACTCCTAAAACACAACCACAAAACTTTGAAAAATATGTACCCATTTAAGGTGCTTTTGCCATAAAAAATATTGTTAAATTACTATATTGTCTCAGGATTTGTTACTTGTTGCTAAGTTGGTGACCATTTCACCGAAGTAATTTTAATAAGAGTAAAGTTAACAGGAATAAATGTGAAGAAAAATTTTAACAAGAGTAATTTCAACATATTTTAAAATTTATTATATTTTAAATCCAGTATATTTTAATTTAGTTAATTTTCTATTTATTTTTATTTTTTTCTATTGATCTCTATTTTCTATCTATTTCTAATTGTCAAAGTGTTTCTAATTGTAATTGTAGTCGAAATACGTATTTATAATACAAAAAACTGATCTAGGTAAAGGGAGCGAATTTGAAATTTTAGAGATATTTTGTGTTTTTTTCTAGTTTTATGCCCCCTTTCCCCTTGACGTATGGCATTTAATAACAAAATTGGCCTTGAAAATACTAAAGTCATATCAGATATTATATTTCATTTTAATCACACTAAAATTATGACCGCTAGAGAGTGATTTGTGTATTCTAAGGAAATTCGCTAAGTTGACGTAGCTCCTGCGTAACGCCTTTTTTATGTTTTAAAAAGGCCATTCGAAAAATTAGCTCTGATTATCATTTTTTACGTGAAGTTTATATATAACGGATTGATTACTTAATTTTTTTCTTTCGGGTGGGTTACTTCTCACTTTCTTTAATCCAATATCAGTTCATTGTTTATAGAAGCTTAAAACATAAAAAAAAGCATTATTAGACATCAAAGTCTGAATAATAGTTACCATTATTATTCCTATAAAACATATGTTAATTCGGACCTGTCGTCGAAAAATTTGAGTCAGCATAATATGTAAATGATGTAGGTATATGTATATGTATGTAATCATTTGAAATGCATACCACTTAATATACCAGTTACAATTACATTTACTATTAACGTACCTAACTTTTATGTACAGTAAAATTTCTATCATTTATAACATGATGCAAAATAAATAGAAATTTAATGGTAGTTTTGAATTTCAAATGAATTGTATGATATATTTGAGGTTGTGATACTTATAAATTTGAACCTTACGAAAGAATAAATGTAAATTTGACAATATTATTGTAATAAATGCAGTTCTGATAACTTTAATTTAAAATAAAAAAGATTTTAATACTCAAAACGTTTGAAAAAAAAAATGTTTGTGTAATTATATACGCACGTAGAAGCTATACTTCTGTTTAAATAACATAAAATAACGGGTATAAAAAGTTGCAAGAATTATGATGATTATTATGACGAACAATTCTTATTCGAGATATTCAAAAATGATTCGAGACATTTAAAGACTTTGAAACAAATTGACTGGAATATTATTCAATTTCAAAAGAACGCTGTTTGAGTGGTTGATATATATAGACTGTATGTATATATAGAAGTTGCGGGATTAGGTAATAAAAATTCTTACCAGTTTAACTGTAGAAATAAAACATTTCACGTTAACAATATTAAACGTCTATTCACATTTCTGTTGAATGACAAAGATAGTATATATAATATTAATGCATATTTAACGTAACACTTACAAAAGACACAATTTGTTGCAATGATAGCAATTTTCGAAATATAAACATAAAACTATTTCATAACAACATTATGTATTGACGTATATATTATGTATACAATATTGTGTAGGGGTATTCTTGGAGTAAGCTTTACATTGTTTAAGCTTTCACATAACGAATACATGATGAGTTAAAACTATTATTTATTATTTATGAACGTTAAAAGTATGTTTACTGAGTGTATTATAGTGCAAATATATTGTGTAACATATTAAGATGGAATTTTGAAGTATTTTATTTAACTAAGAGATTAAAGTTAATATTTCAATTTACAGAGTGTATTATAAAGCTTGAATTAAATCAACCAGTATTTAAATAATCTCTTTAATTAAATCTTATTTATTACTGTTTATATAATCTGAAATTCTACATAGTATTTCGTGTTTCTAAAGGACTTCAAAAATGATAAGGGTTTTAACTCGACTATATAAGTTTCAAACAATATGGTTAGCTGTTGAATTGAAATACGACTATGTAACAAATTAAATAATTTTTTCCCCTGTGTTTTGTAATAATGATATCTCACCGCCAGCTAAATTAAGGTTTATGAAGAAAACAGTCACTATCAGGTTTTATTTTTCAAAAACAACCATTTCGGCACCAACGTTCAGAAAAGCTGCTTATCTCAGTTTAGTATGTTCTCTAACTCTAATACATGTACAAAAAATTCGTTACCTAGGAGCTGCGCCAACGAATTTGCTTAGAATACATAAATCATTCTCTAACGGTCACAATTTTAGTCTGAATGAAAGTAATTTTAACAAGAGTAATTTCAATAAAATTTATTTTATTTTAATTTATTTTGTTTATTTTTGTCTATTGATTTCTATTTTCTATCTATTTCTAATTGTCAAAGAGTAAATTACGACTAGCTAATTAACACTGATGATGACTACTTTGCAGTCGAAATACGTATTTATAATACAAAAACTGATCTAGGTATTGGGGCCAATTTGAAATTTTATTTCAAAAACCTCTCATTAATGATCATTTGATTATTTAATTAAATGAGTGTCAAAATTAATAAAATATTATTATAAACAAGTAATGTAACAACTAAATGAGTTAATTGTTTGAATACCCAGTATATACTGAGTTGTATATTAATGTTTGAATTGTTAACAATTCTGCCTATTCAATGTTTATAAAATATGAATTATTTGTAAACGGAACTTTTGAGCACAGATTATGAGAAAACTATCGAGTTTATGGAAAAATTTTTCAAGCAAAAGTTGATTATTTTAAAATGAAGAAGATTTTTTGTTCTTAAATTTTTGTTATATCTCTTACGGTTTCAAAGATAGGCAGTTTTGCCCATTTTGCCCAAAACATGGTCCGATTTTGCCCATTAAGAAACTTGACCTTATTTATTTGCCCTATAACACACAAAAAATTTTTAGCTCGTTATCTCTTTTCGTTCTTGAGATATCGGCTTCATAGACAGACTGACGGGCATGCGGAAATGGACCAATTAGGTCAACACCCGTAGTAAATTGTTTTTTCTACGATCAATATTTTCAACCGTTACAAAGTCGGGACTAAACTTAATATACCTTGGTATATTCATGTATACCGGGTATAAAAATTTAAATATATCGTTAACAATAATAATATCATCTGACATAATATCATCTGACATATAATATCATCTGACATAACATAAATTATATTGAATATATTCAGTACATGATTATTATGTAGAGAGTCATTGAATGTTAGAAAAGGATGTGTATTTTAATATCAATTGAGTATATTGCAAAATATAACAAGCAAGTCAGGGACTTGACATTAGTGACATGGTTGGCTATCTACTAGAATATAGAATGTAGAACTGACTATACATAGAATAGAATTGAACCTTTAGCTATATAATATATTATTGGGTATGTAGTTAGTTAGATATTCTAGTATTATTGTAAATGTATGTTGTATTCTGGATTTTCTTTATCCATTTGATTTAGAACATTTATATAGGGTGGATCATATAAACTGTTTCAAGACATTAAATGTTTATATGAGATACAATGGTTTATTCCTACAATGGGTATAAATTGAATAATTCTGGGGTACTACATAATCAGTATTGTAGATTGCTATAAATTGAATCTAATCGACCAAGCTATTTGAATAGTGGATTTTGAAAAACATCAATAAAAAACAAGTAGTTTGTTTGACAATAAAAAAAAGCTCTATTACCGTGGAGTAAACTATGTGTGAGTCTGTCAAAGATTGATTAAATTGAGACGGAAAACGTCAAAAAATAGTTTAACTGTTTCTCGATGATGTCCTCAACGTGAACAGGATACAATTTCGAAAGGCAGCCGGATTTATTATCACCTACGAATGCATCTGCAATAATAGCATTCCTCCAGACTGTACGACGAGGAGGAAGGAACATCTAGCCACATCATCTTTAAGTGCGACTCTCTCAATTACAGCAGATACAAGATATTCGGTGAATCTCACCCCGAATATATGAACATTCAGAAAAACCGAATAAACAAGTTCCTGGCTATTGTCAAGATATGGGAGAAGCGAATCTTATTGGACTGAAGTAAAAGGGGGAGCACAATGAACCATAAGGTCGAAAACCAATACTTTTTATACCCCAAAGTATATCTATCTATCTATCTAGCACACATGCTGAACAAAAGCCTCCCTCAATAAGATCCAAGAGTTTCTATTCTGTGATTTTCGGTAGTGTATTGTATTTAACCATTTGCATATTTAAAAAGTTCACCACAGCATTTGGCTATAAGTCTTTCTCCTTTTCTGGATGGTGATCATATGGTGTCCAGAATGAACTTTATTCAAATATCTGAAGTCTACTTGCGATTAGCTTTTAGACTAATGAAAAGAGAAACAGTTTGTTTTGCACTAAAATTAAAATAGTAACTTTTTCGGTTAAAAAATAATTATATTCAAAAGAATCTAATATTCTTTGAATAAACTTACCATCCTCTCTATCTACAGTACGAATAACGTAAATTTATATGCAATGTATACAATATTATATCCTTTAGGGTTTAAAAAAGTTATAAAAACGTACGGGGGTATTATAAAGACTATATATTTTATTTTTATATGAAGACATTTTATATGAAAATTTTGTAAATGTATAATCATCAAAGGTATTTTTTCAAATGTTTTATTGCCTTCAACTAGCTCATTATTACTAAGTATAAAGGATTAGTAACAATGAAACCTTAAATCCTTTAAACGAGTATTCTTTATTATTATAATATGGAGTGTATAGTAAAAACCACTATTGTATAGATGATTTAAGCATTTAAAGTCTGACAATTTTAGACAAAATCAATATATTTAGTATTTACAAATTATATCAATTCAAGACTCAACCAAAACCAGAAGTCAAAACCAACCCCAAAGCAAGAATTTACAGTAGTGACGCCGCGAGACGAAACGAGATATGAGTAGAGTTTTTATCGACTCGTCTCGTCTCGTTTTTACAGTTGATCAATTTTTTCGAAGAATATAATTTAAAAAAAATTATTTCTTGTACCTAAAGTGATCTTGGATTGACAATCTGTTTTTAATAATATTTTGAGTTAATTTTAATTAATTTGAAATTATTTGCACTATTATAGTCTTGAAAAGAAGGATATTTTGACAAGACTAAGATTCTTAATGCAAGAACAATACCCAAAATCAAGATTACTGTAATCCTGTTTTGATGTGGCACTAGCTCATCTTCGAAATAAGTGATGGTATGAGATAATGCAAACCTTAATGCTTCTTCTAGAGTTAGTCTACTACCGAAGACTATCATGAAATTGCCCACTTTGTTTCCACAGCAAACATTCTATAACTATGGTATGGTATGTTATTTACTGTTATGGGACGCTAGTCTTTTGGAAAATTGATGGATGTAAGTAATATTCTCTACAATCCAATAAAGGTTGTTCAATCAAAAACTGGAACAACTATGTTACAAAAACTATGTAGAGAAATATTTTATGTATTGTTGACACACGTGAAAATAATTACTAACTTAGTTAATTGCTAATGAAAAAAAAGTTTCAACAATACATAAAATTTCAGCGTTTCATCTCTTTTTGTTTTTGAGTTATCAAGTTCACAGGCAGGCAAATGGGCAGACGTTCGAATACGCGTAAATGGACTAATATTATAATTTTATGAACAACTATACCAAAATTTTTTTCTTCGGGAAGTCGGGAATAAACTTGCAATACCTTTGTATATATTATATACTTAACGGGATAAAAAGAAAAGAATGCAATTTTTATTGAGTTACGAATTCAATCTTGGTTTTAAGTTTTCCAAGGCAACAAGAAGAGTAACTATTGCAAATATTATACAGTTTAGGTTTAAATAGACAAGGTTTGTAGTTTGTTATTTTCAATGAAGAATATTTTATTTCAGATAAGTTGACAGCATACTGGATGCCTCAAAAACCAAGTTTTATGAACAAAGATTGGGTCTAACAGTTGCAAATAACGATTCCATCAGTAGAATCTTAATTTTTCGATGATGAACGAATTGTTTTCTCTGAACAGGTGCAGAATAATTTAAATTCAAATCTACCCATTAATACAATGAAATAATTTATAGACTCGTAAATCATTTCATGCGAGAAATTATCGATTAGTTGTATGAATATATTCATATATATTTTCAGTCGACACAATATTGACTACTGGGATGTCTGTATACTTATGCTAGTCAATAACGAAATCAATCATCCAGCTTAATAACGACATAAATATAAGATAACATTCACCGAAATTATTGATACCATCGTTTAAAAAATATATCTATCGTCGTTTTAACCTTCGTGATAAATTAAATTAAGAAATGTATTTTCCAACAGTTTTCTTTGCCAGTGAAACTGGTCAATAAACCATGCTAATCATTTGTTTCTGTTACTAGACCCAATTTAACTCAAAGAAACTTAATTTCATTCAAATTTTCACATGATGAGTGTCACGACTTTTGTTTGGCGGAAAAATATTTTAGCAACTTTTTGTAAGCTATAAAAACGATATACTACATTAAATTTAATATAAATTTTATTATTTAAGAATATTCCTAGAGATGTTTTATTCGTTTTGGTATAAATATTCTTTAAGAACAAAAAATTCGTCCGGTTTTATTTCCTTTGTTGCAGTTTCGGTAATAAGTTGAGTTTTAGAGGGAACAATCTTCAACATACACTAGCCAGAAAGAATTACGAACGAGGAATTGATGAGGAGAGCAAGCCAAAGCACTATCAACGAAATAATTAAGAACAGAAAGTTTGGTTGGATAGGCCACACCTTAAGAAAGCCATGTAAAACCATCAGCAGAAAAGCCCTAGACTGGAACCCCCAAGGAAGCAGAAAACGTGGAAGATCCAAGATAACCTGGAAGAGGTCAGTCGAGAAAGAGATAGAAGAAGAAGGAAAACCCTGGAGAGAAATAAAGCAAATGGCCCAGAATCGAGCACGGTGGAAGACATTTGTTGCGGCCCTACGTCCCTCAAGGGAATGCAGGAATTATTATAATATATAAGAAAAAAAAATTACTATTTGTATTTGTGAATTAAAATAAAGTTACTATTTATATATAGATATATTGGAAAAATTAACCAATGAATTTATGAATGTGTATTATAAATTTATAATACACATAGCGTTATAGCGGTGGATGATGAATGCTTTTAGCGTTGATATCATTTATTCTTCTTATTGAACATCAGTTTGTCGAATGTCTAGATTTATTTTGTTATTAAACTGAATGACTAATAGTGGATCCTCTTTACCTTAAAATACGCTTCTCCATTTACTCCTGACAAGAAACTGCTGCTTTGAGAATTCAGTCCAGTTTCTTTAAAAAGATACAGTTTCCAAACTAGATCTGACTTTTTTTTGTCTACATTATTTTAAAATAAAGAAGCATCTTTTGACCTAGTCGGTGTAGGAAGGAGGTCAGCATTTACATAATCAAAAATCGTAATGACTATAGCTTCTATGAGTATATATGTCAACATTTACAAACCGATATTAACAGAAGAAACTACGTATTGCTTCAAGTATGACGCGTGTGTTTTGAGATACCCTGTATATCCCGTATATATCATTGTCGCTCTGTTCATATAACAATAATAATAATAATAGACTCGAGTATATTATATACCCCCTCCAGGCCCCCCCTTTAACGTATAATATGTTTGTTGTAACCCTTGGCAACACAATGTGGATGGACGTCAATTCACCACCGACCGTATACCATTCGACCAAATTCTACAACGTCAAAATAGTGAGGAAGAGTTATTTTCTATATAAAAATTTATATATAACCATACTACTGACATCATCACTATAGAGTACCACCATCACTAGACTATAGGTACGACCATCGAGAAGAGAGTACGTGACTGATAAGCAGTGAACAGATGCTTCATCGGGTTGGAGTAGGTACCATATATGGAAAATATATAGAAAGCTTCGACTTTAACTGACTATCTAGTCTATTTGTTCGATGAGTTTGTTGGTATTGCTGTATACTAATGTAATGTCTGATTCACAATCAGAATAATACTTTAAAATTTGATATTGCATGGTTGTTTCCTCAATCGTGGCTGCTTAATCGATTTTGATGTAACTATGTAAATTTTTAGCTGGGTCTATTTTTTAAAATCGAATGCAATTGTTATTATTGAATTAGAAATTGGGCCAGTGAAAAAAGTTAGGATATATATATATATATATATATATATATATATATATATATATATATATATATAAATCATATAAATGTTAATAGTTTGTACATACACACACAACAGTCATAATACGATATATCTGACTGACATAACGATTAATATTATATTAATACGCATACGCAATTTAACTATAAATCGGACAAAAGCTATGCAAGCAATGTGTGTAGTGCACACATTCATGTATCAATTATTTGTTGCCTTATGACGCGTTACAATCAATGTGCTAAAGAAGTTTTTCACTTCAAAAATACCTTATAAATATCTTATTGATTGATTTACTTATAGGCGTATAAAACATGTTCGAGAAACTGAGCACTAAGTCCACCTAAGAAAAAAATTACACCCTGTAGTAAATCGTCTGGAAAAATTGCATATGTAAAAATTAAGTGTTTGTTCTTCACTTTTTTGGATGCATTGTTTATAGATATTTTTCTCATGTAATAAGAAAATATATGATTGGTTTTCATTATTTTAACAAATATTTGAGATTTTCTTAACAATAAATTTATTTTGACTATAGTTTCGAGAACATAGTTCCTTTATCAGCAAATATATAATTGGTTTTCTATTATTTGGTTTAAACATTTTTGTTTTTAATGTATGTACAAATTTACTAACATTTAAAATAACTTTTTATAATCAAAACGGCTTATGTACACAGAAGGGTTAAATGAATTTATTGCATTGAAAAAACATGTGGTCCAGGCATTATAAAGTGTTCATATTAGATACATTCTACGTGTATTATTATTGAGCGTATATGTATGTGTATATCCACATAGGAATAACAATGTTCGATTTTGATTGTGTGTTGTAAAGGTGATTAAACATTACGATATTACGATAATCGTTTGAGGTTTTCGAAGGGTATATAGATTTTTAGGTTAGAAAACAACAAAGAGATTTTACAATATAAAATTAGTAGTAATATTAACACATGTAAGCAAGTTTGTGCTATTGATAGTTTTTTGTTTTGTTTTGTTAACCTTTTTATTTTGTTTATTTGATGGGTAGGTTAAATTGAAAATTGGGTTGATTTCTATTTATATATTATGTTTTGGCATACATCTTTTAAAGCTTTTTATATTATTTACGGAATTTTAAATTGTGAAACTATTTATACCGGTTGTTTAGTTTACATCTTCGCATAGTAGATTCCCCACGAGCATAGTTTATAAGAATTAAGCAAGTGTATAAGAAGGAGGTCTTATAGGTTTGTTTTCTTACTTAAAGTTAAACTGTTGTGTGATGTTGTGATGTATGGGGTTTTTTTAAGTGAACAGATCAGTTGTTATGATTTGTTCTGTTGTTCAGACTTCAGTATGCTATAACATATAATAAAAATAACAAAACAAACCAATAAGACCTCCTTCTCATACACATTGCTTAATGTATACATATGTACTCTCTCATACTCGTGGGAGATCTACTATGTGAAGATGTAAACTAAACAACCGGTATATGAATTTATATATGAACTTCTATTACCGTTTGTGTAAAAAAAATACTATGGTATTTTCGTTTTGGATAATTTTAAAACCCAAATCCTCATCTCATTATATCCAATATTATCCTGCAATAAATTTAGTTTATCTTTTTAAATCGTTTGCTTTTATGCTTGAAGATTCGTTCAATTTTGTGAAAAATATATTTTTTTTTATTCTATTTCACCGTAATTTATGTTATGTTTGTTTTGCATAGAAGATTTTATTAGGTTTTCATTTTAAGGTAAACGTATTACACACGTTTGTTAGACTAACAACGACAATGACTGAGTAACAAAATGGATTTTATGGTTGTGCTTTTTGATTATAATTCGATAAACGAAAAATAAAATTTAATTTGACATTTAAGTAATATGTGTGATGAACATTTGCAACATTATTTTGACATTAATGTTTTGATATGAAAAATCTTGGCTGGAGACACTAGTCTGGAATGCCAGAGAACCTTTTTTGAAGAATCCAAAATAGTAGCTAGAGTAGGTTTTAGGATCAATTAGAACCTTCTCTTCTACACTAACATCTGGCGCCCGAGATTAAAGTTTTGTTCAAGGGGGTGAATTTCCTAAAGTAATTTTTCCATTTGGAATTTTCGACTGGATAACTGGTTGAGTTTTTACTTTGAAAAGAGACACCACCCACTAAATTTCAATGCTTTTTTATTAATTAAATCGCTTATTCTTGTATATACGCTCGCTAATTGTAATTCAATTTCCAGTTAGAATTAAAAATTTTTATTTATATTTAAAAAAATTTAATTTGTTAATTATAAAATTGTAATATGCCAGCTAGAGGTCGAGATATTAATAATTTACCGAATTAGGAGCACCTCAAATAAATGTTTCGAATTTGCAAAAGTTACCAGAATTCAATGTAAAAATATGGTGGCAAAAACAAACCTAACAAAACAATTTTAATTTTATTAAATAATTAATTCGAACGTTCGTCAACACCATTTTTTTAATGCAAATATAAACACTGCATATTTCAAAGAATAATTATAAACATAATTTATTACTCTTTGAAATGATCGTCAACAGGTTTTTTTTGAGGGAGGATAAATACATAATAGGGAATATGCATAAAAATTTTTTTTCACATTTATTTTCAGAATATGAAAATACTGTTAATACTGTAATAATATTTAAAAACGAAATTAAAATCCGACAAATATCAAGGAAGCTATAAGCTTTTAAAGATTATTATGTGTCTCTTTCTTGCAAAAATACTAAAAACGGAGTTTTACGTGTATTTTAAATGGCGAAAGTGTAATATGATGTCACATAACATATCAAGAGGGCTATCACCCTCTTTGTCTAATCGGGAATTTCAATCATTCATATCTCGCTTATTTTTAAAGTTACTTAAAAAGGAATTTTACCTTGATATTTGTCAAGTAAACATGCTTCAATTCAAGTGAAAAAAAATTTGCATGCATATTCCCTATTGACAAATTCAAATCACAAAACAATAAAAAAAAATCTATTATCAGGTCTCATGCACGAACGTTCTTAACTAAAAACAAAAAAAACAACTAAATGTAAGTTTTATATGTAAGTTTTATTAAATCCCGAAAAAGCTCTTTTTCAAACAATTCATTCGAGTGTACCAAATTTTAATCTATTTTATCTTCTATAAATACGAGTACCTCATAGATTATCTATTTGTGATAGATTTACACATAGACGTAAATGTACTTTACAAAATTAAACTACTTAAAACTATCGAAATAATATTTCTAATGTAAAAATCTCAGATTAAATTAATATCAATTAAAAACTTTTTAAGTATTTAACCCTTGATTTTCATCTAATATATATTAATTAATTACTAGCGTAATAATATTTAAAGGGGTAATCTAAATCAAACGCAATATAATAATAATAATAATAGTCCTTTAACCTTATCATAAAATATATTTTATCTTGTAATCACTTTAGTAAATTAACTATATTTTATAGTGAAGTTATAAAATTTAATCTTTTATAAATGTATTAAAAAAATAATGATTGTGATAAGTATGAATGTATATTTAGCTTTAGTGGTTCTATTTTCCTTCATTCGATTATCTAGAGCACGGTAGTGCGCAAGGCCGAGTGTTTTTAATTAATCAATTAACGACGTTGAGTTCGAAAAATAATAAAAATTATTTCAAAACGATGAACTATTGTTGATATTAACTTCAGTTAAGTGTAATACTGTTCAGGAAGTTTGTGTGGAAGAAAAATCCATTTTCCTGCGATCATTAAAATATGCGTTATCTTATGTGAATATACAACTTTTTGTTATATTTCAATAAAAAAGGATACCGTCTCAGTGAAATTTTGCAAATTGGAGGCTAACTATTATTGTTAAAAAATGGAGACGTACTATCACATGGATTGACCGTCCAAGTAGCCGAGCGGTCTAAGGTGTTATGTGAAGCGTTATGTTTACTTGGAACTGGGAAGTTCGAATCCCGACATCGGCAGTTTGTCAATTATTAAGAAAAAAAGGGTGGTTAATGGACTAAACTGTCGGCGTATGGACAAGAACGAAGTAACCGGCTATGCTTGTGAAGGTTTCCTACCAATTCCTAATATACAAACAAAAATTCCTTGCACTCCACTCACATCCTCAGGCATCACAATGGACCTTATGGTCGAAGTATAGCCTGTCCAGGGCAGCCGCTACAATCTATCTGATCTATCACATGGATTGCGAGAATTAATCGGTAAAAAATTTTTCCGAGGTGATGATTGGAGATGTGTATAAGTGTGCTATGGGCAGTGCTATCAGGGCCGTATTCATAGTCCAGTTTTGAGCAAATGCTTAAGCTTACCTTTATAAGCTTACCTTATAAAGACCGCCTTAGTGGTTTTAAGACATGATGAATTCATATATATATATATATATATATATATATATATATATATATATATATATATATATATATATCCAAATGTGTCCCTTAAACTCGGCCTTGCGCACTACCGTGCTCTAGATTAAGATATTAAGATGTTTTCAAGCACAAGACGATGTTTTCAAGCATTATCTAGAATTCGGCTTTACATTAGCTTTAGTAAGAAAAATCTTTCAATTCTTTCTATCGCCTTAACCTATAATCATGAATATTTATCAAACCACACATATCTCAGCTAAGATCAAACTTTCAAGCTTGGCTTAAGATTGAGTCTATGAATCTAAACGCTGCCTTAAGATCATGCTTAAGGTGAACTTATGAATGCGGGTCTAAGTATTTTAAAAACAGAAATGACGAACTGACTTTACTTTATACTATGTTGTGATATCGATATAATAAACTAAAAACTTGTAATTTCCTAATTTCTCCCCCATTGTATGAAGTATTTGGCAAAAACTGAATCCTAAAAATCAAAATAAATTTATAAGTTTTAATTAAATATTAGTTATATATTATAAATTTGAACATATTTACGACTAGTTGAAACAACACTGTTGCGAAGAACAATCTTCTCTTAAATATTTAATCGGTTGATAATACCTCTCTGTTATATCTGTATACGTATATGAACATAAATTTTCGAGATTATGAAGTAATAATATATATATATTGTATAAAATTTTATGTTTTTAAAGAGTATAGTTTTCGTACAGATTATCCTTTCAACGTAAACTTATGATACTTACTTGTACATGTACGATTAAAACTTATAAAGTATCCAAACTATTGAAACGTGTATAAAAGTATAGTTATTTTATTTTACTAAGTAAAATAAATTATTACATAAACATACAGTTTGTTTCATTTTAATAAGCTAGTGTTCAGAACTATATCTACCATAAACCATATTTTGACAAAATGGAAACCCGACTTCAAAAATCAAATATTCTATAACAAAAAATGCACTAAAAAGTAAAAAAATAATTGCATATTCTTGTGCCAATTATCGTTCACCTAAGCAAAATTTTTTAAATATATATGTACAATTATTGTTATTTTGGAAGGCGGTGTCAGCATAGAGAAATTCACATAACTTTTGGACACCGCCTTCAAAAATACCGGGAGTGGTGTGTGCAAAATTAAATTACCGTAGGTTTTCGTCTTTGGGACCCTAAAGAATATTTCTACAAAGTTTAAAAAAAATCTAAATTAGCGCAGCAATGATTTTTTTTGATGATTTTATAGTTATATAGTTAGTATAGTTTTTGTGTTTAGTATCTTGCATGCAAGTACCAACACTACATTATTTAAACTACAACCTGTGTCACACTTCTTCATGTCAGGTGATAAAATCTACATTGTATATTTCTTGAACTTAACAAGTAGTATACGTAACATGCACCAAGTGTGTTTTAAATATACATCTTTACTACTTTTAATGGAAGTGGTTATGGGTAATTTAGAAGACAATAGTTTTATATAGTTTCATAGTGAAAATATTATAGTAATTGTCCTAGTTTACACGTGCTGTATATTATGTTCTGAGAGTGAATCGATAACACTAAGAGTGTCTCGGTTTTGGGTGCTTAAACGCTTTCAGTGTCCACGTTTAGCAAGCACAACTTTTGAGCGCTTGTATTTATTGGCTTATGAACGCTTACACTATACACATGACAGACAAATAAATAAACACTATTCGTTGGGTTTTAGAGTACAATTTAGTACGGATTGAAATGATGAACTCATTTCATTTTTATTTCTGAAGAAGAAACGGTGTTCTGAAGAAAATTCCAAATATTTGTTTTATTTAATAATTACAAATGTTCATTAAGCTAGCAGAGCAACCTAAGCAGAACACAATTATAATTGTCTCATAATTAGATGCTATTTAAATGCCCTAATTAAAAATTAATGCTCTTTGTTGTATTGCGTTACGGCATGCTCTGCTAGTTTAATGTTAAGCTAGCAGGGAAATATTTAAAAAATCAATTTATTATATCGTATTTAATAACAAATTATTAAGCTAATTAAATGCTAATTAAATGCTCTAATTAAAAATTAAATGCTCTTTGTTGTACTGTGTTATCACATGCTCTGCTAGCTTAACCAGCAGAGCAATATTTAAAAAACCAAATAATTATATTGTATTTAATATCAAATTATTAAGCTTATTAAATGCTCATTAAATACTCTAATTAAAAATTAGCAGCTCTTTGTTGTATCGTGTAACCGAATTCTCTGCTAGCTTAATGTTAAGCAAGCAGAGCAATGTTTAAAAAATCAATTAATTATATTGTATTTAATATCAAATTATTTAATTCAAATTATTAATATCTTATTAATAATTAACTGCTCTTTGTTGTACTGTGTTATCGCATGCTCTGCTATCTTAACCAGCAGAGCAATATTTAAAAAATCAATTAATTATTTTGTATTTAATATCACGTTATTAAGCAAATTAAATGCTCATTAAATACCCTAATTAAAAATTAGCAGCTCTTTGTTGTATCGTGTAACCGAATTCTCTAGCTTAATGTTAAGCTAGCAGTGTAATGTTTAAAAAATCAATTAATTATATTGTATTTAATATCAAATTATTTAATTCAAATTATTAATATCTAATTAATAATTAACTGCTCTTTGTTGTATCGTGTAACAACAAAGAGCAGTTAATTTTTAATAAGAGCATTTATTTAGCTTAATAATTTCATATTTAATACAATATAATAGATTGATTTTTAAATATTGCTCTGCTAGCTTAACATTAAGCTAACAGAGCATGCGGTAACCCAACACAACAGAGCATTTTATTTTTAATTGGGCATTTAATTAGTTTTTAATTTGCTCTAATTATGAGAAAATTATAATTGTGTTCTGCTCTGGTTGCTCTGCTAGCTTAATGGACATTAATTACAATGCATTTTCGTCAAGTATTTTTTTTCACTAATTGAATACAATGAACTCATTTCATTTTTATTTCAAAAGAAGGAACTGTGTTCCGAATCTAGTCAAATAAAGTGATTTTACGAAAATTTCAAATCTTTGTTTTATTTAATAATCAAATCGGTCTAGTAGTTTTTGCGTGATGCTTGAAGAAACAAACAAATAAACACACATTTAAAATTTTATAATGGTAGAGAAGAGAAGATATGAATTTGTACACACAAATGATGATCATATAAATTGGACTTAATATGTTTGAAATGTGTAGATAAAAATAATATTTTATCTTAAGGCGATAGACAACTTAGGCGTTTATACGTTTTCCGGTGTGTGTAGTAGCATTATGTCGTATGGTATCGAATTATCACGTCTACTAAGTCTTTTTCACAGGTTAACATATCAATATAGAATAAGATTACAGTGTGAATATACACATATGGGTGGATATTGGTTACGGATAGTTTTTACATAATGATAAACGTATTGCAGCACGTAATCATGATCTTAAACTAACGTATTTGTAGTTTTGTAAGGGTTCCTATGAACATTGTGAACGAACCCGATATAGCAGACGAATTTATTTTTATTTCTTCTTTTCGAAAACTACACACGTATTATGTGAAATAGGGAATTGAAAAGTAGAACAAGTAGAATAATGTTCCATAACGTATAGTCCAATCGGGGACCGTAAAAATCAATATCCATTTCATTAGGATATGTAACTTTCAGAAAAGATAGTGACTTCAATCACTCGCTTAAGCAACCCTGCGAAAACCTGATCCGACAGCGGGACAATCATCATAATAATTACGAGAAAAACTATTCAATATATATTTTCATAAAATTTTATTTGCAACAACTTTTGTATGAACGTTTATTTTTGATATTTTTATACTTGTTGAAAAAGAAATTGGATTCTCATTTTTTTTAAAGCAATAAATCAGGTTTTTTTTTTGTTTCGTAAAAACTTGTGTTTAATATAATTTTTTTTTCTTTTCTTTCACAAAAAAACGTGCGTGTCATTTCAATTATAAAATATTTAGTAAAACTTTTTACTAATATATTTTTTTTTGTTTTTGTCGAGTATCGGAGTCATTTGCAGGTTCGGGCAGCGCTCCTTTGAGGTATAAAGAGAGCCAAGATACCGCGACATATTTTATTATAGTTTTATATTTATACTGTTAGCAGTTTCCCGCGACTTCCCGCGTCTATTTATCTAAAATGAATGAATTTATCTAAAATGCATGTACGTAGCTATCCCCCGTGGTTTATATAAAATTGGAGGTAGTTAAAATTTTTGTTGATTTTGTCATTTCCACAGAAAATATACTTCTAAAAAATAGCTATAAAATTATTTTATTAAAATTTTGTTTCAATTGATTGTAGTTTCCATAGTAACTATAAATTTTAATAGCACAATATAAGGATATCTATATCTATTGAATGTATATTTTTTCTTCCGACCTACTTTACAAATATCGATATTTAACGCTAACTAAGAATTTTACCGTAATACTAGATAGCCTAAAGCATTCCTCATGAATGTGGCTATCTAACGCAAAAAGGTATTTTATAATCGGAATGGCAGTTTCAGAGATTGGCCTGTTTAACCCAACAAACAAAATAACTCTTCAGCTTTATTATATTAGTAAAGATTGTCTAAGTATCTACTGAACTATAAATACCAAATATTTGTAACTATGGCCAGAAATAGTGAGTGGCGTTCTTTTTTCAATATTTTATAATTTGTTTCTCCATTCGATTCTCGAAAAAGTGCTTTGAATGAAAGTTGTTCATTATAAATATACTAACTTTTATATGAAATAGTTTCCTGGAAATCAAAAGTATTTGGCACAAATCAACTTTTGAAAACTGTAAACTTTTGATAAAATCAATCAAATTACTTTCTGCCTAATACCCGATCAATAATAGTTCATTTTCATACAGTCATATTCATGATCAACAAGTGAAAATAGCAAGTAACTGAGTTTTAACAGTTTAAATACCTGGTATATACTGAAATTAAATTTTTGTTCTATCTCTTACGGTTTCAAAGATAGCCAGTTTTGTCCCTTTTACCCAAACATAATCCGATTGTCCCCATTCAGCGGGGCGAATACACGGTCCGATTTTTTCCATTAAACTTGACCTTACTTTTTAGCTCTAGAACACATATACGAAATTTAAGCACTTTTTGTTTTTGAGTTATCGTGTTTCTGGACGGGTGGAAATCTTTGCGGAAACGGACTAATTAGATCATTTTATTAACACCTATACCAAAATTTTTTTTCTACGATAAATATTTTCAACCATTACAAAGTCGGAATTAAACTTAATATACCTAGGTATATATTATACACCGGGTACAAAAATAATATCTTAGATTGGCTCAGTGTGCCCTTAATTTTCTTTGGAATGGTTGTATAGGGTGGCGCGTAAGTAACGCTATGATTTAATTCGTGAATAAATTTTTTGTTTACGTTTTTTTTCTCTTTTTTTTTCAGAATTAACTTTGAAAAACTAGGGAAATTTATGATGGAAAGACTCAGCACAGATCAAAGAACCAAGGTTGTTCAATTTTATTTTGAAACTCAGCATTCGATTATTCAGACACAGTTCGATTATTGGTTCAGCGTTTTCGGCAACATGGGGTTGTGTGTGATCTTCTACGTGCTGGAAGACCTCGTGCAGTTCGAAATAATGTGAACATTGCTCGGGTGCAAGCATGTGTTGAAGAAATCCCCGAAACTTTCACCAGGCGACGTTCTCAGCAGTTCGTGATGTCTAGACGGTCTTTGCAAATAATTTTACATACGTTACACCTTCTCCCATTTAAGATTCAATTGGTTCACGAGTTAAAACTAAATGATGCATAAATACGCATTCAGTAAATAAACCATAACGTACGTTACTTATGCGCCACCCTTTGTTAATAGATTTCTACTGCAGTATAAATGTTAACAACCACGAATAGATACAGCGAAGCATGGGCCAGCGTTTTACTGCATAAAAAATGCTGAATAGAATTCATTTCGCCATTGTGATCGATGTTCGTTGATTTCTAATGAAAAAAATTCATAAAAAGCTTATGTATATTTTTAGAATGTTAATCTAGAATAAAAAAAAAAACTCCCTTTTTCAAACATAAAACAACGAAAACTTTATCAACGACTAAAGAATCCCAAAAGTTTTGCAACGTAAGTATCTGTTATCCATATAGATAAACAACTTGTTTTTTTGGACCTAAAATATTGTCGACATTACAAGAAGTTATTCAGACTATAAAAATAAATGTTATATCAATATTTTTTTTTGTTGAAAATCGAATATTGAACTTTTTTGTACATCAAAATCAGTTTACAACGTGTTTCAGAAGTTAATATAATATTAGTAGTCTCAGTGCGCTGGCAAAACCGAAGACGAGAGCACACGCAGGTAAATTTAACGATGGAACGATTAACATTAATTGTATTCATGTTAAGGTTGAACGGACAGTACCCAGCAAATCATAATAAACAGAAATATTTTTTTTTATTATATAAATTAATTATATAAATTTAGATAGCATCTAACATCACTAGTAATCGGATTTATGTAATTATTTAATTACTGAAAATAATGAATAATCGTCTTTTGACTCTATTCAAGTATGGCGGACGAAAATTTTCTTGAATTTTTTATCTTTTTAATTAAGATATTTACAAAACTCTTCGTCAGACTATTTTCTTTTAAATTTTAACGTAATGTAGGAGATTTAATTTATAAAAGTAGAAGTTTTTTACTTTCTAATCTGTAGAAGGTGGAGCAACATTATCGAATATGGATGCGTTCATTCAACATTTGCTAGTCACAACTTGTTAAAATTCCAATTTTTAATGATTAATTACATGAAAACCCTTGGTCAGATTTTGTTCAAAATATTATTTTAGACGTATGATTTAGCTAATTAATAACATATAAAAAATTCAGATTTTTATCTATACATTACCGATTTTACCTATTCATGTCTCTGATCAATCTTAAATAAAAAAAATGTAGTCAGGAATAAGAAATAAAAAGTAGGACGGGTATTTCTTGATCGTGGACAAATAAATGGCTGGTTTCTCTATCACGAAAACTCACCGGACACCACAAGCTGTATCTGAGCGTTGTTCTACAGTTTCTAGCAATCCTTATGGTCACAGCTTGGAAACAGCTATAGTAAAAAATAATTAGCAAAAAATCCGCAATTGGTTTAACTGCATCTAAAGAAACAATGACCAGCTAGCTCGACAACCGACATTACACAGCGAATATAATATTTTAATAACTGAAACATACTGTGCTTGAACTTTTTTTGTTTTGAAAAAGCACATATAATGTTGTCCGATATATTGTATTTGGGGACAGTAATTTTTTTTTCGAATAAACTTCACATAATAATATTATGTGAAGTCAACTTTAGCTAAATACATAATGGGTTACCCACCTACATCATCTGTCTATCTACCAAAATATAAATGGCTGAAACATTTATTCAGTAAAAGTAGTTCAATCGTGTTGTTCATTGTGTTTCAGGTAGTGCTGTATTGGAAAACGCTGATTCATTCGACTTAATTTACCAAAATATTTCATTGCCTTGTTTTTTTTTTAGGTATTCTAACGCCGATATGGTTTCAATCGAACTACAAAATGGGGTTTGTTAATTTGTTAAAACATTTTGTTATTTGATTAAATTACAGAAATCTGAAGTATCAGTTTTAACCAATTTCAATAGATTGTGTTTTAAAATGTAAATTTTTTGTGTCCAATACCACACAGTTCTGTACACGTAGAGTTTATATACCCGATAATTAATATACCGTACGTTTAGTTTACATCTTCCCATAGTAGATGTCCCACGAGTATGAGAGAGTACATATGTATACATTAAGCAATGTGTATGAGAAGGAGCTCTTATAGGTTTTGTTTTGCTGCTGTTGTGATGTATGTGCCTGTATAAATTTTAGAGAGTGGGGATTTTTTGTTGAATACAAATATTATTAATTGTTTTATATAATATGCAATCATTACTATGTGAATGCTTTTGGAAAATACGTGTTTGTGTATTTTATTTATTGGTATTATTACAACAATGGGTTATTATTACACAAAAGAAGAAAAAGTGCAAATTGTTAAATGGTACTTTTCCGGACATTCCGCACAGGAATGTGTCAATTTATTTATTGTGGCATTTGAAGGTAGACAATCACCAACCACTCGAACAGTTATGAATATTATTCACTGTTTTGAAAAATATGCTTGTTTATCAAACCTATAAGACCAAACCTCTCATACACATTGCTTAATGTATACATATGTACCCTCTCATAGTCGTGGGAGATCTGCTATGCGAACATGTAAACTAAACGTACGGTATAATAGATACAAGGGAATATTAAGTTTAGTCCCGACTTTGTAATGGTTGAAAAAATGGATCGCAGAAAACAATTTTTGGTATAGATGCTAGAAAGAAAGGTCAAGTTCAATGGAGAAAATCGGACCGTATATTCCTACTGCATTAGGGGTGTAAAATATTCATCTTTGAAACTGTTAGTATTAGAAAAAGAGTTTAAAGACAATAAATGTTCCTTTTTTTAAAATACTTATATTGTTAGTTAATTGTTTAGTTTATTAAATGTTATGTTGTAGCGTTCTTTTTTCATAATTTCATAGTTAATTTGTGCCTCAATCATTCGGTTTTTGTGAAAATGTTTCGTATAAAAAGTATTATTATAATTATAATGAACACTTTTTATTCGAAGAATTTTTTCGAAAATCGAATGATTATGGAACAAATAAATTATAAAATTTTGAAAAAATGAAAGATACTTATGTGGTTATGTGGTCAAAATGAATTATTGGAATCAATCTCTGTTATCCTTCCAAACGAATATATAAATATTTATTCCTGAATCACAGATGTTTAGTTCAAAATTATTAATAGTCAGTTTATTATCCACTCACTGTATTGAGCCGTATTGTTATACATAGAAAATATTTTCTATTATGATTACTATGATGGCAAGACCATTTGACAGTAGAGTTTAGAATAGAATAGAATACAACAACCACAGAGCATCAAACATGTTATATAATATAAAATACTACCACACAATATGTACATATTAAATGATATTACAGTTTCCGTTATTATCAAAACCGTTAGATAAATTGATAAAATATTTATGAATGTTTATAATAAAATAAGTTTCTATTAAAAAAACATTTTTAAAAACAAGCTCTTTAGAGTAAAACTAATTTACTACAATTTTACTTCTTATGTGTTTTTCGATTTTTATTAAATGAGATATAACATTGTTGTAATGAATAATTTTTCTGGCTCCAACACATATTTTAATTATGAAATAGAAGAATATTTAGTAGGATGTTGCGAAAAATATTTAAGAAAACGACATTTTTCACTTTGGAAAAAGGAGTTTTATTTTTCTCTAAGTACAAAAAGAAAATAATGTAGTTCGATTTATTTTTTTCATAAACTAAGTTTTTTTTTAAATCGAAAATTGAAAAGAAACTAATAGCTGCTTTGATTTATTTTTCTTTTTTTTTAATCAAAAAATTGGAAAAAATTATTTGATATAATTTAATAAAAAATCAAAAGTAAAAAAAAACAAACAGAATTCTTCAGTACGACACAGAAGACGGTCCTAAATGGTACACCGTGACTGGTGGAGTGCTTCAAGGCTCAGTTCTTGGCCCACTTCTATGGAACATAATGTACGACGGATTGCTTAAACTTGCCTTACCAAGTGAAACCCAGCTTGTGGCATTCGCAGATGACGTGGCTATCGAAGTCGTTTCGAAACATCTGGAGGAAATAAACTACATCTTCGAGGAAACCTTTTCAATAATCCGCAGATGGATGGATTCAGCCGGCTTGGATCTAGCTTGCAATAATAATAATCAATTGTTTAAAAAATGCTATACCCATTCTTATCACTAAAAGGATCGTTCAGAAAAAAGTGAAAAAACTATGGAAAACATAGTAAAATACGTGTAGATTGAACCGAAAATTTTCAAGAAAAGTTTCAACGCGATCAATTGTTATAAACAATTTCGTATTGAATGGACCGTTACTTGACGAAAATCTATTATAATTATTAAGTAAAACAAATATTAGAAATTTTTGTACGAAATTTTCAAATATTTTACGAAAATTTCAAATATTAGTTTTTAATTTAACAAACAATTTCACATTTTATATTTTTAATGCACACGTTCTACGCTTTACAGTTACAGTAAGCTTTACACACAATATTAGTGCATTGCAAGTTGTTTATTCCAAAAAAAAAAGATTCAAAAATCTTGTAATGGTAAATATTCTTAATGTTCAGTATTCCGTGCCCAATTAGTAAATCGGAAGGATGCAACTCTTTAAGGAACAGTAATTTTGTAATGACACATGACCGATTTTTGTTTTTCTTGGTGTTTACCCTCAAAAGTCAGTGTTGTTAAAAAATAGTTTTTTGTCAATTATAATTGTTCATTGTATTTAATGATGACATTGTTTTGCAGTTTGCCCGATGAATTTGTAAAATAATCAAGGAAACGTTGCAATTTTTAAACCAAACAAATATCAACAACAGATTCTTCTAAAGTTCCACAAATAAAATTGATTTATTGAAAATTCCTAACGTGTGTTAACTTTTAAGAGTTTCCATATAATGCTAACAATAAGAAGGAAATAGTATTTTATTATCAACTAGCTGAAACGCATTACCCAGGTTAGAAAAGTAAGTTCAATAATAGTAAATTTATAGTTATATTAAATGTATTCACTTAGAAACTTTTTCGGTTCATTAGGTGTTTTATTTAGAAATACACATTTTAGGTGGTGACCTTATAATAGGGAAAGAAATAGAAAAAGTTTTATAAAAACACTACATCATAAAGTTTTATCCAAACTTCATAATACAAATTTTATGTCAAGAGAGATTTAAAAAAAATTATATATGAGACAAAAAATATATTTGAAAAGTAATATATAGTAACATAGTAGGAAACACTGAAATGTATAATTTTCCAATTTTAACTTCAAGTTCAAGTTGTCAAGTTGTAAGCCAATTACTCTAGAAAATGATTATTATTAAAACCGTGAACAAAAATAAAGAAAAATTTACAATTTTTGAAATTACCATTCGAAAAATTTTATTCCGATCCCAGAATATGTCTGATTTCAAATAGTAGGGTATAAAAAATATGTAAAAAAACATGTTTCATCAAAATCGGAACTGTTTCTGAGGATTCCGAACATTCAATGATTTATAAGCTTTATTGACACTATAATGTTGAACTTTGGTACGGTCTACATTTTAAATTGGAGCTTCATAGCTTTCTTTGATTCCTGAGATACAGAGGCCTAAATATCATTTCTAACTGTTCCTGTAAAATATAGTGCAGTAGACGTACTATGCTTAAACGTGGTTTGACGAACTACCGTGCTATATGATATATTTGATTGTTTTTTTAAACTTGTCTATTCATCTATCGTTAGCAACGGAGGTGATTAGTGAAAAAGAGATATATCTGAATATTATTTTGACAACAATGTTTGGTATAAAATCATACACATCTAGATTCGTACCCACGACTTTTTGCTTTCCGGATCAGTACTCTGCCAACTAGCCTACCGAGATGTTATGATATTACATTAATAGGGAATATACATGAACATTTTTTTTCATATTTATTTTCAGAATATGAAAATACTGTAAATACTGTAATAATATTTCAAAACGATTAAAATCCGACAAATATCAAGGAAGATATAAGCTTTTAAAGATTATTATCTGTCTCTTTCTTGCAAAAATACTAAAAACGGAGTTTTACGTGTATTTTAAATGGTGAAAGTGTAATATGACGTCACATAACATATCAATAGGGCTATCGCCCTCTTTGTCTAATCGGGAATTTCAATCATTCATATCTCGCTTATTTTTAAAGTTATTTAAAAAGTAATTTTACCTTGATATTTGTCAAGTAAACATGCTTCAATTCAAGTAAAAAAAAATTTTCATGCATATTCCCTATTGTGTACATACATATTATGTACTTACCTTAAGGTCGACGAAAAAATTGACAGATTACATTTAAACGAGTATAAAACGAGCATATTCCGATGATTATTGCTACTAAAAAGTTCAATATGTTGATAAATATTTCGCATAAAGTGATTTTATTATGGTATACATTTTTGTAGAACATCAATTCTTCCCAAATTACTTTCAGTTATATATAGGAAATAAATGTTACATTTATATAACTAGCTAATTTGGTACCTCTAATATCATTGGATATTTCAATAAACAGTATAATAATACACATATGTGTATATTATTAATAAAGATAATAGCGCACGAGCAAAAGAAAGGAACGGGTTTGCGTTTAATATTATTACTATTTTATACTATAAATATAATTGGAACTGAGCCTTAGTTGATAATGTTGTCATCATCTTGTGAATATTATCATGAATAGCCTATATATAACTACCGTGGGATACAAAAACTAATCATATAAAAGAAAATTTATGTGAGTACATATCATGACATTGAATTTGTTGAGCCAATATGATAGATAACAATTTAGGTCTCTGTTATTGCTAGATTTACACATGCCTATAAACTGGGATCCGAGATTAGAAATATGTACCTCCAATATTGAAAAAGTATATGTGATATTGAATACTCTCAATTGTGACCAGGATAATGTTTAAAACCAGGTTATGATTGTGGTAATTGAACTATGGGAGAACAACCTAAAAAATCCTGCTAGATGAAAAATTCTTTGCCAAAAAATATAGATTTTAGCTAAAAAAGGAATTTTTCTGTTTTCATCGCAAATAACTGAAAAACCCTAGTTTATAAATTTATGTCACACCATACCCCTTCTCTAGAGAAAAATCTAATTGAATGTATGTATAGCAGGATTTTTTAGGCTCCCCACATTCATAGTTCCATTACCTGATTGTATTAAGAGATGAGGGTATACTGTTCTAATATCGCATTCCTAGACTTCTAGGGTAATTTTTATTACAAATAACGCTAATTCAAATTGTCATTAATTTCAAAAAATCCCCGAGATAGAAAAATTGTTGACAAGGTAGTACATACAAATAAATATCGACCGTAAATATGATGTCGCTAGTGTATCAAGTATCGCTAGTGTATAAAAGCATTTTCATTGTAGAAATTCGATAATTATATTTTTATGAGATATCACTGATCTGAATATTATCTTCATGGGCCTTAAGCTTGGAAAAAAATTAGGCCGTCGTGGCGGCGCCTGGCAGATCGAAACATCGAAACTATTTTGTATAGAAAATATTCATGAAAGGATGATTTATTAAAAAACAAAATATTCAGATTTTTTTAAAAGAAAAAATTCATTCTTTATTTAAAAAATACATAATTCTTTCAATCAGTTACGGAAACTATTATTCTTATTATTAACTATTTTGTATAGAAAATATGCATTGCCTATGAATGAGTTTTTGAACCTGTACGGAATGAGTATATGTACCGCCATCTATCAGCATCTATTTTAAAACTGATTTGTTATACGTAATATCAACTATGAACAACTTGTTGATAGCGTGGCGAGTAAACGTCGCCGGACCAACGGTCGGTCTAACACGCCGCAATAAATGTTTCACGTCGAAATAAGTATAAAACAGTCAACGCCATTTTAAAGTGGCGAGGTACTAAACTCGTTATCAACGAACTTGCGCTTCCATATACTTTGATTGTATCATAACAAATGTAGTCGCTTACTCCACTACTCGTGGAAAATGCGTAAGCACAATTTGATGAAGTGTAGTATGCCAATCAGATTCAGTGGCGTTCTATTAGGTAAAGTAACGTATCTCAAGAAAACTCTTTTGAACCAAATCTTGGTATAAACGACAATCTAGCGACAAAAGCTTTATAAAAGTCCCACTTTCTACATTAGAAAATGATATTAGAATGTTCCAATACCAACGTTTAAGGTTACAATGGATTTTGTACATTAATCCATAATTTGGATAATATTTATATAAAAACAATTTTACAGTGGACGGAATAATTTATACCCTGCGGCAAGTGCGTAAATAAATCATCTTAGAATGTTCCAGTACTAATGTTTAAGGTTACAATAGATATTGTACATTAAGCTCATAATTTTGATAATATTGATTTAAGCACACTCAACAATTTTAAAGTGGACGTAAATAAATCTTATCCTTATTATTAAACAAAACAAATATTTGAAATTTTCTTTAAGTAACGACCCATTCAATATAAAAAATCTTATCCCGTTTTAGTTCACCTTATATTTTTGTTGTGTCTAGAATCTAGATTTTGTTCTGTCTAGAAAATATTATTTTTTATTACATGTCATACAATAATTTTTTATTAGTTTTATATTTTTGATAACAATGTATATGTCGCAAATGGATTTCGAATCCGCTATTTTACAAAATCGCTAGTTGTTTTACATAACAACTTCGTTATGTAAAACAACTGAACAATGTTTAGTTGTTTTACATAATTACTGAACTTTAACACATAATATTGCTTAAACGTTTTGCGTTTATCAATGCGATTAGACCTTATGTAAAACAGCGTGAAATGAATCGTCAGTTTATAGATTTTAGTTTATATCATTATTATATATAGTCTACATATATTAGTCTATATATATATATTGTTTAAGTCTTAAATTCATAGCTTAGAATTGTTGTAAACGGGCTAATGGAATTTCCATTACTAAAGGTCCTTTTTCCTAACAAGTCCCATATATTTTAGATATAGTGTCATAAATTATTGAAATTAAATAAGGTAACTAATACAACTGAGTACTACAATCTCTCATTTCATCGATCATACCCCGAGTTGGTCGGGTTTGTGGGTTTTTGGGCCCCACACTAAAAGGCATTCTATATATTTGAGTTATAGTGTCAAAAATTATTGAAATTAAATAAGGTAACTATTACAACCGAGTACCGCAAACTTTCACTTCATCGGTTAACCTCTAGTAGGTCGGGTTTGCGTATTTTTCGGCTCCGCACTAAAAGGCGTTCTATATATTTCCTTATATCAAAACGCTCTTTTTGACTACATATAAGCTCTTCTGCATTTACGGTAAACGTGGGTAGCAGTTTTGTAAAACGTATCGCAATGACAATCCAGCTGAACGTCGTTCAGTTGTTTAACATAACGAAGTGGTTATGTAAAACAACTAGCGGTTTTGTAAAACAGCGGATTTGACAATCCATCTGCGATATATACCTACCATGTTTCAAGTCAATAATAAATTATTTATTATTGATTTAAGGACTGAAACGAGAGATATATAGATTTATATATATACAACCATTTTCTAATAATAGATGTATTTATGTTTAATTTAAAAAATAAAAATAAATTTCTATTATTATATGTTTAGTTTCTTTCCCTACTTGTTTGTTTTGACATATCTCTACCTAACCTAAATGAACAATAATGACAGTTTGTGTTATTAAAAGTTTTTAGTAGCAAAAAGGCCACAGTTGTGTTTTATTTTGGAAATGTTTGGTTACACGGTGGTGCTTTTAATATTTATTATATAAATGACGTTTTTGTAGTTTCATTGTGGTGAAGTTCTAAAAAGAAAAAAACTTTATCACTCAGGCCCAGTATTTTTAGTAACGGTAAAACATATTTGTTTTTGATAAGTTTAGCCTATAATCTATATAACCTCGCTGACATGGGCTAGACACGATGTCTTATTTACCGATAGTTTTTATTTGTTAAAATATAAGGTCTACACGGTCTAAATATGAACATAAAATATATAGTGTAGTTGTATTTGTTTTGTTTAATGTCTGGGTTTATCAAAAAAAAGCTTAAAAACTATAACCTGGCTACGAAAAAAGTTAGAAGAACCTTGTAAATATTTTGCGGCCTTCGAATGGCCGGGAATTATTACAGTTTTGCATTGTGTATCACATTTGTGCCTACGACAACGTGAAATATTTACAACGTTCTTCAAACTTATTTCGTGCTTGTTTCGTAGTCGGGATATAGTTTTTAAACTTTTTTTGTTTTAAACTTTTCCGTTTTATCCTTTGATGCGACAACAGTAAACAACAGAAAAGATGAAAGTTTGTTAGAAAATGTGGAGGGTATATGAAGAGTAGTGGTTCCCGTAGTCGGGTAAATATGATAAGTAGCTTAGGAGCTACACGGGAACATATGAACATTCTAAAATACATATATAGGCTGCTAAAATCATACCCTTCTGTAGTCGGGTAAAAATAAATTACACATTTTCGAAATCTGTGAATTAAAACCTATCATTTGATACCAAACTCGATACATTTGTGATTTTTTTTTATTGGCAAGGTAATATGCAATTTATATCCGTAACGTAGGAGTTAATATGACATGAATTTATTAGTGTATGAACATGCGGATCCCTAGGACGCCACCTAATTCATCAAAATCGTATGAGTAGTTTAGACACTACGGTGAAACATACATAACTACAAACATACATAGACTGCTAAAAACATAACTCGGCCTTTTGGCATTGCCGTAGACGTGTAAAAAATGTTATGAGTGAACAAAATTTTAGTGAATTTACCATAGCCATTTCCAAGTAAATCCAGAGCTTAAAAACCTGCAGATGACCCAAAGTCTAAGGCAGAGACAACTAATTATGAATAATTACTTATTTTGGTTTGTAAAAATAATGACCGGTTATCTATATAATAAAAATTGAATGCTGTCCGTTGGTAACCGCATCACTTGAGAACGGCTGAACCGATTTGGCTAATTTTTTTAATGTTCGTAATAATCCGAATAAGGAAAATTTGGAAAAAATGAAAGTGTTTATTTCTATGGGAATATTGTATGATTTTTAATGTTTACTACTTTAAAATAAACCACTTGCAAAGTCGATAATTGTCCCTTACATACCCACGCCCTCCAGCGGGTATGAAAATATCTAACTTTAAAATCGTAGGTGATAGAAAAAAAATTCAAAGACAAATAATGTCCCTTCGTTGAAAATAAATAATTTGCAAGGTCGATCATTGTCCCCTTAACACCCATCCCACCAAAGGGTCTGAAAATATCTAACTATAAAACCTTAAGAGAAAAAAAATCAAAGATAAAAAAGTTCCTTTTTGAAAAGTAAACAAAGCCCACACCAGGAAGTGCGGGTGGTTAAGTTAAATTTTTGAAATACCTTTGCTTTTACGCCAATTAATCACTTTAATCGTAACATTATAATATCATTGAATTTATTTACATTGATTTATTTATTATTTTTGTCATACAATTGTTACTTGAAGCACTTTGTCAAGTGTATTTATGTATTTCTTTTTGAAAATGAAATGAATAGGGTCAACAATTTTATTATATATGTTGCCTACCCCAATTCAATAAATTATACTACCAAATGTATATGATGGCACCGTTTATAATGCCCGGGCAATATGAAGAATGACAAGTCAAAACGGGCTACGTAATTAATACTTATTTAAACTTCATTATTTATCACATTGTCTGGTCATTATGAATATTGCTACGTATCTGTTGTGCAACTTGATAATTAAGGTACATTAGACAGGGCGCGAGGACCAAGATCAAGCATGTAGGGACTTTTACATGCAAAAACACGCGCTGACAATCAGAGCTCGCGACACTGCTTACTACAGAGCGCGATTGTTTAGAATTGCAATTTAGTTTAGAATTAAAAACTAATAAAGACTGGAATAGAAAATTAATAAAAAAGTGCAGCCAAGTGTGTTTAATCTGTAATTACGTATTTCAACATGGATAAGTCAAAACTAATCGACATGAATCGTCGATTTAATGACATTTTAAATGAGTTGATGTCGTTCCAAGGTCAGAATATTCAATTTTTCACCAGCATAAGTTATACAGGGATGATTCAAAAAGTGAAATCTTCTAAGTGTATTGTGTCTGACTATTGGAGAAACAGAAAAATTGATTGTTCCAGTTAAAAAAAGATAGTGTCATTAGGTTTTACGTACATTAAGGTGAAATATTTCAGATTCTACATGACACCCATCTACCAATTGGACATGGCGATCATTTATTTGAATTTATGTAACAATTAATAATAATAATGTATGTCATCATTAAAATAATTTAATAAACATTTAATAAAACACATCTTTTTATTACTCTGTCCAATAAGTGACGGACATTATTCATAAAGCACGGTCAATTTAATTATTTCAATAGTTTTTATCATATTGTCTACACATATTGGGCATTTTTTAAACTCTCTGGACTTTATGAATAATGCCGTATTAATCACTTGGTCCATAACATATATTTACAGTATAACAGCGTAGAATTGTGACATTGTGTGAATATACATATTTCAAATATATACGATGTAAAACCTTTTTTTTTGTTCCTTTTTCACTTCTGATTGGGATTTATTTTCTTTGATTGAGATGTTCTGTACTCATGGTATCTAAATATTAAAGAAATATAATATTTAGAATTGAGCAAAATTGATACAAAATTTCAAGTCGCTATCTCTTTTCGTTTGTGAGTTATTGTGTTGACGGACGGACGGACAGACTCATTGAGGAAATGAACTAATTAGGTCATTTTATGAACACCTCTACCAAATTCTTTTTTCTACGATCAATATTTTCGATTGTTACAAAAACAGAACTAAATGTAAAATACTCTGGTATATATTATATAACGAGTATAAAAATCGAGTGGGCTAGAAGCGAATCTCGTCGGATTGTAGTAGAAGGGGGAGCACAATGGATCATAAGGTCGAAGTGCCATACTTTTTAGACCTCAAGATGTATCTATCTAGATATAGTTGATCAGATTACCCTAATAAAGCCTAGAAATTATACTATTTTTTTCGTTTTTTACCCATAAAAAACGTTTTCTACATTTGTACAGATAAATAAAGATATACTCACATAGAGATAGATTGTAAAGGCTGCCCTAGGCGGGCTACACTTTGACCATAAGGTCCATTGTGATGCCTAAGGATGTGAGGATGTGAGTGAAGTGGAAGGAATTTGTGAGTAGACTAAGAATTGGTAGGATATGCGGCTGCAGCCGACTGTGATAGGAACTATGTCGATATTCATCTGGAGTTCGTGAAGGAATCTGCAGAAAACTTTCTCAAGCATAGCCGGTTACTTCGTTCTTGTCCATACGCCGACAGTTTAGTCAATTAACCACCCTTCTTTTATTTTTATAATTGACAAACTTCCGATGTCGGGATTCGAACCCATAACCTCCCAGTTTCCAAGCACTGCATACTGCACAGACATAACACCTTAGACCGCTAGGCTACTTGGACTGGTAAGAAACTCACATACAAACAGACTTATTATATAATCGTAAAAAGCTTTTATTTTATTTGTGCAATCGTGTATAAATTGAATTAAATTTCTTTAAATTATGGGTCAGAAGTAGACTGTTGTGGGTTATTCTTCTCTAAAATAATATACTCTAAAATGTTATAAAAATCTTTTAGAAAATATGCTGATTTTCAACAGAACGGCACGGCACAATGGTCACATATCAAGGTATCAAATGTCACGTTTATATCTCATCTTTTTGGTGATATTTTTTTGTATGTTGTATCACGTATAGTTATACATATGCATGGTTATATACAGTCTCTAACACGTTTATATCTGGAAAGAATTTGTTGGCAAAATTTTTAAAGAAAATGGTTTTACATAATGTATATTTATATACAAGATGTGACAACGTCATAAAATGTGTATAAACTTACTATGAAGATCATTGTATTTGTGAGACAATTGCAAAAATTTATAAAAATACTTAAAATCTTCATGCAGACTAGTTTAATGTTTCAAAATTTGAACACTAAAAAAATCTTTTCAAATTGTTTTTATTTGTGTAAACTAGCGTCTATTTATTTTCATTGTTAGTATGGTTGCCTTTCGGTTATATTATACCAACGGAAGCGACTAGCGTTAGGTACTTTGACATTTAACTAATATGTCTGAACATTGATAACATTTTTTGACATCAAATGCTTGATATGAAAAATCATACACATCTAGGGATGGGGATCGAACCCACGAACTCTGGCATTCTAGACCAATGCTCTACCAACTGAGCTACCATAGATGTTATGGTAGTGGTATGCATATGATCTTTCACTATCATTTTTGATGCCATTGTATTATTAATTTTGTTTTATTACTATTAACATATTTTCAAATTGTTTTTATTTTTGTAAACTGGCGTCTATTTATTTCCATTGTGAGTATGGTTGCCTTTCGGTTATATTATACCAAAGGAAGCGACTAGCGTCTATTTACTTTGACATTTAACTAATATGTCTGAACATTGAAAACATTTTTTGACATCAAATGCTTGATATGAAAAATTATACACATCTAGGGATGGGGATCGAACCCACGACCACTGGCATTCTAGACCAATGCTCTACCAACTGAACTACCTTAGATGCATAGTACTACCATAACATACTAACAATGGAAATACATAGACGCTAGTTAACAAAAATAAAAACAATTTGAAAATATGTTAATAGTAATAAAACAAAATTAATAATACAATGGCATCAAAAATGATAGTGAAAGATTATATGCATAGTACTACCATAACATCTAAGGTAGCTCAGTTGGTATAGCATTGGTCTAGAATGCCAGAGGTCGTGGGTTCGATCCCCATCCCTAGATGTGTATGATTTTTCATATCAAGCATTTGATGTCAAAAAATGTTACTAAAAAAAATCAATCAAGTGCCGGATGTTTGAACAAATAAAAAAAAAGTTTTTAAACTATAACCCGACTATGGAAAAAGCACGAAACAAGTTTGAAGAGCCTTGTAAATATTTCTCGCAGTCGAAGGCCCAACTGCGATTCAACTGTAACATTCCATGGCCTTCGACTACAAGAAATATTTACAAGGCTTTCCAAACATGTTTCGTGCTTCTTCCGTAGTGGGGTTATAGTTTTTAAACTTATGTGTAGACTTGTAGACCTTATATTTTAACAAATAAAGACTTTGTGTAAACAAAACATCGTGTCTAGATCATGTCAGCGAGGTTATATAGATTAAAGGCTAAACTTAGTGGGCCTGAGTGATAAAGTTTTTTTCTTTTTATAACCACAATGAAACTACAAAAAAGGCGTTTATGTAATAAATATTAAAAGCACCACCGTGTAATCAAAATAAATTAATTTTTTTTTGCAATCGATCAATTTATATCCGCCACGTTGGATTTAATATGACGTTACATAATCTATGACTCGCGGAATACTAAGACGAATCGAACGACACCTCATTCATCAAAATCGGGTAAGTAGTTTAGACGCTACGGTGGAACACATACATAAATACAAACATACACTTCCGTTCAAGAAAATTGAACCAACTTGAAATGTTAATTTTATTACATTTCATAAAAATCCTCACTTTTGTAACTCTCTGTATACTATTTATTTATCCATTATATATATTAGTCTATTCTGATGCCTAAGGATGTGAGGCTGTGAGTGGAGTGGAAGGAATATTTGTGTATAGACTAGGAATTGGTAGGATATACGGCTGCAGCCGACTATGATAGGAACTATGCTGATATTCATCTGAAGTTCGTGAAGGAAACTGCAAAAAACCTTCTCAAGCATAGCCGGTTACTTCGTTCTTGTCCATATGCCGACACCTTCTTCTTTCTTAATAATTGACAAACTGCCGATGTTCGAATCCCGAACCCATAACCTCCCAGTTTCCAAGTAGTTATACTGCGCAGATACAATGCCTTTTGCCGCTCGGCCACTTGGACTGGTAGTGGGATATATGTATTCTATTCTATTCGACGATCGTACGACCTCATCAACTTGCTTGGCAAACTTAACTTTCTTTGATTGAAATCCATGATCATTTATGATTTGAACTTTTGAGTTATTACATAGACGCGTAACATTCTGTATATTATTATGTAAAATTTACATATTCTAGCATGATTTCCACTGTATAAATTTATAGTCATGCTGGGGTAATCGTAAAATATTTGACTATCTATACACTTGGCAATACTCGTGCATTTCATACTAAAGTGTTTAAATCGTAAGGAAAATTTAGGTATGTTTATTCATCTTTTTTATTATTATTTAACAAAATTACTACTGAGAACAGCTTACTTCTTGAAATGAACATTCTTATTCTTAATTTTATTCTTGAAGAAATATTGAGAATAAGAGTTAGAATAGAATAAATAATATACAGTAATAAAAAAAACTATCTAGGTCAGGGAAGGCGAACCTTTATAACCTACGTGTCATTTTCTCTAAAACAATTTAATGAGCACATGACGTGCCATTTTGAGTAAAGAGTCTTGAGTAGATCTGTGTTTTGAGAAAACCCTACAAAAAAAAAGTCGTTAGGAGATAGATCTGGCGATCTGGCTGGCCACTTGGAGGTTCCAAAACCACTCATAAGACGTTCCTGGAAAGTTTGTTCCAGGAACAGCCTTACTTACTATCATGGCATTGTGTGCTGGGCAACCATCTTGTTGGAACCATACAGATTCAGGTCTAAATTAGGAAAAGTTCTAACAGTTGGTAAAATATTATTTCGTAACAAATTCAAATATTTTTAAGAATCTAAATATCCGTCAATGAAGAATGATTCTATAATATGGTCAGCCAATATTCCAGTCCAGAAATTCAGTTTCGGTATGTATGTGTATATGTGGTTTTATAGTAAATATTTTATTTATTTATTTAACATTGATTCTCTATTAGAAATGCATTTGAAAACGGTCTGTATATTACGTTGTCTAGCCCATACCTACATAGTAATAATGATGTTTATAATATTTGTTGAAATCCGCTCTTGAAAAATTTGGTCAACATAGTCTCTGAATTTCTATGTTAAAACTAGTGATGTCTCTTTTTTACAGTTGGAGGTTTTCTTGTAAAAAGAACAATTAAAAATTTTTTAACCTCGGAATGAAAGGTAATAAACAGAAAATTGGCATAGATCTTTCTTTTAACATTCTAAACACTGGTTCAAACGTCTCATATATTCACGTATCCGCGTCTTATTCAAGGGGAAGGGTCGTGAAAATCGGTGTTTTGGAAATGTCTCGGTTTGGTAATACGTCAAATCATGTTAAAAGTTATTATGAAAGTGTAATAAAATTATCTATAATATTTGTCCTGGTAATTTTTTTAATCACTTATCGTTTTTGAGATATCGTGTAGATAATGATATTTTATTGAAGTACTTGGAGGTAATGGAGGTCTCGCTATCAATGGATGTGACACAACATATGAGCTGTTTAAGAAAAGGTAAATAGCAAATTATAGAAATGCTTGAAAAACATCCTAACTTGTTCAATGGGCAGCAAAAGTAACGTTCTTTTTTCAAAATTTTACAGTTGACTTATGCCGAATCTATCCGGTTCTCGAAAAAATGTTTAGAATAAAATCTATTAGTATTTGTAAAATGAACAACTTTTAAACCTCCAGAAGCATTTCAAAAAAATCCCATTACCTGCACGATATCTCAAAAAATATCAGTGATTTAAAAAAAATGTCCAGGGTAGAAATTCATAATAACTTTAAACATGAGCAAATGAGATATTAGCAAATAATCGATTTTTTCGACTTTTCCCCTCGAATATCTTAAGACGCGGACTCGTAAATATATGAGATTTTAGTGCTAGTGTTTGGAATGCCAAAAGGAAGGTCTATGCAAATTTTCAGCTCATTTCCTTTCCGAGGCTAAATCCTTATTTGATTGGGTTATAAACATATCAACTGATCAGTAAAAATTATTATTTAAATCATTTAAAATCAAATTTAAATAAAAATGATAAGCTGTTTTGATTAGTAAATTTTTATAGATTAAAAATCAATAGAGATTAAAGGCGAGTACCATCGTCTGTCTCTCGAAGGATTCGAATTTTCATCTCTTCTCTTGCGGCATTACTAGTCAAAACAGAATCTTACAATGGAAAATTTTTACACGAGTTTAATTTTTTAGCAATGATATTTAAAAAATGTGTGTTATAATTTTTGTGTGTATACATTTATAGAATAAAATATACATACAACTCGCATGATACTACGGTTGTCTCTACCGTATAGTATTTTCATAAACATTCTGTTAAAACTGTTAAAACGATTATTTACAAAGCACTTAGCTTTTTGTATATACATACTATGTATATATATGTACTTGGGTTTTATTGTTGTTGTTTATAGTGAGTGTATAACTAGCTCGCGAGCTTTCCATGTATAATATGGTATGGTGAATACATCACATAAGCTGTGTTTTTTAATAAATAAATATTATTCTATTTTTATATTATACGTGGACCAAAGCTTCTTTTTTATATCTTATATTATGATTATTACAGTGTTATTTTTTTATTTATATATAGCCCCATGTTTCTGTTGTGGAATAATTTTAAAATATACTATGTTATGAATTCTAACAATTCTACTAAGTAATTCTGTAGGGAGTTGTAATCGTAAAATATTGTAAATATTAAATCAAACATATGACTTTTAAATAATTTTGTTGTTGTTGTTGATTACTTTGGATTGGGGACCGGTCCAAGTAGCCGAGCGGTCTAAGGCGTTATGCCTGTGAAGTATGTAGTACTTGGAAACAGGGAGGTTATGGGTTCGAATCCCGACATCGGCAGTTTGTCAATTATAAAAATAAAAAAAAGGCGCGGTACATTTGGGAACTGGTAGGGACCCAATAATTATAAAAAAGTGAAGCACTACCCTACTGATTACTTGTAATATAGACCAGCCCAGTATAGTTTGATTAATTTATTGTTTGTTGTCGATTTGTTAATTAATAAGTGCAATTTATGGTAACTAAAAATTTACGATTTGATTTAATTAATCTCATCTTTCAGTCTAATTTTTAACCCGACTTCGAAAAGGAGGATGGTTCTCAATTCGTCTGTATTTTTTTTTTTTTTTTGCTTTTTTTTTTTTTGAATGTGTGTCACCTCAGAACTCCGTCATTTATGAACCGATTTTGAATATTTTTTTTTGTTTTAAAAGGTTTGGTTTCCCATTGGACTAAAAGTTAGTCCAGTTAGAGACACGAGAATTCTCGACTAGGAATTCTCGAGTTTCTCGAGTATTTCGATAAATTTGGAAATTTTTAATAAAACACAATGTTATTTCCAAATGTTTGCTTTATTAAATAAAACCTATTTTGACAAAATGGAAACCCGACTTCCAAAATAAAATATTCTATAACAAAAAATGCACTTAAAAGTAAAAAAATAATTGCATATTCTTGTGCCAATTTTAGTTCACCTAAGCAAAAGTTTTTAAATATATATGTACAATTATTGTTATTTTTGGAGGCGGTGTCCAAAAGTTATGAGAATTTCTCTATGCTGACACCGACTCCAAAAAGTTTGTTATAGAATATTTGATTTTTGAAGTCGGGTTTCCATTTTGTCAAAATAGGTTTTATTTAATAAAGCAAACATTTGGAAATAACATTGTGTTGTATTAAAAATTTCCAAATTTATCGAAATACTCGAGAAACTCGAGAATTCCTAGTCGAGAATTCTCGTGTCTCGAGAAATAAAAAAAAGGTCGAGAAAGTGTTGATATAATTTACGATATCCTTGTCGTTTTAATCTGACTTTACATACTTTATAGATTAGTATTTTTCTTACTTTTTGTAACGAAATTCTGTAAAAAGTGTATAAATAACAATGAGTTTTCTTTTCTATTGAAGAAAATTCTATTTCATAAAAAAAAAGAATACGTTTACCGGATGTTGACATTAATAGAGAATGATATGTTGAAAAAAAGTTCTTTTTCATTTTGCTTCGTACTCTTGAGATTTATATAAGAAAAAAATTTTGTATTCTCCTATTGAGATTTATATAAGAAAAAAATAATGTATTCTCGCCATTACATGTGTACCTCACAAATGTTGTATTAATTTATATCGTAAAACATGTTCATTAAATAGAGATATTGATTTGCTATAAAATGTTTATACACAAAAAATATGTGAAAATAAAACCATAAATTAATACACTTAAAAAAACCCTTCAATTGCGAAAAAATAGCCTTGAAAGATGGCGAGCAACAAGTTTCTATTAATTTCTAATCAAATTTTATATATATATTAAACGTCGAAGAAGATTCGAAGGAAATGAGTGAAGCCTTCGTCTCTAATTATTTTTTAAGGATTTTCTAATCGCAATTTATGATCAGAACTGTTGCCATCTTTTTAGTTTGTTTTAAGCAGTCGGGATTTTTTGTTTAATTAATTGATTTATTTATCGGCCAGCAATTAATTGTTTTCTTATCTTTAGACATACTAGCTGCTTCGGTTATAATAATGCTTATTTCGCTTAGAGATGGTCTTACTAATACTTTTGTTGGTTTAGACTAATGACGCCTGTGTCATTTTAGATGATTTATACGCCATCAAAAGCCAGTTTGTTATTAATTGTCATAGTGAAAAAATATAGTTTTCTATAGCTTTGAAAATGTCGAATTTTTGTACCAGAAATTTTTCGGAAAAATGTAATTTCTTCATTTGAAGAAAACGACTGCTGACAAACGAAGCTATCGATTGTTGGTTGAATTTTATAGTAAGCATCTTTTAAACCAAGAAACTTGTGAACGAAGGTTTTTTAGCTTTTAAAGTGGTAGTTTTGATGTAAAACAGAAAAAGTGTTCAGGTTAGCCGAAAAAGTATGAAGATGCAGATTCGCAAGCATTAGTTGATGAAGACTCAGATCAAGCCGAAAAAGGGTATGCCCACTTCACCATTTCTTTACGTCTTCGCGCATTGATAAAGGTTTAAAAGGTCGGGAAATGGATAGCAGTATTCACCGGACTTGGTTTCTTCAAAGTACCACTTATGTCGGTCGATGCAGCACTCCCATTCCAGAACAATATTCTTACGAAGAACTAATAATTTGAATTCATGAATGATTGGCTCAATAAACGGACAGTTATTTTTTGCCAGAAATATGGGAAAAAATCATAGCTACAATGGCCAATGCTTTGATTATTAAGGTAATTAATTTTGTTATGTAAATAAATGCTGAAATTCTGTGGAAAAACATTGTTAATCAAAACACCAATACATTAATTTAAATTAAATTAATCAGAGACTACATGGGACATTAAAAGCTTGTAGATATTTATGTTTCGCAAATCTAGTAAATTTTTCAATAAATTAATTCATCATGTATATTGAAAACACAATTTCAATTTTTGACCCATGTAAAACATTAAAATGAAAGTGCAAAACGAAGTAATAGAAAAAAAAATTAAAAGTTTTCTACGCGTTAAAAAAAAAACATAACTTCCCATATCATCTTTTGAAAACATAAAACGATACAAAATAGGAAAAGTTTTGAAGAGAAGTTTTTTATTAACTGAAATAAATAATCAGAAAAAAAACAATTCAATAAAAGAAAACTCGACAAGAGATGAAATACTGAGAAGGCTATAAGTAAAAATTATAACACATGTGAAAAAATACGTCTATATCCCATGTAAAATCGAATTTTAAAAAAATGAATCGTTCTAAAATATTTTGTGATCAGGTATCTTAACTATTTGCAAAATGTAAGAAAATAAAAACGAAAATTTTTACATGTGTAGCTGGGTAAAGCCGAAATGTTTGAAAATTCCTTCGTTTAATTTGTTTATAAACAAATTAACCGAAGTCACTTGCAAATAATTTATTTGTTAAAATATTTGCATATTTCATTATTACTTTGCAAGTATTTTTATTATCAATCATGTCAAGCTTCAATACTCAAGCTTTCTACATTAAAGTGAGATTTAATAAAAATAAATTGCTGATTTCATATTCTCAAATCGATAGACAAGCATAAATTAATCCAATTAATTTACCTTTGATTAAATCGGTTCAATATATATCATCCAAAATAAATCAAATAAACTGGAAACTAGTAACCTTGATTATCAGATGCCTTTCGCTTTTCTGATTTCGTTTTTACTGTAGATAGATTATTATAGTTTATGACTGCCTTTTTAGGTGCGCCCTAACTAAACGAACTGACATGGAATCTGATTTCTGAATTTGAATTCAGTTAATGTTTATCACAAATTTAAGAGGAATCGAATGATAATTTTATGGTAGGTTCGCCTTTGCTCCAAGAGCTATACGCTTTGCCGTTTAAGGATGTTTAGTAAGATAAAGTAGTGAAAAAATAAATTTCGTTTTTTTGCCCCAATTTCCTTGATCAAAATTTTTTGTATGTTATAAATATGTATTTCGACTACAAAGTAGTCATCATCAGTATGAATTAGCTAATTGTAATTATTCTCCGAGGAGATGTTGCAGATCACTTTGATCACCAAATTAGCAACAAGTAAAATCTCCTCGAAGAATAATTACAATTAGCTAATTCATACTGATGATGACTACCTTGTAGTCGAAATACGTATTAATAAAATACAAAAAATTTTGATCAAGGAAATTGGGGCAAAAAATCGAAATTTATTTCGAAAAATCCTAGAGTTTTCTTTAATATTATTTATAGTGAAAAAATGTTTCGAGAGGGAAAAGATAGTATTGACGTTTGACAGAATTGATAATCAAAATCCGTAGGAAACATTCTGTCAAAGTTATTGAATCCTTATTAATTATTCCTAGCTATATCTGTTATACTTACAACTTTCACTCCTTACAAAATTGATAAAGATTGCAATGGCACTATCGGACTAATCATATCATATGGAACTAGGAAATCTTTCAGGCTCAATTTTTTTTAACGTGAATGTATAAATATATTCTCTTAAATCACATTTGAACATGTTTATATGCAAGAGGGTAACAAAAAATGGCTCTCTTTATAAGTAGCTTTTCCAATTTGAAGTTAAATGTGTATATAGAAAGAACAGCTTTCAATAAGATATATATTTTCTGGTTGATTTCAAATTCGTATATATTTTCGTTTTTTTTTTTTTTTTAAATGAAAAAAAAGCACATCTTCGAAAGATCATTTATCAATTTCTTTCACATAGAATTTTTATTGCGTATTATAACTGTAGTACAGATAGGACCTACATTTCTATATACAAACTAAAAAGGTAAACTGGAAGTCAATACAAAAATAACAAAAAGTTGAAAACGGATTACGGTTTTCCAGTGGTGTGTCCTTTTTGTTGTTGTTGAATACATTGACTTACGCCAGTCATGAATTGTTATTAATTTATTGTAAGTCATATAGGCTTTGGCTTGAATCAGGTTCATTTTCAAATATGGAGAGTAATCGTATATTTTTAACAGTCCGAATGGTTCAGCAGTTTAAGGCACTCAATTCCATCCAAACGGTGGTAGTTTTTCAATTAAAATAATTTAAATAAATCAATTTAATGGGGTGGTTTATTGACAAAATTGTTAACGTATGGACAAGAAAGAAAGTAACCGGCTATGCTTGTGAAGGTGTTCGACAGTTTCTCTCCACAAAATCCCGATGAATATCGGCATAGTTCCTATCAAAGTCGGCTGCATTCGCACATTCTACCAATTAGTCTACATACAAATTCCTTGTCGGTCGGGGTCGGTAAAAAAGGTCTATACTTGCCAGGCTTCGACCTCCCCTACGCTGCTACTACTGCTACTACTACTAACTTTATATTTAAAATGACTAACAGTATCTAGTTTGCCAATATTCAAGATGAAGTTAGAAGGAACGTACGATCAGCGCCAAAAGTTGATCTAAAATATAAAAAACTTTATTATTGATTTGTGGCTTATTTATACGGATTTCGGAAAAATGTTTCGAATAAAAGTTGTTAGTATAGTTATAACGAACAACTTTTATTCGAAGCATTTTTTCGAAAACCAAATAAATAAGGAACAAATCAATTATACAATTTTTAAATTTTAGCTCGACTTTTGGCGTTGACTGTACATCTCTTTAAAAAAAATATGTTGACGAAAAAGTTATCGTAAGTGACAGTCAATAAAAATTATGTTGGTGACCAAATTAGTGTTTATTTTCCAAAATTTTGTAGTCGCTCAGTGCCGAATCCATTCGGTTTTCTCAAAAATGTTTAGAACAAAAGTTGTTGGTTTGTTAGTTTCTTTAAATGGATTGGGAATAAATGAGCTGCAAAAGTTTAAAAAAAAAACCACTTTAGCAGTAGAAAATACAGACGAGTATCAATTAAACAAATTTTGATAGAAAAAACCTATCGTCAGGTGAAAGTAATCCTTTATTTGAATCGAACTTAGAACCTAAGCTAGAGAAGTTGACAAAATTATACAAAAACCAAATTTTTTTAAATCGTTTATTTAATAATTTTCATCATTAATTGTTTGTACTGGCTGCAACAAAGAGAACATATGCAACGATCTGCTAAACTAAATAGATAATATGTATTACAGTATCGATTGTGTAAGCTGTTACAAACTGTAAAAATTGTAATTAAACGAAGAAAAAATTATCTTTAATTACAATTTAGTTGCTGTATTTTTGGACTATTTAAAATCCATAGTAAATAAAATTGAACAAAAACTTTATTAATAGACGGTAACACTTTTATGACAATATAAAATGGCCTCTAGTTATGTTATAATCGTCTGATAGTTACAATTATCTAAAACAAAAACCTGCTTCTACAAAACGTAAAGAATACATTTAATAGTATAATACAACGATCATAAAACAACACCGTAAAATTTTATGTATTGTACACTGTACAGTATGTTTGTTATACCTGCGTGGTGTTCGAAGAGAATGGGTCCATACTTAAGGATGTTCCAGCATACCACCACTTTTCGACAGATTTTGCTCATTTTTTTTCACAGGTTATTAATAACGTTTTCTAATAAATCCCGAAGTTTCAGAATTTTTGACCGTTTAGAACGCGAGATAATTAACATCAAAGTTATCATTCTCTCTCACTCTCTCTCATTAGAAGCATGCAAAACTTCATGCTCACTCTATTATCTGTTGTATTAGAAAAAATACTCGACAGAATTAAAAAAAAAACGTAGTATTTCTTATATATTTCTTATATAAATTTTAAAAAAAAATCGTGTATTACCGTTTTGTATTCGAAATATAATAATTTAAAATATTATTTTTGTCCAATTATAACACATTCCGTTTATGGTAAATAGTGGTCTGATAACGTTGTGCGCCAATCTCTCTCAAGTGGCATTAAGTAAAGAGTGGGAATTGTTACTGTTGACATAAGCAATAATACTATATAGGTATATGCACAGAGCAACGTTGACAGATCACCGTACCGAAAATATTTGATAGTATGTGTAAGTATCTGTGTGCCAATAATATGTGTAAGTATGTGTACACAGTGCTGGAACATTCTTTAGAATTCAGCCATGGTCTTTTTTTTGTATATAAGTATGTATCTATACGTGTTCTAAAAATCTAAAAGACTGAGGGGAATGAATTGTATTTGAATGGTCAAGTTCAAATAGGCAAAATCGATCTAGGAAAAAGGGGAGCTTAGAGAAAGAGTGAAACATAAAAAAATCTTGAATATCCGTCTTGAAGGATATACGACCGCTTATGTATAGTCCATTTGTAAAATTCTTCAAAATCTTAAAAAGTACATACATTCATAAATGTCCACAATAATGTTTATTATTTTTTGTCGTTAAGTTAAATTAAAATTTAATTTAGGCCCGTCATACCGGGCAAAATGGGGTATTGTTGCGGGAAAATACCTGAATCAATATGAATTATACACTATGTATATTTATTTAATATTATTATAACGTGCAAACTTTTCATATAGAATTTTAGGAATATCATTTAATATTGTTTCGTTCCCTTTTCTACATTGTAGGTTCTACATCAAATCAACATTTATATAACTAACTAGCTGATTCGCACAGACTTCGCATGAAATAGTGTATAAACTACTGATAACATGAAAAAATGTTTCAAGCGTACTTTGTTTTTATTAGATAAATATCATTCATATTTAATAATTTTTCTCTAGACTTCGACCTAAGGTCCATTGTGATGCCTTAGGATGTAAGGATGTGAGTGGAGAGGAAGGAATTTGTGAGTAGACTAGGAATTGGTAGGATAAGCGGCTGCAGCCGACTATGATAGGAACTATGCCGATATTCATCTGGAGTTCGTGAAGCAAACTGCAGAAAACCTTCTCAACCATAGCCGGTTACTTTTCTTGTCCATACGCCGACAGTTTAGTCAATCAACCGCCCCTATTTTTTTTTTATAATTGACAAACTTCCGATGTCGGGATTCGAACCCATAACCTCCCAGTTTTCAAGTACTGCATACTGCGCTCGGCTACTTGGCTGATAATTTTTCTCTATCTCGCTTCGTTTAAAATTGAGGTTTTAAGAGTAGTTGCTACGTGAACACGGATGCCAACTTTTTATAGTAATGTCTATTGTCTGTTCACATTTAAATATTAAACATTTTTACAACTTCATAGAACTTCAATTGTTTATACATTTAAAAATAAATTTGGGTCCTTATAGGATTGAATTCATGACTTTTTCATTCAAATGTCGACAATGATTGCAAGATGCAGACATTGGTATGAAGTTTAACAGGATTTTACTTTTATATCAATAAAGAATGCAACATAAAGAATTTTGGTGTGGTAATCCGTGAAGCTCTCATATCTGAACGTAGAGCTCGAACGACTATAGATCTTGCAGTCTCCGGAACGAATTATACGCTCTGGTGATTTTCCACGACTGTTAATGATAATCGACAGGTTACGCTTTTCGACGCACCAGGGAAGCCTTACACCGAATTTATTGAACTTATTTCAAAATCTTACTAGCCATGTCACCGGCCTCCCATTCAAGGTGACCTTCCAGTAAGTCACTCAGATATTTAGCTAACATTTCCTCTGTGCGATCTCTACCAACACGATGTCCTGTTGCTCGTTTCAAACAGGACCACGCCGTTCCCCTGTCAATAGTGTCTTTGCAGGTCAGGAGCCTAAAAGCGTGAACCACAGTGAGTACGCTCATGATACTTGAAACTTTGCTCTAATTATTTCAAGCGAAAATTTGCTGGTAATTTTCAAATATTTATCGCTCTATATCTCCTACGAAAATCGATATAGACATTTATATCATTTGTATCGTATTTATATGGCTTTTTATCTGCATTGGTGTATTTGGGTTTACCTGTACGATCCGTGATAGATAAATTATTTGTGTAATTTATGTAATTTGGCTAGAGTTTTAATAATAAAACGTCCTCGAAATATAGCCGTTACATTTACATGTGTGATGTTTGCAATATTATGTTATATATACATATAACTTGACAAACACAAGACAATGAGTTTAATTTATACAACAACACTCCCATGAGACACGAACAAAACTAAAATAATAAGTAAGTCGTAATTCATTCATAATACAAAGTAACTCGTTACTTGTAACGTGTAACTTGTAGGATCAAAGATTTCTTATTACAATTCATCCACAAATATTTATAACGGTTTAAAATCATCAACTAAAAAGAGTAAAAATAGAGAAAATTATGTGTTTGCAAAATATGAGTATTTTTGATGTCACTCAGTTGATTTGGTAAAAGTATCTTTAAAATTGACGAGAAGATAAGGTCACGAAACGAAAGTGTCAAATCTAAATTATGAATATTCTTGTAAGCAGAGATTCAACACATAAAGATCATGTCTTTAAAAACGAATATATGCTTACCGTTTATGTTTACCGATCGTCAAAGCTAAGAACATCCATAAAAATGGCTTAAGGGTCGTTGACAGATTGATAAAATATTGTGTTTGAATGCTACACAACCTTTTTCTATCAGGCTAAGTATTTTTTATAATTATTGAGTTATTTTGGCATAGTTTGAATGTTCTTATAGTTTTATCAATCATACAAAATTATTAATAATTACTCTCTGTAGCAATTCTGTAGGAATAAATTTATTCAACCATATTCAGTTGAGAAATATTATAAATTTATTAGATTATATCCGATTCACTTGCCTCGCTAAAGAAATTACTCGCTAAAGAAACATCGCTCGTACTTAATATAGACAAAGTATCTTGTGTTTTAACAAATTTTTCCGCGGGTTAACCAGTAGGCTCGTAATACTTAATATAGACAACAAAACTAGCATTTCAAATAGTTTTTTGGGGTGACAACCAGTAAGTTCATATCAACTGTCAAAGTTATTTCGCAATTCAGTAGAAATTATTTTACTGACTTCAACCATGCAACACAGGAGTGTTAACTTCTATGATATGTTCTTATACTCGGTACATATATAATATATTGGTCTAAGATCCGGCATTAGAAAAACCTTCCCTCATCTGTGAATTGATTGAAATATTATTGAAAACGCTTATTGCAATATAAACAATTTGGTAATGTAATGTCTGCTTGTAGAGAGAGATAGACTATTGCATTATTCCACGTAACAAACAAGGAAAGTATATGATTCATGTATGTAGAGTGTACTCCATTTATCTTGAACTCTGCATTCTCTATACAATACCACTATTAGTAAAAATACACTTATAAATGGAGTACACTCTATATACGCATGAATCATATACTTTTCTTGTTTGTTACGTGGAATAATGCAATAGTCTCTCTCTACTAGGTTTTTTTTTAAATTCTATTCTTTAAAAATTTTCTTATACAGGCTGCAATTGATTTTAATGGATTTTAAGATAGCTGCCACTTATGAATATATTCTAATTATTCTAAACTTTTAATTTAGCTAAATATTTTTCAATTAACATATGAGGAAAGTAAGCTAAGTTTACCTTAAGTTTGAACACCTGGCTGCAGGTAACCGTAGCAGTAATAAGCAGCGCTGCCTGCTTTTACAAGATTTGTCGTATCGTATACTCTGTTATTTAACAAGCCAAAATCTATTAACACGTGAAGGATTTAATTATAAAAAAATAAATTTTTAATTAATTAATTAATGTTAATTGCAGTAGAACTACACTGGTAGACATTACATTGCCAAATTGTTTATATTGCAATAAGCGTTTTCAATAATATTTCAATCAATTAACAGATGAGAGAAGGTTTTTCTAATGCCGGATCTTCGACCATATGCAACAAACAGTATTATAAGTTTAGTCTTGACTTCGTGAAGGTTGTCAACAGAGCTGCCCGCAATATATTTTGTCGTGCTAGCATTACACAGCACCACTTTAATAACAAGTTTAATTTATAAAGTTTGCAAACGTGTATATAATTTACTCATATACATTCTATATTTATTCTTTATATGTTTATTTCAAAATGGAATTTTAATTGAATACATATGGCGTTTTTTTTTTAGTACCCAAATTGAATATTTTTTTATGATGTAAATAAAAAAATAAATTACTCATATAATTTTATTTGTTAGTACATATTAAAAATTCGACAGTAAAATGTTCGGGATTTTAAGGAAAACTGTATTTTCATTCAACATTAAAAAATAATGATAATGCAAAATACTGTGTAGTGATTTAATTTGAAAACATAAAATTATAATTATACAATAATAACACATAACACTAACTTTGTTGGCAATATATCATCATTGGGATACATTGTTATAAAGTCGTGGATCAATCATGATTATCACGAATTACAATCGTTCCGTATGATACCTAAAAGAAATTACCCCCGGGGTTACGAGAAATATGTTTCATTCGCACAATTTAGAACATAATAAAATATTATAGAATTCGATTCAAAGCGCCGATAATCAAATTTATAAAAGGGAGGCAATTTGTCCGAGCTTCAATCAAATATCTGTAATCCATTATAAATATAATTGAATTGATTTTTAATAAAACTAAATAAGTGTTTATTTTTTACACAGAACATTAAAACATTACCAAAAAATTTGATGTGACATTTTTATGAATGTAAAACAAGTTCGTCGGTTTTAAACCATCCTTTTTCAGCTTTAGAAATATTATAAATTTATTGGACTGTATCATATTCTCTTCGTTGGACCTTACACCATTATATCCATAAAATTTCAGAATAATTAAAATCAATTCAATTACAAATATGGCAATGTTTCTATGTATAAAACACGTAGTAAAAAAGGTTAGTGTATGCCAAAGATAGTAAAACATACAATACAAAGATAGCAGACTATCTTTTTTATATATTAGATACGATTAAATACATTTATAAGTTTGATGTTTGACTCGGGGATTTATCTGTGTGTCAATATCGATTCATTCGCTTCGCTAAAGAAATTACTGCGAAGATCGTTCGTACTTCATATAGACAATTATTGTGTTTTAAATATTTTGTTGGGGTGACAGCCAGTAAGTTCATATCAACTGTTAAAGTGTTACTGATAGGATTGTTCCTATAAATTTTGAATGTACACGTACACAAATCTGTCGTCATAAAATTAATTTCACGCAACATTGAATTCGATGACAATGAGTTATTTGAATCGGAAAATTGACGATGACATTGAAATGGATCCAAAGTTCCATGAAATTAAGTCACATGTATAAATAAAATTAATGAATATATAAGTTTTCATAACTGAAGTATAAACTTTCAAAGATTATTATTTCTGAAATTAATCGGAAGTGCATTTTGATTATTAATTGCGATATTAAATTATAAAATCTAGAATTTAAAATGTAATTTATTTAGTACATACACATACAATAAAATTATCTTACATCAGGAATTAAAAACAAATAAACTAAAGTTTTAAGGTTACTAAAGTACTTATTATGGGTTAATCATTTTAAAATTAGTTCTCACTTTCTTAATTAAATCTTATGTAAGGGTAGTACCAGAATTGTTTTGTATAATCAGGGCAAAAAACCGGTCTGCTATTATTACAGAACAAATACATATATAAACACATAAACAACACATACATATATTTATATAAAAATTAATGTAATTTTGAAAGAGGAAAAAATTTTAAACTATTATATTTCGAAAACAAAACGGTATTTAAGAAATATTAAAAAATACCCTCGTAGTTTTTTTTGTAAATTCTGTCGAGTATTTTTTGTTAATACAACAGATAATAATTGGGCGGGCATGCAGTTTTACATGCTTCTAATGAGAGAGAATGAGAGAGAATGATTACGTTGTTATTAATTATTTAGCGTTCTAAACGGTCAAAAATTCTGAAACTTTGGGATTTTTAAGAAAACGTTAATTTTTAGCTTGTGAAAAAAAATGAGCAAAATCTGTTGAAAAGTGGTTTCATCCTGGAACTTCCTTAATAGCACTTATGTCGTTTGTATATATTTATATATATGTATATATATATATATACATTAATATATATATATATATAAACATGTATATATATATATACATATATATATATATATATATATATATATATATATATATATATATGTATATATATATATATATATACATATATATATATATATATATATATATATATATATAAATATATATATATATATATATATATATATATATATATATATATATATATATATATATGTATGTATGTATGTATGTGTATAAACGACATAAAATCATCATCAAACAAACTAGAGATGCCGTGAGAGACGAGATAAACTAGCCGAGACTAAGTCAGTGAGAGACGAGAAGAAAATTAGAACCCTGATTTTCGGAAATGTTCGAGAGACAGATGATAATACTCTCTTTCAATATCTATAGATTTAAAAATAAATAATAAATGTCCATAACAATGTACAAAACCACAAAACGGCAATCATTTTGGGCAGTTATGGTTTAATTTTTTCTATATTCTATATTATTTCAATAATAAAAACATAAAAACAAGTACAAAAAATAATTGTTTATAAATTACATTTTTCAAAAAATCTTCAATTTTAAAAACGAGATGAGATGAGACGGCAAAATACAATTTACAAGTCAATATAATACAAGAGGTATGCAACTCTCATCTCGCCTCGTCTCGTGGCATCACTAAAACAAACGGGATCAAATATCTTCACATTTTAATCATGTGTACGTTACCGGGCTGGGCCAAGCCAGATTATCTCGGAAGCGTACACCCGGTATTATCGCAGAAAAAAAAAGGGGGACGGTTAATTGACTAAACTGTCGGTGTATGGACAAGAACGATGTAACCGGCTATGCTTGAGAAGGTTTTCTGCAGTTTCCTTCACGAACTCCACATGAATATCGGCGTAGTTCCTATCATAGTCGGCTACAGCCGTGTACCCTACCAATTCCTAATCGATACTCAAAAATTCCTTCCACTCCACTCACATCCTCACATCCTTAGGCATCACAATGGACCCTATGGTCGAAGTGTAGCCCATCCAGGGCAGCCTCTACAATCTATTTACTATCGCAGTTGGACTGAAAAACATATTCAACATGTCAATATACTTAAGGTAGTATTTCCGTAACAGTCCAGTCAATAAAAACAATCTCATATATATGTAAAATGTCTGTGACGTCATAACGTCATAGTAGTGATGAGTTCCATAATTTTCGTAGATGCTGAGACATTGCATGTATATATATATATCATTTGCCGAGAATAGCTAAAAATTCCACATTAATGTTTATCTTTTTAAAAAAAAAAGTTAATGTATCAGTAAGTGTTTTTCTGCAACAATCCACAGAAAAGTTTTAAATTTATGATGTAAAATGTGTCACTTTCAGTCAACTGATACATTTAACTCATGTGAAAAGTTCCAACTTTGATAGTGAATATCTCTTTTATTAGATGGGTAGAAATTTTCAAATTTAGCAATTCTCAAGGAAACGGTTATTCTTATCATCTACTCAAAATTTTATTACATTCTGCAGAAAACTGGGTTTACGGACATACTACTTTCAGCTACAACTAATACTCCGTTTGTAAGTCTATATTTTTAATATAATATCTATGAATATCTTCATTATATTTTATCTTATGTTACAAATTTTTGGTAAACACGTGTGTCTACTATATTAGACATTTCCACCAAACCTGTGTATGTATATTTTCCGTTTATTTTACGTGCGAAGGGTTGGTATAAGTACTATTTAAATGTAAGTTATATATATACAAAAGATAAGATATATGTACGAGTATATCTGTTAAAATTTTTTACAGTAAACTAGCATAATGAAGATACATTATTATTATTGCTGCTGTAGAAATAAGTGTTTGTTGTTGTTGTTGTGTGGTACTGATGTGTAGCTAATGTTAATGCTCACAAATTTTAATAATTATTTAATTTTAACACATTTTACAGTTACTTATTCGTAAGATGCCTGTTTCTCTATTTTATTTACATCTTTCTCTTGTTTTCAGATAATATAATGAAACAAGGGATAGTCCACCCCAAAAAACAGTTTTGAATATATTTTCAAAATATAAAATAAAATATGGTGCTTATACTACCCTTCCCATACACTTCGTTCCAAATGTTTTTGATTGATGTATTATTTTTTTCTACTAATTGATGTATTCCTAAAAAAATTTACGTGATCGTCAAAATTTATTTTTTATTTCTCAATTTGATACCAATATTGACGATCTCGAGCTAACAAACTGATTTATTGTTGGTATCAGGACACTTAAATTGTATAACATGTATATTGATTTTGAGGTTGTATTTAGAAAGACCTGATTATACGGATAGGAAAATTAACCGCAGTTTTCTATGGCCATCTGTCCGTCAACAAAAATCCATCAAACCGGAGCTGTGACAACTTAGCGAATTATCTCAGAATAAATACCTCACTTGTATCCGATATCTACATACACTCCTGTATCCGATATCTACATACACTCCCGTTCAATAAAATTGAACAGACCTGAAATGTTTTTTTTCTTACATTTCATAAGAAAACTGCTCACTTTTGTAACTCTCTGTATAATTATTCATTTATAAACAAAGATAATTAGTATGTATTTTAAGTGTGAAAAAAGAAATGGAAGTATAGTAAACAACATTTGATTCGATTCAGATCTTTTCAATTTTATTGAACGGGAGTATACATACATACATATATATATATATATATATATATATATATGTATATATATATATATATATATATATATATATATATATATATATATATATATATATATATATTTCCTGCGAAACGATTTTTTTTTTTCGTTTTTTCTTTCTTTTTACGATTATTTTTCCCAACCGTTACAACCTTTAGACTACTCTTTTAAATATTATAAATATGCAGGCAACAAATATTATTCGTTGAAAAATTCGCAAAATCAACGTCTTTCAAAAATAAAACCTCAAAATCGATTTCTAGGTTTAATAATTTAAGTGCCCTGATGCAAAAAATAAATAAGTTTTGCACAAAAACATTTGCACCAAAACAATCTGTCAGAGAATGATGTCCGCAGATTTGTTTCATGAAGAGTAGGAATCCGGAATTCACACAATGTGTGAATGACCCTATCATTTGGGATGAAATCAATGATGTGTTGCCAAGAGATATCCAAACGTTTATCAAGACTATAGGACTCCTGGAATAGCTTCAAAGAAAGAACGTACAATAGATCAAATTGGTCGCGGTACAAAATCTCGATCAAAATCGTCGATATTGGCATCAAATTGACAAAAATAAAATAAAATTTGACGATCGAGTAAATTGCTTTAGGAATACATTAATCAGTAGAAAGAATAAAACATCAATCAAAAACAATTGGTACGAAGTATATGGGAAGGTGGTATAAGCACCATGTTTTATTTTATATTTTAAAAATATATTCAAAACGGTTTTTGGAGTGGACTACTTTTCTGTTGTTGAAAACTTTTATCAAGATAATCTATCATCTTAGATTCGGTTGCTATTGTTAACAAAACCTTGTGGCCGTGTTAATTTGCTTTAGAATATATGTTAATTTTTATTATTATTTTTATCTTTCTTTTTTTCTTTTTTTTTCTTTCTATATTTACCCTTCCTCTTTGTTTTTAGTAACGGTAGAATTACAGAACACCTTGAACAATTTTTGTAAATTCATTGATTTGTATGTTAATGTATATATAATATTAAATCAATAAATAATAATAATAATAATGATAAAAATAGTCTGCACTCAAATTGTAGCAAGCATTCTTCTTCGCACGCCATTATCCCATCTAGTAACGAATCTAAGCGACAAATTAAATTTGGGTTCAAGCAAAGGTTAATTTCCCAAGTTGTCACTTAAGAGGGTTGCAAGTTGCGTAAAATGTTTTAACCTGACTACGGAATAGTTAGGGTAATGTAATAAGTAAATAGACATAAACAGAGCCAGAAATCACAGTGATGCGATTATATGTTCAAAATTTGGACACAAAATACATTGACTAAAAACTATTTATAATCGTAAGTAAGTAAACCAAAAGCATGAACGGAAATTATGATTTTAAGTTTAATATAATTTATCTTTTTTTATTTAAACCTACAAAATAAATAGCATTCCCCGAATAAATTAATGTTTTACCTCTAAAAGTCTAAAATAAATATACAATGTTTAAAAATAAATTAGAAATAATATACCAACGTAAAAGTAATAAAAGTGTCGGAAAAAAGCCAAATGTTTTTATTTAAATAACCACAAATAAAAATATTTATTTGTTTGTACCCCATTAACACATACCTATTCAGGTTCTAAAGAGGGGGTTTTGTAAAACATTGAAAGAATAGTAGTTTACACAATTTTAAGAATTATTATTGGATATAGTCTTTTGCTAGTAATTTCGGATATCTGTTACATGCGAAAATTTTTAAGATGGTAGCGCCGCGGGATCAATAAACAAACTAATTCTAACCCAGTGTTTTTTGAAGTGAAACTTCTTAAGCGGCGTCTCGATAATCAATAAGTAGACAATGATTGATAGTGAAATTTTAAGAACGCGTCACGTCTAGGTACATTTGGTTACACTAGAAGCGAAGAAAGATATGAAGTAGAGAGAAAGAGAAAGATAGTTATATATTTTACCATACACCAGTTCTGGAATCACTGACATTAAGCAACATTGGGCACAGTCAGTACTTGGATGGTCGACCACTTGGGAACACTATGTGCGGTTGCCTTTTTGTTACTTTGTAAATATTAATTTATATTCATTTTAACTTTTCATTGATCAATTGTTTAAGAAGTTTCACTTCCATCACATGTACGGTGTTGCACGCGCTTTAATTTGAAATACTTTATTATTTTTGATCGATTTTAGTAAATTTGTACACTGGATACTTTCAATAATTTTGATATTTTGGCCAAAAGTATTAAATTACAACCGTCCAAGTATGTCTACTTGGAACTGGGAGGTTATGGGTTCGAATCCCGACATCGGTAGTATGTCAATTTTTCATATCAAGCATTTGATGTCAAAGAATGTTAATTTATGGGCATGTTACGATATTTTTAATTTTTATTTGAAGATAATTGATTTACTGAAGCTCTTCTAGCATAGATGTTTCAACATCAATAACCCGATCGTTCATAATACCAAGCGACCGGCACCGATTTTGACTTGATAAAACAATCAATAAATAATCAACTAAAAAATTGTAAAAAGTGACTGCTACGTTTGAGGTGGCCTATAGTACATTGAAGCTTGGAAATATTAGCGAGTTTTCTTATATACTCTTAGGCTCCCAGTATGAATCATTTATCTATTTAAAATCTTATTTTTACATGATAAAATTAGAAAATACGCGACAATATAAGAACTGTTAAATGTCGCTGAGGTTTGCATATAGACAACGAGTCACTGCTTTAATATTTATCAAGTTCTCTGTCTAATTAATTGTAAATTATATTCTTTAAAATGGAATAAAAATATTTATGTTATAACCTATATATATCGTATGTATTATATATATGTACTCACCAGATATCCAACTGCCATTAAACGGTTTATTTGCTAGCCGTTGTAATTGTAATGTTTCTTGTAATGTTGGGCGACGACCTTTCACACGGGGACCCTCTTCAATTGGTGACACAAGTACAATACTAAATACTATCATACCCAGTACAGCAACAATTACTAACAATGCAATTAATATACCACGCCAGTTACGTTCGCTTGGTGTTGCTGCTATTAATTCCTAGAAACAAATAAAAAACATCATATTAGTGAATAATTGGCAACAAAGTAATACAAAATTGAAAATTAGGTAAAATTAAACAAATACTTTTGTACGAAAACATTAATTAGAAACTTAATTTGCTAAATTTTTTTAGAAATGGAAAGATAGAAGGTAGAAAACTGAAAAATTTTATTAAGAAAATATAAAGCTTACAGAGTCATATATATCTTGGGAAGTTGACTTCAGTATGGGATTTTGCAGGATTGAGTATCCCCTTAGCGTAATCGGCTGTGAAAGTAAGAAAGTGCCAATTCCTTGAAAAATCAAGTTGTCTGAAAACTTTCAGCGAATACATTATAAATTTCATCACAAATGTTAAGAAGGTGAATATTTCACACCTAGATTCAACAAATTCAAACTCTGAAAGTTTGCAGCACATGCATTATAAATTTCACCGCAAGTTTCAACAAGGTAGCCAGAGTTAACTTGTACCTTTAGATTTTTAGTTAAAATATAAAAAAATTAATAATTTTATAAAGCAACTAGCCGTGCCCCGCCCGCTTCGCTGACACTGAAGATTCGGATTTTGTTGCGCGGACAAAAAGTAGCCTAAGTTACTCCTTATACCGGCGCCCTTGTAAAAGTGTTCTGTGTACTTGAAACTGGGAGGTTATAGGTTCGAATTCCAACATCGGCAGTTTATCAATTATTAAAAAAACAAGGGGGCGGTTAATTGACTAAGCTGTCGGCGTATTGACAAAAACGAAGTAACCGACTATGCTTATGAAGGTTTTCTGCAGTTTCCTTCACGAACTCCAGATGAGTATCGGCATAGTTCCTATCATAGTTGGCTGCAGCCGCACATCCTACCAATTCCTAGTCTACACACCAAATTCCTTGCCCTCCACTCACATCCTCACATCCTTAGGCAACACATTGGACCTAATGGTCGAAGTGTGTCCCGTCTCTTCAATCTATCTATCTACTCCTTATAACATCAGTTATCTGCCAGTGAAAGTACCGTCAAAATCGGTTCACCCGTATCTAAGATTAGCCGGACAAAAACAGACAGACAAAAATTTATAAAATTTGTTTTTTGTTAGTACCGTATATACTTTCATACGCATTTAGTAAAAAGCTGTTATTTTGACATTACAAACAGACACTTCAATTTTATTTATTTGTATAGATTAGATATTTCTGATTGTGAATATTATAAATTACGTTATAATTGTTATAATTACTATAATGTGAATAAGTGCTCATTTTAAACGATTTTATTAATATTTTTATTTTTATTACTAATTGTTAAATAATTACTACGGAGGGTTATGATTTTTGCTGTCTATATATGTGTATATGTTAGTATGTTCATTTGTTCCCACGTAGCTCCTACGATAGGTGTCGTTAGCTTCGTCTTAGAGTGTCTCGTGTCAAAAGCTAAGTAACGCCATATAAAATCTAACATGGCGGATATGACTTGCCTTATACCATAAGCAAAAAAAAATTCATAAATGTATCGAGTCTGGTTTCAAATGAATGAATTTTAATTCACAGATTCTGAATACTATATTATACTTGTTTCGTGCTTTTTTTGTAGTAGGGTTTTAGTTTTTTCAACTTATTTATTTTCCACCATTGTCAATAACAATGCTCTAAGTATTGATTACGATAAAATCTATTATCATTTATCGCTATATAGGCTCAAAACTAAATTATGACATATTTCGGTCACATTTGTCCACATAGTTCCAGACAACATACAAATTTTGATAGAGTGGTACAAGATATTATATATATATATATATATATATATATATATATATATATATATATATATATATATATATATATATATATATATATATATAATATCTTGTACCACTCTATCAAAATTTGTATCTCATAAAAAAAAGGTATCGAAATGATAAATCAACTATAATTTTTAAACACAAAAAGATTTATACACCTCATTTGTTTTTTTTTATAGTAGAACATTTGTCGTCACGTCATAGAAATACAACATGGAACACAATAGAGACGAATCTTAGAAAAATGTCACCAGGAAACAAAACCTTGGATATATTTTTGTTGAGATTATGAATAGTATATGGGAGTGTACGGGAAAAACAATTGAGTGATTTATTATATCTATTTTGTTCAATTTTTGTTTTATTCAAACAAACAAACAAACAAAAAATAGAATAACATGGAAGACAAAAATTTATTGAAATAAGCAGTCAGATCTGAGATATAAAGACTTTAAAAGAAAAGTCATGTTTATTTTCTTTTATAAAGAGATACTTTGGGTAAGAAAAAGTGAACCGATGAAAAAAATGAAAAATATTCGTCACGTAGGAGCTACGTTCACCAAACGAATTGTCCGGACTGTAACGGGACGGATGACACACCCTTCCACCTTCTGACAGAACGTTCTTACAGAGGAACTTAATATAGGAACCAGAGGATAAAATGTTAAACAAGAAAAAATGGAACTCTGCACTGTCGTTCGCAAAAGGGTCGGGTAGGATCGATAACGCCCACAGGACTAGAGAAAACGAACAAGGTGTAGTAGAGAATCGAAGAAGTTGTGTTGATATATTCCTCAGGGATCGGTAATAATGGGTAAACTTGCCACTTTTCGACCTCCCCTCCACTTCTTCAACTACTGAGATAAATGACAGACGATATTATTATCATTATTAGAAGATTAAAACTGCAAATATTACAGAATATTACAGAATACAGAAAAACATAGGTATAAGAGAAACAGTTACAGTAAAGTTTATTATACAGTAGGTTCATGCGAAAAGTTTCCATCTAAATATTTTTTAAATATGCATCTCAGAAAGAAATGTTTCAAACAAAAGTTGCTTAGTTTAAAGGAGGAAACATTATGCAATAATTATATTTTTGTTTCATGCTTTCGTGTCCGATTTAAATCTCAGAAGATTGAAAAAGTAAAACAATATATAAATTAATTTTACTTAAAATTCAGAAATACACTTTCATTTAAGAAAAAAACACAATTTAAAATTTAAGTTGATAAAATTGATTTTACAATAATTAAAAATATGAGAAATATTAATATTAGAATAAAATTAATAGAGCGAAGCGTATGTCAAAACTCCCTAATCAATTCTTAGTTTTAGGATGTTTTACATTGAGTTTATATACTAGTTATATCAGCTTATTTGTGTGTAAATATGATCGAAGTACCAATATGTTATCGATAAGGATGAACTATAGCAATGAGTTATGTTGGAACAATTGCGACGTCTTTATCGAACTGAATACAATGTATTATCCATAATATTCGTTGTTTGGATGATTCATGTTTTTGAACAAATAAATACTATTTATAATTTTAGATAGGATATTAATTTTTATACAATGATTCATAGCTGATAGTTAACATAACTTATAATATTTTTAAATGAATGGTAGGGCATATAATTCCCGCGTGGTATGACTTATCGGCTGCCCAGGGCAGCCGCTACAATCTATCTATCTATTTATCTATGATTGTGGTGTGTATAACTGGGTATGCGGTGTGAAATTATTCGTAACGACTCTGCAACTTCTAAAAAAAAGATACCTTAGTAAACAACAATCGTTTAGATTGAATCTATTTATTGAAACAAGTTTGTACATGCATAGAAACGATATCGTTTGTCTACGTAACAATATTGTTGTGTATCCATTCTAGCTTTTTTATATATACACGAAAAATTTATTTCATTGGATTATTATTCCTTATATATGATAGTTTCGGCTTATGTTTTGGTGTTCCGTATCCAAAGTATGAATTCTATTATGTTCAGGATACACCTATATTGTTAAATTTTATTAGGTCATATAAAAAACCGATTTTTGTTTAAATTGTGATATTTTTTCATAAAAAGATAAAGTAGTGCAATTTAGATTTTTTGCAAATATATCAACGGAAATTTATACATTATTGGGAAAGTTGTTTTTCTTTGTAAATAATTTTCATAAGAAACATTCGCATGTTACGATATTGCGAAAATCATTTTACTTCATGTGTCATAAGTCGAAAAAACAGAGTGGTAAATATATTTCTAAGGATATTCACAAGTGTTAAATATCTTTGCAACTTCTTTCATAGTCTTTATGTAGAATGTTACAAACGAATAGACATAAACATAGCCAGAAATCACATCTGATTTTATCCCAAAATTCCGGACATTTCCTAAAACTACTTTTAAGCAAGATGAACAATACAATTCGTAGAAAATTATGATTTTAAGTTAAATACAATGAATCCTTTTTATTTAAAGCTCTAAACATATATAATATAAACTCGCTCTGCTCGCAAGGGGAATCGCTTGACCCCTTGGCTCCGCGTCACAGAAAATAACCTTACATGAATTGTAAAAAAAGTATAAAAAATACTTACCAAAAAGTACTAACCATTAGAAAAGTAAATAAAAACTTAATAAAAATGCCAGTTGTCCCTTCTGTCATTCGCCAAAAGTGAAAGGATGACGCTATCCGGCTTTCTAGCATACTCCATCTTTCTAGCATGTAAAGAACTGAAAAACGAAATTTTGGGGGTTGTTCTTCCGATTTTCCGGGGGGTTGAAATAAAAAAATTGAAGTTTTTGGAATATCCTTCTTAATTTGTAGCTATTTAGCGTCGAATGCAAAAAACCGCATCTTTCTAGAATGTCTAGAAGTGCCTTAGAATTTGTATACATGAATGTGTCAGTCAGTCAGCTTCACTTAGGGCTATATATTATATGTAGATTCGTTACGAAGGAGCTTCGCCAACTTAGAGAATTTTCTAAGAATAAATTTACTTCGTTCTTTCCAGAAAGTTTATTTAAACATATAATAAAATAAATCAACCTACAAGAAGTAACCTAAGAGATACATATGTAATACTCGTTATTATGGGTATTTAAATTGCAAAAATGTCTGTAAATATTAGAGTAAATATGTTCAGGTAATGAATTGTAATAAATTTATTCATGGTTACAAAACCAATAGCTTCATTTTCTTCGAAAAATTACCAAAAAAATTCCCCAAATAAATTAATGTTTTGCCTTTCTAAAATAAGTACAAAATGTTTAAAAATAATAAAGAAGCAATATTCTAACGTAAATGTGAAAAAAAGGGGCTGAGGGTACCCCAAAATAAACCACAAATAAAAACTTTATGACATATTCAGCATCTTAATAGTTTATAGTTTTTAAGTAGACCTGAAAACGATTTAAATTTTAAAAGATTTTTTATAAATTATTAACAAATAACCGTAACTGAAACCGTTTTCATCTATTTTTTGCTAACCGAATTTAAAAATCGAAGCCGATATTGAAACCGTTCAACTTTCCAAAACCGAAACCGTAACCAAAACCGTTACATTTATTAAGTGGTTAGAGTCCCTGATTTTTAGTGGGCCTATACACAAACATTGTGTTGACCTACTTTCAGATTTGTTGCCTCTGATGAGTTTGTCATCGGAAAGGTATATAAATAAAAAAAAATTACGAAACCTCCGACGACACTTTACCCATTCACATCCCACCATTTTATTCCGCCATTGTTTCAGATCTTTAAAAGTATACATAGAAACTTTTTATAACAATTATCCTCCTAGATGTATGCGGTTTTTTATTTAAATCAATGTTTTAATAAATATTCGAGAAAAGTTCTTTTTTTATTGGTCGCCCAAAATGTTATCGATTTTAATATAATGATATTATAATTGTAGACAGATTTCCTCAAGCAAATGTTTTTTGAAAGTTATTGTGAAAGTAACGAAAATTATTCAATAATTCAAATCACGACTGAGAATTGAGAAACAACAAGTTAAAATTAAAATAAATATATCAGGCAAGTCTTGTATGTAAATAAACTGATGTTTTTCTTCTCTTTCTAAGTAAATTCATGGTGAAACTTTCTTTTGAAAAACTTAACCAATAAAAAATACATTAAAAACAAATAAACATCACATTACGACAAAATTATTACTTGGATTGTTTGTTTTATTTAGCAGCGTTCCGTACACAAATACGAACTGTAATTATGTACAAATGTATTTCAAAATTATTTTAAGGATGTTCCAGCACTGTGTACACATGCTTACACATATTATTGGTACACAGATACTTACACATACTATCAAATATTTCCGGTACGGTGAACTGGCAAAGTTGTTCTGTGCATATACCTATATATTATTATTGCTTATGTTAACAGTAACAATTCCCACTCTTTACTTGATGCAACTTGTGAGAAATTGGCGTACAACGATGTCAGACAACTATTTACCATAAACGGAATAATATTTTAAATTATTATATGTCGAAAACAAAACGGTAACTCACGATTTTATTTTTTCTAATACAACAGATAATAGTTGGGCGAGCATAAAGTTTTACATGCTTCTAATGATAGAGAGTGAGAGAGATTGATAACTTTGATATTAATTATCTCGCGTTCTAAACGGTCAAAAATTCTGCAACTTCGGGATTTATTAGAAAACGTTATTTTTAGCCTGTGAAAAAAATGAGCAAAATCTGTCGAAAAGTGGTGGTATGCTGGAAGTAATCGTGACAATATGATAACATTTTAATATAGTGTTTAAAATTTATGATACAATGAACTATCTGTTGATTTGTGCCTTTCTCATTTGGGAAAACATTTAGATAAAAGAATGGATGTGGAATTTATCGCTCTCTGAACATACTTCAGGGCTATAATGTTTTATAAGTCGAGTTCATACAATATAGAGAGTTGTGTAGAACTGTGAGTAAATGTTTAAAAAGAATTTCATGAACTAAATATGCGATATTAAGTGAAAAATTGTTGTCCACCATTTGTTATGTTATGATTAAAAACAATATGTTAAAACAAACAATTTAAAATCATCAAAATCGGATCAGTCTCTGAGACCCCTACATTGATTAGTGTTTCACGAGGCACGAGGCGAGGCGAGGTTTTGGTATCACCTCACCTCGCCTCGCTTTTTTAAATATCAACCTCGCCTCGCCTCGGCCTCGCCCGAGGTAGACTGTTGACCAGCCTCGCCTCGCCTCGGTTAGGTTAGCAAAACGGTTTTGGTTATGGTTAAAAAAACTTGTTAGAAAATAAATGTCTTTAAGTTGCTTAGTCTCTAAATTTTTGACTCCTCGAATGAAAACAATAAATTCAAAAAAATTTGGCCTAAAAAAATATTATGAAAAGATGATATCCCGTGATGTTTTAAGAACTATATAAGAGGTTCTTCAAAATGCATCCACGATTTCCAATGCGAAACCCATATACAAGTTACTGTAAGTATAAAGGAAATTAAACTATTTTCAACTCTTTTAAATTTATTAATTTAATTATATATTTATTCATTGAAATAACAATAATGAAAACATACGTTGTATAATATAGTATTACAGTATTATATATAAAATGAACAGACCCTCAAAAATTTGATTATTCTTGTAGTAAATGTTTTTTATAGATACATTTTATTTTATTTTTATACGTAAGAGGAAGATATAATATTTTTTTGTAAATTTGCCTCGGACGAGGCGAGGTTTTAGTGACGATATACCTCGCCTCGCCTCGGTTAGTAACGAGGATTAAAATCTTGAACCTCGTTGCCTCGTTTTTGAACCTCGGTTACCTCGTTGCCTCGGTGAAACTCTAACATTGATTCGTCTACTGACCTATTTAGTACAATTCTTTTCTATATCAAAGTAATTTAATTTACGTTTGACTGAATCACATATCAATCAGTTTACACATAAACAGTCACAGGCAAACAATTTCATTAACAACCATTATTGAACATTACATCAAGAGAAATCCAACATGTTATTCATCTGTCTTAAAGTAAGATTGTTCAAGCGTAATAAAATTCGTCCAATAAAAATTACATAAAAGTTAATTGATTGAAAAAGTTACTTAGGCATAAGTAAGTATATAAACAATGATCTTTGCACTTTGACAAGCAAATATATAGTTATATATGTTTGTTTCACTACAAAAATTGAGATAATATTATTTAGGGAAGAGTAAATTAAAAATTGATGCTGTTTTATTTTGAAGCATTTCAGAATAGGATTATTTTGAATTCAAGATCGGACTGTGGAATGGGAATCAGATTTTTGTATATTTATTAGTTTAAGACAAGTGTAGTCGTGTTCCCGTTTATTTATCTATATATATACCTACAATATATCTATATATCTAAGGCGACTAGATATTGAAGTCTAGTGCAAGTACAAATCATACTTCCCACTACCACCTAATAACGAAAAATAAATAAAATTTTGAAAACGGGTAAAAACATTGGTCTTCCCTTTTGGTGCCCTTGACTATAAAGACTTACAGACATTTCTGGATTATTTTTACTTAAATTTAGTTCATTTTATCTTGTTTTTTATGGTTTGATTACTATAAAAACCGCCACCAATTCAAATGTTTTGTAAAGCTTATCAAGTGTTCATTATGTGAATATGTGTCAAATGAAATTGGTCCGGAGTTGATATCATTATCTTTTCTCGAGACGCAAAATAATTTCCAACAATTTTTTAGCAGTTTTTTTGTTATAAAAAACGGCAATTCAGATTTTTTGCAAAGCCTATCAGTTATTCATTATGCAATTATGGGTTGAATGTGATTGATCCGGAGTCGATATTATTATTTGTTCTCGAGAAATGAGGGTCAAAAATGTCCATGAAAGGACGAACACACACACATCTTTCTAAAAACGATGGATTCGGACTCTAGGAACTTCGAAACGTGAAGATATGTCGAAATAAATGGTAATTCAATTTATTACTATACGAGTAGTGAACAATAAAATGCTTCACATTCAAGAAAACTTCAATGTCCATTATCCTAACAAAAAATACAGATGAGGTTTATTCTTGAGATCAACAATACAAATTTTAGAAAAAAACCTCTGTATTAAAGAGTATGGAGCTCTAGAGTTACAAGGTAATGGCGGTTTAACATGATCTTCCCGTATATAAACCTGTCTACGTTTTTGAGGTTTCAGATTGAATATACTACGATTTTTTGGTATATAACACTGCAATCTCATTTTCATGAGTCACTTCCTCGAAACATAATTTTGCTGCATCCTGTAAATAGTAACCGATACGATATGTTGCTAATGGAATTTTCCTTAAATTAAATAATATTATAAATAATATAGGGTGAGTCGGGAGGAATGGATCAATTTCCAGGAGTGTTTTCTACACGTGAAAATAATGCAAAGGACTCATGTTCTTATGCGATTTTCATTTTTTTTTTCATTAATGTTTTATTAACTGTTACAGCATATTGACACATTATCAGAACAACAAAGTTATCAATTGTTTTGTAAGTCTCGAACATAGCATACTGAAGTTTTAAGGATGTTCCAGCATAAAACCACTTTTCGACAGATTTTGCTCATTTTTTTTTCTCAGGCTAAAAATAACGTTTTCTAATAAATCCCGAAGTTTCAAAAATTTTGCCCGTTTAAAATGCGAGATAATTAATATCAAAGTAATCATTCTCTCTCTCTCTCTCTTATTATTATTATTATTATCTGTTGTATTTAAAAAAATACTCGATAGAATTTAAAAAAAAAAACTAGAATAGTAAAGATAAATATTTATTAAATAAATTTAAAAAAAAATCGCATTTTACCGTTTTGTTTTCGAAATATAAAAGTTAAAAATTATTTTTTTTCAAAATAACATTATTTTGTATATATGTACAATGAATTTTTCTATGTTTGCGTATGTGTGTATATGTATTTGTTCTATAATAAAATCAAACCGGTTTTTTGTTCTGATTATATAACACAGTGTTGGAACGTCCGTAAATCACCAATTTTGGATACTGTAAAACAACAAGATTACATTTTTTCATTACGCTATAACTTGAAAATGAAAAGCAGATAAGAATATATGATTTTTTTCCCCGTTAATATCACATGTACAATACACTTCTGGAGTTTGCACCGTTTCTCCCGATTCACCGTGTATATGGTGCAGATATACTTGTATATTAAACACTGTTTGATATAAATTGGTATTTAAACAGTCTATAGAGAAAGAAATACGTGATTAATAAAGTTATTAGATACGAATGTACATTCGCTTTATAAACGATAATTTTTCGTATCTTCTTAAAACCAAACCATTAGCGTATTCGTGATATGAATGTTAAAAGTTTTTATTAATATAATTTAAAATTTATTATATTAATATAATCATCGTAATGGGTGATTAAATCAAATTTATTTATCAAGATAAATTTGAAAGACAGCAGTTAAATTTTCACGTTTCAATAAAGGATAATGATTCCTGTATAACATTACAACGTTTATTGTCTAGATAAAAGGAATGCGTGTAAGTATATTTAAATATTTAAATGGATCTTTTTATCACAGATAATCACAGTATTTAAGTGCGTTCCTGGGACACAAAAATTATTTGGCTAACATTATATTAAAATGATATTTGTTTGAAATAGTTCGCTCTCATAATTTTGAACTTTAGGATTGCTTTTATTATTCAAATATGAAAATAAATAAATATGTTTGCATAATTAGTGTTAGTAGGCATAATGGTATCAATGTTCAGACATATTACTTAAATGTCAAAGTAAGTAAACGCTATAATGTAACCGAAAAGCAACCATACTAATAATGGAAATAAATAGACGCAAGTTTACAAAAAAAAAAAACAATTTAAAAATTAGTAGGTATGTATTATGTTTTTATTCGGTTATATTATCCCCTTTTGTTAATTAATATTGTTATGAAAAAATTAAATCAACTAGGTATCGTAGCCTGGACTTCTTGGATTTTAGCCCAATCTACTGCCTTTACACCACAAATGACATAGATGAAGGAGTTAATTTTTTCAATACGAGTTAATCATTATTACTTGTCAACACTAACTTATTATTCTACTTATTAATATTTGAATATACATTAAGCGACACAATATTAAACTACTGTCAATTTCCATTAAGGTTACGAAAACATGGTATGCCAGAACTAACGTATACTATATAGATAAACATGTCATTGCAATGTTAATTAATATTGATATGAAATAAAAGAGATTACAAAAATTTTTTTAGTTAAACGGTTTTATGGAAAAGAAAAATAATAATGATGTAGATAATGTACTAAAAGCTAGAAAATACAAAATAGTTAGGTAGGTCCTAGGTACCAGTCATCACACCACTCTCCTCACCAATCTAGGGCATTGATCAGACTCAAAAATAAAATCGTGAGGCGCGTGAAATTTATTTTTCATTGACTTTAATGCAAGTATGCAAATAATATTTTGTTGATAAATATCAGTTGAAATATGTCAATTGTCAACTATTGCTACTTATTATAATACAATGGTATACAAGTAATTTTCAATTTAATTTTTAATCGAATAAAACCAACAAATGTAAACTAAATATGTTGTTTTATGCATGCATGCATCCATGTGTTTTCTAATATCATACTAACTGGACCGTTGTTAATAAATTAAATATTGATTTTATATATTAAATGTTTAAACCCGTTGAAAAATCAACAATACAAATATATTTTGTATTAATTGGAATCGTTACTTGATGAAAATCTACAGTACTATATACAGAGTGCATATATATAAAAAAAAACTGAAAATCTGTTATAATGAAAATGCACTAAAATTAAAAAAAAAAAAAAAAAAAAAACGGAAAAAAAATGTGTTATAAAAAAATGCACTAAAAATTAGTAAGTCTACCCATATTTAGACAAATAAAATCAGTTATAGAACTTCAAAGTCCCTAAAAAGCGAGAAATAAAAAAAATTTTGACAAAATGGAAACCTGACTTCAAAAATCAAATATTCTAAAACAAAAAATGCACTAAAAAGTAAAAAAATAATTGCATATTCTTGTGCCAGTTTTAGTTCACCTAAGCAAAAAATTTTAAATATATTTGTACAATTATTGTTATTTTTGGAGGCGGTGTCCAAATTTTATGTAAATTTCTCTATGCTGACACCGACTCCAAAAATAACAATAATTGTACATATATATTTAAAAATTTTTGCTTAGGTGAACTAAAACTGGCACAAGAATATGTAATTATATTTTTACTTTTTAGTGCATTTTTGTTTTAGAATATTTGATTTTTGAAGTCGGGTTTCCATTTGTCAAAATTTAGTTTATATTAGATAAACACTCGGCTCAGATGCATGAAATGCAAAATTTTTACAGCCTTTAACCTCAATACTAACTTTTCCCACAGGAAATTTTACCTAAACTGTTTGTTGTATGAACAGTCGTTTCAAACAAATGTTTTTTTTTTTTAGATAAACATGCGACACAGATGCATGAAATGCAAACATTTTATAGCCTTTAACCTTCCTTAATACGTGTTTTCTAAGGCAAAAAGAATTTTTCAAATTGGACGGGCAGTACAAAATAAATAAATATAAAAAGGATTGCACATCTAAGGTAAGCGTCTATACTTAATTTCAACTCTCAAAGTTTTTGAGATATTTTTGTACATCGGAAATTGGATATTCAAGAAAATTATGATATACAAGTTAGTGAATTTACAAGCTATATAGTATTTTGTAATAAACTATATTGGTTTATTTGATATCTTGTATATGTTCTACAATAACCATGTATGTCCTCTTCCATTTGCTATATCTAGTGGTTTGCGAAATATAAATTAAGTTTTGGGTAGTGGGAATAAAATTGTAGAAGTCAATCTGAATACAATCGTAGATTTACATTTGTATCATTTTCAAATATCTTTTTCAGAGCTCTACGTTCTAAAAGATTATTGTACTTCTTTGTATGATATCTGCTTAGCGGTCACAATCTACAGCACCTCATGGAATCAGCTCCGAGTGCTGCTAATCGTTCATCTGTCTTATTTTGTTTGTCTTATATTGTTCTTTCGGAGGAAATTTTTATAATATGCCAAACAACACTTTTATAATATGCCAAGCAAACTAAAAACTTGAGATACACAATGAATAAAGGAATTCGTCCTGGCGGTATTTTTTTATGTAAAATGGGCCTGAGATAAGGTACAATTTGAGATGATCTGCAAACCTTGCAATGAGAGGGACACACGCTTCTCTCGTCAGTTGGGTAAGATATTCATTAGAAAATAGACTATGGCCGGAGACGGAGTGTGAGAGGTGGTAGTCCGCATAGTAGCTACCTTCCTCCGCACCTCTGGTGTCTCTACTATGCTTTACGGATGGTTCCAAGCTAGAAAAGGGTCAATAGGGGGTCGAAGTATACGTGAAAAACAGAAACGATAGAGCCAGCTATGCATTAGGACGATACTCAAATATTTTTCAAACAGCGCTTTATGTCATACTTTCATTGGCAAATAGGCTAAAAGCAATCTGCTCCGCTAAAATAACATCTCCTTTAGTTTCGAATGTGCAGAATTACTGAAGAGCCTCGAAAGGACAAAATAGGTCACTTTGATGTGGGTAACAGAGGACTGCGGGGTTGATGCCATAAACCGCTCGATGAACTAACCTGTGAAAAGTCGAAATCCCATGCCAGGGATCGGAACCATATCTAGGAATTACAAAGAAACAGACAGCCCCAAACGAGTGTGGGTGGAGAAGACTATTGGCAAAAAAGAAACAGATACACCTTCTGGTTGGGATGCTTACCGGCTACTGTAGGATCAAGAAGTATCTATCTCTCATAAGGTTAGAGGACAATGCCATTTGTCGGGACACCCACTCTTCCACCTTCTGATATAATATTAAAATGTATAAAGACGTTGAATTTTCAACGAATTTCAACTCGTAACAATAATTAATTATCTATATACCATGGTTGCGGTTTATAAAGTCTTTAATATAATGGTGTCAGCTAAAAGATATAATGGGCGAGTCAGGGGTAATGCATAAAACACTATGAGTGTATACTACAAAACAATGTTTAAAAAACACTAGTGTTGTTCTTCAATTTCAAGTTACGTCATCGTAAATTATGGGACATCTAAATTACGTTTGTCATTTTACTGCACCAAACACTGGGATCAAATTCAACACTAAGTATGATATGTTATAAACTAAGTATGAAAAATACAAATTTGAGTTAATTTTGTTGGTTTTCCAATAATACTGTCGTTGATAAAGCAATTCGACCTTTTAAACTCGATAAAAAAATCTAAAACTAACATTTTGTTTCTTATTTTTGGAATATTTCAGGAGATTGGTACATGGAAATGGGGCCCATAACATGTAAATGCTGGTCCTGTATGGCGTAACAATTTGGAAATGAACAATAATCGGATCATAATATTCTGCTTTTTAAGCCTATTATTATTACATAAATAATACACTCCTAGTGATTTTTGATTGTTACCCTCGATTCACCCTGTATAATCCTTGTGAGAAAACTCAAGGGGATTGAAGCTTGTATTTTAATGACTTAAATTGAAAGAGATATACTATTGATCAGTATATAATTTAGTTTATAAAATACGTATTATTTTATTCAGAAATTAAATTTTACTGTTATAAGTAAGATTAAAGTTTTTGACCGTAGAGTTTAATTGAATAATTAAAATTGCAGGGGCATTTGAAATTGAGAGGGGTAATGAATTTTAAAATATCTTTCACGGCTTCTATAAGGTAGCTTTAGTTTTTTTTTTAAATTGAAATTCCTATTTTGAGTATTTATTTGTGCCTATATGCAAAATATCTCAAGACCGAAGATGGTGAGAGGTATGAACGTTTAAACTTATGTTTAATATTGCCTTCTTACGAATCTGTAATGTTTTGGCGGAAATAGTTAAACTGAAAATAAGTGGCAGTTTGTAAATTAAATTAACAAAAAATAAAAATGGGGCGGATAATTGATTAAACTGTCGGCGTATGGACGAGAACGAAAGTGACCGGCTATGCTTGTCAAGGTTTTTATGCTGTTTCCTGTCACGAACTCCAGATAAATGTCGGCATAGTTCCTATCAAAGTCAGCTGCAGTCGCACAATCTACAAAGTTCCTAGTCGGCATACAAATTCCTTGTCCTTTGGGGTGGGTAAAAATAGCCTACTTCCTAGGCTTCGACCTCCCCATCAGACTTTTTCATTGGGATAAAAATTGGAAAAGTTGCTTGATGACATATGAATTTAATGTGTTGAACCAAAAAAAAAGTTATAATGTTTACATACATCCATTAATTTAAATGGATGAAAGTTGAATCGCTTGAAGCGGAAATCGTTAGAACGACTCTAGTTTCAAGTTTATCTTCTTAGGTCTCTTGATTTATTCTCTACAAGTTTTTAACACAGCTGACTTTTTAATGTTTCATAGTATTTATTTTATGTTTCATTCTTGTTTCAATTTAGTAGTTTGAAACATTAAATATTTTCTTTGCCCACATAAAGTTATTTAAAAGAAAATAAATATATGACATGAAAAAAGTTTTAATACAAAATTAAGCATTGTTTTTGAATCAGCCACAACTGTTATGTATATAAATTACTTGTTAAACGTATATATATTTATATACATATATATATATATATATATATATATATATATATATATATATATATATATATATATATATTTGTGTATTTGTGTTTTTGTGTATACTTAAGCGTCAACAATACAATGTTTGTCCCAATTCCAAATTTGTCCAAAGTTACGTAAGACAAATTCTAGAAGACTAGCGTATACTTTATAGACAAATGTCATATTTTGTATTTTAATTGATGAGAGTTTTATCAAATATTATGTGAAGCGATATTTTTTTTATCATAAGGAAAAAAATTCTTTAAGTTTAATAACCCAAAAGAAATTCCCTAAATTGATAATAAATAATTAACCACAGATAATCTTCTATACATGATTAATAAATAATCTACTATAAGTTATCTCGATTTGAAACAATTTGTTGCAATTCATCAACATTAGTGATCTTAGAAACATTAAAACAATCAGTTCAACAAACAACTCAACAAAGAAGGTAAAAACTTTCACTAAATAATTAATTTAAAAATTGATATCTTATTCGAAGTACTTCTTTTTGGACTAGAATGTTCGAAAAAAGCATTTTCTTCTCATTAGTGGCATTATGTGTAGCTGTTTGGTCACATCCATTGAATCGTTCTCCATTTGATGCCTTTATTGGTAGACATTCACAAACTGGAACCTCCCAACATGGATCGTCCAGTGTGATTTTGAATCATTTAGGTATTGGCAAACCAATATTTACTAGCGGTGCGAATGTTAATCCATGTTCATCCTGTCAAAATGGTGGAACAAGCAGTGGTGGTTCATTAAATATTCGTCAACATACATCAAATGGTAATTTGCATACTGTACAACATACTCAACATACTCAACATACTCAAAATTTCGAACATCGTAGTCAATTTGGATCTTCAAATTCTGGTGGTGTTCACACATTTAAATTCAATCATACAATAAATAGTAATTGGACTATTGGGGGAAATCTCCAAAATCACAATCAACATAAGAATCGTCTTGGAAATTCAAATTTTGGTGGAGGTAAAAAACCAACTGGCTCATCAACTTTACCAAAAGGTAAAACTACTTTACCAAAAGGTAAAACAACTTTACCTAAAGGTAAAACAACTTTACCAAAAGGTAAAACAACTTTACCTAAAGGTAAAACAACTTTACCAAAAGGTAAAACAACTTTACCAAAAGGTAAAACAACTTTGCCAAAAGGTAAAATAAATTCTGATTTACCAAAAGGTAAAATAAATTCTCATTTACCCAAAGGTAAAATAAACTCTCGTTTACCGAAAGGTAAAATAAATAAAGGTGATGAAGGTCAACATAAAAATAAAGGTATAATTTTTGGAGTTGATGGACTACCCGTTTCTGGTAAACATAACAAAAAATACGAAGATTAGAAGATGATTTTCTTCCCAATTCAGGAAAGAATCTCATAGAATAAATTTGATTTTGCGATATTTCATTTATTTAGTTTTAAAATAATTTATATTTGTGACGTTTCTAGGCTTTTAATTGCTGCCTGTTTTCAGTAGCGAATAAACTACGCGTAAGCAAAACTTCGGATGTTCGAATTCAGGTAGAAGTGTATTTTTTCTCTATTATTTTTGTAAACATTTTTATCCACAATAAAACCTGAAATTTGTTCGTTTTGATTCAATTAAATGATATAAAATCTAAATTATAATAGTTTAATATAATTTACAATTTACACTTTTACTGTTTTTAAAAGTTCGGAAAAAATAGTGCAAAATTTTGAACAAAAATCATATGATCTGCACCATAGATCCTGCAGTGTTTTCCAATCAAACAACGGGAAATAGTGGCAATTAATTTTTTTTCTTCATAAATCATAGTGCGTTAAGCTTCCAGGATCGATAGAACTCGACAATATCTAAAATATATTATTCACATGAATTAGAATCGGGCAGTGTTTTATTTGCCATCGAGATTTTTTTTTATCGAGATTCTTTTGGAGGGATTTTGTTATTTGGTCATGTAAATTAATTAAATTTAAAGTGTAAAAAGTAAAAACAGAGAAAACTGAACTTCTTTTGGTTTTGTTTAAATTAAATGAATAATATTATTTTCCATAATAATTATTGAATAAGCTAATAATACGAAAAATGCCTAAAATAAGAGATCATTTGTTTGTAATTTTTATAAATCGAAAAGCAGTACAATGTGATTTACTGCCTTAATACTCTATAAAACATGAATACTCCTTTTTTCACTGTTTTTATTATTTACATGTAAAACGCAGTAATGCCGAATAAAATTAAGTGAAGTTAGAAATACTCGTATGTAAATATGTCAAAGCTTTTATTTCAAGTTAACAAATTTGATAAATACAATGTTATGATCATAAAAATTGTATATTAGTCGTTAAAATTATGAAATTTAATTTTTTTTCAAATATACACTGACCTCTAAAATTATTATTTCGACAAACTTTAATATTTGGACAAACTATAATCATAATAGGTAATAAAGAGTAAAAAAGCAGTACTAATTTATTTTTCAGTGGATAAAATGTAGTTCAGTATGAAAATAATTACTTTTTTACTTATACAAAAATTAATTTACTGCTATTATATTTAGGAAATGTAAACAATTTGAAATATTTGACAAACTTAAAAATTACTCTTGTTGAAATAATATTCTTAATGATAATTTTACAATTGATATGTAAAGAATCATCAAAAAAATCTATTAGCATCAAAATTAATAAAAGGCAGTAAATGAAGTTTACTACGTTTTACCTACCCAATAGTTTTCTGTATTATTTATAAATATACATTAAATTTAGAGCAACAATTAGGGTTTTCTGCAAAAATGAATTGAGCAAAAAACACTGTATTATAAACAATTGATCTTTTTCTGTTTTGCTAAAAGCCATCAATTCGACGTTTGCCATATGTGTTCATATTTTAAATAATAATAATAATAAAAATTAATATTACAACAATATAAAGTGCCAATTATTGAAACCAACACAAAATTACATATTATATGAATATATTTTTTTTATAATTTAACAATTGTGTCGATTTTTTTTTCCCCTCTGTACAAAAGTCGTGTCTCTAAACTCTTTAATTGCTGGCCAGAACATATGAATATATATATATTTATATATATATATATATATATATATATATATATATATATATATATATATATATATATATATATATATATATATATGTATATATATATAAAACATTTCCCACAGGTGAGTCTAACAGCACTACAACATATGTGTATACAATTAATGTATTATATATATTAAGGACCATAGAAGCATATTCCACTCATGTTTTCAGTTTTAGCAAAAGAATTAAAGAAGGTTAGTGAATTCAACTTATATATTAATAAGAGTATATTTAATAGGAGTACAGAATGTTGAAAAATGTATAATTCATAATAGGGAATATGCATGCAAATTTTTTTTCACTTTTATTTTCAGAATATGAAAATACTGTTAATACTGTAATAATATTTAAAAACGAAATTAAAATCCGACAAATATCAAGGAAGCTATAAGCTTTTAAAGATTATTATCTGTCTCTTTCTTGCAAAAATACTAAAAACGCAGTTTTACGTGTATTTTAAATGGTGAAAGTGTAATATGACGTCATATAACATATCAAGAGGGCTATCACCCTCTTTGTCTAATCGGGAATTTCAATAATTCATAACTCGCTTATTTTTAAAGTTATTTAAAAAGTAATTTTACCTTGATATTTGTCAAGTAAACATGCTTCAATTCAAGTGAAAAAAAACGTTCATGCATATTCCCTATTAGTGTAGATTAGGTTTAAAGAAAATTAATAATTCTTGAATATTTACATTTTGTAGCATAATAAATAGTGTCAATACTGAAAGAAATTTATATATATGTATATATAGTCGAACTATATATATGTATATATAGTCGAACCTGGATAAGTGATCTCTTTTTCGCTTATGGAGGTTTCTCACTAACCCGAGTTCCCAGCTTAGAGGTACAGGAGTAGCCTATCTCACTCATAGAGGTTAATAAATGATATAGCCTCAGATTTCAGTGAGTGGACTAGTGATGAGCAAAATCTGTCTTGGTCTTGTGATGAAGACCGAATGAAAAAGAACAAGACCGAAACCAAGACCAGAGTGCAAGACTAAACTAAAAATTATAACTTCCGTTGTAAATAGGATATATGAAAATATTTGTCGTAACTTCAATATATGATTTTGTTGGAATCAAACATTTTGTGTGTTTAAGATTTTCAGTTTACTCCACTAAATTTAAACATCAAATATAAAAAAAAAGGTACTGGTAAATTTTACCATTGTCAAAAAAGGATCTACAAGAATATTCTTGAAGTAACTATTATTTTCCGATGTCTGGTTAACACATGGTTGATGTAGAGCTAAGCTAATTTTTGTAATATTTTTACTATAAAAACCAATAGAATACGGTAAAATTTTTTGATTATTGTAAAATAAAGCTGAATTAATTATACCTATAATTTATACCTATAAAAAGCCTTGAAAAATTTCAAAAATGACGTAAGTAGTAAGTAACAGACTAAATGAGCAAGACCAAGACCAAGACTACAAGTATTTAAGCTAGACCATCTGCAGCTGCTATTTATGATACATTGTTAAATTCCTTTTAACTTAAAATTTCAAATTCGCCCCCTTTACATAGATCAGTTTTTGTATTATAAATACGTATTTCGACTACAATGTAGTCATCATCAGTATAAACTGGGTAGTCGTACTTTACTCTTTGACAATTAGAGATAGATAAAAAGTCAAGATCAACATACAAAAATAAATAGAAAATTAACTAGATTAAAATATACTAGATTTAAAATATAATAAATTTTAAATTATATTGAAATTGCTCTTGTTAAAATTTCCTTCATTCACATTTATTCCTGTTAATTTTACTCTTATTAAAATAACTCTTATATTGTCGCACGATATGTTACTTGTTGCTAATTTGGTGACAGTTTCGACAGTTTCGACAGTCGAGTTGTTAAGTTTCCTTTTAACTTAACAACTCGACTGTTTTTTAAAGAGTTTCAGATAAGTAGCAGTCTTAATTATAGAGGTCCACGCACATATATCTAAGGGTCCACAACTCTCTCTTATAGAGGCTTCTATTTTTCATTCATAGAGGTTTTAGAGACTAAAAAAGACTGGACCAGGCAATTAATCTCATTTATAGTATATAGTATTAGAGTTTTCTCGCTTACCCAGCTCTCGCTTACTCAGGTTTGACTGTATATATAATTTAAAACAAAATATTTTGCCAAAATGTTGAATAAAATAAGAAATAACAAACAATAATATTTTAGCTGACTTTTGGCAGTGAATGTATCTTTAATTAAAATCAACAATAACATATATTCTTATTCTCTCTGTAGTTACATATTAATAATGTAAATTAGACCTTTGCATTATATTTCAATGGAATTCTTTCCGTGTTCCAAAAAATGTTTCAAACAAAAGTTATCGATGTAAAGAAAAATTGTAATTTAAAATTTTGCTCAACGTCTTACCCTTTTCACAAGAAAATGCTGGCTCCTATAGTTTTCTCCAAATAAATCGGACAAATTCATACACACACATAGATAATAGATAGATATGTACATACATCCAAATACAGATATGCAAGCACCAGTCCAAGTGGCCGAGCGTCTACGGCGTTATGTCTGCGCAGTATGCCTACTTGGAAACAGGGAGGTTATGGGTTCGAATCTCCACATCGGCAGTTTGTCAATTATTAAGAAAAGAAAAAACAGGGCGCTAAATTGGCTAAACTGTCAGCGTATGAACAAGAACGAAGGAACTGTCTATGCTCGAGAAGGGTTTCTGCAGTTTCCTTTACGAACTCCAGATGAATATCGGCATAGTTCCTATCATAGTCGGCTGCAGCCGCATATCCTACCAATTCCTAGTCTATACACAAAAATTCCTTCCATTCCACTCACATCCTCTCATCCTTAGGCGTCACAATGGACCTTATGGTTGAAGTGTTACCCGTCCAGGACAGCCTCTACAATCTACCTATCTATATGCACGCACAGACCCATCAAAAGGAAAACTGGGATTTTTTTTTGGATCAGGAGACTTGAAAACGTAAAGATCGAGTGAAATTTTAATATCGATTTTAGCATCGAAAATAATACCTCTATATTCAATGTATACAAAGGTGACAAATTAAAACATTATTACACTTGAAAAGTATACTCTAAAAACATTTAAATTCTATACCTTTTTATTTTTACATACAGTAAGTAGGTACTGAAATTATTTTGTCTCTTGTTAAACAGCTGCAATATCATCTCTCAGTATTAAAACATTTCATACACATAAAAGTATTTCGCACGTAATTATTACATACTAATAATAATAATCATAATCATACTCACGTAGGATTACATTACAGAAGATGTTGTCACATATTGCTGGAGGAAAAGAAGATGGTAGTGGGTTGTTATTCTAGAATGTTTATAGTAGTACTCACGACCAAAGTAGGGATAATATCGAATAACACAAGGAAAAACTTACCTATATTCTCTATATGTATGTAATTTAAATTGCATTGGATTCTATGTGTGTAATTTCACGTAAAACTTTGTTTGCTGGTAAATATAAGGTAATCCATGTTGTATATTACATACCGTGTAATAATAAATGGACTATTTTCTAATGATATTCGTACAAATAGATTCGTTTGTTATAAAATGATTTTTGTATTTTAAATTTGAAGTCTAATAATTGGTTGAGAATATCCACCACGTGCAGGGTTGCCACCTCTCCAGATATCGTCGGGAGACTCCCGAAATCGTACAGTTTCTCCCGATTTCAAAGATAAATCTCCCAACTTCCAGATTTCAGTGGAAACAAATTTTGCTAACCAAAATTAATATATTTTGAAAAAACAATTCTAAAGTTGCTTCTACGGTTATATTATACCAATCGAAGTGATTAGCGTTTACATAAATTGGCATTTTCATATCAAGTTTCATTCAATGTTCAGAAACATTCTTAAATATTAAATTAAATAAACGTTAGCCACTTCTGTAAATATAATATAACCGAAAAGGCAACCATAGTAACAAGCCCCTTAAATATGCCCCTTGTTATTTATGATAACTACATGTTGTTACCTCAGTAACAATCAACAAACATATTCTGACATATTTTATTAGGCAAAATAAAGTTTGGTTTGAATCCCATAAATTTGTCTACTTAATTCATTTTAGAAATAGATTCCAGATACTGGAATCATCATTCTCTTCAACTCTAACAAAATACATCAAGACGAGTGATACAGTTCAAATACTCCTTAATTTCCACGGTCAACAAGTCTATCTTTATAAAATATATGATAAATACCAAATATATAAAATATATGATAATGAAAATTCTAAATTTGGTAATAGAATTAAACTTCAATGGAAGTTTTAATGTTTTGATTTTAATTTCAAATGAATAGTGGAATCTCATAAATACGGTGAAAATACACACTTGATACATAGGTGAACATATTATATATAAACATAATTTATTTTAAGAAATAATAATAATGTTATAAAGGCACATAAGAACCATTTTCCATTAGAAAATGTGTACGTTATTATAATAATAATATAAGTTTTGATACCTTTAAACTAATAATATATTTTCATAACGTATTTAACTTTGTTAATGATTCGAAAGGAAAATAACCTTTTTAATAAAAGAAAACTATGTTTATATATATATTTCTATACAGAGTGTTTCCACATCATCACTTGATGAATTTGAAACATTTTAATTATTTGTATTTTTCATTATCGTGTTTCAATCTAATCGATCATTTTCAAACTGTGATCGCTAACTGAGTTTGTTGCTTAAATACGCGGTATATATTGAATTTATGAAAAATAGTTTCAAATAAAATATGTTTATTTTAAAAAAAAAGGAACATTTCTTGTCCTATATCTTACCCATATTTGATCTATCTGTTACGGTTTCAAACTTGGACAGTTTTGCTCATTTTTCCCAAACATGGTCGGATTTTATGCTTTTGATATTTATATTTATCTTTGACCTTACTTTTTAGCTCTAGAACACACATACAAAATTTCAACTCGATATCTCTTTTCGTTTTTGAGTTATTGTGTTTACGGACGGACGGACAACTTCACGGAAATGGACTAGTTAGATCATTTTATGAACACCTATGTATATCACACTTTTTTTCTGCGATCATAATTTTCAACCGTAATATATTCTATACCGCTGTGACGAAATGTTTTTCGCCACATAAAATTATCTAACATCAAAATACCTCAAATAAAAAATAAATTACAAAACATTTTTTAACAAACAAAATTCACCACTAACGACAACAACAAAACAACATAGAAGACATCAACAGAGGTGTAATGGACGGTGGATAAATATACTAAGTCAGTTCACTTACTTTTGGATAGTCGAGCGGTCGAATGCATGCGTCAGCAACAGAATCAATAATTATCTTGATACTCGAATCCAAATCGATTCAGTGAGTAATCACAAGAATTTGATTCTGTTGTCAGACGATTGTATTCGATTGTGAGATTTATCCAAATTAACTATGTATTTACATCTGTACATCAAATTATTTAAAAAAATAATAAATAACTATATAGTTCATTACAATTTTTACTATATATTATACAAAAAACCTTTGAATTTAATCAACAGTCAAACTGTCAAGCAATCAAATTGGAACTTGAGCAAGGAAATTAAAATTTGTAAAAAGCAGTTTAGATTTAAATTAGATTTAGATTAGCAGTTTGATAAATTTTCGTTTCACCGCGTTCAAGTTTTGTATTTTTAATAGACATAAAAATATCTAGTTTATAGGTATTAATTTTTGTTTCAAAGTTCAAACTAGAATGCTTCGGAAATTCACTTCGAATTGGCCATTTTATAAAATATCAAATTCGCCCCAATACCTAGATCAGTTTTTGTATTATAAATACGTATTTCGACTACAAATAATAGTTTTCGTATATAATATTTCGTATAGTTTTACAGGACAAAACTGTTACGAAATACTCGGTAAAGTATAAATGATATTTTCATATATTATTGACCATTTAGCCTGAAGGAAAAACGTGTATATATAATACAACATTGATATACAAGTGGATAACACGTATATACGTTACCACAAAGAATAGAGTATTTATAGTGAATAAACTAAACACACAAGGTACTATTTTAGAAATGAAAATATTCTCCATGTTCAAATAAAAAAGACGAACGTACTTTATAAAAGAAGATTTCTACTTTATATTTGAAAAATATTTACTAAAAGGTTTACTGAAGTATGTAATTATATTTTTGTTGACCGTTGTTTTAGCCCTCAAGCTATTTTCAATATGAAGAACAGTCTTTCACAAAGAGCACATTCAAAATCAATTTATTTTAAAGTCTTTTCGAAGGTTGTCGATATTTATTAAAAATTGATTATTGTCTTTTTAAGGTAATCCGGCCACGGATAAAGAACCCCGCAAAAATATTAAGGAAATTGGTTCTCGGTCAAATTAGACAAAAATTTTAAACGATATTCGATAAATCATGAGCACAATGTCCAGAAACGTACAGCTTTGGAGTCTTGAGCTGTATTTATATACAGCTTCATCTTGTTCATCAAAAAAAGACAGAATGTTTGTTTAACCAAAGACTATATATGTTCATCTCATATAGCCATATTCTGAATGAATGTACAAGCATTACATAGTGCAATATCTACAATTTGTACATTCATTCAGAATATGGCTATGGTCTTTGGTTAAACAAACATTCTGTCTTTTTTTGACGAATTCGATGAAGCTGTATATAAATACAGCTCAATACTCGAAAGCTATCAGTTTCTGAGCATTGTACCCATAAGGACTTTTTATCAGAATGACTTATAGAATATCATATAAAATTTTTAGCTAATTTGACCGGGATCCAATTTGCATAAGATTTGTGCAGGGTTCTTTACAGTCATGGGAATATAATTTTAGGGTAATCAATACTTAGAACATTTTTATTGATAGTGGTAGAAAAAAACGGCTTCTAACTGAGTCCAAATTTAAATAGTTAAGTTTTTAAAACTTAATATTTAACCTTTAACGTCATGGCAACAAATGTTTCATCGTAGATAATAATAACATTGGATGGTGTTATTATTCAACAATATTATTCAACAAATTGGAATTTTTACGGTTGATATTTATATTTTTAGACTTGTTTCTGTGCTTAACCAATTTCGTTCCGGATTTAATAGTATTTTTGTTCATTGGCGGGTGCTTTGCGCGTGCTCAATAATTCTGCCGATCAAATTGAAGTATATATTATGCGATTAAGTTTTTTGTAAAAACTATTTGATTAAACTTATAATAATATTACCAATGTTTGCTTTTAGGAAGATTTATATATTTGCTGATTTGACTATACTCAAACGATGGTCGCTTAAACTAATTGTAGGAGCTCTAACCGAAACAAAAACAAAATATTTTTTGAAATTGTACTGATGTAGCACTCGCTCGATCGATGTTACATATTTCTCTATCCAGCTATTGCAAAGGGCTTCGGAGATATTTAGTAAAAAGTCATACATTGGAAAGACAAAATTTACATAGATTAGATGCTTATCGAAACAGATAAAAAGAAAGTCTGTCACATAAGTGACCTCACTCTTCAGGTTCTGATAAAAGAAGAATATTATTATCTATTGATATCATTTTTATGGGCTCGTAAAGTTGGTATATTAAATGTATATATTAATAAAACTGCCCTGGTCTTCTAATGTAAATAAAAGGATTTAATTCCAGTCTTTCAAACACTAATTTTAACGGGAAAAGTGATGCTGATTCTGTTCTTCCATTATAAAATGTAGGATTCTTGGTTTTAGATACAATATATAATTTTTGTCTTGTACTTTTTGATTACAATATCATTTTTATTAAACTTTTGTGTCTTAATAGTAGTGTTGACCTTATTTAATATTATTATAATAAATTATTTAAAAAGAAGTATAACTTTTGACGTGCGTACATATGTACACACACGCACTTTTCTTTGCTATGTAATTGCTGCCTTGACTATACTCAAAGCATGATTGGACTACATTAAAACTATTTATTGGAACTCTTACTGAAGAAATGTAAGTGATGTTGTGGTTTTGGATTCGACATTCGAATCTTTACTCTTTTTAACGGTATTGAAAAGTTCTGTTGGTTGAAGTTTTGCGGAATCACATTTTTACCCCTAATAGGTCGGAGCAAACATTCGACTTCGACTATTCTAATACATGGTTCCTTAATTTTTATATTATTAACTACTTCGGAAATAATAATTTGTTATGAGAAGGAAAAGCGAAGATTATTTTAGGCATAATTATAGAATAATCTATTCTGACATTGACCTTTCTATTGAATATACAAACTCTTCGAAATAAATAAATTCATTCAATCATTACTAATATAATCAATTGGATTGATTTAAATTTAAGGTCATTCTACTATCATAACACTATGAATATTAAAATATTATATTATGTATTTCCAGAAAAAAACATTATACTTCATTGTATACGACAGATGTTTTTTTAAAAATCAAATTATTATACCAATGTCATCCGATTTGTACTTATAATAATAATAATAAAATGTCATAACAAAGCATCCAATGTGTGCAGCATTCAAATAACTTCTATATACAGGTGTTCTAAAATTTATCCAAGAAAACTATACCACGGTGTAGAGCTGGAAAAAATAAACAAAAAAGTTTCATCGATTTGACGCTTGATTTTGGAAAAATAATTAATTAAATATTAATAAATTCAACCATTTTGTGGGTGTCGCTGCACTTATTGAGAACTCTGATTGTCGCTACTCTAGTATGGCCACCATACTCTACTACTGTGGCCCCACCTTCTTACACTATGCGCTCTGTGATTGGTGGAGTAGTGTAGCGACACCCAAAAATGCAAATGTGATTAGTTGAATTTATTATTAATGTTTAATTAATTATATTTCAAAAACTAAGCGTCAAATCGAAAAACTTTATTAAACTTTTTGGTTTGTTTTTTTCCAGCTCTACACCGTGGTATAGTTTTCTAGAATGAATTTCAGAACACCCTGTATAGGTAGGTTAACAAGTAAATATACAAGTAAAATTAGTGAAAGTATCAAATTACTTAATTGCTTCAATATTCTGCCTTATATTGAGTTTATCAAAAGTTGTCTATTTTTTCATAAAGGAACATTTTTTGTCTTTAAGTTTTTTTTTTATCTCGGTTTTAAAGGTGAATATTCCCTTCCTGGTGAGTGGATGCGCGTTTCGATTTGGCCCATTCACGAAGTTGAGGAATCCTTTAATTTTGGGTTATCATGTTGGGTTATCAATTGGACTAATTAGGTCATTTTATAAACACCTACATCAAAATTTTTTTCTATGATGAATATTTTCAACCGTTACAAAGTTGGAACTAAACTTATAAATCCCTTATAAAGTGTTTAATGTATACTTTAATGAAATCAAGCGGCAAAGATCGTTGTAATATTAATTAATATAATTAATAGAATATTAAAACTGCAAATGCTTCTGTAAATACTAGACAGAATAACGATCAGGGGATAAATTTCAGTGAAATTTATTTTCTACAATTTTACTCATTATACTGCGATTTTAATCCAGAAAATTGAATAGATGTCCAAAAAACAAGAAGAAAAGTTCATATGAACTTGGATGTTTTCAAGCTTCGTTTTCGAGATACGGGATGTTAAAGTTTTTCTTTCTTTAAAATATATAGTTAGGAAACCCCAGCACGCCTCGGAAATAATTAAATCAAAATTATATAAAGTTAAGCCACTTATTACTATCAACGCGTCAAGTGTAATCGAAATAAGCCCAGTCGTTTTGAATAATATGAAGAAAAAAAACTACATTTTTTAATAAACTTTAATAACTTGTACTTCGAAAACGAAGCTTAAAACATCTAAGTTCATAAGAAATTTTCTTCTTATTTTTGGAAAATCTATCGCCTATTCAATTTTTCGGATTAAAATCTGAAACACCCACATTTTAAATTTATATTCCTCAGAAATTTTATTTGAATATAATTGGAAAAGTGTATGTGAAAACTGGTACTAGGTGTGTCTTTTCGGAAAAATATTCGAGGGAAAAAGTCTCTCTATAATGCATATACGCCAAATCTATAATTATTTTGATATCGTCTTGGAAAAAACCACATTTCAATGTTTTTCCTATTCTATGATTTAGAGCATTTTTTTATATATGGAGGTTATATTAAAATATATGTTAAATAGCAGGGATATTTTTTTATCATCACATTTCATACACACAAATGTACAAAAATTAAATATACAACAATATGTATAAATCATTTTTGAACATGTATATATATTCATATCTATGTATACGTCATACATTATAACGTGAGCAATTTTATTAACTTCATTCGTTGATCATCAACGGTTTTTGAATTTGTTTTTATATTTCATGAATGATAAATAAAAATTCGATCTTTTTCTTCAAGGCATTTAAATCCGTCAATGCTATAGATCGTTACGGGCAGACGAGAAATCGATAAAATCAAACAAAATAGTAAATAAATTTCATTCCCGATAGATAGAATCATTCATCAATGATCTCGAGAAATCTGTCGGGAAAACATTTTAAAGCAGGAATTCCAACGTTTAATAAATCTAATGGTTTTGGTTACGGTTTCGCTTTTGGAAAGTTGGTCAATCAATAGTAGGAAGTAACTGGAAGCGGTGGGAAATTTAATTGAGTTTTTAATAAATAAATGAAAAAAATAATTTTAATCAATAATAGAGTAAAAAGTACAACAGGAGAGTAGCACAAAACTTGGAGGGTGAAGCATTTTCTTTTTTTAGTTCATTAAATAAAAGTTCAACTTATTATATATTTTTTAGTTCATTAAATAAAAGCACTTATTTCGTACTGTAAAACCGAGTTGTTTAAAAAAAATTCAAAAAATTTAATAGCCTATACGTCACAGAAAATTGAGCCAACGTCTGACGAAACGAAAAACTTGGTTTTTATTACTACTTCAACATACACAAGTAAAAATAGAAATAAACATTGCACCTAGGAGCTACGTAACCTAAACAAATTTCCTCTTTTTGATTGTTTAACAATAATTAAAGTATTAAAACATGAAAATTGTAAAAAATTCTTTAACTATTGGGTTTCAGAAGAAACAGTCAGTTAATAAATTGTAGTAAAATTTGTAGTCTACAACGTTGCTCGATATACTAATATTAAGAGAATAACTGAATATTTTTTTGTTTCCACCTGCCTCTAAATCCTCTACATCGATCGATTTTGCTCATTAACAAATTTACCCTTTCAAATAACAAAAGTATGTCTCATCCATTTTCGTCGAATATTCGCTAAAATCACATAGCAAACGCTTTACGCGATAAGCTCATTTATTTGAACTTATTTGAAAATTACTGATTTTAGATTCAAGGAACCTTCCGGCAGCAGAGTTTTTACGGTTTCTGATTATCAATTCAGCGTCCTATGTTTTAGTGCTCGCAATCAAAGAATGCCAAATTATTTAGACGTGTTATCTAATTTAAAGACGAATCTTTGACCCCTGGAATATTATGTTGGTTTGTCGAACACTGAGAAGAAGTTCTCAGTGTTCTCAGAACTTCAACAGAATACCTACTATTAAGGTAGTTCCAGCACTGTCTTATATAATCAGGATAAAAAACCGGTTTGATTTTATTACAGAACAAATACATATACACACACACACAACACATGCATGTATTCACTATACATATATTCAATATTCACAAATTATTGTAATTTTGAAATAAAAAATAATTCTAAACTTTTGTATTTCAAAAACAAAACGGTAAAACGCGATTTAAAAAAAATTTAATTAATAAATATTTATCTTTACTATCCTAGTTTTTTTTAAATTCTACCGAGTATTTTTTTTAATACAACAGATAATGGTTGGACGGGCTTGAAGTATTACATGCTTCTAGTGAGAAAGAATAAGAGAGAATGATTACTTTGCTATTAGTTATCTCGCGTTCCAAACGGTCAAAAATTTTAAAGCTTCGAGATTTATTTGAAAACGTTATGAAGAAGAAAAATGAGCAAAATCTGTCGAAAATTGGTTTCATGCATCTTTAAGGACTTTGATCTTTGACTCTTGGAATATTACTGTTGTTTTGTCGAACTCTGAGAAGAAGTTCTAACTCAGAACTTACAAAGTATACCTACTATTAGGCACTTTTGTCCACGATACAATTTGTTCACTATATTATAATGTAAATCGTGGTGATGGTTTACTGTATATATGATAAAAGAGGGATGTGTCGAATGATATATGTCTGTATACTATGTCTTCTACTATTAACCTACATCACTAACCCACCCACCCATTTTATTAATATGTATATGTGAAAAAAAAAAATGTTTATGATATGTAAAAATTATGAAAAATTTCACACTCGAGAATACATTTATTCTATATTATTATACATTTCCATGGAGACATGTATATAGATATATTACTGCAGAGGTATCTAGTTGAGAAACATATCATTTAAATAATATACACTGATTTACATAAATTTGTGGACGAATGTTTTATTAATACTTATTGATAATATATCAATTATATTCGACACGTGTCTATTAGAACAAATTAACTAATTCAAGGTGCATTTTCATGCTGTGACGCTTGACGCTGGTTTCTAGCGTCAAATTCGGTCACGTCATGAGAATTTAACATGCGCACCATCTAGAAATAATTGTAGCGAAAAATTACAGCGTTTAGCGTCAAATTAGACATCAGTATCGAAAGTCGATGTATCGATGAAGACTGCTTAATAGGTTACGTATGTAACCTAGACTTAATAGGTTACGTATGTAATTGTGAGTAAAACAAATCTGTATCTAATATTTTTTCATGTTTATTAGTATTTATTTTCGCACTCGCTATATTTATAAAATCACCAAGTAACAGCTGATTATTGTTTTGAAAAGATCGATTATTATCGATGCGATTGTTCGAGTTATTACGTTATTATAAATATATATATACATTTTAAATACGTGCCCATAAAAATGATATTATTGATAATGTGCAAGTGTCAAATATAAACGTTCTAATGTAGTTGGCTTATGTGACCTTCGAGACCTTCGAGTGACTATCGAGACCTTTTTATGTATACATAAATTTAGTCATTCTAATGTATCACATTTTTATTCAAGGTGTCTCAAGCACTGTACAATAAAGCAGGATAGCTACATCAGCCTAGTGTCATTCTCATATCGTGCCAACTTCAAAAAAGTTTTGTGTGAAAAGTAAAACCAATACAAATCGTAGGGTTGCCGCGAGACGAGTCAATAATGTCGCACTTCTCGACTCATATCAAGTTTTGTTAGTTCACTATCGTATGTCAAACGAAAAAATGTTCTCGATTCCATCGAGAAACCGATAAATCTCGTATCGTCTCTTATCCAAAATAGTTTATAAAGGATCATTAACCTTACAAATTTTAGGAAATAGTAAAAGTAAAAATTTTTCAATTTTTAGAATAGTATTTGACTAATACAATATTGTATTTCAAAAATCATTATAGGTTCATGAAATAACTAACATCTTTTTACTTTCATTTTTTTGTTTCTCGATATTTGATAAATCTTAACACTTGCTTCCACTCCCGACAATATTATCTCGTTTCTCACAGCAAAATTAGCCCATAGCATAAAGGCTTAAATTACTGTTAACCTGATTTATATTGTGAATTACGAAATATTGGTGATTCGTAGTAGTAGTAGTAATAGTGAGGAGATCGAAACCTGGCAAGTACTCCTTTCTAGGCCTTTTTTATCAACCCCTAAGAAACTCATCTCCTCATGCTCTTCTATCCTCCACCAAATCTGGTTCGTTTCCTCTACCCTTGTAATCTTTGTCGACCCTACCAGTCTTCTTTGCGAAAGACAGGTCAGAGCACCACTTTGTGTTACCTCAGATTCCCCCATGTCGGTTGAGCTGATAGCTAGGTACCTCATTCTCTAAAAGGACATTCTGCCAGATGGTGGAAGAGCATATCATCCACCTGTCACAGTCCGGACAAATGCCTGCCCTGAAACCTCATGAGATAGATGCCTTTTGAGCCAGCAATGAACGGTAAGCACGCCAAATAGGAGAATTTTCTTTTTCCAGTTTTTGCCAATTACCCATTTTGACCTCGCGGATGTTGGTGATTAAATGCCAATGATTGAATTTAAAAATGATGAAAAAAAAAGCTTCCTGATGAGTGTGAGTAGATCAGTCTAATCTACGCAAGCCCGATCATATAATGGTAAGAACAAAATTCTTTGAAATCGTAGGACAGCTACGAAGAACCATAAAGGTACACCCATTTTGCCACTTTGGGGAAAAGTACATTAACTGTATCAAGAAAAGAAAAGTATAGTCTCTATTAATATGCCTGTATTCAGTCCACGAAAAGTAAATCGATTGGAAATTTTGCTATACGATGTAGACAATAAACAGTTATCATATTTTTATCTATATTATTTAACTACTCGAACATTACTAATATAAAATTCCACTTTTCTAACACATTGTACTAAAAACGCATTAATATTATTTAATAGTACTTAATAAAAGATATCATAGTGATTTTTCATAACAAATAAGAGATGTTTTTCATATTTACCTGTATGTAAAACTGTAAAACTACATGTTTTAAAATCGTATGGTCGTTTTCACATTTACCGATCGACACAGATACGACATCAGCACAGCACCGATACCGGCACGATATTGGCAGAATATTTACATATTTGCGACGACACGGCACATATAGTTGTCGTGTGTCGTTCAAGGAAACTACATGGCATTTTGTTTCTATCTTACCATTTCTTAAACAGCGCACATATTGTTTAATATCTCAAAAACGGCTAGTGATTTAATAAAATGACTAAGGAATAAATTATAGAAAATTTTATGCTCTACAAGTTTCATAATAACATGTTTTGACACCAAGCAATTGAAATATTTGCAAAATACCGATTTTCGGAACCTTTCTCCATGAGTACCTTAAGACACGGAATCGTGAATATCTGAGACTTTTGAGCCAGTGTCAATATTTTCAAAAGAAAGGTCTCTGCAGATTTTCAGCTTGTTAACTATAATTCCGAAGTTCTGGCGACATTCCGCAATTTTTTGTCTCACTTGATTTTACAATAACGTTGATATAGTTGGGAGAAATGATATAGTTGGGAGAACGTAATAACTGTGCTAACTAGTATTTAGTATATTAATTACTTCTATGACTAATGTGGCATAAATTTATAATTATTATCGACAAAAGCCATTTTATTGAATAGGTATAATTTATATTATATGCTAAACAGTCATAACTCAATACATATCGTCGTGTATATATATATATATATAAATATATATATATATATATATAAATATATATATATATATATATAAATATATATATATATATATATATATATATATATATATATATGTATATATATATATATATATGTATATATATATATATATATATATATGTATATATATATATATATATATATATATATATATATATATATATATATATATATATATACATATATATGTATATATATGTATATATATATGTATATATATAGAAATGTGACACTGTAAACGGTTTTCACTGTATTCTGTTTTGATTTTCTGATCTCGTAAATTCAATACAAAAGTTAATACTATGAAGTGTGTTTCCAATATATGTTGTTATTCTTATTATGAAATGGAAGGTGTTTTCGCATGTTATACGTAAAATATATTGCTCAAGATAAAAAAAGAAAATATGAAAAATCCTATTATACAATTCTACTCCTCCTCCCTTCCGTTCAACGTACAATACACAAAGATTTATAACACTGGAGTGATTTTTAGAATTCCGTGCCAAACTTTGCAAAACAAAACACATATGGAATCATCTACTTGTTTGGCTGTCGTGTCCAGACGTTTTTCTCAGAGATTCTTTCATGTAAGTGATTAAACTTTAGTTTAGTTGAAATGCAGTTATGCATTCATGGGATATAAAATTCGAATTTTTTAGGTAATAACATTGTGTAGGATGTCAAAAGAAAGCTTATTGAAGCTCGAATTCAGCAATGTAAATTATTTGTATTTTATTTATGCATTATTTATGCATTGTATGGGAAAACCTGTTAAAAACTGCTGTCTTCCATCTTTATTTACAACGCTATCGCTGAGAAAAACTGGAATGAAATCATAAATAAAGATAATAAGATATAGAGTCAGGGAAAATTGAAGGAGTCAAGAATTGCTAATTTTCAGTTAAGTGGTTAGTTTTAGGGGTTGAAACAGATATAAAACAATAAACAAGTGAAAATGACAATTAACTGAGTTAATTGCAAAATACCCGGTTTATACTGAGTTTATGAAAAGATTTTCAAACAAAAGTTTTTTATTTTAAAAAGAGGAAGATTTTTTGTTCAAAAACTTTTTTCTATATCTTTTTACTGTTTCAAAAACATATATTACCCCTCCCCCCTGGCATAGGGGGGGAGGGGTTGTCTGTGTACAGACAACCGTTAAAATCGGGTATATTGACTAAAACTTCACCCTTTTGTATATTATATATTCCGGGTATAAAAATATTTTTTTCTAGATTATTGTTTGGGAAATTTCATGTAGACAGATTCATAAATCATGCTATACTGAACTTTTTCACTGAACACTTATGTAAGCTTAGTTGCACTTGACCGATTTTTGTTTATGGTCTTACTTATATACATTTGGTTAAAAAGATTAAAAGATATTTATGTTCTTAGAAAATAGAAGAGAAAGTAGAGAGTTTTGAGAGTAGACAATCTGATTATATTTACTTTCCACGGACTTTAAAACAAAAATGAAAAAGGGTAAATCAATAATCATTTTAGTACGAACGACCAAGATGGAACTAAAAGGCGAATGTTGGCATCAGTCCAGACACCACTCAGTGCTGACTGAGAAAATTTGACATAAGAGGTAAACCACCTCGGCCACTAGTCCAAGTGGCCGAGCGGTCTAAGGCGTTATGTCTGCGCAGTATGCCTACTTGGAAACTGGGACGTTATGGGTTTGAATCCCGGCATCGGCAGTTTGTCAATTATAAGGGAAAAAAGGGGCTGTTAATTGACTAAACTGTCGGCGTATGGACAAGAACGAAGTAACCGGCTATGCTTGAGAAGGTTTTCTGCAGTTTCCTTCACGAACTCCAGATGAGTATCGGCATAGTTCCTATCATAGTCGGCTGCAGCCGCATATCCTACCAATTCCAAGTCTACTCACAAATTCCTTCCACTCCACTCACATCCTCACATCCTAAGGCATCACAATGGACCTTATGGTCGAAGTGTAGCCCGTTCAGGGCAGCCTTTACAATCTATCTTCTATCAATCTACCATAAGAGATACTGCGTTTTGTTATCCTATGTTTTTAAGATCTTATGATCGGTTTTCTGCAATAAAACAGAGTTCTGAAAAAATGTGTAGGTTGGATCATTTACAATGATAAAACAAATGAAAAAATTTGTTTGGTATCAAAGATAGTGATGAAGCAAGACGAAACGAGTGAGAGTAGCGTGTCTCTTGTATTGTATTGACTTGTAAAAGTTTTCTATAGTCTTGTCTCGTCTCGTTTTTATTTCAGTTGAAGATTTTCTTGAAAAAATACAATTAAAAAAAGAAACTTTTGTACTGTGATTACGCAAGTCATAGTACAAAATCATTCTTTCATTGGATTATACTCTAGTATTACTATCATCTCATTACTCTAGTATTACTATCAAGTTCAAGTAATCAACGAGTGCAGCATTACAAATCAGTATCGCTATTCTAATTATAGCGACCCATATATAAAATGGGTCTGACATGTATTTATTATTGGTCAAGCTTTCTATTGATAATTGAATATTTTTACAAGCTTTTATTTAACTTGTAATGTATGTATGTATGTATGTATGTCGGGTCAAATCTTGCAAGCTGAATTAGAACCACTTTCTCTTATCCTACAGAGTTGAATTTTATTCTACGGAGTTGAATGTTGGTTTAGTTCCGATGACAATGCATTTTTATGGTAAGTATGACAAGAATCGACAAGGGGAAAGGCGGGTTTTGAGAGAGGGGGAAACACAAAATTTGGTATATCTCTCTTAATATTGAAAAAAAACGAAAAACATATAAGAAGTAAATCTGAATCATATAATCATATCATATAAGAAGTAAATCTGAATCCATATCCCAGAGATAGTTACGATTAGCTAATTCATACTGATGATGACTACATGGTAGTCGAAATACGTATTTATAAAATGTCAGAGATATGTTGCTCGTTGCTAATTTGGTGCGAGATAGTTACGATGAGCTAATTCATACATGATGACTACATTGTAGTCGAAATACGTATTTATAAAATACAAATGTTCTAGGTATTGGGGCGAAATTTGAAATTTAATTTCAAAAAACCTATAATTCTCTTTGATTATTTTAATAATCTTTATATATAAAAAATTATTAAATCACATTACTTATAAATATTTACTGAATTATTATTGATTTTGTTAAATTGAATTATTAAATTGCCTATTTATTTTTAAGCTTAATTAATGTTTGCATTTTAAATTTAATTATATATACTCCCCATGGAAAATGATTATAATTGTTTTATCTTGATTTTTTAATTGAAAATAGTTTTATAATTATGTTGAAATATTCGTAAGGAAACTTTATTTAAAGGTGTGTTTACGTGAATAAATTTAATTAAAGTGTTCATTTTCGAAAAGTAGGTCATCTGATTATATTTTTTCAATGTTATAGGTAGGTACTATGGGCCACAAAATTAGCACTGTTTTTTTTTTTCAAAATTATATATCCATTTTCATTCGGTTTTTGGGAAAATAGTTCGAATAAATGTTGGTACTATATAATTATAATGAACAAGATTTTACGGAAGTATTTGTTCAAAAACCGAATGAATAAGGCATAAATCTAGTATAAAATTTTGAAATTATCGACTTTTGACGCCAGTTGTACATTTATCATTTATATCAAGGTATGATTTATGTGATTTTTTAATTTTATAGAGAGTTATGATTTTAAATATTAATAATACTACATAATATAACGAGGTTGTAGAAGAATTTTCTAGCTAGACAATATTAAACAATGGACAAAGTTGAATCTGTCGCAGCTGCCAAGTACCAAGTGCAGGAGAAACAAACCTGGAAAAACGTGGTCTCCATTGTCTCCTGGGAGATATGGAACACTTAACCATCATCATCCATACTGATGATAGTGTCACGTCTGTTTACAGACGTTGATGACCATATCTTTCCATTGTTGCCTAATATAGGCTCTATGTGCAATTTCTTCTGAACTATGTGGTTTTAGAGGTAGGTTTAGAATGAAGCTTGTACGCCTTCTGCCTCTTCCTCTTTTTCCATCCACTTTTCCCATTACCACGATTGATTCATGTTCTCCCTTCCTTATAACATGACCGAAGAAATCTAATTGTCTTTTGTATATTAAAGTTCGTATGCACGTTTTAAAACCTGTCCGCTTCCATATTTTCGAATTGGATTGGTATAGTCGTTCCATTTAATTTTAAAGGTGTCACCCGTACTACATAATATAAAACAAAGATATTCGTCACGCTGATCAGTATGCGCTAATTTTGGAAGAATTTAACTAAAGTTTTTACTGTTAGATGGAGTACTTCTCGATTGAGATTCGTCGAAGAAGTCGAAAGAGAAATATTTGGAAAAATAGTATCCAATATCATGTATCTTGTGTTTAAGCTAAATCCATTGGTATATATAGTACCAACCTAGGACGAGGTACATAATGTATCAAGAAATATTTTATGCTTAAGGAAATTTTAAGTTAAGGAATACCAGTTTATAGCATAACTGAGTTAATTATTTAAATATCTGGTATATACTGAGATTATAAAAAGTTTCAAACAAAAGTTATCTATTTTTATTTTAATATCTAATTTTATCAAAGTCCGGACTAAAGTTAATTGGTCTATATTGTGTACAGGTTATAAAAATGTAAACAATTATGTGTAATACCCTTGTATATATTATAATAATACGGTAATGATTTCTTCGTTTGAGGCCAGAATTTAAAAAGGTTGTGATTCCATAGCAAATATATTTATTAGCTGAAAAAATTATAGTTTCGGTCCCATCCGGAAAACATTTGAAGCTCAGAAACACATTTACTTTTTCATATTTAGATTTCAAGAATCTGCAAAAGTAGGATTCAAAATTAAATGTTTTATTTCCCCATCCTTATTTTTGAAATACTTTGGGGCATAAAATGTGGTTTCAAGCTCGTTAAGGAGCTTAATTATATACATCCACCCATCCGTTATAATTATGAACATCCATCTTTAAATTTTATTGTAAAATCGAAAGCAACCTGAAGATAACTGATCTTTCATACCAAGCAGCTGCTTCACTTTTTTTGAAACATATTGTACATAGTTGTGCGGTGTTGCATGAATGAATATAACTGATCTTTCATATCAAGCATTTCAAAAAATGAGTACTATTTTCTACTTCGTAAAAGGTATATGAAATTGTTTTTTTTTTGGAAAATCATATCGATCGAATCTTTCTCAGGAAAAATTTTGGACCCCTCATTTTTTTTTCACTGACTTTTTCACTGACTCCTACACAAAGATATATTTGCTTCCTTGAATGCGTCGAATTTTCAGAAAAACCTTTTTTACTGGAACTTATCACATATTTATGCACAGTTGCATGTATTTTTCTGGATAGGACTATATTTAGCTAAGGACACGCATTGATACATAGATTCACAGAATATAGGTAATGAAAATATTATAAATATAATCCTTATTTTAATGAGTAGGGTATTCACTGAAATATTATAAAATATATTTTAAATTTATATTCACGTGGAATGTTTGTCATTGATAAAATAATATTCCAATTAAATTAATTGGGAATATATAGTCATTATTTATCTAAAATAATTGTTATATAAACACATATACAAACATTCAAATTGTAGTATGGGCAACAAAGGTAGCGCCATTTTTTCAAAAATCTCTATTTAATTTATTTCGTTTTTGGGAAAATGTTACGAATAAAAGTTGTTGGTATATTTATAATGAACATCTTTTATCCGAACCATTTTTTCGAAAACCGAATGATAAGGCATATATATATATATATATATATATTTATAATATATATTTATATATATATATATATATATATATATATATATATATATATATATATATATATATATATATATATATATATATATATATATATATACGTTTATGTGTATGTGGACTCTCTAGCGGTCACAGTTTTATTCCGTTTGAAATGCAATTTGATATTTGGAGCGATTTTGGTATTTGAAACGTCAAGTTCGTTAAGAGGGAAAATGAGGCAAGGGGAAAGGAGGGTTTAGAGGGAGGAAGAAACACAAAATTTGGCATATCTCTCTTAATATTCAAAAAATCGAAAAATTTATAAGAAATAAAGTTGCAGGTATAATTAGTTTTACTATAATTTTGTTTCTTATAATTTTTTCTGTTACACTAATATTTACAGAAATACTAACAATTTAAGATTGAAAGTTAAATTTCTTAATATCTCTGTTCACGTTAGAGTTTGTGAAAAATAATTAGGTAATGAATTGTAGCAAACTTGATTTTCTACAATTTTATTCTTTATACATTTTTTGATTGTTCTAACATTAACAGAGATATTTTATATTTTGTGTTTTCTTCTCTTTTTATGCCCTCTTTCCCCTTAACCGATGCCATTTAGTAATAAAATTTGCCTTACAAATACCAAAATCATATCAGATACGAGATTTCATTTCGATTAGACTATAATTGTGACCGCTAGAGAGTAATTAATGTATTCTAAGAAAATTCGCTAAGTTGACGCAGCTGCTCCACTTTTTTTGAAACATATTGTACATAGTTGTGCGGTGTTGCATGAATGAATAGTTAGTTTGTGCAGTAAATACATTTAGAATCTGTAACTGTATTTCATCATGTTACCGTTTTGATTATTATTATTAATCCTACCTATGTAAATTGCGTCCATTGCTATCAATTAATTATTAAAATTAATTATTTAGTATTTATTATTGTAAATGAAAATTTATGTATGCAAATTGTATATATTATAATTGTTGTAGGCAGTGATATATTTAGAATTCAGTATCTCTATATATAGGCAACTAGTGTGCACTTTAGAGATGTTGTTTTTCGTGTTGAAAATCGATATTATGTTTCCATTAAATTTTATGAAATTATAAATTAAATTTTTAGGCAAATATAAATTATGATACAAGTGTATGTCATTGAACACGTGATATCGCAGAGTAATTTTGAGGATGATGAGTCGAAAGGATATGAAAATTTCTATGCAGTTCAAGGATAAAATTACAAAAATCTAGCACTGAACAATCTTGAGATATTTCATTCAACAATTTATTTTATTTGTTGCCAGTTTAAATAAAACGAATTTTTTTAACTTGTAAAATAAATTTAAAATAAATCAGATTTTTAATTATCAAGTGCGACATTAAGTCACAGAGATTGAGTGACAAAACTTCTGCTTCGAAAACGGTAAGATATAGAATAAAAGTTTAAAGACAAACCATTACTTTCTTTTATAAAAAGAAACAACTTTTGTTTGAAACTTTTTTTGTTCATAAAACTTATAGATTTGTCATAATTTATGTTCAAACATTGTTAATTATTATTAGTGATGTGTCTGTAGCCAATCTAGTGACTAGTATTAATCTGAAAGTCTGAAAGACTAAATTCGTTAATGGGCAAAATCGGAAAAATAAAAAGTGGGTTTAGTGGGATGGATAAATTTGGTATATCGAAAAATGTATAGGAAGCAAAAGTTGTGGAAAATTATTTTTGCAACAATTTTGTTCCAAAATATTTTTTCTGTTAATATTTACAGATATATTAACGATTTCGAGATTGAAAATTAAAATATCTTTGAATATATTTGAGTTTGAGAAAAAATGATCAGGTAATGTATTAAAGTAAAGTTGATTTTCTACAACTTTACATCTTATACAATTTTTGATTTTTCTAATATATAGAGAGATATATTATGTGTTTTCTTCTGCTTTAATGTATTGTAGATCTATGATTATTTCATTTCAAGCATCATACAGTCAGCTTATAGAAAATTAGTAAAAATTCACGATATCCCACCAAAAACAAATATGTGAACGGGTTTTCCAGGTTTTCACATACAAAAGGTATTGATGCGAAAGTATTTGTATGCAAAAACTTTGTCCATTTAATTTTTGCCTCGAAAACGGTAAGAGATGGAAGAAAAGTTTAAAGACAAAAATTTTACTTACACTACACCATTCAAGAATTATCGCATGATATTTGTTTCTCGTCTCGATTATAGTCGATATTCAAAATCTTTATTCGTGACTTTATCGCATATTATTTCGTCTGGAAATTTTCGTTTCTCGCGGCCACACTCATCGGAATAGGGATGGAAAATGATATTTTTTCTATACCTGCGATATGATACACACAAAATAACCATTTAATCTGTAAATCTAAAAATTTTAAGTGAAAAACAAATAAATATGTTCCAACACGTACGAAATATCAAATACAAACAATTCTCAGTGTAAACTAGAGTACACTATAACAGATGTTCAGATATTGATTTTGACGTAAGAAATTTTGTGACAGAACAGCTGATCTGGTTCTCTAGGTATCTATTTCTTCACTTTTTGTGTATAAACTTTGATAAGACCGTTATAGATGTTCGATTATTCGGACTATGTTTTTTACTCAAAAGTATAAATTGAGACAGGCATTTAAAAATAACAAAAATAATCAAGAACTATACACTAGTAAAGTATTTTTCGCGGGCGGCCTTTGCGCCGTCTCTTGATTTTTATTTTAAATTATGGTTCTGTCAAAACTCGTAAACATACGGATATACATGTAAAAAGTCAACTTTAATTTTAACTATAAAGAAATAATTAGATACAATGCCAGTAAAAAAATTGATGAGCAGCTTCCAAGAATTGTAATTAGATATTTTTAGCAAAAAAAGTATTTCTAAAGGTTCAACATTATGTACTACTTTTCATGTTTCTAATGTCTATAAAGAGATTGATGTCAATGATTCTCGGCGAATTTCTATATAAATATAATTCTATATAAATAGAATTCGCTAAAAACGCTAAGATATCTACATAAATATAATAAAAAACTGTATAATAAATTAAAAAATAAATAAAATTAAAACACAACATCTTTGTATGACAAATTAAAATTGTATTTGTTTGGTTTTTTTATTGCATAATATTTTCATTGTGCTATATATAACATTTATCTATACTGTCATTGTCTGTGCTTATAAAATAAGTTGATTTGATCTATAAAAACTATTTTTTTAATTAAATTGTCAACGTTTATAATATAAATGTTTTAACATAAAGAATATATGACAATAAAATGAATTTATTATCTATATTGTAGTACACTATGGATAAATAGGGGAAAAAATTGAATAGAACATGTTATATGCATAATTAGAATTTTATTTAACTGATAATATATTTTTATATCCTGTGAATATATACGGTATTTTCATAAAAGTTCAATGAGTCTGACATTAACCGTGCATTTTGGGTAGACAATGATTTTATTTTTGAAGTTATACTTCTTTTGGGGCGTTATGACAATCCGATGAGTCTATTTTTAGCGTGTTAAGGAAGTTGCGCGCATCGATGTAGTAACACACGTGTACTATTTCGCTCTATTGTACAGCAATAGAGCAGGATAATATAAGCCATTAAAAATTGACAATTTTCAATACAGTATGCAGTTTTGGACTGTAAATATTAAAAATTGAAATATCTCGAAACGAATCAAAGATTCTTTCTTTATAAGACAAAATTTTATGGGCCTGACAATAACCCTGAATTTTACATAAAGAGTGAAATATCTTGGAAACAGTGCGTTTTATCGAAAAAATAAGCAGTTTTGGATTGTTAATAATTTTTTCAATAAAAAAAAACTTAAAAATTGAAATATCTCGAAACGAATCGAAGATTCTTTCGTTATAAGTCAAAATTTTATGGGCCTGACAATAACGCTGAATTTTACATAAAGAGTGAAATATCTTGAAAACAGTACGTTTTATCGAAAAAATAAACAAAAATTAATTCCTATTTTAAGTTTCATGGCAATAACTAGATATTATTAATAATAAATAATATGCCTATCTAATCAAACTGATAAAAATGTCTATATTTTGGTAACAAACTGCCTATGTTATAAAAAATTATTTATTTAATTTATTTTCATTAAAACGAAAATTTTTCTTTCCTTTTGTTCACTGCTATCATTTTATTAAACTTTCGTGTCTTAATATTATGTTGATCTAATTTTAATTACTTTAATAAATTATTTAAAAAGAAATATGACTTCATACAAGTACACACACATTTTTTTTTTTTTCTATAAAATATTTGACAAATAATTTAAACCACTATCTTTAGGGAGTTTTAGGGTCCACCCCCACCCCGATCATTTTGCCAACATCTTTAATGTAAGCGCGTAATCAGATTTGTCGGATTACGTTGGAAACTAAACTGTACCAGAGAATAATAAGACTAAATTGAACGATTTCAAAGTTATTCACATTCAAATTCAATTAATAATTATAATAACTAGAATATTAAATTTAGTTTGACCTATCCGTAAGTTCGACTGTTTCCATGCTTGAGTATTTGTGCCTTATTTATTCGGAAAAATGTTTCGAATAAAAGTTGTTAGTATAGTTATAATGAACAACTTGTATCCGAAGCATCTTTTCGAAATCCAAATAAATATGGCTCAAATCAATTAAAAAATTTGACATGATATCTCACCTTTTGACGCAATATTAGTTTCTCTTTTAAAGGTGCTAAATAAATCAAACCTTCAAACAGAATAATACTTTAAACATTAGAAGAAACAATTGTTTTTTAAGAAAAGCTCAATAAAAAAGCTATGATCAAATCGAAAAACGTTATACAAATTTACCAAGAATAGTCGTAATTGGCCAAAAAAAATTATTATGTCTTATAGTTCTTGAGATATCTTAAGACACAAGACATCGACCAGAGAATATTCCATAATATAATTAAACTTATGATTAAGGTATATATTTGGCTACAACCAATAGCAGCTATTTTCAACTTTATTCTAATATAAATCATTCATTTTCGTTTTTTTTTTATTATTAAAATTCTTTTACATTCTTATCACTAATTTTATTTTTATTATTCTATATCAATTCAATTTTAATTAATTTACTTCTTAAGCACAACCTAGCTCTATCTCGTACATCGTTTTTACTTAATATAATGAATATTTGTTATCTAAAAAGTTTTTCATGAACAATGAAAAACTTTTTCATTTGAATTTTACTTCGTTCGGCAGATTATTTTTTTTTATATCAATTTTGTTATAAATGAGAAAATTTTACTTTTCATTTCATATAAAAGAAAGTATGTATAAATATAGAGAAATGTAAAATTGATGATAATTATAATTTTTGAAGATTGGTATTTGATTGGGGACTCTAAATTGATGTTCAAGTTATTTGCCAAGAATGCAAGTACACCTACAACATACGCTGAATAGAGAAGTAGATAAGCGTTTATTTAAAAAGTTTTTACGAAAAAAAAACTTCTGTCAATATATAATTTTCATTAAAAAGATTGGTTTTTAGACAAGATGACTCGGGATGAACATACCAAATGCTTGAATCTTAGAACTTTTTAATTAAATACTGTTATGAAAAAATTAACTCGTCAACCAGGAATCGAACCTCGGGCCTCTGGATATCTAGTTCAGCGTGCTTACCAATACACCAAAGACGACTCTGACGTAATAGCCAACCTTTTCATATCATTCTTATTATTATTTTGACAGTATTACTTCTGTCGAAGTTATTATTCATATATGTTTATTTGTGTATACTTAAGCATCAACAATACGATGTTTGTCCAAATTTCATTTCGGTTCCGTAAGACAAACTGTAGAAGACTAGTTGTATACTTTATAGACCAATGTCTCTATGTATGATATTGGTCTATAAAGTATACACTAGTCTTCTACAGTTTGTCTTACGTAACCGAAATGGAATTTGGAGATACATCGTATTGTTGGCGCTTAAGTATACACAAATAAATATATATAGAACTTTTTAAGTAATATTTCTTTTGACGCGTTATGAGAATCCAATTAGAGTGTATTTACAGCATTTCACGAATCGCTGTTTTTGGCATTGCACAGTTTTTGACATTTAGTAAAATATGTGTGTCATACAGTATATAGACGTAATACTTAAGGGAAATACACAAAAAGTAAGTCTGTCACTTACGTTAAACCTTGTGCGGTCTTGATAAATTTCACTAATTCTGATTCTAATAAAATATAGAATCATTGGTTTTAAATACAATAAATAATTTTTCAATTGTAGTTTTTCACTACAATTGAAACTTTTGTCTCTTAATAGTAATAAAAACTAAATTTTAATAAATGCCAACGTTAAATAAAATCAGAAACAAAGTTATTCATTAAATAAATCATAACGTTACTTATGCACCACCCTGTACAACCTTTCATTTTTGAGACTATGCGCTGTTATTAATGCATAATTTAAAAAATTCTCTGAATACTTTGAGTCATTCTAAGAAAAAAGGGCCTTGTGATTATTTTTTGTAACCTGTTGGAAAATCTCCACTTTGATTTTGTATGAGATAAAAGTACTATTTGATTGGATCAGTAGGTATATATAAGGATAAAGCTTGGATTATATTATTTAATAATTCATTTTTTTTACATAAATTTAAAAAAAGTGTATACATAAATATACTGTCATATAATATAATTATCATTTGATTTAAAGGTAATTTCAGACCTTCAATGTTGTATATTATATAATACTTTGTAAAAGTTTGTGTGTCATGTGCTGTTACTTTTTGTGCGCGTTTCATAATTTATAACGATAGTAAAATATGTAAA